>OZ007500.1:72318206-72918206 GCA_963931805.1 Microdon myrmicae | reverse complement strand
ATATACCGAAATTCATTCATTATTAAGCATACACACATCTCATTCGTCCACAAATAGACTCTCTTTCTCTCTTTCTCTCTTGACGCCGATACATACACATAATTATAAACTATAACCTTGAACGCTGATCATCGAAACCTAAGACTTAATTCACATACTGAGATAAGAAAGAATTCCAAACCACTACGCCAAACGACGATGAATCACTTCCATACAAATCCACGAACAACTATGTCACACAATTAACCTATCCCCAAACTTTAACCTTGAACGCTGTGATCATCCAAATCTAAGTCTTATATCATCACTTCCATACAAATCCGCGAACAACTACTGATAACAACACCGCCACTACAACCGAAGATGTGTACAACTGACAACAGCTCAACAGGTGAAATTCAGATATTTGTCCATCAATACACACACATACATACACATAATTAATATAACAACAAGCTACAAAAAAACTCCCTTATAATACTCAGCTCATATAAAAAACTGCCTGTGCTTTTCAAAAATATCCTCATATGATTATAAGCAAACAAAGAACTTTCAAAAGATCTCAAAACTTTGAACAATAAAACATAACATCATTATAACAATAAACTAAATACAGCAACAACAACAGCCTAATATAACCACACTAGATAATAATAAAAACATTCGAACAATATACCAATAAATACAGATTAGAAAATAACTCTGATCATCCAACCCTAAGACTTAATTCACATGCTGAGATAAGAAAGAATCCCAAAAACCACGACGGCAAACGACTACGAATGACTTCCATACCATTAACCTATCCCCAAACTTTAACCTTGAACGCTGTGATCATCCAAATCTAAGTCTTATATCATCACTTCCATACCATAACCCTCGAACAACAAAAAATCCTATATATATATTACTCAGCTCAATGACTAATAATAATATATAAAAAAGCCCTCAACTTCCAGACAAATCGACGACCACCAAGTCATACAATTAACCTACTCCAAACTTTAACCTTGTACGCTGATCATCCAAACCTAAGACTTAATTCACATACTGAGATAAGAAAGAATCCCAAACGACAATGAATCACTTCCATATAAAATAAAAAAAAAACAACTACTGATAACAACAACGCCTCTATTTTTTTACTACAAATGAAAACAGTACAACAAACCAAAAACAACTATGCATCACACACCCCAAATTGAAAAAATACTGATAATAAGTACAAATCCCCAACCCACTGAAGATGGTCGCAACTAGTAACAGAACAACAACAACAACCCAAACGATTACGATGATGAATCATTTCCATACATTATGCAGCAATCGCAAAAACAGCGGGATTATTTAAACTCAATATTATTATTATTGATAGACTCTCTAAAAAACACTAACGCCTTGTATACTGATAAGTAAATGTTCACAGCAATTGCTGAACCTTGAACGCTGGTCAATCAAACCTTATAAGCAAACAATGAACTTTCAAAAGATCTCAAAAAAACTTTGACCAATAAAACAATAATCTAATATAATCACACTAGAAAATAAAAAAACATTCGAGCAATATACTAATAATTACACCTTAGAAATAACATAAGAATTAATTCACATACTGAGATAAGAAAGAATCCCAAAACCACGACGTCAAACGACTATGAATGACTTCCATACAAAATCCACGAACAACTACTGATAACACGCCTCTATTTTACTACAAATGATAACAGCACAACAAGTCAAACGACCATGAATCACCTGTCACCTATTCATATACACAACTGATAACGACGACGATGATGATGAATCATTTCCATACATTATGCAGCAATAGCAAAAACATCGGGATTATTATTATTATTATTGCTAGACTCACGATACAATACACAAAAATAAATACTAGCACCGCGTCAAAAAAGGAATAACAATTAATATATAAATAAGGTAACTCACCAGTTGATGATGTTGATTTTTTTATTTCCTAGCTAATCCCACGTCGAATATTAGATTTGATGATGATTTTTTCTTTTTTTCAAATTTAAAGCCCGTATTTCTATATATATTTCAGCATAGATTTACTGCCAAGTGAATATATTCATAAAAAAGCCTTTAGCACCCCAGACAATCCCCAAAAACAGCACATATTCAATATAACAAAAAAGTCCATTTCAACATAGATTTACTATCAAGTGGTACCATTTCAGTATAGAGCAAAAAGCCCGAGCCACACCTTGTTAACGCGGTTGCTGGGTACTGGCTTAGGTTGCGTCTTAGAGAATTTTTTTTCATGGGCAAATGAAGTGTTCTAAGAAAAAAACATCCACCCATTTCAAAATAGAATCAGCTAAAACATACATCCATTTCAAGATAGAATCACCCAAAAACATTCCCATATATATATTAAGAAACAGCTAAAACATACACCCATTTCAACATAGAATCACCCAAAAAATTCCCATATATATTACTCAAACTCAATGACTAAATAATAATATATTCACTGTCAAACAATCATGAATCACCTATCACCTATTCACACACCCAATTCAAAAATACCAACTGCACATGTCGCACAATTAACCTTGAACGCTAATCATCCAACCCTAATAATTAATTCACTTACCGAGATAACAAATCCACGAACCACTAAAGATTTGCTCAACTGATAACAACACATCAAGTCAAACAACCATGAATCACACCTGAACAAAATTAAAACAACTGATAACAACACTACTACTATATTTTTGTCACACAATTAACCTACCCCAAACTTTACCCTTGAACGCTAATCACCCAAACCTAATACATAATTCACTTATCGAGATAACAAGTGCAAATCCACAACCCACTGAAGATGTACACACCTGATAACAAATACCCAACAAGCCAAAACGATCATGCATCACACCCCCCAAATTGAAAAAATACTAATAATAAGTACAAATCCCCAACCCATTGAAGATGTATACACCTAATAACAAATACCCAACAAGCCAAAACAACTATGGATCACACACCCCAAATTGAAAAAATACTGATAATAAGTACAAATCCCCAACCCACTGAAGATGTACGCATCTGATAACAAATACACAACAAGCCAAAACGATCATGCATCACACCCCCCAAATTGAAAAAATACTAATAATAAGTACAAATCCCCAACCCATTGAAGATGTATACACCTGATAAAAAATACCCAACAAGCCAAAACAACTATGGATCACACACCCCAAATTGAAAAAATACTGATAATAAGTACAAATCCCCAACCCACTGAAGATGTACGCACCTGATAACAAATACACAACAAGCCAAAACGATCATGCATCACACCCCCCAAATTGAAAAAATACTAATAATAAGTACAAATCCCCAACCCACTGAAGATGTACGCACCTGATAACAAATACACACCAGACCAAAACAACCATGAATCACACGCCTCAAATTGAAAAAATATCGATCACCAACTACTGATAACAACCATTAATCACAACCCAAAATTAAAAAAATATCGATCACACAAAGACAACGGTCATGAATCATCCGCCCCCCTCCGATTACCTCATTTCCTAGGGGCCACTTCCGGAATTACCATATATGGGCATGGCTTTTTTTTCCCATACAAAAAACTGTCCCAGAACCGCTATAAAGAATCACCAAAAATTTCCCATGACGATGATGAACCATTTCCATACAAAATCCACGAACACAAAATTCCCATATATATTACTCTATCCAATGACTCAACAAAAAAAAGCCCAATCCATTAGCAAAAAGCCCGACAATCCATTAACAAAAAGCCCCGATACTCAAATTACTACATCTGATAAGAACAGCAATTACTACACCTGATAAGAATACTACAAACTACAACAATTACTACACCTGATAAGAGCATCAATTACTACCCCTGATAAGAGCATCAATTACTACCCCTGATAAGAACAACAATTACTACACCTGATAAGAAACATACTACGAACAACAGCAATTACTACACCTGATAAGAGCATCAATTACTACCCCTGATAAGAACAACAATTACTACACCTGATAAGAAACATACTACGAACAACAGCAATTACTACACCTGATAAGAGCATCAATTACTACCCCTGATAAGAACAACAATTACTACACCTGATAAGAAACATACTACAAACAACAGCAATTACTACACCTGATAAGAGCATCAATTACTACCCCTGATAAGAAACGTACTACACACAACAGCAATTACTACACCCTGATAAGAACAGCAATTACTACCTCTGATAAGAAACGTACTACAAACAACAGCAATTACTACATCCGATAAGAGCCCACAACCCCCCGCCAACCATGAATCACTCCCACAAACTGCCTTCGCCACCCACCAAACATATCTCAACCTTGACATACAGCTTTCGGATGTGATGAGTCATCGTGTCTATAAATAGAATTTGGGGCAGAAAACTGAGCCAGAACACCCCAAAACATACTACTACAATGCTCTGTGTTTGGTGGGACCAGAAAGAGGTGGTGTATCATGAACTTCTAAAACCGGCGAGGCTGTTGATGCGCAACGCTACCGACAACAAATGATCAATTTGAACCATGTTGTTGCGGATTCACTGGATGGAACCAGCGAAGTCGCAATGAAATGCTGCCCTTGGCAACAATATAACAAATGTCAGCAACTAGCTGACATAATCGAATTTGGTTGTCAAGGAAACCATAAACATTCTTTTTCATTCTTCGTTAGCGCTTGGCGTAGATAGATGATCCAACGAAATCAACCTGAATCATTTAAATAAAATAAATTAATGTTAATTAATCTACAAGCAAACTCGTTTCTTTATCTGGAGGATTCGTTCTGGACTTGCTGTATCTCAAAATTCGGTATTATTTTCCCTTTTTTTCAATTACATTTCCAGTTGTTTTAGAACCAACGGAATCAACATTTATTGGGCACGCCAGGAGGATTTCCGGGATCCTGACGTCCTTCCCCGACCCACCAACAGATCCAGTTGTTGGTGGAAGTTGCGTTCAACGCTCGAGCGCAAATACATGTATTGATCGAAAAACGACCAGAATGGGCCACAAGACACGGAAAGGTAATTTTGTTGCATGATAATTCTCCGAGTCATACAGCAAAACCCGTCAAAGAAACAATAAAAGCTCGCGGCTGGGAAGTGTTACCCCACCCGCCGTATTCACCAGACTTGGCTCCTTCCGACTACCATTTGTTTTCATCGATGGGACACGCATTGGCTGAGCAGCATTTCAATTCCTCGATAGTATAGTGGTTAGTATACCCGCCTGTCACCCGGGAAACCGGGGTTCGACTCCCCGTCGGGAAGCCTCTGGCGCAAGACTAATGACCTTGCCCGGAAAAAACAAATCATTATGGAAAATTTAACAAGCCTCAGGACTTGCTAAATAAGGCCAAGACCGGTTCCCGGTTGTAGTGCCGATGATGATGATGATTGATCGAAAAACGACCAGAATGGGCCACAAGACACGGAAAGGTAATTTTGTTGCATGATAAAATCCGAGGCATACAGCAAAACCCGTCAAACAAACAATAAAAGCTCTTGGCTGGGAAGTGTTACCCCACCCGCCGTATTCACCAGACTTGGCTCCTTCCGACTACCATTTGTTTTCATCGATGGGACACGCATTGGCTGAGCAGCATTTCAATTCATACGAAGAAGTCGAGAATTGGGTCTCCGAATGGTTTGCCTCAAAACACGGTCGGTTTTATAGGTGTGGTATCCACAAATTGCCAGAAAGCTGGTCGAAATGTGTAGAAAGCAATGGTCACTACTTCGAATATAATGTTTTTTACTTTCCGAAAAAAAACTTGTTTACTTTAAAAAAAAAACGCTTACTTCATACCGGTACACCTGGTATAAGTTGCAACCGGCGCAGCCCCATTAAGCTGTGGCTCCGGAGGGCCAAGACTGCAAATCAAGTAGTTGCGGCGGAGGCAACACCCTGCAGCTACACCTCACAACAAATTCAAAATTCCTTCTGAAACACCATATTGGCTCCTTTTGAAACACCTTTATCATCCTTTTGTAACACTTGAAACAACATTCCTTTACCAACTTTTGTAACTTTTGTAATAGGTATCCCCGGTTAAAGTGCTATAAATGCAAGGTTTATTTGTGTTCAAACCCACAAAAAAATTGTTTTGTGTCATATCACACTTAAATTGTATTAAAAATTAATAAAAATATGAATAAAAAACAGAAATTAAAATATGTGTGTGTTTTAAAATGTTTCCACTATTGCCCAATGTTGCCTATAGGAACCATTTCATAACGGCTAAACCAGGATACATAGGACTTTGAAATTGATATCAGTTCATACTAAGGTCCAGACTAACAACTCGATGTCCTTAAAAAAATGTTAGCCACGCCCCGATAAATTCGGGCATGGAAGGGTTAATGGTTTCTCCTTGAGTTGGTGTAAGTTGACAAAACTAGTCCTACAGGTTTGTTACTCATTCCAAGAAAACTGAAAATTTGTATTTGAATCTGTAATTTTTTACAGCACTGTATCTATTTTAGTATCATGCTGTTGAATTCCCGCCAAAGTTCGTTCACATTCTAAAAAAAACTGCTCTTACCTCCTAATCAGTTCTCGATAAGCTGTTTGTTTGGTGTTCGTCACGTTTTTCTACCTTCCGTCTTACTTCCGTTTGATGTAATACTTTCGCCAACAAATCACTTTCCATTTCAGGTAAATACTGTCAAAAAATCGGTTTCCGCGCACCAAACAATAACAAATTCTTCTCCCGCTTTATATGCGAAAATTCTCATTCATGTTATGTCAAACAAACACGATTATTGATTTGTCCAAATGTCTTTGTTCACATGTTTGCTGGGAAAATATTCCCGCAGCAGTTGTGTTTGGCCATCCTGTTAGTCGTTATTTGATGGAATTGAATTTTAATGAAACGAAATATGAGGTGCAATTCATGGATCGAAATGAGAGCACTCGGATGTATGTATTCGTCTAATTCACTCACCACAAGAATAACTTGGACACACGCCTCCAGGATAGCATCCCGTTCCAAGATCACCTCACACACTACTTGGGCAGACACAGAATGCGAAACGGGAAAGGATTCGTGGAAACACTCGCAATTCATCCAGATACTATGGTGGCTATGCACACACTCGTGCGGTGACGCCTAATTATACAAATTTATGGGTGCTCTGAAATGGTTAGGTGTGCGCTCTCTTTTGAATTCTCCCATGCCGAAGAGAGTGACACCGAAACAATATTCTTGACGCTTCGGCCAAAAGCTCAACGGTTTTGTTTATTAATGTAGACTTTAATGAAATATTCATGGGTGAATGTTTGCATCCTAGACAAGAAAATGTATGTGGGTGTATTCCTAATACTTGCCTTTTTTGACAGTGACTATTGCAGCTGTTTTTTCCGACTCAGCGTTTAGTTATTATTCTTCTCCGTCATATTTGATTTCGGTTCTATTTTCTTGGTGCGGAGAGATTTAAACTTGTAATGCTCCTTCTTTTTGTGGAATATTAGGTGCCGACGCCGATTATCCCGAAATTCGGGACTTTATTGTAAAGAACTGATTCAAAGTATTGGCCTTAGTTGGTCTCTGCTTTTTCCATTTTTTCTGGCAGCATACGAATCTCGCGTCTTAAAAATTGGTCATCTTGAGGCTGAAAAATACCTTTTCACTAGAGGCGTCAGCACGGACGCAGGTTGAGCGAACACACCACGGATTGTTCACAGGAGATTATCGACGTGTTCAAAGTAAAAGAAAACGCACTGAATTTATTTTAATGTTCCTTTATTGAGTATTAGTCTTTTGACACCAATTACAACACAGTGTTGGTGGCTTTGATTCGGTCGGGTTGGGGAATTCCGGCCCGACCTCTGGGAGTTTTCCGACGTCTCCCATTTTGCTTTTTGCCGACACACTGTCGCCGTGTGGTTGTGTCGCTTGCAAAATGTGCACCATTCACCGTTCTTTGGTCGCCGATGCCTCTTTTTTGGCGTCTCTGACGCGTCCGTAGCGGTTGAATTCGACTGGCTACGGTTCGATTCGGGTCGATGGCGTTGTAATCGGTGTTGACGTTGTTTTATTTTTCGAGCCTCCGGATGTTCAGTACTACTCATACTAGTACTACTCTTGGCTCGTGTCTGTTTATCGCCTTTGTCGCGTGGCTGTTTGTTGTCCTTTGAATTTTTTCTTTTTTGGACTGTTTGCCATTCTGTAGTGATCGTGCAGGTCGATGGGGCGTGGTCGCGGGGTACAGACTTAACCACATTGGGTGTGTCCCACGACACTCGTCCCACGGGTGACCCTTTCGGCCACAAAACTCACAACAACATCGAATGCTGTACACTCTACGATTCGATGCAGTTGCTTGTTTCGAAGTGGATGGTCGTACCTGCCCTTGATTTGAGGTATTCCTGGGTGACAGTTGTTGGTTCTGTGACGTTGGTGTGGGTTCGGGATTGTCCGCCTTCCTTTGTGTACTTAGTGTCCGACAATCCTGGACATCGTGTCCATATCGATCACACTTTGTACACTTTGGTGTGTTTCGGCGTCGAAGGCATTCGTCATATATATGCCCTGTCCTATTGTAGAAGCTGCAAGTCATGCGTGTTACCCATAGGTTTGATGTACGCTTGTCCCTACCTTGACTAGAGGAGTCACTAAGATAGTCACCGTCGCGCGGCGGAGAAGCGTAGATATACCTAAATCGTGTCGAGAAAAAGTGTTTCATCCTGTATAAAATTTATAAAAAATCAATTTAATATTAATAATAAGTTCTAAGTAAAGTAATAAAAAGGCGGTGATCACCAATTAAATCTGCGTGTTTCATTTCCTTTTCTTCGGAATTCGACGGAACAATTTGTGAGTGTCATCGAAAAGTGAATAGGATGTTGGAGGAGGAAGGTGAACCGAGTGCCCATGCCTGGCACAATACACTTCCTCCCCACAGTATAAATTGTTAAGATCGCAATCCCATGTATTAAGCATGCTCTTCTGATCGGCAATGAGGCTCTAAGAGACAAACGAGTGAATTGGGTTTAGGGTAATTGACAAGAGATCACTTATAAAGATAAAGAATGTTGTATAATATTTTCACAATTTAGTTAATCACACTCAATATATTGTATTAAAGTAATGTAGTTGAATATGTTACAATGGTAAGTAAAGGACTTACATGTATTGACCGTGGAGCGGTCGCTGTAGCTGCTGCTGGCAGGTTGCAGGGGGCGTTGAGCTTTGTGCTCCCGTGTTCAGCTTACTGTTGGTTGTTGAAAATTCCTCCGTCACTCTCGGAAACACTAATTGCTAATTTCTGGTCTCAATCATCCTGAAGAGACTGTGGGGGTTCTTTAAAACTCGCCCGAAAAACCACCCATCGTCCTAACCCAACTCCACTTTCCCAACCTGCAAATACCAGTACCGATCATAAGCAGCTTACCTGCATATGAGGTGTCCAAAGCTCTCCTTCATCAGTTTTATCTGAAAACATAAGCCCACGGCAAGATTACCATCTTGCCATGGCATCAAACTTGACCACCTCGAATAATTGCCGTTGCTATTTTGCTATCGCATTAGCACCTACAAACTTTCAGCCGGGGTATGCTTGCATCCAACCCATCATGTCCTGAAATCGAATTCGGTTTTCTCATCATGTAACCGACATTAACACCCGAACATGTCAATGCGCATAGCTGAGAAGCATTTTCCCATACACGTGCATGGCATGTTCACCCTTGCCTTATCGGCAGACCCATCGGTCGATCGTTCGACCGACAATCTATACCTCAGCTATTGCTGGCTACCTACAGAAAATTTAAGTGTTGTTTAATGTAAACACACACTCGACACATCGACCGATGAAACGTTCGAAGTGACGCACAATCGAAGTAATGCTATAAACAAACAATGTTCTCATATTCATTATTCATTTTCAACATCTGCAACCAAATTTCCCATGATCGGTTACCAACCGATCATGGAATTGGACACGATCATGATTGTATTCAAACAATCATACCCATGATTAGGTCCCTCGTTACTTTCTTCTAAAACAAACATTCTAGTCCCTAGCCATCGTGGGCAAAGTTTCTGTTGACTTAACGTCAACAGAAAAAAATCTATCCTCTATCGTACGGTGGCAATACACCCAGCCCGTACACCGATCATCATATTTGACCAGCTGCATTTATGTTTTTCCTTTCCTTCGCCCAACGCATATTTCGTTTGTCTTCCTTTCCGAGATAAAGGCATTCAACCTATCTGGACGATGTCTATGGGAACCTCCCAATGGGATGCGAATCGGTTTCTTATTGGTCGTTGGGAAGAAGGAAAGATCGTTTTCCCCTGCGATGACATGAGTGGAAACCCACATCACTCACCGAGGTTGGGTCAGTGTCCGCAGCTCACGAAGAGTCAAATTTTACCAGCGGAGCAGACAAGTCGAGGTCGTTGCGTTGTCGGAGTCGTGAGAATTCGATGAGTTATGTGTTCGATTCGCGTGTAAATATACCTCTTGCGAGAATTTCGTACTTGGAAATTCGTGTTCTTGTGAAAATAGTGTTCTCCGTTTGTTATTGTTCGCATTAAATGTAATATACCTATAAACTCCATCGATGCCCACGTTAAGTGTTAATTATGTATTCGAGACCTTCTTCCGTTTTGTGAATAGTAACATAGTGTATTTCAGACTATAAACAATATCGAGAAACGACGTGATCGGTGAAATATTTAATGTAATAAGAACTACCAGTGGAGTATACTATACAGATTTAGTTTTACGCTGCGACCAGAAGTATAGAATAAAATGATATTTGTGTTTTATTAAAAAAAGATCCTCACGCCGAAATCAGTGTGTTTTATTTTCCTTTCCGCTCGGTATTTCGAAACTTTGAGTTGCTGAACAATTTTCGGGAGAAGACTGTGGAAGTTTAGTGAACCGTGCACCCTTGCCGGCACCCCGACTAAACTTACCCACAAGACTCCTTTGTTTCCCCTTTCCTGTTTCAGTCGTGCTTTTATTTTATTGAATACTATTTCTATTGTTTAAAGAATTTAAATAAAACTTACTATAATTACTACAAATATTTAAAATATTCTCGAAGTTATTCACGTCCGAATTGTTGTCTCGACATGTGTGGTTTTCTTCGTAGTTTTACGTCGAATGTCGAATATCTTTTTTGTTTTCGCCGTTGAAGTTTATTTTATATTCGGCGCTTTTTATTATTTTTCTGCCAAGTAGAATTTGCAAATTAGCTACTTGACGATTTGTCTTCCCTTTACAGGTAGATAGGGGAAATTTGCGAAAGGGAATTAGTGGGTGTTAGGCGAGGACATGGACGCGAGGTCCGTAACACGAAGAGAGTGGGTGAGAGTACCGAACCCTGGGTAATGCCGGCGTTAATTTGATGGGTAACAGATTCGACATTGTCAAGAACCGCATGAATTAACCCGCAAAAAAGATAGTCAATCATCCACCTGATCAGGGAATTGTCCACTCCATAAAAAAGTAATTTTGTCAAATGGGCTGGATGTTAAATGTCGCCATAACATGAATACGAGGGTTGCCTTTTATATTTCCGGATTAGAGAACAAAAACAAATATTGATGATCGAAAATCACTTTATTGTTTTTCAAAATATTCCCCATGAAGATCTATACACTTTTGCATGCGTTTGAATTGCATGGGACCCTTTTCCTCATGCCAGATGTGTTGGATAAACAAACCAGCGAGTGATCGGAGAATAAGCGGCGGCATCCGATCAACGGACAAAGGAGGACAGGATTTCGATCACCACTACAATGGTGATGATGATGATTATTATGATAATGAAAAATTCTCCTTTTACAGATACTAAGGGAAATTCTGCTTAACAGATACTGTGGGAAATATTGTGCGGAAATACTTTGGGAAAATTTCCTTTTTTTCGGATGGGGGATTAGAATTTGATTAGTTAGTATATATTGAGAATCTGCAGGAAAGAGTCGATGGTAAGGAGTCTATTTAGAGAATAGTCTGAGAACCCCACCGAGGAAGTCGATCCGTGTCGCGCCTTAATGTAATTCTTGAACGGCCGCGAGTGTAGTTTCGCGACAACTCAATCTTAAGTTGTGTTTGAATAGTATGAAGAACGAGGAACAATGAATCTGCATCCTCAGTCATTGCGCGACAACTAAATCTTAAAGTTTGTCTTAAAGTTTGTGTGTGAATATAAAAAGGAACTATGAACATCGAAACTGCATCCTCGGTCATTTTTGCGACAAACAAATTGTAAAGTCTGTGTGTGACATTGGAAATAGCTTTTGATAAATCGCTACGGGCATAAGTGGGGTAAACCTTGTGTTATAGAAAAGAAGGAAATAAACCAAAATAAATAATAAAAAAAAAACATTTGGTGTTTCAGTTTTGTTTGCGGTTTCGCTCCGTAGTGTTCTTGTGTTAGCAGTGTTCGGCGGAACACCGCAGCCAACAACGACAACAACATTCGACCAACAAATAAATCTAGAACATCCGCCAAATTGGTGACAGCCCGACGCGCGAATTTATAAGTGAACACGCACCAAAGTTCAAATAGTGAACACGCACGAAAAACAGACAGTGCAGATTAAATTAAAACGGTGACCGCGAACGTGAGAAAAGTAAACACGGCCAGTAGCCTGATGTGTAACGCCTTGGTTCAAGTTTTGGTGATTCTAACTGTCATAGCGTCAGTTCGAATCACACGTTCTTCACTATCAATCCCAAACGCTATCATCATCATCATCATCATCATCATCATCAGCACTACAACCAGGATCCGGACTTGGCCTTATTTAACAAATCTCTCCACCGGTCCCGATTTCGAGCCGATGTCATCCAGTTTGGCACTCCCAGGCTCTGGGCGTCCTGGTCTATGCCATCCCTCCATCGCAGACAAGGTCTGCCGCGCTGTGTCCTTCCATATGTCCTACCACAAAGGACTTTTCGGGCGGCCTCCTTTTCGCTCATTCGAGGTAGGTGTCCCGACAATCGGACTCTATCGAGCTTAATTTTTCTTACTACATTAGCTTAAAAGTAGATCGCGTACAACTCATGGTTGTAGCGTCTCCGGAATCGTCCTCCCTCACATACGGGGCCAACAATTCTCCTTAAGACCTTCCTCTCGAATGCGGCTAAGAGTTCAGAGTGCTTTTTATTGAGCACCCAGGTCTCGGATCCATACATGAATACTGGTAAGACCATGTTCTTGTACAGTACTAGCTTGGATGTTCCGGATAAATTTCGGGATTTAAAGAGCCTTGATAGACCATAGTAGGCTTTGTTGGATTTGATCAGCCGTTCGCGTATTTCTTCTTCCATATTATTATCGACTGATACTATTGACCCAAGGTAGTAAAAGGATTGCACTATTTCAAATTCGTGCTCCACTACCCTGATAGTTTGACCAACGTTAGGTCTTCTCTTCGCAGAAGTTGCCACCATGTACTTAGTTTTTCCCTCATTAATGTGCAGTCCCAGTTTTTGTGCCGCCTGCTCGATCTGGGTAAAGGAATGCTATACAGCCGATTCGGATCTACCAATGATGTCGATGTCATCTGCGTAGGCAAATATCTACCAGGACTTGGTGACAATAGTTCCTCTAGTTGTAACGCTAGAGTCACGGATTGCTTTCTCCAACGCCAGGTTGAAGAGGAGGCAGGCCAGACCGCCCCTTGTCAGAGTCCATTAAGGATGTTTATTGGTTTGGACAGCAATCCCGCTATTTTTACTTGACTAGTCACGTTGGTCATGGTCAACCTACAAAGTCGTATCAATTTGTTTGGAATGCCGAACTCTATCATGGCATTATTTAGTTCTACCCTGGCTCTGCTGTCGTAGGCGGCCTTAAAGTCTATAAATAGATGGTATAATGGAATCTTAAATTCCAGACATTTTTCCATCGCCTGCCTAAGGGTGAATATCTGATCAATCGCTGATTTGCCTGGAATGAAGCCACACTGATATTGACCAATGATGACTTTAACGTATGGGGCTATCCGATTTTGTAGAATAGTGGAGAGTATCTTATAGGCGGTACTCAGCAATGTTATACCCTTATAGTTGCTGCACAGTGTGATATCTCCCTTCTTATGTATTGGGCAATTACACCACGACGCCAATCTTCCGGCATCTCCTGCGTGACGTAACGCTGTCCCTCATTGTTTGATCAGCTTAGCTGGTATGCCATCAGCTCCAGGCGCTTTATTTGGTTTGAGCTGTCTAATGGCTTTTAATGTTTCCTCAATGCTTGGTGGCGGTAGCATTTGGTCTTGATCTTGCATTGGTGGAGCCTGTGGCGGTTCCGCCAAACCCCACGGCGCGCTTACCTGAAAAACCTCCATAACTTCAACCTAATCTTATAAGTTTGCTAATGCAACTGCATTAGCACCTTAAATGCTCCACGCATCAAATTGATCAAGTTTATTTAGCTAAAAGCCCCTAGAAGAGAATTCTTACCTTTCTTTCATCTCTTCGCATACAAATCTCCTATAAGAATTCCTTCCTAACTTATCATAAATTCCCTGAAAACAAATTCATCGGTTTACATATAATACAAGCGCATAATCAGGGAATCTTACCCTTGAGTTGGCTTATCCCAGCCTCAAAATGTGTACAATAGAAAAAGTGTCTCTCTCCCTCCCGTTCCTTAACCCTAACCGAGGGTGGAATTCAAGTCAGAGTTCTATCCACGGGGAGTCCAATTACATTCGCCGACTGAGCCGGTCGTTTTGCTTCCGCTGTCCGTAGCGCTGCGGACACGCGTACCTATCAATTCGGGAGTCATAATCGAGTGCCGTTCCGTAATTAAACCTTTAGTCAATTAATTTGTGTAAATGTCGAGAACAAAAATCTAAAGATAGCAAAGTTCACCTATAGTTTACAACCCAAGTGCAAATGTACATTTAGCGATGGATTTGTTTCACTAACTATTATTTAACAATAAAGAAAACATTTAATTAATAAATGATATAACGCGTTGACTGTGCCGTGAAGGCTTGGTGTTTTATTTCAACCATTTTGTTTCCTTGCTGTGTCGCAATACCATGGGTGTTTATTTTTTCCCCTTTACTCCTGGTCATGAACAAACGTGGCGGCGTTTCGTTCTTTTGTCGGCGGAACAACGGATGAACCTTTAGTGATGGTGAGGACGAAGTAGAACCCTGCGCCCATGCCGGCGCTCAGACTTCGTTCCCCACAAACCTCCAATTCCTCCGTGAGCTGACCATTTAGCAATTCATTGAAGTGCATTTCCCATCGCTCCAGAATGCCTTCAGGATCGGTGATCAGATTACCCTCTTTATCCTTGGTGTGTACCGTGTCATACTGCGGATTATTTGGTAGAACTTCCGCGCCTGGTGCGGACCTCGTTCTCTACTTTTCTCTATTTAACAGGAAAGGGTTTTTTTCCCAGGCACTTTTGTTTTGTCTCTGAAGTCTTTTTTCAGATCTTCTGAGCTCTTTGTATTTCTTCTCACGTAACCGCGTCCTACGAGACTGCTGCATTGCCCGGTATGCATCATTCTTACGTTAAGTCGCTAGTTTGCACTCATCATCAAACCAGTCGCTCCGATCTCTACGACTACTGTCTAAGATGGAGTTGGCAGTATTAATCACAGTATTCTCAAGGCGTGTCCATTTCTCTTCTACGCCCGGCATTTTGGCCCCAGGACTTACTCTCCCTCCGTCGAGCTCTTCGAGGGCGAGTCTTAGCGCATGACCAAAGATGTTACTGGTATTTTCATTGCGTAAGGCAGCCGTGTTGATTCGAACCTGATCCGCGGATGCAATACGTCTCCGTAAGGCAATCTGCGGTCGGAAAACTGTACCAACAAGATAGTGATCCGAGTCGACGTTGGCACCTCGGTACGTTCGTGCCGTCATCAGGCTCGAGGAGTGGCGGCGATCTATAAACACGTGGTCAATTTGGTTGCGAGTGGCTCCATCAGGTGATACCTAGGTGGCTTTGTGGATATCTTTACGCGGAAACCTGGTACTTGCAACGACCAAGTTTTTCGATGCTGCCAGTTCGATGACTCATAGTCCATTGTCATTAGTGTTCTCATGCAAACTATGGAAACCTGCGTAGTGCCTGAAAACCGACTCCCGACCTATTTTCGCATTCAAATCACCAAGAACGATTTTCACATTGTATCTTGGGCAGGCATTGAGGGCCCGTTCGACGTTCTCGTAGAATTGTTCTTTTTCGTCGTCAGGGGACTCCTCTGTAGGTCCGTGAACGTTTATGAGGCTTATGTTCTTAAGCTTGCCTCGCACGCGAAGAGTGCATAGCCTTTCGTTTATTGTATTAAAGCAGATAATGGCAGGCTTCAGATTTGTGGCTGAGTAGAAAGCCTACCTATGACAGCTGCAATATGTCTTCTTTTTTTTTTTTAATAACACCACTCCCCGTCCATCTTATTTCTTGTAATGCTGTTATGTCAGCCTTATATTCGGTCAGGGCTTCGGCTAGCTGCTGTGCAGGTTGAGCTCTGTATAGTGAGCGGACGTTCAATGAGAAAATTCTCAAATCGTATAGCCATTTTCGTTTACGTGATCGTTATTGTGTCCGGTAAATATCTGAGACTTATTAAATTTTCCATAAGAATTAGTTTTTCCGGGCATTAGTCTTGCGCCAACCTTTCTCAGGTTGTCGCTGCATGCATTGGTTCACTAGTTGGCGGGTGCCAAAGTAACTATCCAGCGGTGTCACGTGGAGACTGCATGTCAAGTTGGATTGAACAGGGACAAGGATCGTTCTGGCCTTCGCCGGATTGAAAGCAATCAGTGACTTTGCTCTGTATGTTCGCCCCGCGCCTCCCGATTTCCCGCGATACTCGTCAATCTAAGAGAGATCCATTCTTTAGCCGAACCACACGAATATGGAATACTCTACCTGATCATGTGTTTCCTCGTCGTTATAAGGTCCCGGCATTCAAGATCAATATACATCGACACCTCCCTTCCTTATAAACTTCCTCTCCATCCGTTCGCACTATACTCTGAAAATTAAGGGTGCTTCAAAATCCCTTTTGTGGGCGAGTTAGTGTAAAAAAACATTGGGGGTGACAGGTTTTGCGCGTAACGCTGTTATCAATCACCAAGCACAACTATCAACAACGACATTGTGTCAAAATAATAAACATACATAAGTTCAGGGACAATTATTTTCAAATCGGTTTTATGAATTAAAAAAAAATCGCCCCTCTTAAATAAAAATAGCAGTATAATTTCCTTTTTGCTCAGAGCATCTAACAGTGTAGCACCTAGATTCTAGGTATTCCCATGTATAAACGAGATCCAGCTACCACGCATTTGGCTACACATCTTCAAAATGGACAACGTATTTATTCCAACGAACAAAATGCAAAGAGAAGCATATTAACAGCACCAAAAATAACATTTCCTGAGTCCTTCAAGTTATGTAAAACAACTAAGTATTAAAGGTCAATTCACGAGAACACTACTTTATTCAATTTCAATTATTCAATTATTCACTACAGATCGCGAATATTTGTGGAGAACTGAAACTGCTTGAAGGCGACCATCAGTGGGATACAACTCATGCGCATGCAGCACTCAGTACTTCTCCACATCAAATTCGTCAATTATTCACTATATTATTGACGCAAATCTTCAATGCACATTTGAAACGAAGCCGTAGTCATGAGTGAGGACATGTGCATACTCATCTTAAATGACTCACAAACTTGGGAATGATTTCGCCCATCCGACCAGAGCGACTTAGTTAATATTGAAATGAAGCGTGAAGAGCAATTCAATACTAAAGATTTGGCTTCAGTTGTTACGACAAATGAATAATTGTCATCGTACGAGTAGAAGGTCATTTCCGTTGGAATTATGTTGGCGACTGCCACGTGCCACGGATCAAACCTTATTCATTTTATTCGTCGTTGCCAAAGTTAGATTTCCAGGTGTCATCGTATTAACAATTGCTTCATCTGACATCGCAATAAAAATGCAGGATGTAACATCAAGAAATATTCGGACATGGCTAAAGTGCTGCAAAAGCATCACGCAATTGTCTGAGATGAATATACCACAGCCCATAAGCATTCACTGGACGCAATTAATCAAACCCTAAACGATTTAAAATCGAAATGTTCACATTGCAACATAATAAATATTACAATAAAAATGCGTGTGGCACCGCAAAATGATACGAGGCAGGTCAATAAGTCCTTAGAAAATGAGGACGATTTTCTCTTATTTTGTCATTTAGCTGACCTAATAATGTCGCATAATACTGTCCAGTTGTCGTCTGTCCCTTTTCTAAATAGTCAATGAAGATAATACCACGTGCATCCACAAAACACAGTAGCCATAACCTTCCCACCTGATTTGACCATCTTTGCCTTCTTTGGAGCCCGTTCGCCTTTAACAATCCACTGTTTTGACTGTTTTATCTCGGGAGTATAGTGATGTATCCATGTTTCATCAGTAATTACTAATCTCCGGAGAAACTTATCTGTGTTGCGACGTATGCGTTCCAAAAGTTCTCAGCTGAGAGCAAATGCGGCATCCATCATATTTTTTTCATACTGAAGTTATCATGCAAAATTGAAACATGAAACAAATTGAGAATTGACAGATACCTAGTGAGGAATGATGCTTACTAATAACAGACCATTAGAGATGCTACGAGCGCCATCGTAAGCGTTTCTAAGAACTTATTGACCTACCCTCGTACATCAATCACCAACTTCTCCTCCTATATAAATTCCAAATTAGACCCGCGCTCGAATATTGCTCACATGTTTGGAGCTCGGCTCCTAAACATACCCTCGACCTACTTTAGAGCATACAGAGATGAGCGACCCGTCTAGTCTGGGACTCAGCGCTGACGACCGCTATCACATCGAAGGCGCCTGACCAACCTGTGGGGGTTCCTTAAAGCATTTACAAAGAACCACCCATTCCCTTTAAATCAACCCGCCTTTCCACACCCAACAAAGCATAGCGCAACTCGCGCCTAGCTGCCAAGAGCCGAATTCTCTGCCAGTGTAAACATTCACACTGGAATTAGATCCTTGACTCGCTACCAATGCAATGCACAATTGACGTGGGTAAATACACAAACCGTCATTGTGTAATAATCCTGATCACCAGATCAGGTCCCACGGTATCGTTCCCCTAATCAACCCATATACCATTGTCTAAGCCAAATAAACACGTATCTAGCGCATGACCCTTGAAGAAGCGGTCTGTTGACATAACACTGAGGAATCTAACCCTGCATCAACGAATCGCTATTTTAAACATGACAACCTTTTCCGGCCGCTATACGAGCGACCATCTATTTACACAGCTGACCTATTCGAATTCAAATATCGTTAGTCAGTTTTTGTTATCGTTTTTCCTTATTCGTCTGCAGTCGATACATGCAATACTGTTCTTCCACATGTACATGCCCTCTTCCTGTTTGTGTGCATCCCGAATAATGATATCCGCGCAAAACTACATCTAGAATCGTCGGGGAGTCAGATCGCAACTACGAAACAGCGCACACGTACCGGGGACATGGTGTGAGTCAGATTTGAACCGCGGAACGAGATACACTTGTCGAGGTCGTTGCGTGCCGGAGTTTAATACCCATTTTGTAAATATTGTCGAGTGTGAGTTATAACTAACATAGTAATTGAACTGCATGTTAAGTATCCAAGTGTACGAACATTGATATCATTACCTGGTGTATGTGTCGAACCCTGTGATGTCCAGAGACAAAAGCACTCCAGAACAGTGAAATTGTATACCCTAGATTAAGTTCAAGACTCAATAAAGTTCTTCAAGTAAATACAATTAGACAACCGTGTGTTTCATTGCTACTGGTTACATCTGTGTGTTTTGCTGTTTGTGTGGTTTTTCCGGAAAGAACAATTCCCGGCGTATTATTGGTGGTGTTTCCGTTGAATCAGCGTCCCTTTTGATGCACTAGCAGAAACCGCCACAGATGTTCTCTAATATCGCGCTGAGAACCAACCCGCAATTCTAACCACAATTTCACCCACAATTCTAACCACCATTTCACTCACAATTCTAACCACAATTCCAACCCCAACTCCTCACGTTCACCTGCAGTTACCTGCAAACATTCCCCTTCCCAAGGGCACCATATCATGCATTCAATGCATCTCCAGAACATTCCTGAAAATAATTCATCATTTCATGCACCATAAGGCATCATACAATATTCCCTGAAAACGAAACTTTAACATACATGCAGCATACTTGTTAGCCAGCTTACCCTGCCACACACGTGCGCAGCACATTCTTCTGACTTGTCTATAGTCACACCAACTTCTGTCCAACCGACAAAAGCAGTCCACGCATCCCGCGTCTAGCCGCCAAGAATCGAATTCTCCTGCATGTCAACACGCACACCAAGAATTCGACTCTGGCCACCGGCATCGATACCGTGCACAATCATCGTTGTGCAAGTATCTTATTTGCTTGTGGCACAAGTTGCCCTAATGTCATGCAGACTATTTGCGCAGCTGCATGCACACCATTATGATGCCCTTGTCTCATTTCCTTTTTCTCGTTTTCGTTTCCCCATGACCTGGCTGCATGGGCAAGCCACATAATCCCGCCAAGATCGGCAGAGAGATTTGTGGCGGTTCTGCCAAACCCCACTGACTACTTACCTAAAGAACCCCCAGCCCTACAACCCAGTCTGCATAAGCTTTCGCTACTGCAATCGCATTAGCACCTTAAATGCAGATCACATCAAATTGATCAAGTTCATTTAGCTAAAATCCCCTAGAAGAGAATTCTTACCTGCACGCATAACTTCGCATTTAAAATCCCCTATAAGAATTCTCTCCAAGCTTATCATAAATTCATTCAGTTCATATATAATACAATCGCATAATCAGGGAATCTTACCCTTGAGTTGGCTAATCCCAGCCTCAACATGTGTACAACAAATCCCTTTTCATACACATTGGCTGGCGGCCTTTTCTCCTAACAATAAACAACCCAAGCTGCTGCATGTAATTAACGCAATTGACTCTGAAGCCAATTTCCCTAACTCGCACCATGTGCAAACAAAAGAACGCTGTTCTTCCGCAGGCATTCTGGCGATACGATAAACAATCTGTATCGTTTGAAGTATCGCAAATGCATCTCCCATCTAATGAGTTACAACTTGTTTACTCAGTTGAACTCTCAGATCATAAATTCCCTTTGTCCTACATATTCCTGGATCCGTTTACCAGTGACCTTCACACATAAGCAAACAAAGACCCAATTAGCATCCAATGAGATTCGGCTTGTTTGCTTAACCGAACTCACATCGTATGGATGCACATTATGCCCTTTCTTTGTTTTAGATTCGTTCTCATGATTTCGTTCCATGAACGAACCAATGTTCACACATACATGTGTACCATGATAGATCTTCGCTAGGAGATCTGGTTCCCTTCCCCCAAAGAGACACTTCACGTTTCTCTTGGGATAGAAAATCCACCCTTAAAAGCAAGAGAGCCAGTTTCACTGGCCAAATTTCTTTTGACAACGAATGAATATCGTGGAGTCAAATTACATCAGTCGACCACGCCGGTCGATTCGGCTTCCGCTCCTCGTCGCGCGCCGAGGATGTGTTTATACCCGGAGTCGAGTGTGTGCTAAGTTCCAACTTCTAATTTTTAATCGGTCGTTTCAGTGCGTGGTGTCTTCAGAGTAAAACGGAAGTTATGGTAGTTACCACATTAAAATTAAATATAGAAAAACAATAAAAACAATCAGCACCAACAAACGAATGTGTTTCGATGTGTTTTCCTTCCTTCCGGACTTGCAGCGTTTTGGGTTTCTTTTGTTGCCTCTCCCGTGTAACATCTTAGCGAACGAGTGGGTTGGTGGTAGAACTCTCGTCCATGCTGGCGCCGCGACCACCATCCCCACAGATCCTCTCCTATTGGTCAGCATAGAGAGAAACTTCACGTTTCTTTCGATAATGAAAATCCACCCTTAGCGGATGACCGACTCTGCACGAGTCATTTACGAGAAGTCGGAAACCAACCACCACGGAGTTCAGTCGAGGTTAATCAGGAGTCCAATTTCAACCACTGTGGCGGTCGGGCGTGTAAGTGGCAGAGTCGAGTTTGATCCTTCGGGTAGTCGGTATTCACACAGACGGTGCACGAGCCATCAGAGTCGAGTATTGGTGGCGAATCACTAATGAATGATAATTTGAACTTACCGTGTGCGTGTGCTTAAGTTAAGGACCATTGTAATCTTGTTGTGAATGAACAAAGCGGCTTAAGTTAAAGACTATTATAACTTTATGTTGTTAATTAACAGAATCACTAATGAATGATAATTTGAACTTGCCGTGTGGGTGAAGTTAAACGTTGAAAGTAAACCTAAACCAATGTTGACATTAAGTTTAAATATTACCAATTGTTTAATATAAAACATTTTAAATCACCAATAAAGGAATCACAATAAGAACGAATGAAGGAAGTGGTTGTTTTACTTAGTAACTGGTGAACAGGTCGCGGCGGAACAGCAGTGGACGGTTGGTGAACCCGTTCCCGTGCTGGCACAACGACTAACCCCACGCCACAGACCTCTGTCTGTTTTACAGATATTATCACGGGTACTGTTCTTCGGAGATTCGTGGTATTGTTCCACGCAATTCGGCTTATGTGCGATCCACAAGACAATCCGACGGATCGTACCGGTTTGCGGTTCATCTCCCGACGGCGCGAACATCCCTGCATCAGAACTCGTTCCATTACAGAGCGGGGAAGCTGTGGAACTCCCTTCCCAAGCGAGTGTTCCCGGAGCGTTACAACCTGCAACTGTTCAAAAGGAAGTGCAACAGATATTTGGTGGGATCTCGGGGCGCCCACTCGGCGTTATAGGTTCGCCTATAGTCTAATAAAAAAAAAATAAAAAAAGTAATTTCGTACGTGAACACAGCTTAATATTTTGGAACAGCTCTTGATCTTAAACCGAGGTGGAAATCACACATCAAGAAGAAACAAGAAGAGCTAAAGCTGAAGTACAGATCGTATAGATATGGTTATCGAACAGCTGATGTACTTTCCTAACAATGGCCGGACGTTGGTAAGGAAAAACCCCATCGAATTGGAAGCATCGAAAAAGTTGGTCGTTGCAAGTACCAGGTTTCCGCGTAAAGATATCCATAAAGCCACTTGGGTATCACCTGATGGAGCCACTCGCCACCAAATTGACCACGTGTTGATAGATCGCCGCCACTCCTCGAGCCTGATGACGGTACGAACGTACCGAGGTGCCAACGTCGACTCGGATCACTATCTTGTTGGTACAGTTTTCCGATCGCGGATTGCCTTACGGAGACGTATTGCATCCGCGGATCAGGTTCGAATCAACACGGCTGCCTTCTACAAGAACGTCGAACGGACCTGCTCAAGATACGATGTGAAAATCGTTCTTGGTGATTTGAATGCAAAAATAGGTCGGGAGCCGGTTTTCAGGCACTACGCAGGTTCCCATAGTTTGCATGAGAACACTAATGACAATGGACTACGAGTCATCGAACTGGCAGCATCGAAAAACTTGGTCGTTGCGAGTACCAGGTTTCCGCGTAAAGATATCCACAAAGCCACTTGGGTATCACCTGATGGAGCCACTCGCCACCAAATTGACCACGTGTTGATAGATCGCCGCCACTCCTCGAGCCTGATGACGGTACGAACGTACCGAGGTGCCAACGTCGACTCGGATCACTATCTTGTTGGTACAGTTTTCCGATCGCGGATTGCCTTACGGAGACGTATTGCATCCGCGGATCAGGTTCGAATCAACACGGCTGCCTTCTACAAGAACGTCGAACGGACCTGCTCAAGATACGATGTGAAAATCGTTCTTGGTGATTTGAATGCAAAAATAGGTCGGGAGCCGGTTTTCAGACTCGCCATCGAAGAGCTCGACGGAGGGCGAATAAGTCCTGGGGCCAGAATGCCGGGCGCAGAAGAGAAATGGACACGCCTTAAGAATACTGTCATTAGTACTGCCAACTCCATCTTAGGCAGTAGTCGTAGAGATCGGAACGACTGTTTTTATGATGAGTGCAAACTAGCGACTGAACCTAAGAATGCTGCATACCGGGTAATGCAGCAGTCTCATAGGACGTGGGTACACGAGAAGAAATACAAAGGGCTAGATCTGGTGAGTAAGGCGGATGGTCAAACAGTTCAAACCGTAATTCGTGGATTTCGCCATGGCAACCGCTAAGGTGTGAGACGGGCGTTGTCTTGGTGAAACAGGATTTTCTTATTCTGCAAATGTGGCCGTTTTTCCGCAATTTGTGCCTTCAGTTGGTCAAGTAATGATGCCTAGTATGCTTCTGCAATGGTTTTTCCTTTTTGAAGATAATCGATTAAGATAACTCCATGACTATCTCAAAAAACAGTGGCCAACACTTTCCCACCCGAAAAAACAGTTTTTGTTTTTTTTGGAGCCGATTCCCCCTTAGTAGTCCACTGTTTTGACTGTATTTTTGTTCCGGGCATATACTGGTGTATCCAAGTTTTATCGACAGTAGTTAATCGGCGCCAAAACTCGGAGTTATTGCGCCTAAACTGCGCAAACAGAACGTTGGAAATGTTCATTCGAACACGTTTTTGGTCGAACGCGGCACCCAACGCGCGGACAGCTTTCCCATGCCTAAATCTTGATTTAATATGTGACAAACACGTTCTTTGGACATTTTCATAGCCTCTGCTATCTCTCTCACTTTAACTCGGCGGTTGTCTAGCACCATTTGGTGAACTTAAGCGATGTTATCGTCAGTTGTCCTGTGAGTAGTACGGTAGAATATACTCACAGCTAGGGCGGCTTGTCGTAAAAAGCGACTAAGGGCCGAGTGGTAGGTGGGGTCTCAACGCCCTGTCGCCCGGTGAACTACTGATGGAATGGTTCGAGAAAGGCTAATAACCTCGCCCGTAAAAATAAATTATTATGGAAAACTTAACAAGGACTGACACGGAGATAAGTCATGCTGGTACCTTCTGATATAAAGAATTCCGCAGGTAAATTAGTTTCCCATTCGGATCGGGGAAACTATGTCAGGGGGAACATCATGCAGATATTATGATAAATAACCGAACTTTAAGAAATTCGTCATTGAATAGTCGGGCTCGCTCTTGAGGCTCTGTCCACGCTCGACTGGTAACGGCATTTTGTAACATCAAGGGCATCGGTTTCACCAATACGAATGTAGACGCCGTCCACCAATATTTGCAAACAACGAAGCCTGATATCCTTACCCTAATTGAGACCCAGGTCGATTCGTCAACTAATTCGACATATCTTCGTTGCTCAGGACATGACTTACATTCGAGATTCCGTTTTAAGGGCGGAGTCTGCGTCTTCACGCGGTCCGATCTGGCTTGCCAGAGGATGGAGGCGTGGAAACCCAATAATATGGACATCATATGGTTGACGGTTGTGCTGAGGAATTCCGTTAAATTTCTTTGTTGTCTTTACCGCTCCCCGAATGACGATCGACCGGCGACATTTTTCGAACATCTTTCATATACCGTCGACTGGGTACAGATCAACCACCCATCTTCTGAAATTGTTGTCCTTGGCGATTTTAATGTGCACAATACCGGTTGGTTGTTACATTCTAACAGAACCGACGAGGCGGGGGGGCTGGCGGCGATGTTTGCTGTAAGCCACAACTTGACTCAACTCGTGGGGGAGCCAATGCGAGTGCCGGATGTCCGAGGCGATTATGCGAACACCCTGGATCACCCGAACCGAGTATTTATACCGTGGAGGTTTCTGCGCCACTAGAAAACTCAGATAACTGCTTGGCACTTGCACTTCAAGCGGATAACCGGCGTAGGCAGCTTCGCCATGTATGGAGACTGCTAACTGGGACGATTTGCAAGATTTCTTCGCATCCTTTCCATGGTCGGAGGTGTGCTTCGGTGACTCCGATATTAACGCTTGCGCGGAGTCGGTCACGGAGATTATTCTTCTCGGGATGGAGATTTACATTCCACATTCCATCCAATGAAATCCATCTGATAAACCTTGGTTTGATAAAAAAGATAGCGGATGAAGATGACAGCGGAAAAAAATAGAGCTTTTAAGCGATGGCGCTCCAATCCCACCGATGTTAACAGAACGAATTTTTTTAGAATCAGAAACGCGTGCAATCAGGCGATTGATACTGCAAAGAAAGCTAACAGCGACAGAGTGGCCAATAAACTCCTTCGGTGCCCGACTGGTTCGGGCTCCTTCTGGTCAATGGGAAAAGCTGTCAGGAGTAACCTCGCTTCCTCATCCTTCCCTCCGTTGGTGACTGGCAGCGGAACGTTAGTCACAAATTCAAAGGATAAAGCTGATGTGTTCGCGAACTTATTTTCCGCGAATTCAAACCTTGATGCCGGTGTTTTGGAGCCACCTGTGATCGCGCCGATACGGTCTTCGATGCGGGATGAGACATTTCGCCCGCGTAGTATTTAACGCATTGTACGTGAACTGGACTGCGGGAAGGCAACCAGCCCGGACGGAATACCAGCAGTAGTCCTTAAGAACTGTGCTCCAGAACTATCGCCGGTTCTCACCAGACTCTTCCGCTTAGCTTATGCACGAAGGACATTTCTTGCCTGCTGGAAAATCGCACGAGTTCAGCCTGTTCAAAAGACGGGAAAAAAGTGTCTCCCACAAAATTACCGTCCGATAGCATTACTGTCTATTTTATCTAAGGTAATGGAAAAAGTCATCAATACAGAGCTAGTTAAGTATTTGGAGTGCAACGGACTTCTGAATGATCGTCAATACGGATTCCGTGGCAGGCGGTCCACGGGAGACCTTTTGACATTTATAACCGATATATGGACATCTCCGATTGAGGGGCATGGTGAGTCAGGGACGGTTACATTGGATATCTCCAAGGCTTTTGACCGCGTCTGGCACGGGGCATTGCTGAGCAAACTTCGTTCATATGGACTTTCCCAGCAGCTTTCCGACTGGACGAAGAGCTTCCTCGAAAATCGATCGATCCGGGTTCTTGTGGACGACGAGTGTTCAGATCTGTATCCTGTTAATTCCGGGGTGCCCCAGGGTTCTATCCAACCTTATTTTTGCTTCACATAAATGATTTGTTGGAGACAACGGATAACAAAGTGTTCAGTTTTGCGGATGATAGTATGCTTCTTTCCTCCTTTTCGAGTATTCGCCCGATTGGTGCATCTGCGTCGCATCAGCGGATATGTAGACAGATTGACTCTTTGAATCAGGATCTAGATAGGGTCCTGCAGTGGGGAAGGGCCAATCTCGTCGACTTCAATGCAGCGAAGACACAATATACAACATTCACAAGGAAAGGTGGATCATCGGTTCCACAGCTGATGATGAATGGCCGGGCCCTCGATGCTGGGGAAAGTTTGAAATTGCTCGGCGTCACAGTCTGTGGGAATGTATCATGGCATAAACACGTGTCGAATATCGCCACGTCAGCCTCAGGAAAACTGAGCTATCTTTTTAGAGCCAAGAAATATTTTACTGTGGCCCAACTTCTCCTATATAAATCCCAAATTAGACCCGCGCTCGAATATTGCTCTCATGTTTGGAGCTCGGCTCCTAAACATACCCTCGACCTACTTGAGAGCATACAGAGACGAGCGATCCGCTTGATCTGGGATACGGCGCTGACGTCGGGACTACCGTCGCTATCACATCGAAGGCGCGTAGCCGACCTCTGTCTGTTTTACAGATATTATCATGGGTACTGTTCTTCAGAGATTCGTGGTATAATTCCACGCAATTCGGCTTATATGCGCTCCACAAGACAATCCGACGGATCGCACCAGTTTGCGGTTTATCTCCCGACGGCGCGAACATCCCCGCATCACAGCTCGTTCCGTTACAGAGCGGGGAAGCTGTGGAACTCCCTTCCCATGCGAGTGTTACCGGAGCGTTACAACCCGCAACTGTTCAAAAGGAACTGCAGCAGTTATTTGGTGGCTTCTCAGGGTGCTTACTCGGCGCTATAGATTCCCCACTCCCGCGAGAAGTGTAATAAAAAAATAACAAAATTAAATATTAAAAAAAAAGTTGTTGCAGTTTTTGGACGTCACGAACGTTCATCGTCTCCCAAGCTCTCCCGGCGACATTTAAATTCAGCAGCCCAAAATTTCACTGTGGTAAATGATGGTGCATAGTCCCCATACACAGAGTCCAACTCATCTTTGATTTGCGTAGACGTATTGACTTTGAAAAACAAAAATTTGATGACAGCTCAATACTCAATTTTGTCCATTTTCATAAAAACACTTACATCGACTCACTCAAACAACTGTTAAATAAAAACTACGCGTCCAAAATGGCTGAAATTATGGTGAATAACTGTCAAAAGATGCACAACTACATTCATCACCATCATCATCATCGGCACTACAACCGGGATCCGGTCTCGGCCTTATTTAACAAATCTCTCCACCGGTCCCGATCTCGAGCCGATGTCATCCGGTTTGGCACTCCTAGGCTCTAGGCGTCCTGGTCTACGCCATCCCTCCATCGCAGACAAGGTCTGCCACGCTGTCTCCTTCCACACATCCTGCCACAAAGGGCTTTCCGGGCAGGCTCCTCTTCGCTCATTCGAGCTAGGTGTCCCGCTCACCGGAGTCTACGGAGCTTGATTTTTCTTACAACATTAGCTTCAAGGTAGATTGCGTACAACTCATGGTTGTACCGTCTCCGGAATCGTCCTTCCTCACATTTAGTTTTAATATAGAGTCCAAAAAAGAGCATTTTCGTCATATTTTACTTTTTTATTTCCGCACAGGAAAGAGCGCAGCGGAAACTGTTAAAAAGTTACGTGATGTGTATGGTGAAGAAGCCTTAAAAGAAAGACAGTGCCGGAATTGGTTTGACAAATTTCTTTCCGGAGATTTTTCACTGAAGGATGAACAACGATCAGGTCGACCAGGTGAGCGTCTCCGGAATCGTCCTCCTCACATACGGGGTCAACAATTCTCCCAACTACATTCACTAGCTTTTATTCACGAGTGCTGCTATCTTCACGTTGGAAAGGATACTTTTCAGACCACCCTCGTAAGACATTTATTACAGCTGTCATGCAAAACACCATGTGCTCGGTGTAGGATTTCTAGTCAGCCAAAAACTTGACGAGTGCTCCTATCTTCACGTTGAGGTCAGAAACTTTTCAGGCCTCCCATGTACTAACAGAGGTATCGACCTGAAAATAATATTGGACTAGCTAATGAGACGTAGTACTATTGGACCTGACATAGTAATTAGACCTGCTGATGCCATCTGTAGGTCAGGCCGGAAACTGTACACCCCACCCTCGTATAACATTTTGAAACTTTAAACGCGTTTTTCTCGAAACCATGTTTTTCACATTAGTCTCCACGATATCTCAAAAACTACTCGATCGATCGGCTTTTTTTATGTTAAAGTAAATTAAGTTTATTGGAGTCTGAACGATGTACCGGTCTGAAGTGAGCGTCAAGATACAAATGTATCGAGAGGGAACGTTTGTTGTGAACGAGCCCTTATATATTTTTTATTTGGTTGCTATGACATCTGTCAAACATATTTAGTATGCATCAAGTCATTGTACAAACAACATCATTTTTTTAATCCTGTTAAAAATGTCGAATTTTGTACCAGAAAGTGATGAATTGCGGAAAGTATTAATTTTTTGTTTTCATTTGAAGAAACGTGCTGCAGAGTCGCATCGAATGCTTGTCGTGGCTTATGATGATCATGCTCTATCGGAAGCAACATGCAAAAGATGGTTTAAGCGGTTCAGAGATAATGATTTTGATGCGCGAAATGAAGAACGTGGAAGACCACCAAAAAAGTTTGAAGACGCCGAATTGCAAGCAATATTGGATCAAGATGACACTTTAAGTCAAAAACAAATGGCACAAATGTTAAATGTTGCACAACAAACAATTTCTGACCGTTTAAAAGCTATGTGAAAGATCCAAGAGTGTGGAAACTGGGTGCCACATGAATTGAATGGCAGGCAGATGGAAAAGCGAAACACCACATGTGAAACGTTGCTTCTACGACACGAAAGGAAATCAGTATTGCATCGAATTGTGACTGGTGATGAAAAATCGATTTTTTTTAAAAAATCCTGCACGCAAAAAATCATGGGTACATCCAGGAGAAGCGTCAACATCGACTGCAAAGTCTGATCGGTTCGGAAAAAAGACAATGCTGTTTGGTGGGACCAGAAGGGGGTGGTGTATCATGAACTTCTAAAACCTGACGAAACTGTTGATGCGCAACGCTACCGACAACAAATGATCAATTTGAACCATGTATTGATCGAAAAACGACCAGAATGGGCCACAAGACACGGAAAGGTAATTTTGTTGCATGATAATGCTCCGAGTCATACAGCAAAACCCGTTAAAGAAACAATAAAAGCTCTCGGCTGGGAAGTGTTACCCCACCCGCCATATTCACCAGACTTGGCTCCTTCCGACTACCATTTGTTTTCATCGATGGGACGCGCATTGGCTGAGCAGCATTTCAATTCCTACGAAGAAATCGAAAATTCGGTCTACGAATGGTTTGCCAAATCCAAAATTGCTATTTATCTTTTATAAAATCCTTCACATTTTTTGAGTCAATCTACAGAAGACAGTCTCAATGTGTATAACACTGTGACGCATATGACAATCATCATCATCATCGGCACTACAACCGGGAACTGGTCTTGGCCTTATTTGGCAAGTCCTGAGGCTTGTTAAATTTTCCATAATGATTTGTTTTTTCCGGGCAAGGTCATTAGTCTTGCGTCAAAGACTCCCCGACGGGGAATCGAACCCCGGTCTCCCGCGTGACAGGCGGGTATACTAACCACTATACTATCGAGGAGCCTCATATGACAATCAGTACTAGAATATTCTAGAAAGTCCGAAACAAAGTACTAGATTATTGTATAAAGTACTGGAGACTAGGAGCAATAGAAAATTCGAGGCTATGGAACGGACAGAAATGAAACACCAAATCAAAATGAGGAAAAACGGTATAAATACGTCGCACGCAGATCAGAAAGATAAGTAAGAAGCAAGCAGTAAAAGACGCGATAAGTACGGAAGCGATAAGTCACTGATCAACCGTGTTAGATGGTACCAATGTAACGGAGAACAGTTCGCTACAATTGGTGTCAGAAGTGGGATTAATTATTGGTGAAGTAAATAAGTCTGTGAAAGTGTGTTGTGGCGATGTCAGATCAACATTTGGAGGATCTTCGCGTTCCTGAGTTGAAGAAGGAACTTCAGGACTGGAATTTGGATAGCAGAGGACAGAAGCACATTCTTCGACAGCGTCTGCAAGCAGCAATGGAGGAAGAGGGTAGTGATGTCGACACATATGTTTTTACGATTGGGGCAGACTGTCCGGATGGAGAAGAAACAGCGAGTCAAGATGGTGCCAATATAACGGAGAAGAGTTCGCCACAGTTGGACATTTCGGATATGTTCAAGATGATGATTACAAAATTGGACGCGCAAGCTACAGATATTAATTCAAAATTGGACGCGCAAGCTGAAGATGTTAATGCAAAGTTGGATGCCTAAAATTCAAAATTCGACGCACAAGCTGCAGATCTGAATGCAAAATTGGATGCCCAAACGCAGTGGATGAAATGTAATTTTCAACACTTTAAGGAAGAAATGGTTCTAAAAAACGAAGCTGAATTTAAGAAAGTCACTGATGAAATAACTCGAATCGAAAAGAGACTTGAGTGTGTTGAGAGATATAAGACATCGTCTAGCAATCAACATGGGACCCTTCTCTGTATTTATACGTCAGTTTGACGCTGGGGCCAACTATAATAAGTGGTCGGATGAGCAGAAGTCAACATCACTAATCTTGTCACTCCGCGGGCGGCTGCAGAATTGCTACAAACCATACCAGCAGAGAAGCAAACAGATTTCCAAGCGGTAAGAGACGGCCTTGAAGCTAGGTATGGAGACAACCACATGCAGCAGGTCTACCGCATGCAACTGCGGAGCAGAACTCAAAAACCTGGAGAAAATCTTCAACAGTTGAAGGCAGATATGCGATTGGCAAACTTGTCTTATTCAAATATGACTAAGGTATTTCTGAACGAGGTAGCAATGGATGCATTTATAAATGCACTCCAAGATCGGGACTTGCAACAAGCCGTTCGTTTGGCAGGAAAGAAGACGACTAATGAAATACTGGCGTTCGCATTGGCATATGAATCTGATAAACTGGCTACCAGGAGTACATATAGAGTCCGAGAAATGTCCGTCCAGGAATGTTCCTGCCAAAGAATCGGGCGTGTACAACGGAGAACCTCGAGACCTGATATGAAGTGTTGGACATGCGGCGAAGTCGGCCACATCTCTGTTGACTGTAGGAAACGTCGACGAATGAATGAAACATCAAGTAAGAATTGTTGTTCATGCGCTAATCATAAGAAGAGACTATCAACGGACCAACCTGAGGTCAATAGCTCGGGAAACTTGTAAGGGCAGACTTTACGAGGCGAAACTCGCCTGGTGGAATGTGCAGCCTCAGCATCGTAACTGTATCACAACTCCAACGGGATAACCAAAGTTTGGTTATAACTACGATTGTTGATGCAAGGACAACAACAGTGACAATCGACACTGGAGCAACAAGATCCATAATTCGGCCGGATGTCGTGGGCAAAATTGCCCTTAATAAAAAGAGAAAATACGCTTTGAAGACTGCCACAGGAGAATGTTCTACAGTCTACGGAGAAGTCGAGAGCATAATAGTGCTGGGCAATATTTCCATCTCCCACCAATTTTTCGTTGCCGATATTACGGACGAATGCATTCTTGGAATGGATTTCATGAAGGAGCATCAAGTTGTTCTAGATATCGGGCAAAGAACACTGCGAATTGGTAACTTGGAGGTTGCTATTACACTGCAAGACGAACAATTGCGAAGACTGAAATGTTATGTGCGTGAGGAGGATGAGATCCCAGCTCGTTCAAACTCGGTAATTTGGACCAGTCTCGAGAGTGATCCCGGTGACAATCGATTTTACATCACCGAGGCTGTACAAAATCAGCGTAAGGGGAACATCCTTGTTGGAAAAGCCCTTATCGATGCGAAGAAGCACATCGTACCCGTCAGAGTACTAAATGCGTCCAAGGAGCCGACCGCAATAAGAAAAGGAGAGGTAATCGCAGAATGTGCACCCATGTCAATGATAAGCTCAATTCAGACAAGGGGAGAGGACCATTCAATTCAACAGCCCTTTGGTGCATCCTCTGTGGTTAATAGGTTGATGTCCCAGAAAATCGGATTAGCAGATAGAGAAAAGGCAAGCGTTAAATCACTCTTGAACGAATTTTCTGATATTTTTGTGACAGGAAATGATAAATTCGGACGCACCGGTATAGTTATACATCGCATTGACACGGGTGAGACAAGACCTATAAGACAGCCACCTCGTCGACTACCGTTGGCCAAACAATCAGAAGTCGGCAACATGATGCGAGAGATGGAAGAGCAAGGAGTCATCGAGCCCATCGGCTTCGCCGGTAATGCTCGTCAAGAAGCAAGATGGGACGACTAGATTTTGTGTCGACTACCGCCGGTTAAACGACGTTACGAAGAAAGACAGTTACCCACTTCCTCGAATCGACAACACACTAGATACCCTTTCTGGAGCTCAGTGATTTTCAACATTGGACCTCAAAAGCGGTTACTGGCAAGTGGAAGTGAAGGAGGAGGACAAGGAGAAGACAGCGTTTACTACCGGAAGCGGACTTTATCAATTCAACGTGATGCCTTTTGGATTGTGTAATGCTCCAGCAACGTTTGAACGATTAATGGAAAGTGTTCTACGGGGACTTACATGGAAGACGTGTCCTGTGTACTTGGACGATATCATCGTTGTCGGATGGAATTTACCAGAACACATCAAAAATTTGCGCTCCGTCTTCGAACGACTAAGACTTAAATCTCAATTCGAAGAAATGTGAACTCTTCCAAAGGAGAGTAAAATTCCTGGGACACATAGTTTCATCTGCAGGAGTTCAAAGGGATCCTGATAAGATAGCAGCTGTCCAAGAGTGGCCTACTCCAGAAGATAAGCAACAGTTAAGAAGCTTTATGGGATTAGCCACATATTACCGACGGTTTGTTAAAGGTTTCGCCAATGTGGCTAAAACCCTATACGAACTAACGGGTAAAGACAAGAAATTCAATTGGACAGAAAAATGTGAGGCAGCATTCAACACATTGAAGGCCGAGTTGTGTAAGACTCCAACATTGACATTCCCATGATCGGATCGCTCATTTATATTGGATACTGATGGAAGTAACAGGAATCGGAGCTGTGTTGTAATAGGAAGTCGATGGAAAAGAGAGAGTTGTCGCATATTATAGTCGAGCTCTATCTAAGCCAGAGAGAAATTACTGCGCAACAAGAAAGGAACTGCTGGCTGCCGTAGAAGCCGTTAAGAATTTCCATAAGTACCTCTACGGACGTCGATTCTACCTTCGCACGGATCATGCCTCCCTGAAATGGTTGTTAAATTTTAAGAATCCGGAAGGACAAATAGCTCGATGGATCGAACGACTTCAAACGTATGATTTCCAAATTTCCCACCATCAAGGGAAGGTGCATAATAACGCTGATGCTCTATCAATAAGACCATGTAAGCAAGATTGTAAGCATTGTCAAGAGGCGTACGACCTTCGAAATGTACAAGTAGAAGTACTAGATGGGTGGACGAGTGATGCTATACCTGCAACCCAACTTCAGGATGAAGATATGTCGCTAATCCTGGAACACTAAGAAAAGAACGAGCGGCCAACTTGGAACAATATTTCCGACAAGAGTGGAACATTTAAAGCATATTGGGTACAATGGAATTCCTTGCTGGTGGAAGATGGAATTCTAAAGCGTAAATGGGAAGCCGCGGACGGAAATTCCCATCGAATACAGATTCTAGTCCCACCATCAAAAGTGAAGGATGTACTAACAGAAATGCACGACTGGGCCTCCAGTGGACATCTGGGAGTTAATAAGACACTTTCAAAATTACGATCTCGATTCTACTGACTTCACATGAGAGATGACGTCGAGTCTTGGTTTGGAAGTGCACAACTTGCACTGCGACCAAAGGACCAACAGCAAAACCAAGGAGCGCTATAAAGCAGTACAATGTGGGTGCCCCTTTCGAGCGAATTGCGATTGATATAATATCTCAGGACCATTCCCAAAAGCAAACGACAACAACAAATACATGTTGGTTTTTATGGATTACTTCAGCAAGTGGGTGGAAGTCCTTCCAATTCCAAACCAAGAAGCAACAACCGTCATTGAGCAGCTTATCAATAATTGGATCAGCAGATATGGAGTTCCCTGTGAGCTTCATTTCGATCAAGGCTGAAACTTCGAATCACAGATATTTCAAAGCATCTGTGCGGCACTGGGCGTAAGGAAAACCAGGACCACACCATTACACCCGCAGTCAGACGGAATGGTCGAAAGGTTCAACCGAACAATAAAAGAGCATTTATCGAAGGTCGTTAGTGATCACCAACGAGATTGGGACAAATGTGTAGAAACCTTTCTCATGAGTTATAGATCGGCTAATCACGATATGACAGGCCATTCTACAGCAAGAATTATATTTGGACGAGAGATACGATTACCAGCTGATCTGCGATTCGGAATACCTCCAGACACCATAGATAAGACCGAAGATTACGTAGCCGAATGGAGAAATCGCCTCGACGAGATTCATCATTTGGTTCGAAAGCAAATCAAGGTATCAAGTGACAGGTACGACGTCCGAGCAAACGCATCCGGATTTAATGCAGACGATAACGTGTGGCTTTATAACCCTCATCGGCAAAAAGGAAGGTCTCCGAAGTTGCAGCAACATTGGGAAGGACCGTATAAGATTCTCACAAGAATTAACGACGTTCTCTATAGGATTCAGCGAAGACCGAACGCCAAGATGAAAGTGGTACATCGTGACCGGCTGGTGACTTTTGTTAACCCAGAAGACCAGTGAACTTAGTTCGGGACGAACTAATCTAGGCGGAGGGTAGTATGACGCATATGACAATCAGTACTAGAATATTCTAGAAAGTACTGGAAAACTGCAGACTATGAACAGTAGAACATTCAATGCTATAGAACGGACGGAAACGAAACGAAGAATCAGAATGAGGAAACGGTATAAATACGTCGCACGCAGATCGAAAAGTAAAAAAGTAAGAAGTAAGCAGTCAAAGACGCGATAAGTACGGAAGCGATAAGTAAAGAAATCGTTAAATGTACGGTAAAAGTACCGGTTATTATTAACGGACTAATAAAGTGTTACATTAATTCAAAATCGATTTAACGGCTCTTATTTATTAAAAATAATTAATCCAACGAACCCAATACTGTATCGCAATAAATCCATCATTTCTTCCTCATTTGTTTTTCCCCTCTTTTACATAACTATTGGAAATCCTGCTATGTTGGGTTTTATATATTATAGACAGCGACCATTTGAAACACGATAAAATATATTTTAATTATTTATTCGTTTATGTATACATATATTATGTCTTTGTTTCATTATTATAATTTTCTTCTCGTTTTTGTTGCATAATTATGTTTTATTATATCCAGGTTACATGAACAATCATGTGCGAGAATTGAGAATCTTAGATTAGAGATTTTCATCACAACGCTGATTTTAATTGAAAACTAAAATATACAAAATACAATATATATATATATATATATATATATATATATATATATATATATATATATATATTATATTGATAGGAATGTATCAATAGTTGATTTAAAGTTACCATTTGTAAGGATCATGTGGAACTAATGATTTAATAATACGAAGTAAGACAAATACATTTATTTATTTATATTTATATATATATACATATATATATATAGGTGTATATATTTCATATATGTTCAGTGACTTCTTATAGATATATTATAGGAATTACATTTTTAACTTATATTTTAAAATATGAAAAAGTATCACAATAAAAAATAATAATAAGCAAAAAATCCACCTAGTTAAAAGCAAATTTAAATAAATCTATATATATATATATACATATACATATATATATATATATATATATATATATATATATATATATATATATATATATATCTTGAAATCATAAATTAACTTAGAAAGTAAACGCACAAGTAAATTCACTTATTGATTTTATAATATTAAGAGATTCAAGGACTAATTTGTCGATGTTGCTAAGCAACAAAGTTTCTTTCTCTTTACATCTTAAAATTAACATTTAAACTTATGTTGTAATTTAAATTCTGTTAATCATTTTAATAATATATATATGTATATATATATATATATATATATATATATATATATATATATATATATATATATATATATATATATATATATATACATACATACGTATACACATATAAAAATATATCGACTATACATATGCATATACCTATACAAATATATGAACACATATAGATGTATACATGTACACATATATATAGCTATATATATAGTAGGCATATCAATATATTATTATATAAATATATATGCATACACACATTCATATATTTTTATATATGGCTGCTACTACTGATAGAGCAACGTTTTTAGGGCATATGGGGATTATACAACAATTATTCATATTTTAACAATATCTTAATTTTATAAAGTAGCGTGGGAATGGGTATCAACTTATTAGCGATAGAAAAAGGAAAAGAAATACAATGCAATTGTTGTTCTCAATAAAATTATTCTGAGGTGATTTACAACACTTTTTACTTAATTTATTATCTAATAATACTCAAATATAACACTGTAGCGTTATAATATTTTTATTCGTTAATCCAATTAACGACATATGCAAATATTTATATGCATTGAAATTAATTATATTATAACTAGGAATATTATCGGCCACCAGATGTGCCAATTCACATGAGACATTATATGTGTGATTAAATATATTTGAATTTTGTTAATACTTTAATTTTATAATATCGATGATAGTTACAAAACTACATATAATCTTGTTGAAGTTAATGTCACCGAATGTCCATGCACACGTGATTACAATAGATGAAATAACATTAGTTTTCGAATGTGAATAGAACAATGTTCAGGGGCCTCCATATTTCGCTATCATTCTTTGATCATTCTTCGACAATTCTTTAAAATTCACTAGAAGGTTCATTACAGTCAGTCTTGTCATAGTAACATAATACATCGAATTCGATTACTTCCGGATCATTTTCATGGTAAAAAGAATTAAGGTTCCTTTTTAGAGATATATCATATTTTATTCGAAATAACTTGAAAGTGTAAAAGAGATTGTATTTGAGGATAATGGTGTTTTCATTGTCCTGAGTGAGTTTTTTTACATATATCCCACGAATACCTACATCTGTAACATATCTGTATGGTTCGATGGATGCGTATGTTTGCACTGTCTGACATTTTTTTATTTTCAAATAGAGTGTTCACGTCATAGTCTGTTGCTCATCCCTGCAATTTAAACCACTCGAGGACTGATATTGGACGACGCCGTCGAGTGATTTAATTACAAATTTGTTATTTTCCTACTTCTCTCTTTTGGAAAAACTAATTTAAGCCGCAATAAGTCTTGAATTTAGAACTTATGATTTCATATTTCATTTCATAGTCTGTTGCACATCCCTGCTATTTAAACCGCTCGAGGACTTATACTGGACGACCCCCTCGAGTGCTTTAACTACATATTTGTTATTTTCCTACTTATCTCTTTTTTTTTAAACTAATTTAATCCGCAATTTTTCTTGAATTCAGAGCTTATGATTTCATTGATTTACCATTTTTAAAAATAATATTAGTTGAATAATATTATATGGTTATATGATTTTGGAATTTCCAACAAATTAATCTTTTGTGTAACACTACATCATGTCAAAACTATTTTCCCAACGTCTCAAGTTAGTCAGAGTAGTCTCTAGAAATTCCTTTCATCATGCTCGGTCGATCGGGATCGTTGCAGGTACACAAGGGGTACTATTTTTATTTTGAGCTTTGACAACACCAAAAGTTATCCATGCCCTCCGACGTTTCCACTAAAAAGTTTGACATTATTCACCATAACCTTCTTCAGAACGTTTTGTTAATCGAGCGGCAATTTTGTCCTCGACAGTAACTTGAAAATTACGTCTCATCGAGAAAATGCAATTAATGCTGTGGAAAATCGAAAAAAAAAGTATTTCATGATCATTTGACCGTGAAAAATATATCTCGCTAGATCCCACATAATTTGACAAAACCTGAAAAAGATGATTGTGTCGATTGGTGCAACCAAAGGCTCAAGAAATATTGTACAAAGATGCTGTGGAAAATCTAATAAGTCAAGGTTATAATGTGACACACTGTCAGATTGAAGCAAGCTTAAGCATCAATCCCTCCAAGAGAGATGATGTATTTCATTCGTTGCTCAGGATACGACTTTCATTCGAGATTCCGTTTTAAGGGCGGAGTCTGAGTCTTCGCGCGGTCCAATCTGGCTTGCCAGAGGATGTAGGCGTTGGAACCCAATATAATATCATATGGTTGAGGGTCGTGCTGAAGAATTCCGTTAAATTTCTCTGTTGTCCGCTCCCCGAATGACGATCGACCGGCAACATTTTTCGAACATCTTTCACATACCGTCGACTGGATACAGATCAACCACCCAGCTTCAGAAATTGTTGTCCTTTGCGATTTTAATGTGCACAATTCCGGCTGGTTGTTACATTCTAACAGAACAGACGAGGCTGGGAGGCTGGCGGAGATGTTTGCCGTAAGCCACAACTTGACTCAACTCGTGGGGGAGCCAACACGAGTGCCGGATGCCCGAGGCGATTATGCGAACATCCTGGATCTGTTTTTGACATCCGAACCGAGTATTTATACCGTAGAGGTTTCTGCGCCACTGGGAAACTCAGATCACTGCTTGGTATCTGTCGCGCAAGCAATGGCGCTCCAATCCCACCGATGTTGGCAGAACGAATTTTGTTCGAATCAGAAACGCGGGCAACAAAGCGATTGATACCGCGAAGAAGGTTCACAACGACAGGGCGATCAATAGGCTCCTTCGGTGCCCAACTGGTTCGCGCTCCTTCTGGTCAATGGCAAAAGCTGCCCGCGGTAACTTCGCATCCTCCTCTTTCCCTCCGTTGGTGACAGACAGCGGGACGTTAGTCACGAATTCAAAGGATAAAGCTAATGTGTTCGCGAATTTATTTTCCGCGAATTCAAACCTCGATCCCAGTCTTTTGGAGCCACCTGTGATCTCGCCGGTACGGTCTTCGATGCGGGATGTGAGATTTCGTCCGCGCACTATTCAACGCATTCTACGTGAACTGGATTGTAGAAAGGCAAACGGCCCGGACGGAATACCAGCAATAGTCCTTAAGAACTGTGCTCCAGAACTATCGCCGGTTCTTAGCAGACTTATGCACGGAGGACCTTTCCTGCCTGCTGGAAAATCGCGCGAGTTCAGCCAATCCAAAAAACGGCAAAAAAGTGTCTCCCACAAAATTACCGTCCGATAGCATTACTGTCTATTTTATCTAAGGTAATGGAAAAAGTCATCAATACTGAGTTAATTAAGTATTTGGAGTGCAACAGACTTCTGAATGATCGTCAATACGGATTCCGTGGCAGGCGGACCACGGGAGACCTTTTGACACTTATAACCGATATATGGACATCTGCGATTAAACAGCATGGTGAGTCAAGGGCGGTCGCATTGGATATCTCCAAGGCTTTTGACCGCATCTGGCACGGGGCATTGCTGAGCAAACTTCGTTCATATGGACTTTCCCAACAGCTTTGCGACTGGACGAGGAGCTTCCTCGAGAATCGATCGATCCGGGTTGTTGTGGGCGGCGAGTGTTCGGATCTGTATCATGTTAATTCGGGGGTGCCCCAAGGTTCTATTTTGGCTCCAACCTTGTTCTTGCTTCACATAAATGATTTGTTGGAGACAACGGATAACAAAGTGTTCAGTTTTGGGGATGATAGTACGATTGTTTCCTCCTTTCCGAGTGTTCGGCCGATTGGTGCATCTGCGTCGCATCAGCGGATGTGGACAGATTGACTCTTTGAATCAGAATCTAGATAGGGTCCTGCAGTGGGGAAGGGATAATCTCGTCGACTTCAATGCAGCGAAGACACAATATACAACATTCACAAGGAAAGGTGGATCATCGGTTTCATAGCTGATGATGAATGGCCGGGCCCTCGAGGCTGGGGAAAGTTTGAAATTGCTCGGCGTCACGGTCTGTGGGAATGTATCGTGGCATAAACACGTTTCGATCATCGCCACGTCAGCCTCAGGAAAACTGAGCTATCTTTTTAGAGCCAAGAAATATTTTACTGTGGCCCAACTTCTATATAAATCCCAAATTAGACCCGCGCTCGAATATTGCTCTCATGTTTGGAGCTCGGCTCCTAAACATACCCTCGACCTACTTGAGAGCATACAGAGACGAGCGATCCGCTTGATCTGGGATACGGCGCTGACGTCGGGACTACCGTCGCTATCACATCGAAGGCGCGTAGCCGACCTCTGTCTGTTTTACAGATATTATCACGGGTGTTGTTCTTCGGAGATTCTTGGTATTGTTCCACGCAATTCGGCTTATATCCGCTCCACAATACAATCAGACGGATCGCACCCGTTTGTGGTTCATCTCCCGACGGCGCGTACATCCCTGCATCAGAACTCGTTCCGTTACAGAGCGGGGAAGCTGTGGTACTCCCTTCCCACGCGAGTGGTCCCGGAGCGTTACAACCCGCAACTGTTCAAAAGGAACTGCAACAGTTATTTGATGGCATCTCGGGGCGCCCACTCGGCGCTATAGGTTCGCCTCTCCCGAGAAAAGTCTTATAAAAAAATAACAAAATTAAATATTAAAAAAAAAGTTGTTGCAGTTTTTGGACGTCCCGAACGTTCATCGTCTCCCAAGCTCTCCCGGCGACATTTAATCATGAAAACTATATCTCCCTGATCCCACATAATTTGACAAAACCTCGAAAAAACAATCGTGTCGATTGGTGCAACCAAAGGCTCAAGAAATATTGTACAAAGGTGTTACTTCAAAAGAGAGTATAAGAAGAAATAGGTGATGCATCATAGATCTACGCGTATGAGCCAGAAAGTAAATAGCAGTCGATTGTAAAGGTGTTTATAGGTTAACAAAATATTCAGTTTGATTTCATTTTCGACTGATCGGAATGTCCTTTTCGAATGAACGTCGCACCAGCTAAAATGCAACCAGATTCACTCTCTAAATGAAAGGGGAGTGGCCAATCTCTGTACGCACGAGTTTTACTGCTGCTATTGCGTGGCGAACATTTTTCAATCTATACAATATTCGTTACATTACAGAAGCAAGGCTTACTAAAATATGTGTTTAGAAGTTTTTCGTAACTGGTTGCACAATGGACAAACCGCGGACCGGACGACCCAAGTCGTCAAGAAACAAGGTAAATGTGAACAACGTACGCCAGCCAGATTGCGAGAGTCTCGGATTCTCCATTCACAAAAGACAAGTGTCTTATTGGGGCAATGACTAACAAGTTTTTCCTTTCAGAGGTACTGGAATTTATTGGTTTGAATCGTAATATGCGGTTCGAGTTGGATGGAGCAAGATTTCAAACGTCTGAAATATATATTAATATGTTCCTGGAAATTTGCCCGGAAGATTAATATCCTGACGAGGTGACATAAACTGGCCTGTACGAAATCATGTCATGACACTATAGCGTTTGCTACGATAATGAAGAACGTGTGATTCGAACTGACGCTGTGGTGATGAAGCATTGTGCACCGGCGTATGGCGCTGATTCTTTTCGCATCCCCATCATTCACTTAATGAAAGGTCCGCAGTAATTAGTTCATCGAGAACAAACCGAATGAAACGCAGCAAAATGTCACCAAGGGGAAACGTCACATTTAACAACATTCTAACTCTACGCACTGTTCCTAATTTTAATTTTATGGTAATTGCGGAAGGCTTAAGACTTGATTCGCGACTAGCACTCAGAGAATGAAAAACTCCCGACTCTGAGGTGTACTTAACGCGTATCCTCAGCGGTACGGACAGCGGGAGCGGCAACGACCGTGGTGGTCGGCGGATGGAATTAGACTCAGATATTCATTCGTTGTCCAAGGGAAATTTGGGTGGATTCGCTTTCACGGTGGTGATAACCGGATCTCATAGAGGAGATCGTCATGGTACACATGTATATGCGTACGTCGGTTCTTTTCATGGGTCGAAGCCATGATAACGAATCTGAAACACCAAGAAGGGGCATAATGTGCATCCAGGAGATGTGTGTTCGTTGAAACCAACAAATCGAATCTCGTGGGATGCTAATGGGTTTGTGTTTGATTATGCATCGAGGTAATGAGGAATGGATTCAGGGCAATTACGAGATAAAGGGAAAAGCGACCTATGCATCGTTCGGTAATGAGGATCAGCTGGATAAATAGCAGCCACTCATTAAATGAAAAATGCCTTTCGGATACCATGAACGATATGAATTGTTTATGGTATCGCCAGGAAGCCTATGGAGGAACAGCGTTCTTTGTTTGCACTTGGTGCGAGTTAGGGAAATTGGCTGCAGCGTGGATTGTGCTAATTGCATGCAGCTGCTTGAGTATTTTATTGCTGGGAGAAAAAGGTCGCCGGCCAATGTGTACGTTAAGGGACTTATCATACACATGGCGAAGCTGAAAAATAGACAGCGCAATGTTTATGGTCCCTGGTGAAGGTTACATAGTATGTAATCCAAATCCTTTGTTATTAGGAATTTGTCTGGGGAATCTGCCTGGCACCGAAGGTGCCAAATTGGTTTGGAATTCTTGATAAGTTGAGCAAGAAATCTTACGGGGAATTGTATGCGAAGAGATGCATGAAGGTAAGTTTTCTTTTACAGGGACTTTTAGGTTAAAGATTTGATCTATTTAATGCGTGAAGCATTTAAGATGCTAATGCGATTGCATTAGTGAAGTTATGAGATTGGGTGGAAGTTATGGGGGTTTTTTAGGTAAGCGAACCGTGGGGTTTGGCGGAACCGCCACAACGCTATGACGGTTAGAATCACTAAAAAATGGAACCAATACTCAACACATCAGGCCACTGCCGCTTGTACGAATTCGATTTCTAAACTCAAGTACACTCAACCGATGTGGAATTGTTATGTGATCGCTATGGTATACGGCTCTGATGCTTTTTCTTTTTCGATTTTCTTAAGTGTTCTTCACTATTTGCTTGTATATTGTGTGTGTATCTGTTAGAAACGCCACAACACCAATGGAGTGGGGCTACTTAAAATCCAGGGTATATAGTTCGAAACCCTAGATTTAAGAACTCGATATGGAACTTGCAAAGGTGACAAATTGTAGACTCAGCGTCTACCGAATTCTCGATCCTTTGTTCAAAAGCGTGAGAATCACTTTTGCAATTCAATACCGAGCTGTAATGTACAGGTAGAATAGGAATGGAGTTGAGTTGGTTTTGGATCGTCAGAACGTTTAGTGCGAAAATCTAAAAGGTCGTAAAATTCATTGTGAAAATAATAATAAAAGAAATAAAGAAAATAAAAAGCAAATTGTACGTGGTTCTTTTATTATCGTCCCCGAAACCTAGACTCTTAACTGGCAGCAAACCTCATTCTCTGGATCAATTAGGAGCATATCATCATCATCATCATTATCGGCACTACAACCAGGAACCGGTCTTGGCCTTATTTAGCAAGTCCTGGGGCTTGTTAAATTTTCCATAATGATTTTTTTTTTCTGGGCAAGGTCATTAGTCTTGCGCCAGGGGCTCCCCGACGGGGAATCGAACCCCGGTCTCAATTAGGAGCATATATGCGACTAAAAATGGCAGTGATAATGGAGAACATGTGCCGGATAATTGTCAGAAGTTTTCCATTTCGTTTAGAAGAATGCCAACAAAATAATGAAACACATTTAGATGGGATAATTTTTATGAAACAAATGCTCAGCATCGAACTTTAATAAAATGTAAATCTGGATTCATTAAAGCTGTTCACTATTTGATTCAAGAAGTTTTGTTTTGTAGAAAATTGTTGGCACACGTTGCACAAGTTATTTAGTCCTGTTGATGTTTCCCATGACCGTCTCAATAGCTGAGTTGGTAAGGAGGTTGTGTCTTTCGTTTGATTGTGCATACGTGGGTTCAACTGACAACTCTTGCTATTGAGCAGTTCGGCACAATTACTGAGTGGTAGATAGGGTAACAAAGCCCAGCCGGCCTGCGAAATACCACCCAATTTAGCTATAGGCTTCGTGAAATGGTTGGGAGAAATCCTTGGCCGTCCTTCGGAGGCTGATGACCCGGTCGAGAAAAAAATCATCTCAGGGCGCTCATGGATTCGCCTTCCCGGGAAAAGTAGAATACAAAAAAAGAGGAAGTTGATGGCTTTCTTGAACGAGGTTCACCAAATGATTTGTACCACTTAAAATCCCGTGACAAAAATTCATCGCCCTACCACTTTTATATATTTTCAATGTAATGAATTAATAATTTCATTTCTTAGATAACATTTGATGTAAATTCTTTGTTCCAGAAATTTATAATTTAAAAAAAAAAAAATCGCCTCCAGTTTGCTTCGATTACGCAAGACGCTGATATTTCTACCCCAACAAAGCAAATACCATAATTTTTGACAATAAATGGTGGCAACTCATTCCCATGACGACGTACCTGCACAAGGACGAGACAATGAAGCCCTCTGCGAATGAGGCCTTTCAAAGGCCCGACAATTTATACTTCACTACATTCTTGCCATGGAAACTCAAGAGAATCGAAGGTCTAGTTCACATTAGTCATGTCAACAATAATTACATACCACGTATCTTTTTAAAAATGCAGACATTACGTTGTGCTTATCGTATTTACGCAAGTTTAAATTGATATAAATCGAACTCGTAAAAAAGGCACACCGTTTTTTAATGTCTCGAGTTCGTGGTTACAAGTGAACGATAATTTCCTAAAACATGGAACTCGAAGCCCGTAAGGTAAAAGCTAATAACATTAGTCAGCAACTTAAGGCTTAAAGTACATAAGCTAGATTTATGCATTTTTGTCTAACTAGTAAAGCCGAAAATTAAAAGAAAAAACACAAAATGGTTGCGAAATGTTTACAATTAACTAAAATTAATAAATAAATACGTAAAGATACGAAAATTACAAAATTTTGATATATCCACAAATGTGATCACAGAATTATGTATGGTCGTTTAAACAGTCTCAGTTTAATATCACAAAACAGAAGAATAATCATTCTAAATCGAAAAATCGTTGACACTAACTCTCCCCCTTTTGTGTCTTAACCAAGCACACGTTGGGGCACGGCTATCAATGAACCAAGGATAAAGGAATTTGAATTCAGTGGCTGGGAAAAGTAATAAAACAGAAAAACTCCAAAACACCAAAGAAACAAAGTTAATAAGATCCGAGACAATGTAAATGTAAATTCAACGAGTGTTGGAAAATAAAAGACCGCGCCTCCGCGGTATTAGAGATGTTGTAATACGCAAAAAAATGGACGGATGAAAAGTGACTCAACTAAAGCAGGTCAGAAAAATACTTTACTACATCAGAGACAGGAAAGCACAAGGAGATTGGATGACAAGACAATAATGCCAATGAAAGTCTAAATAGTAATAAGACCGACATTTCTAATAATTAATATTTTCTACATTATAAATCTGAAATTCAAAACAGTGAAACAACTGAGAAGATTAAAGTAAATGTGGGAACAGATCTAGCAAAATATCTACTGCTAATATCAACAAACGATGATGTACGATAACGACCAAAATATGGCAGCCAGAAAAGACAATGAAACGAAACATAAGGATTGGAAGATAGCTAGCTATAAGTATTATAAAAGAATATAATCGATCGGAAATCCCGGATCGAAAGGAAAGGTAGAAATAAACGACGTCGCTACAGTATGATTGAATGCTTCGCACTGAGGGGCGGATGGTGGCAACTCGCTCCCATGACGACGTACCTGCACAAGGACTAGACATCGAGGCCCCCTGCGAATGAGGCCTTTCAAAGGCGAGAAAATAAATACTTCACTAGAGTCTTTCCAGGGAAACTCAAAAGAATCGTAGGTCTAGTATCTGCTCCCAGGTCTCGCGATCCTAATTTTTAGTGAGCACATTTTGAATCACTTAACTTTGTTAAAAATAACATTTAAAAAACTCATTAATAAACATGTAACATAGATTTTATATCGTGTATTGTTTCAAGTTAAATTTTGGGGGCTTGTATTTTTTAATACGATAAGCCTCGTTAGAGAAAAGGCATTTCGCTTTTCTTTATTTTTCTAGTGTTGTTTTTATTTCAGGCGGCTGGATTTTGTTTTCCATTGTTTACAAAAAATATTCCACTGAATAGATTCATGGGTATTGGGATACGCGACCGCTCCCAATTTAAAAAAATAGTCAATGTACATGTCTGGCACATTGCCTCTTTTATAGAAACACTACAGGAACCGCCCCTTGGAGATCTGTGGCTTCATTCCAAGGAGATCGGTGTAGTTGCGGCCCACAAGACAATTTGATTCAATTTGTAGTTCATCTCTCAACGGAGCAAACATTTCCATATGAAAACTTGTTTTGCCACAGAACGGGAATTCTCTTCATAATTACTTCCGGCACGAGTATTTGGAGCTCTACAACTAGGAACTATTTAAAAAGCAAGCTGTTTTTATCTCAGCATTATAGGTTTGCTTCTTTTCAGCAAGGTATTTATACATGTGTATGACACAATTAATAAAAGGGATTACACTACAAATGAGACTATTTTGAACCAGATTTTTAAAATTGAAATATTTCCTAAATAAGAAAAATTAAATGAGGAAATTTTCTATATTTAAATCTCACTACACCCATACACACGCACGCACACCCACACACACACACACACACACTACTTGACCCAGCTAATATCAGGCCATGGATGCTTCCGGCAATACTTGCACAAGTATAAGCATGTGAATCACCCATACTGCTTGTATTGCGAAGGCAAAATAGAGAATGCGGAACACGTACTCACAGAGTGCGTGAGATTCGAGGCCGCACGAACGATTTTGGAGAGACACACGAGACTCCGGCTGGAGTAATAGAATACATGCTTAGTTCAAAACAGGCATGGTCCGTAACCAGCGGTATTCTCTGCGAAATGATGCAGCAGTTGCGACGTGACGAGCGGAGTAACAAGTAAACTCCGTCCCGCCCCGCGATGGAATATCTAAAAGAAAGTTCCGCGGGCATCAACGGGAATATGTGCCTGGTGGGAGATGGATTTAGTCGGTAAAAATCCAGCATGCCTCTGGATCGGCCCAGAGGTATCTTTTGAAGATTTCCACCTCCCTACCCAAACCAAACAAACACACATACACAAACAAACACACACACATCGCGATGGAATATCTAAAAGAAACTTCCGCGGGAATCAACGGGAATATGTGCCTGGCGGGAGGTGGATTTAGTCGGTAAAAATCCAGCATGCCTCTGGATCGGCCTAGAGTCATCTTTTGAAGATTCCCACCTTCCTACCGAAACCAAAAAAAAAAAACACACACACACACACAAACACTATTATCATTACGGGGATGTTATGTTTAAGTCCAGGCAATATATAGTATATTCTATGAAACGTTCTACGTTGCGATGTTTAGGAGATAAAGTATCGAAAAAAGAACGTTAATGTTCAGATTATTAGTATAAGAACTACTCCCAATAAATTGTTAGTGTTCAAACATCCTAAAACAAAAAACATTTTATACTAAATTTTCTATGTTTTAGTCTTTGGCAAGAAAACTTTTATACACAAACTCGATAATAATTATGGAAATGAAACGCGCTGAATATCTTTCGCCTATGTTCCCACGATTGAATTCAAAGATTGACATCTGGGTCCCAAAGAGTTTCATTGCTGGGCTTTGCACTTCCTCGAGCTCATGCCGCGCTGGTTCATATGCGCGTAACCAAATATGGGAATTTAATTCCAATTTAGAACGAATATCAATCAAATATCAATAGATCATGAATTACTCTAAACATTTGATTTCTCCACGTCAACAGAGAATATCGATACCCTGAAGGAAGCTTTCTGTGTTCCAATTCGTTTACGTCTCCACTTACGTATGCACTTCTATAATACACCGTGGGCCTAATGGAAAGCACGAATAGAGACCACAAGAATTATATTATAATTACGTAGTTAACACTATTTTAAACTTCTGATCCTAAGCACTGACAATATCCTCAACAGCAAATATACCTAACACACGAAATATTCGGAAAGAAAAGGATTTTTTTTTCTTCCTAGTAAGCGCTCCACCTCTAAAAAATGAAAAACAAAAAAAAATACTTTCTAAACTTTTTCTTGAGGTGCGTCTATAACAGTACGACGAAGAAAGGAACTTAATCGCGTCAGAGAGATTCTGATCCAGCAGAAGAAATCAGCAGACGCCTAAATGTTTGTGATTGTAGGACAGAAATAAAAACAAAATTGAATAAAATCGCTGGGCCAACTGCCAAACGATCTTAATGGGTATGTAGGTTGTTGAGAATGAAATAATAATAGTGTGTACTTAAAATAAGTGTTCTCTACTTTTTTTAGAATTACTGTTAAACTCATTCCGATCAGTTTTCAATCCACCCTCGTATCAGAATGTTTCTTATTACTTTAAAGTTTTGTGAATTGAGATCTTGTGGTGGCTCTTGTACATTTTCTGCCTTTTGCCGTAGGGAGGATCTTGTGACTGGTGGCGTGGTGCGGTTTGATGTCCGACGATTACTTTTAGGCATTTCCTTTCTGCCACCAGTCTTACAGTCTTTTTTGCTAGTTAGTGGTTCAGTAGCACCAGTTGGTTTCCTTGATCTTTTTGTAGTTTTACCTGGAGACCTGCTTAGGCGTCTTATCTTGAGTTCAGTTTGTGGATGATCCGAGGATTTTACTCGTTTTAGCAGCAATGAAGGACACCATACACTTGATTCTAATTCAAGGACGCTTTTGTTCATATTTACCGTATTTGCGACGTTTTCTATCGTTTCGCCCTTAGCGTTCACTTTTTTAATTTCAACATCTTTAGATATTGTTGGGGCTAAAGATACCAGACGAAATGCTGATTCCCGAGGATATGTGAGTAACATCCTGTTTGTCATGTTTAGCCTGAAAAAAACAAAATAAAAAAGAACTGTTGAAACTACTTAATATGATTATTATCATTGGATGTGTGACGTGAAAAAGTTTTGCTAAAAATAAGAATTTATTTCAATAACCAAATGAAGGAATACATTATTCAATGTCTTGTCCATCGGCAGCTATGACAGTTCCCCATCGACAATTTATGGATTCCTTTCCAGGAAAAACCCTTATCTTTTCTGGCCAAGAACGAATCATGCCAATGTTTGATATCTCCAACAGAAGCGTAGTCCAGTAAGGACATTCTGCATTGATCGAAGCAAGTGGTAGTCAGAAGGGCAAGGTCTGGCCATTCAACAGCTAACGTTCGAGCGATATGGATCGTCCTATCCCGCGTCTTCTTAGTGTGTGCACGTATGTGCGAAAGTGTGAATTATACACACAGTGTGGCCGTCACTGACATTAAGTGCACGGATGCGCGTGAGAGTGTGTGTTATCAAAACAAAAACAAAAAAAGGTTCTCCGTACAATGTACTATTTTCTTTTACTATTTATTGGCCGTTCCCTGACCTGTGCACTCTCCTTCCACGCTTGGCCATCCGATCCGATCTCCTCAAGGTCCGGCCTAACATTGTCCTCCCATCTCCGTCGCGGCCGCACTGTCGGTTTCTTTCTCATTGGTCTGCCGTCAAGAATTCTACGCACGGTCCTATCGTTACCCATTCGCGCCACATGTCCGGCCCATCTTAATCTTCGCGACCTGATTACTCTTCATATTGTAGGTTTGCGGTATAGCTCTTCCAATTCGTGGTTGTGGGGTTTCCTCCATTGTCCTGTCTCCTCGTCATATTTACCTCCAAACATACCCCTTAAAACTGTATTCTCGAATACGCGTAATTTGTTTTCTTCCCATTTCGTGAGAGCCCATGTTTCGCACCGTATAGAGCAATCGGCATGATTATGGTTCTATAGACACGGAGCTTTATGTTACGTGATAGCAGTTTGGATTTCAGCAGTTTACTGACTGCTTGCCAACTAGCGTTGCTGGAGTGTAGTCTTTTGTTAATTTCCGTCGACATTTCGTTACTGGCCGTCAGTATTGTTCCCAGATATTTAAATTCTTTAACTTTTTGAAATATCTTGCCCCTGACGTTTATGTGTGTTCTCTGAGTTCCACCTGCTCTCGTCGTAATCATCTATTTTGTTTTGTCTTCATTTATTTCTAGACCCACCTCGTCTGCCGCTTGCATTATGATTTCTCAGTTTTTACTTACAGTTTGTAGATTATCGCCCAGAACGGCGATGTCATCCGCATATGCGAGCACTTGTGTGACCCCGTTCAGGGATGATCCGGCCATGTCGTCGTCTTGTACCTTTCTGATGACATACTCGAGCACAAGGTTAAAGAGACATGGTGAGAGGCCATCGCCCTGTTTTAGTCCGTCCCGGATTTCAAATGGTTCTGAGAGGTGGTTTTCTATTCTAACTCGTCCTTTGTTTTCGTTCAAGCAAATTTGAATGAGGGCGGCATATTTTTTCGGGTTTCCCAGCTCAACTACAATATGGTAGAGGCTTTGCCTTGGGACCGAGTCGTAGGCTTTTTTGAAGTCAACGAACAGTTGGTGAACCGTCTCGGGTATCGCCAGATCAGCCTCAGGAAAACTGAGTTATCTTTTTAGAGCCAAGAAATATTTTACTCCGGCCCAACTTCTTCTCCTATATAAATCCCAAATTAGACCCGCGCTCGAATATTGCTCTCATGTTTGGAGCTCGGCTCCTAAACATACCCTCGACTTACCTGAGAGCGTACAGAGTCGAGCGATCCGCCTGATCGGGGATTCGGCGCTGACGTCGGGACTACAGTCGCTATCACATCGAAGGCGCGTAGCCGACCTCTGTCTGTTTTACAGATATTATCACGGGTGCTGTTCTTCGGAGATTCTTGGCATTGTTCCACGCAATTTGGTTTATATGCGCTCCACAAGGCAATCCGACGGATCGCACCCGTTTGTGGTTCATTTCCCGACGGCGCGAACATCCCTGTATCAGAACTCGTTCCGTTACAGAGCGGGGAAGCTGTGGAACTGCCTTCCCACGCAAGTGTTCCCGGAGCGTTACAACCTGCAACTGTTCAAAAAGAACTGCAACAGTTATTTGATGGCATCTCGGGGCGCCCACTCGACGCTATAGGTTCGCCTCTCCCGAGAGAAGTCTAATAAAAAAAAAAAAAAAAAAAAAAAGTCAGATCTGACGCCTTTTTTGAAAATGGGGACGACTATTGAGGTTTTCCTCGCGGGAGACCGGGGTTCGATTCCCCATCTGGCGCAAGACTAATGACCTTGCCCGGAAAAAACAAATCATTATGGAAAATTTAACAAGCCTCAGGACTTGCTAAATAAGACCAAGACCGGTTCCCGGTTGTAGTGTCGATGATGATTCAGGTTTTCCATTCTTCCGGAATGACTTCCTTATCCCATATTGTTTTAATCAGTTGGTGGATCTTTCGAGCGGTTGACCCTCCTCCATGCTTCACAAGCTCTGCCGGTATGCAGTCGACTCCGGGAGCCTTGTTGTTTTTCAATCGATTTATTGCGTCTACAACTTCGTCGAAAGAGGGCTCTGGGATCTGAGGTTCGGCTGTATGCACGTCTGGTGCCCTTATTTGTGGTTGATGGGTGCGCACATTGAGCAGGTTTTCAAAGTACTGCTTCCATATTGTCACGATATTGTTTGTTTCTGTGACCAGACAGCCGTTTACGTCTCGAATTATTTTGGCTCTTCCTCGGTAGCCATTTCTAATTGAATTTATGCCGGCATACATACCTCTGATGTTCTTTGCTCTGGCATTTTCTAGGATTTTTTCGAAGCGAGTCTTCTCCCATTCGCGTTTTTTGCGTTTGAAAAGTCGCATTGTCTTTTTCCGAATTGTCGCGTATGTTTCTGCGTTGACTTCATCATATCCTGCTAAGTGGCTCACTCTCAGGCGTTTACGTTGTTCGATCTTTGCCCTTTTGGACTGTTTGTTTGATTGTGTCTCTGATCGATGCCCATTTAGTGCCCAGATTATTGGTTTCCTCTTCCTCGCTACTCCCATTCTCTAGGATGCTAAATCTATTCGTTAGTTCGTCTTGAAGACCTTTTGCGCAGGTCTTTTAGTTTATCAATGTCGAACTTTTTGCTCGTCTCCCGTGACTGCTCATGTGAGATTGCTGCAACATTTGTTAGCCGTCAGTTTTACTTTGCTTCAGAAGCAAATTGCGCGTATTTTTGTGAAAAGGTATTAGTTTGGCGTCAGTTTTAATCATCATCATCATAATCGGCACTACAACCGGGATCCGGTCTTGATCTTATTTAACAAATCTCTCCACCGGTCCCGATTGCGAGCCGCTGTCACCCAGTTTGGCACTTCCAGGCTCTGGGCGTCCTGGTCTACGCCATCCCTCCATCGCAGACAAGGTCTGCCGCGCTGTCTCCTTCCATACATCCTGCCACAAAGGACTTTCCGGGCAGGCTCCTCTTCGCTCATTCGAGCTAGGTGTCCCGCCCACCGGAGTCTACCGAGCTTGATTTTGCTTACAATATTAGCTTCAAGGTAGATCGCGTACAACTCATGGTTGTACCGTCTCCGGAATCGTCCTCCCGCACATACGGGGCCAACAATTTAGTTTTAATATGGAGTCCCAAGCGAGCATTTTCGTCATATTTTACTTTTTTGTTTCCGTACAGGAAAGAGCGCAGCGGAAACTGTTAAAAGTTACGTGATATGTATGGTGAAGAAGCCTTAAAAGAAAGACGGTGCCGGAATTGGTTTGACAAATTTCTTTCCGGAGATTTTTCACTGAAAGATGAACAACGATCAGGTCGACCAGGTGAGCTTGATGATGATCAAATTAAAGCCATAATCGAGTCGAATCGCCATGTAATTGTACGAGAGATACCAAAAAAGTTAAATGCGCCACATACAGCGATTGAGGAACATTTAAAACGTATGACTCTCGTTAAAAAGCTTGATGTTTGGGTTCTACAGGATTTGATAGAAATTCAGTTAACGAAGCGCATCAACGCTTGCGATTTGCATCTTAGGCCCCATGAATCCGACCCTTTTTTAAAACCAATCATCACTGGCGATGAAAACTGGGTTGTTTACAGTAACGCCAATCGAAAACGATCTTGGTCCAGGCTTGATGAGCCAGCACAATCCACCTCGAAAGCTGATATCTACAAGAAGAAGATTTTGTTCTCAATTTGGTGGGATTGGAAAGGTGTGGTGGATTTTGAGCTCTGTAACACCAATGGATACATTGGCATCAACATTTAATAATGTAACACCAATTGATAATTTATGTCAACATTAGCTATTTTAATGTAACACCAAGGAATACGCACCTCGCTGGAAGCGTGAGGCTACTTGTCCTGGTATCAGCATTATGGGTTATTTTGGCACCGGCAGTATCCTGCCATCCGCGCCAAATGTAATATCACCAAGGTATTACTTTTAATTTGTTATCTGGCACCGACTGTATGTATGCCGTCCGTGCCAAAGAGTGAGGATCATCATTATCATCATCGGCACTACAACCGGGATCCGGTCTTGGCCTTATTTAGCAAGTCTCGAGGCTTGTTAGATTTTCCATAATAATGTATTTTTACGGGCAAGGTTATTAGTCTTATGCCGAAAAAGGGTGAGGATATTAGTATTAAAACTTTACCTTACTGTTGTAGGGCGGTCCGCCCTTTCTGCTCCGGGTCCCGCTGGAGAATCCAAGTAATTAGAAGTAAGTTATTTGTTTGCAGTTAATTTATTTAATAAACAACTTATTACTCAGGGAACAACTTATTTATTTTATTATTACTTTATTTCGAGTAACAGACCCACTGTACCGTGGCAAGGCTGCAACCTGTTACTCTTGTTATAGACTCCTCAGTTAGTCCCTTTGCAACCACTCTTTATATACCCCAAAATCGGGTGTATAACAGCAAACGATGCATTTCACCTAGCCTGGACTTTGATCCAGAACGACATGCATTGACACCGATTTTCCCATACGAGCCGTCGATATGGCTTATTTATCATTTAAACTTAATTGGCCTTCGCCAGGCACATCCACTTAAACGTTTGCTTAAACGATTTACCTTGTTCCGATCATTTGCATCACTCATATGTTGACTGCGTCCGGTAATTTGAAATATGATGGATTGCATCCGCTTTGGTCCGACGTCAAACATGACCGGCAGCGTCGGTTTTGCGTTTGCTTTATTGCTTCTATTGCTATGGTAACGCTGCTGGTGTCATATGTCCAGTGTAGGTCCCAGTAGTGGACGTAAAGTCGCCGCTAATACAATCTGATGACGTGTGGCGTGTGGCTATTGGCGCCAGCTAATCATCCGACACGGCGAGTGTGTAACATGAGTATTCAGCAGAGCGTGTAGCTCTGGGTACGGATGCAATTAATGGGATATTCGGATGAATATCGCAACGTATGCGATATGAACATTAATTGCCCGTGGGAAGAGGCGTCAATTAGTTAATGAGTGGAAAGAATCGTCAACTGTTTGAGGATTGCTTCTTGTACAATATGAGTTATGGGGTTGGTTGATTAATGAGTGAGGGGGGTTATGTAGCGAGATCCAACATCCCTCCCCGCTGAAAAGAAAGAAAATCATCGTTGCGAGTGATTTTCTGTAAGATGTGAGTGGGTGCAAAGGTTAAAAAGATAGCTCAGTTTTCTTGAGGTACATTCCCACAGACCGTGACGCCGAGCAATTTAATGCTTTCCCCAGATTCGAGGGCCTGGCCATTCACCATCTGCTGTGCGACCGATGATCTAATTTTCTTTGTGAATGTTGTATACTGTGTCTTCGCTGTATTGAAGTCGACGAGATAGGCCTTTCCCCACTGCAGGACCTTATCCAGATCCCGATTCCGATAGTGAATCTGACTACATTTTAGGTGGTGCGACGCTGATGCACTAATCGGTCCATAACTCGAAAAAGAGGAAACAAACGTACTATCATTCGCGAAACTGAACACTTTGTTATCCGTTGACTCCAACAAATAATTTATGTGAAGCAAAAACAATGTTGGAGTCAAAATAGAACCCTGAGGCAGCCTGGGATTAACAGGATATCTTCGTCCAGTCGCAAATCTGGTGGGAAAGTTCATATGAAGGAAGTTTGCTCAGCAATGCCCCGGCCTGATGCGGTCAAAACCCTTGGAGATATCCAATGCAATCGCCCTTGACTCATCATGCCGTTTAATCGGAGATGTCCATAGATCGGTTATAAGTGTCAAAAGGTCTCCCGTGGACAGCCTGCCACGGAATCCGTATTGACGATCATTCAGAAGTCCGTTGCACTCCAAATACTTAATTAACTCAGTTTTGATAACTTTTTCCATCACCTTAGACAACATAGACAGTAATGATATCGGCCGGTAATTTTGTGGGAGACACTTTTTTCCTTTCTTTGGGATTGGCTGAACCCGACCGACTTTCCAGCAGGTATGAAAGGTCCCTCATGCATAAGACAAGCGAAAGAGTCTGGCGAGAACCGGCGGTAGTTTTGGAGCACAGAGTTTTTAAGGACTATTTGAGCACACCCTTTTTAAGGATCATTTAAGCACACCGTTTTTAAGGACTACTGCTGGTATTCTGTCCGGGTCGGTTGCCTTCCTACAGTCCAGTCTACGTAGAACGCGTTGAATAGTACGCTGGCGGAACTTCACATCCCACGTCGAAAACTGTACCGGCGCGATCACAGGTAGCTCCAAAAGACCTGCATCAAGGTTTGAATTCGCGGAAAATAAATTCGCGAACACATTAACCCTATCCTTTGAATTTCTGACCAACGTGCCGCTGCGGGTCACTAACGGAGGAAAAGAGGAGGAAGCGAAGTTACTACTGACAGCCCTAACCATTGACCAGCAGGGACGCGAACCAGTTGGGCACTGAAGGAGTTTATTGGTATCAATCGCCTCGTTGCACGCGTTTCTGATTCTAACAAAATTCGTTCTGTTAACATCGGTGGGATTGGAGCGCCATTGCTTAAAAGGTCTATTTTTTGCCGCTGTAATCTGCTCGCATTTTTTATCAAACCAAGGTTTATCAGATGAATTTCATTTGATGTAATGGGGAATATAAATGGGGAATATAAGAGGCGAAGAAATGTCGCAAATCGTCCTAGTTACCAGCACCATACCTCCATACATGGCGAAGCTGCTTAGGTCGGTTATTCGCTTGAAATGCAAGTGGTTGGGCGACCAATACCAAGCAGTGGTCTGAGTTGCCCAGGGGCGCGCCAATCTCCATGGTACAAATTCTCGGCTCGGATATCAAAAACAAATCCAGGGTGTTCGCATAATCCTCCACGAATTGAGTCAAGTTGTGGCTAACAGCGAACATCTCCACTAGCCTCGTCGGTTCTTTTAGAATGCACCAACCAGCCGGAATTGTGTACATTCAAATCGCCAAGGACGACAATTTCAGAAGCCGGGTGGTTGATCTATATCCAGTCCACAGTACGTGAAAGATGTTCGAAAAATGTCGCTGGTCGATCGTCATTCGGGGAGCGGTAAAGACAACCAAGAAATTTAACAGAGTTCCTCAGCACAACCTTCAACCACATGATGTCCATGTTATTGGGTTCTTTGGCAAGCCAGATCGGGCCGCGTGAAAACGCAGACTCCACCCTTAAAACAGAATCTCGAATGTAAGTCGTATCCTGAGCAACGAAGATATGTCGAATCAGTTGACGTATCGACCTGGGTCTCAATTACGGCAAGGTTACCAGGCTTCGTTGTTTGCAAATATTGGTGGACGGCGTTTACATTCGTATTGGTGAAACCGATGCCCCTTATGTTACAAAATGCCGTTATTAGTCGAATGTCGACAGAGCCTCGAAAACGAGCCCGATTATGGCATGACGAATTTCTTAAAGTTCGGTTATTTATCATAATATCTGCATGATGTTCCTTCTGACATAGCCACTAATTTGTATACTGGTGTTTCCAATATTCTTCCAAAGGGCATATAAAACAATGTGAATCCTCTCTGGGGTGCGTTGAGATCTCTGGAAACTTCACATGTTGTGGAACCTCATATGTTTCGCCTTATTTAATTCATTCAATTCAATGTTTACTTTCACACGCCATGAAAAGTAGTTTTTGTTTTATTTCAGTCTTTATTATTGGTATTTCTTTTGGATTCAAAAACTTATAAACTTATATTGCACTGAAAAACGATTGACTACCGTTTTGATTTCGAAATTGATTGGTTATGAAATTATATATATATATATATATATATATATATATATATAAATTTTTTTTTATTACACTTCTCTCGGGAGAGGCGAACCTGTAGCGGCGACACGGCGCTCCGAGATGCCACCAAATAACTGTTGCAGTTCTTTGTGAACAGTTGCGGGTTGTAACGCCCTGGAAACACTAGCGGGGGGAAGGATTTCCACAGCTTTCGCGCTCTGTAACGGAACGAATTCTGAGGCTGAGATGATTGCGCCGTCGGGAGATGAACGGCAAAGTGGTGCGATACGTCGGATTGTCTAGTGGAACGCATATAAACTGAATTGCGCGGAACAATACCACGAATCTCCGAAGAACAGTGTTTGGCGTTGCCTTTCTATCCGTAGTAAGTGTCCCGCCGAACACTGTCCACACACTAAGAAGAACACACTGGAGCGGAAACTAGCACACAAGTAAAACACGGAGTCTAATAGTTTTTGATCTTTATTATTATTTTTTTATTAGTTCGAATTCCAGTTCTTATTGCTACTTGACATCAATTAACAACGCTGGATCACCCGTGGCGATTCTATGAGGAACTTTTACAATGTTTTCTTTTATGCACTACGAGCTAACTTTCGCCGAGCGTTTTCACGATCTTGATGGCACGGTGCCGCTCAAGGAACTTTGGCACATTAAACTTGGTCACCGCTACTTATCACTTAAACGAAATGCAAGTTACTTTGACACTCGACATTACTTTACAAAAAACAAACACGAATTTACGACGGTGCTGAATCGAACACCTTTCAGGACTAAGTCTCACACCAACGTACATGAAAACTAATACTCCTCTTCTCTCGGTTTTCCAAGATGACCTCTCTACACTGCAGCTCCAAGTAACTCTTCTTCACGACTCCTTATGATCGACTGTTCGATAAAGACTAATTGTCTCCATGCTAAAAATATCCCATTCGAATTACTCAACCCGCATCTCCAAAGGAAAATTTCCCCATCCAATCTGCTAACAGACTTTCTCATCGTATCTGTTAACAGCATAAAATTTCCCTTTGCATCTCAAAAGGAGAATTTCCCATAGGATCTGAAAAGGAGAAATCTTACCCAATAATCATCATTATCACCATTCGTTGCTGGTGGTCGGAATCATGTTTCTTTTATTGCAGGATCGGATGCCGCCGCTTATTCTCCGATCTTTCCGTAGTTTATTTGCACTACATATCTGGCATGCGGGCAAAGGATCGCATGCACTTCGGATGGATGCACGGACTATAGGATATGTTTAGGTTAGCCATCTGGCTTAAGCTAACAATGCTCTTGTGTGTTTCGAATGGGTAATAAAAAGGAACCGTGGGATTGGTATCGTTCCTTTGTTAGGCTTTTTGAATCATAAACATCTAGCGAGCAATCTACGTTAAGATGTTTATGATTGCATGACCATTGGACGGCAGCTAAGCGATATGCCTTGTTTGCATAAGTGTGCCTTTGCATTAGGTCATGCCAAGGGTTTATGTGTCAATTGCATTTAGCTACCAGCGTATGCATCCGTTGTTCGGTCTATTTACCGACAATGGTATTTCTTTGGAAACATCGCGTTGATGTTTAGGGTGGGAGATTGGTGACCTGTATGCGATGCTTGCTGCATTTGACGCATTACTTAGATGCGATGCTTTAGCTGCCCTTTTAAATTGGGGTAGAATACCATGTATGGATGCGTTGAACTCGATATTGGAAGCTTTTGAACGTTAAGTTCCTTGGTTTTTGCTATCGGGTTCAACGTTGTTGCAATTTCATATAGCCTTTGTTACAGGTATGGTAAAGACTATTGGGTCACGTGTGCTGCGAAAGGTGAGTAGAGTTCCTTGGCGGAAAGGATAACTCACCTGTAAGGAGTTGTATGGTTCGTAGAACCGCTACAAGTGCCCGTGATAATATCTGTAAAGCAGAGGTCCGCTACGCGCCTTCGATGTGATAGCGACTGTAGTCCTGACGTCAGCGCCGTGTACCCGATCAGGCGGATCGCTTCTCCGTATGCTCTCAAATAGGTCGAGGGTATGTTTAGGAGTAGATCTCCAAGCAATTATCGAGCGCCGGTCTAATTTGGGATTTATACAGAAGAAAAAGTTGGGCCGGAGTAAAATATTTCTTGGCTCTAAAAAGATAACTCAGTATTCCAGAGGCGGACCTGGCGATGGTCGATAGGTCTTTATGCCACGATACATTTTCACAGAGCGTGACGCCGAGCAATTTCATGCGTTCCCCAGATTCGAGGGCCTGTCCATTCATCATCAACTGTGGAACCGATTATCCACTTTTCTTTGTATTGTGCCTTCGTTGCATTGAAGTCGACGAGATTGGCTTTTCGCTACTGCAGGACCTTATTCAGATCCGGATTCAGAGAGCCAATCTGGCTACATCTCAGGTGGTGCGACGTTGATGAACTGTAACATTTAAAAAGGCTAATTGTAGTATTTAATAGTTTATAATGCCAATCAATCTATAAATCTTAGCATTTAAATGGTGGTTACGCCAATTGTAGCATTTAATATTGTTACAAGATGTAATGAATAGTTTAATGCTTACGGATTGTAACGTTGAAGAACAGGAATTGTAATATTTAGTTTATTTGTAATGTAATTGTTTGAAGTTAATGGTTATAACACCAATGTAATTGTAACATCCAATTGTAATATTTAAAATTGTAACCTTTAAGTTTAATATTATTGTTTAATTTGTTGTAACATTTTTGTAAGAAGGCTGCGCCAAATGTTACGTTTTAATGGTTATAATGTAATGTTTAACGTTTAATACACAAATGTTGGACTTATGGCTTTAATTTTACTGTAGCATTTATAGATTGTTAACAAATTTGAATTGCAACATATTGAATGGTAATTTTATATTTGATTGTAAAGTATTTGTTTGTAAAGTAATTGTAACTTATCTGGTTTAGATGTGGGTTCGATAAATCCCACGCAATTCCTCTCTTTTGCTGCTTGCAGGACGATCGATGATCACCAAACGCCAACGCCGTGACTCAAATTATAAAGTTTTACATTTAACGTGTATTTATAGAACACCAGGATCAGTTAGTGTATTTGGATGTCTTTTGTTGTTACATTCACTTCATCGAAATTATGAAATAAAACGACGTTGTCTATATATAAATTTGACAATGAACAATGATAATTTTATTACTCAACAAATTTCACTTAAGGGGGGAACCTCATGTAAAATGAAATTTTTTAGCCATTTTTTGTTTTTGCCTAAATTGATAGGAAATTTCCTCAAAATTACGAAAAAAAAAGTTAGAAAGTGATCCGAGACCTCCTTGTACTTTATTTTCAAAAGAAAGTAAACAGTCTAATTGGGCGGAGCCCTCAAATAGACGAGCGCTCGTCGGACGCTCGGCCTTTCGGTTCCTTTGTAATAAAGTTTGACCTGGCTGTGTTAGAGCCAAAGCAAATGTCATCCCTACCGTCTTCGACGTCTGTATGTGTATGTGAGTAACGGTTTTTGAAAAAGGTGACCCGTCGCTCGGTTCAGCAGCGTCTCTTGAGTCAGATCAGTCGTTCGCAGAGCAGTTTAAAATAAGCATTTATTCGAAAACAAGAAAATTAGTCGAAAAGTGCAAGGTGATAATCCTAATTATCGTCCGAATCGTCCTAGACGGCCGATAATGACGACAAACGCCGTATTGAACAGCAGGAGCGCCGCTCTCTTGATGCCACCAAAGAGGCTCGTACTTTTCGACAACAGGAAAAAACGGCTCAATTAGAACAGTTTGAAGAAGAGGAAACTCTATGGCCCTGGAATCGCAGATTAGCAAAAAACTGCGGTAAGTTAGAACGAATCACGATTTTTTCCACGATTTTTCTATTACTCAAACTTTTCTCGAAACGTAAAATTTCGCACGCCGTGCATCGTAGCCCAAAAACTAATCATTCGATCTGTATGAAGGGTATGGAAATTCTATATATATTTGGCCTCAGCATGACGAGCTCCGATTTTTTATTTTTTTATTTAAAACATTGTTATTAACAATTGTTTATAAAAGAAAATCCTTTTTTTCAAAACTTCGCCATTTTTGCAAATTTGCAAATTTTAATAAAAGTTTTTGCATAAACTAAAGAACCCATTTTGTATTTTTTGTTTCAGATCATTTTTGTGACCTATATGCTGCACGGAATCCGCATTGGTAGTCTCCCAATATGTCTTCTGCGTACGGTGTGATTCTCGCCAGCATGACATTTGTTAGTATTTTGTATGTGGCTAGGAGCAATGATATTCCTCTGTAATTTTCGCAGTGAGTAGGGCGTTAGAATATACTCACAGCTAGGCCAGCTTGTCGTAAGAGTCGACTAAAGGCCGAGTGGTAGCCGGGGTCCCAACGTCCTGTGCGCCAGGTGAAATACCACCCCATCAAGCTATAGGCTCCGTGAAATGGTCGGGAGAAATCCCTGGCCATCTTTCGGAGCTTGCGTGATGGACCGGTTCGAAAAAAAGTTGGTTAGGTGGTAGTCGGTCCCAAGGTAAGATACCACCCCGTCACGCTGTACATTCCGCGATATCGCCGAGAGAAATCTTCGACGGTGTTTCGAATGTGTGGCTGATGGCCCGGACTGACACGTGGATAAGTCATGATGGTGCCTTCTGATATAAAGAATTCCGGAGGTAAACTAGTCTCCCGTTCGGATCTCCGGGGGGGATTATGTCAGGGGGAACATCATGCAGATATCATGATAAATAATGGAACTTAAAGCGGTTCGTCATCGCATAACCGGGCTCGCTCTCGAGGCTCGGCCCACGCTCGACTGGTGACGGCATTTTGTAACATCAGGGGCATCGGTTTCACCAATACGAATGTAAACGCCGTCCACCAATATTTGCAAACAACGAAACCTGATATGCTTGCCCTAACTGAGACCCAGGTCGATTCGTCAACTGATTCGATATATCTTCGTTGCTCAGGATACGACTTGCATTCGAGATTCCGTTTTAAGGGCGGAGTCTGCGTTTTCGCGCGGTCCAATCTGGCTTGCCAACGGATGGAGGCGTTGGAACCCAGTAATATGGACATCATATGGTTGAGGGTCGTGCTGAGGAATTCCGTTAAATTTCTCTGTTATCTTTACCGCTCCCCGAATGACGATCGACCGGCGACATTCTTCGAACATCTTTCATATACCGTCGACTGGATACAGATCAACCACCCATCTTCTGAAATTGTTGTCCATGGCGATTTCAATGTGCACAATTCCAACTGGTTGTTACATTCTAACAGAACCGACGAGGCTGGGAGGCTGGCGGAGATGTTTGCTGTAGGCCACAACTTGACTCAACTCGTGGGGGAACCAACGCGAGTGCCGGATACCCGAGGCGATTATGCGAACATCCTGGATCTGTTTTTGACATCCGAACCGAGTATTTATACCGTAGAGGTTTCTGCGCCACTGGGAAACTTAGATCACTGCTTGGTATCTGTCGCGCAAGCACTTGCATATCAAGCGAACAACCGATCTAACAAGCTTCGCCATGTATGGAAGTATGGGGCTGCTAACTGGGACGATATGCGAGATTTCTTGGCATCCTTTCCATGGTCCAAGGTGTGCTTCGGAAACTCCGATGTTAACGCTTGCGCTGAGTCGGTATCAGAGATTATTCTTCTGGGGATGGAGATGTATATTCCACATTCCATCAAACGAAGTTCGTCTGATAAACCTTGGTTTGACAAAAAATGCGAGCTGATTACAGCGGCAAAAAATAGAGCTTTTAAGCAATGGCGCTCCAATCCCACCGATGTTAGCAGAACGAACTTTGTTAGAATCAGAAACGCGTGCAACCAGACGATTGATGCCGCGAAGAAGGCTCACAACGACAGGGTGATCAATAAACTCCTTCGGTGCCCGACTGGTTCGCGCTCCTTCTGGTCAATGGCAAGGGCTGTCAGAGGTAACTTCGCACCCTCCTCTTTCCCCCCGTTGGTGACAGACATCGGGATATTAGTCACGAATCCAAAGGATAAAGCTGATGTATTCGCGAATTTATTTTCGGCGAATTCAAACCTCGATCCCGGCCTTTTGGAGCCACCCGTGATCTCGCCGGTACAGTCTTCGATGCGGGATGTGAGATTTCGTCCGCGCACTATTCAACGAATTCTACGTGAACTGGATTGTAGGAAGGCAACCGGCCCGGACGGAATACCAGCAATAGTCCTTAAGAACTGTGCTCCAGAACTATCGCCGGTTCTTGGCAGACTCTTCCGCTTACCTTATGCACGGAGGACCTTTCCTGCCTGCTGGAAAATCGCTCGAGTTCAGCCAATCCCAAGGACGGGAAAAAAGTGTCTCCCACAAAATTACCGTCCGATAGCATTACTGTCTATTTTATCTAAGGTATTGGAAAAAGTCATCAATACAGAATTGGTTAAGTATTTGGAGTGCAACGGACTTCTAAATGATCGTCAATACGGATTCCGTGGCAGGCGGTCCACAGGAGACCTTTTGACACTTATAACCGATATATGGACATCTGCGATTGAACGGCATGGTGAGTCAAGGGCGGTCGCATTGGATATCTCCAAGGCTTTTGACCGCGTCTGGCACGGGGCATTGCTGAGCAAACTTCGTTCATATGGACTTTCCCAACAGCTTTGCGACTGGACGGAAAGCTTCCTTGAGAATCGATCGATCCGGGTTGTTATGGACGGCGAGTGTTCGGATCTGTATCCTGTTAATTCGGGCGTGCCCCAAGGTTCTATTTTGGCTCCAACCTTGTTCTTGCTTCACATAAATGATTTGTTGGAGACAACGGATAACAAAGTGTTCAGTTTTGCGGATGATAGTACGCTTGTTTCCTCCTTTTCGAGTGATCGGCCGATTAGTGCATCAACGTCGCAACAGCTGAGATGCAGACAGATTGACTCTCTGAATCAGGATCTGGATAAAGTCCTGCAGTGGGGAAAGGCCAATCTTGTCGACTTCAACGCAACGAAGGCCCAGTATACAACATTCACAAAGAAAACTGGATCATCGGTTCCACAGCTGATGATGAATGGCCGGGCCCTCGAGGCTGGGGAAAGTTTGAAATTGCTCGGCGTCACGGTCTGTGGGAATGTATCATGGCATAAACACGTATCGGGTATCGCCAGATCAGCCTCAGGAAAACTGAGTTATCTTTTTAGAGCCAAGAAATATTTTACTCCGGCCCAACTTCTTCTCCTATATAAATCCCAAATTAGACCCGCGCTCGAATATTGCTCTCATGTTTGGAGCTCGGCTCCTAAACATACCCTCGACCTACTTGAGAGCGTACAGAGACGAGCGAGCCGCCTGATCGGGGACTCGGCGCTGACGTAGGGACTACAGTCGCTATCACATCGAAGGCGCGTAGCCGACCTCTGTCTGTTTTACAGATATTATCACGGGTGCTGTTCTTCGGAGATTCTTGGCATTGTTCCACGCAATTTGGTTTATATGCGCTCCACAAGGCAATCCGACGGATCGCACCCGTTTGTGGTTCATTTCCCGACGGCGCGAACATCCCTGTATCAGAACTCGTTCCGTTACAGAGCGGGGAAGCTGTGGAGCCGCCTTCCCACGCGAGTGTTCCCGGAGCGTTACAACCTGCAACTGTTCAAAAAGAACTGCAACAGTTATTTGATGGCATCTCGGGGCGCCCACTCGACGCTATAGGTTCGCCTCTCCCGAGAGAAGTCTAATAAAAAAAAAATAAAAAAAGTCAGATCTGACGCTTTTTTTGAAAATGGGGACGACTATTGAGGTTTTCCTCGCGGGAGACCGGGGTTCGATTCCCCATCTGGCACAAGACTAATGACCTTGCCCGAAAAAAAAATAATTATGGAAAATTTAACAAGCCTCAGGACTTGCTAAATTAGGCCAAGACCGGCTGCCGGTTGTAGTGCCGATGATGATGATCCTGCACGGCGCATTTTCAAGACGCTGTTTTCAAGCCGCCATTGCACCGTTTTATTGTTAACGATTAGTCTTAAAAAAATATGTTCTTTAAATATTATAACGTAAATAAGTTGTGCCTTAAATTGCAAGTTAATCTACGCATTACATTTTAAAAAAAAGATCCTGAAAAACAGGCTATTTACATGAGGTTCCCCCCTTAATAATAATTTAACAAAAACTGGGACTATGGTAAATGCCGAAAACCGTAACTTTTTCTCTTTTTGTTCAACACACGACAGTCTAAACTCTACTGACTTAAACACTGTTCAGCACACTACTGACGAGCGACTAACTTGAAACTGTTGTCAATAACACGCCATCCTCTCCCGTCACCTACTTGGTTTCCTGGTACCGTTGTCTCGGTGAAGAAATTCGGCCACGATCAACTCCGAAACTGTTCGAAGCAGCCGTCGCCGAATAGAGCCGGGGGTATACACCTGCTATGTTTATTGGTTATAATTTTGCATACCAAGTTTAATATATTCTATGTATGTTTAAGAAGTGTTCATGTGAATATGTTTAATTCATTTTGTAAATATTTTTATTTATTATCTGTGTTAATCACAATGTACTATTTAGTTTCTGTTTAAAATTATTTAACAGGTTATGTATGTCTGTTCATTTTCATACATTTCTCGCCGAGACAAGAGCGGCAGGGGGAAGTTACTACGTAACAGCACTAATCGGTCGATCACTCGAAAAAGAGGAAACAAGCGTACTATCATCCGCAAAATTGAACACTCGGTTACCCGGAGACTCCAACAAATCATTTATGTGAAGCAAAAACAAGGTTGGAGCCAAAATAGAACCTTGAGGCACCCCGGAATTAACAGGATATAGATCCGAAGACTCGCCGTCTGAACAACCCGGATTGATCGATTCTCGAGGAAGTCCTTCGTCTAGTCGTAAAGCTTGTTTTTTGTACACAAACACGCGCACAAAATAGGATTTTGAAGTACCCTTAAAGTAAGAATACAGTGAACAAAGTTGGAGTGAAGCAAAAACAAGGTTGGAGCCAAAATAGAACCTTGAGGCACCCCTGAATTAACAGGATATAGATCCGAAGATTCGCCGTCAACCCGGATCGACCGATCGATTTTCAAGGAAGCTCTTCGTCCAATCCCAAAACTGCTAAGAAAGTCCGTATGAACGAAGTTTGCTCAATAATGCCCCGTGCCAGACGCAGTCAAAACCCTTGGAGATATCCAATACGACCGCTGTTGGCTCACCATGCCATTCAATCGCAGATGTCCGTATATCGGTTATAAGGGTCAAAAGGTTTTCCGTAGACCGCCTGCTACGGAATCGGTATTGGCGATCATTCAGAAGTCCGGTGCTATCCAAATACTTAATTAATTCGGCGTTGATGACATTTTCCATCACCTTAGATAACATAGACACAGTAATGCTATCGGCCGGTAATTTTATGGGAGACACGTTTTCCCCTTCTTTGGGATTGGCTGAACTCGAGTAGGAAATATCCTCCGTGCATAAGATAACCGGATGAGCATATCAGGAACCAATGATAGTTCTGGAACGCAGTTCTTAAAGACTATTGCTGGTATTCCGTCCCCGCCAGTTGCCTTCTCACAGTCCAGTCCACGTAGAATGCGTTCCGGCGCGATCACAGGTGGCTCCAAAAGATCGGCATCAAGGTTTGAATTCGCGGAAAATAAATTCGCGAACACATTAACTTTATCATTTGAATTTGTAACTAGTGTCCCGCTGCCCGTCACTAACGGGGGAAAATAGGAAGAAGCGCAGTTACTGCTGACAGCCCTACCCATTGACTAGAAGGGACGCGAACCAGTTGGGCACTGAAGGAGTTTATTGGTCACTCTGTCGTTGTAAGTAAGTAAGGTAAGGTAGAAATCGAAGGAGGTACGGTAAGAGTATGCTCCGAGGATTCTCCCAGTTTAGTCCACGGAGGGCAAAACGCAGAAAACGACGTTGGACACTTTCGATTCTGCGGATATGGGACGAGTAGTGTGGAGACCAGACCTGACTGGCTATGTAGAGAGAACGGGAAACGAAAGGATTAGAGAATTCTTTAGACCAGCGTTTCACAAACCCAAGGGCAGAGTTAGCCTTAAGCATAATATCATCAATATGCGGGATGAAGCTAAGCTCCCTGTCAAATCAGATCCCGAGGTCACGTATCGAGGGTACAGATATCTGCTGGTTTAGCAGGAAGTTGGAACGCGGTGATGGGGGGTGGGGGGGGGGGGGGGGGCGTCTGTGGGGGAAGGTGATGGAGTGACATTTGACAACGTTGAGTTCAAGGCAGTTATTACGGCACCAAGTTGAGAAGCTATCTAGGTCCGTTTGGAGAAGTGAGGAGTCGAGGGGAGAGATGATCGTTTTATAATGTTTGGTGTCGTCTGCATATAGGGAGATGGATGGGTATTTAATAATGGAGTCAACGTCATTGATGGTAAGGATAAATAGGAGGGGACCTAGATGACTGCCTTGCGGAACCCCTGATGTGGGAAGAAAAGGATTGGAAAAGGAGGATCTGAATTTGACACGGTAGGATACGCTGACATCCTCTTCATCCGCCGTCTTCTGTCAGGATCAATCGACTGTCCTAGTATTCTCTCTACCATACCGTTCTATACCAATCCCCGTAACCTATGAAACCCTCGCCTGTTCTACCTACCAGCCCACCACACCTCGTATGGCCTTAACGAACCGATCTCACGTATGCTACGCAACGTCAACTCTTACCCCACCTCCTTTGATTTCAACGTCACTTCTCCTGCTCTCCAATCCCGCCTCCTTACTTTCTCCTCTCAGCCCGCACCTAAGTTATGTGAATAACGCTTATTTTGGGCTGAATGAATGAGGACTTTGACCTCACTTAAACCCTAAACCCATCCTCATTCCCGTTTCCGTCTTGCTATTACACCATCCACTCTCTTCCCTCTCTAAATTAATTATAATTAATTTATTGTTGATCCCTAGTTTATAAGTTAGTTCATAAGTTTATTTTTATAATCTTCTACCGCTTGTACTAAGCGTAATAAACGTTCTGCCCTCACCAAATTCAAATTCAAAACTCACCACGCACCTCCGATGTGATAGTAACTGAAACTTGATGTTAGTGCTGAGTTTTCGATTAGACCGATTGTCTGGCTCAGAATGGAGGAACGAATGAATGTTCTGACTGAATTTAAGAACACCACAAATTTATTTTTCTCCAAGACAACGTTCCATAACATATGGCAAAATTGGTTTCCGAGACGGTGGATTAACTCCACTGGAAGTGCTATCTCATTGTCTCGATGTTTAGCGTAGAGTGTCTGCGTAGGACCGGAAAGTTATAACATAAGATAATTAAGCTAGAATTTGAGCATTTTTTATCTAGCCTATAATTTAGAATCTAAGAAAAAAATGTTGCAAAAATGAAAATGAAAAAGGGGCTAAGTCATGCGGGCTACTTACCAGGCTTGGCTTCGTAACGTGATCACTTGTTTGCATCGATGTTGCTGCGAAAATAACTCGGCGAATGTTTCGCGGCAAAAGGGAATAATTTCAACAGACGTGGTACCCACAAATTGCCCTAACGATGAGAACACTAGCAATGGAGCATATTTGTAATAATTCCTCTTAAGTTAACTTTGTTTTCAACAACAAAAGAGATTTGTACACCTGATTGTTATAAACGTAAGTCGATCACCGTTTTTAAATTTCCAGTCCACCCTTGTAGCTTTTAAATTTAAGGAAACATGCACCAGGTGGGTATTATATATTCATAGTTATCGTTAACTTATTCCAAGTGCTGCTTAGAATTGTACAAAATCATTTAAAAATATTGAAGGCGAGTATGCAAAACAACAAACAGCACAATAGTAAAACGATTGCAATTCAAAAGCCAATAAATGGCACTAGTCGGTTGTGGTTGCAGCCCCAATTTGAATGCGTTGCGCTTTTGTTTAGAAATATTCGAATAGTCAATTGTATAGTAGAAGGTAAAGTACTTACCCTGGATTAGATAATGCATCTGAATCACAGCTCGTACATTTCGGTGAAGCCTTTACTGCTTTTGGAACATCTATATGCCTACCCGACCTGTAGGATTCAAATATGGATCGATTATATCAACAAAAATATATATGTGCGACTATGATAAAAATGTAATACCTAGTATCGGGAGTCACTGGGACCGCCCCAATCAATCTGAAATGACACATTTCTCTAGAAAGACTGTCCGATCGGGAACGGTGTGTCTGATTTGGGCATCGATGTAAGTTTGTTGGCGGGACGGTGTATTGTTTAACAATTGAAGCTGGAATCATCGATACTATCTTTTTTTTAGCAATGGGATGCGTTGAATTTGAATGCTGACATATACGAACGGAAAATTTTCTTATTGCCTTTCCTTCAAAATTTGAAGATTGTGATGTTACCGCTGCCATCGTCCGCGCTATTACGAAGTTGGTAGGCGGCGCAAGGGAACCTGATCCCAAAGATCTCCACGGTGCTGATGTGATTGCATTATTTCCATAATTTTTATTTAACACAAATGACACCTCGCCGGAATTCGCAACTAGCATCTTATCCTGACACTATTTATTATTCTAAGTACTTAGGAATACAAGTAAATATTCCATGTTATGGTCAATATTGCAGTTCCATTCAATTATTTACTTTTTTCACTTGTCGTTAATAAATTTATTTGAAATACGAACGCGGTAAAACTTGTTTAAATAAACAAACTCGAACGTAATAGAAACAATAAATATGGGGCATGTACCGAAGTTGCGAAAAGGCGATTTAAGCAAATATCAATTTGAGAAAACATATTGAAGAACCAATTACCTGCCCGTTTTTCAAGAAAACTTTTGTATTTTAAATTAGTAAAACTATATAGAAGCAATGCAGTGATAAGAGGTTTACTCTGCCACGATCACGCACAATCTAAGCGTCTCCTCGCTGAAGACTCAACTTTATTTATGTCGCAAGTCTGTTAGACGATTGTACAATGTGGACTCTATTTCAATCGCCGTTACCACTATATGAAATCCACAGAAGCTAAATATTATTATAGATGTCATAGAGCAGTGCTGCCAAACACCAGCGACGCATTTCAAACTGTTATAAAAATTAGTTTCGTATTTAAAATGTTTATAACAAAACTCCAATTTATTTTCTAGTTAATAATAATAATAACGCTTTTAAATTTTATACTGTTTCTATAAAAAAAATCTTAAAGGAATTATAAATTCTTCACCTGCGCGACCCTTAGAGTTGCCTCTCACTTTGATTGTCCTAAACAAAATTGCATGTTCGTACGGAGACGATTCCTTGTTCAAGATTACCGCATTTCTGCTTAAGACAGTAAAATAAAACTAAAACTACAGAAAGAGTTAAGAATTCGATTAACGTGTCAACATTTTATTATTTGAAATTTGTCATTAAGCTTTTAATATTGTAGCGAGCTTAGGGTTCGCTGGATTAGTTATATTTAATAATTAAGAACCGCTAAAACGATTCTCTTTGCAAGCACTTTATTAGTCCTTTAATAACAACCGTTACTTGATATTTCGCTTCTTTACTTATCGCGTCTTTTATTGCTTACTGCTTATTTCTTACTTCTTACTTATCATCCTGATCTGCGTGCGATGTATTTATACCGGTTTTCCTCATTCTGATTTGGCGTTTCGCTCCCGTCCATTCCATAGCCTCGAATTTTCTATTGCTCATAGTCTCCAGTTTTCCAGTACTCTCTAGAATATTCTAGTACTTTGTTTCGGACTTTCTAGAATATTCTAGTACTGATTGTCATATGCGCCACACTACCCTCCGCCTGGATTAGTTCGTCCCGAACTAAGTTCACTGGTCTCCTGGGTTAACAAAAGTCGCCAGTCGGTCACGATGTACCACTTTCATATTGGCGCTCGGTCTTCGCTGAATCCTATAAACAACGTCGTTAATTCTTGTGAGAATCTTATACGGTTGTTGTCCAAATGTTGCTGCAACTTCGGAGACCTTCCTTTTTGCCGGTGAGGGTTATAAAACCACAAGTTATCGCCTGCATTAAATCCGGATGCGTTGGCTCGAACGTCGTACGTTGTTTTCATCCTGTCACTTGATACCTTGATTTGCTTTCGAACCAAATGATGAATCTCATCGAGCCGATTTCTCCATTCGGCTACGTAGTCTTCAGTCTTATCTATGGCGTCTGGAGGTATTCCGAATCCCAGATCGCCTGGTAATCGTATCTCTCGTCCAAATATAATTCTTGCTGGAGAATGACCTGTCATATCGTGATTAGCCGATCTATAACTCATGAGAAAGGTTTCTACATAATTGTCCCAATCTCGTTGGTGATCACTAACGACCTTCGATAAATGCTCTTTTATTGTTCGGTTGAACCTTTCGACCATTCCGTCTGACTGCGGGTGTAAGGGTGTGGTCCTGGTTTTCCTTACGCCCAGTGCCGCACAGATGCCTTGAAATATCTGTGATTCGAAGTTTCGGCCTTGATCGAAATGAAGCTCACAGGGAACTTCATATCTGCTGATCCAATTATTGATAAGCTACTCAATGACGGTTGTTGCTTCTTGGTTTGGAATTGGAAGGACTTCCACCACCTGAAGTAATCCATGATGACCAAGATGTATTTGTTGTTGTCGTTGGTTTTTGGAATTGGTCCTGAGATATCAATCCCAATTCGCTCGAAAGGGGCACCCACGTTGTACTGCTTCATAGCGCTCCTTGGTTTTGCTGTTGGTCCTTTGGTCGCAGTGCAAGTTGTGCACTTCCTACACCAAGACTCGACGTCATCTCTCATGTGAAACCAGTAGAATCGAGACCGTAATTTTGAAACTGTCTTATTAACTCCCAGATGTCCACCGGACGCCCCTTTGTGCATTTCTGTTAGTACATCCTTCACTTTTGATGGTGGGACTAGAATCTGCATTCGATGGGATTTTCCGACCGCGACTTCCCATTTACGCTTTAGGATTCGATCTTCCACCAGCAAGAAATTTCAATGTGCCCAATATGCCTTAAATGGTCCAGTCTTGTCGGAAATAATGTTCCAAGTTGGCCGCTGGTTCTTTTCTTAGTGTTCCAGGATTAGCGACATATCTTTATCCTGAAGTTGAGCTGCGCGTATAGCACCACTCGGCCACCCATCTAGTACTTCCACTTGTACATTTCGAAGGTCGTACGCCTCTTCTTTCTCTTCCGCTCTATGACAATGTATAATCTGGCTTACATGGTCTTCTTGATAGAGCATCAGCGTTATTATGCACCTTCCCTTGACGGTGGGAAATTTGGAAATCGTACGTTTGAAGTCGTTCGATCCATCGAGCTATTTTTGGTGGAAAAACATGATGTGCGACATCAAACAATACATCAAAATATGTAAAACATGTCAAACCACGAAATCTTCACCGAACCTACGTATGCCCATGGTAATAGCCGACATTGCAAAGAGGCCTTTTGAGAAGGTATATTTAGATATAGTAGGTCCTCTTGCTCGAACTCCAACAGGCACTCAATATATACTCACGTTTCAAGACAATTTATCTAAGTATATAGATTTCTACGCTCCCCCAGATGCGGAGGCAGAAACGGTTGCCACAGTCTTCCTTGACCAAATAATTGCTCGGTATGATCTTCCGAAGCAATTGGTCACCGATCAGGGAAACAGTTTCCTAAGCAGTTTGTTTAAAAGCGTGTGCAAACTGTTCCGTATTAAAAAAAACTTCAGACCTCAGCGTACCACCCAAAATCGAATGGAGCCTTAGAACGAGCCCATCGCCCAATCGTAGATTACCTGCGAAGTATTGTGGATGGAAATTATCAATCATGGGACCAGTACCTGTGGACGGCAATATTCGTATACAACACCAACGTACACGAAGGTACTAAACTTACGCCAATGGACTGTCTATTTGGATTCAGCCCGGAGTTACCGACGAGCATAGAGCAGCCTCCGGAACCGGTATATAACCATGACAGTTACCATAAGATATTGAAGTACAAACTTCAACATACGTACGAAATAACAAAGCGTAACCTGTTAACTTCCAAAAGGAAGTCTAAAGAGTACTACGACCGTTAGTTACACCCATCCACGTTTCATGTGGGCGATAAGGATAGGAAACGCGCAAAAGCAAAGAAAATTAGCTCCCATATGGAGGGGTCCTTATAAGTTAGTACAGATAAAAAGTCCGATAAATAGTGTAGTGAAGGTAGGGAGAAGAAACGTAGTCGTGCACAACAACAGGCTGAAACCCTACTATGAATAGATGGGATCAAGAACGGATGGACCACGACAAACAATGCAAAGTTGTCAAAAAAACAAGACCCCGGGTCTGGATGGTATCCCCAACGCTGTAGTGAAGACTGCTCTAACAAAAAAGCCGGGAGTCTTTAGCGGTCTCTTCACAACCTGCCTTCAAACAGGACAATTTCCTAAACGATGGAAAAACAGTGGCTTGTGCTTATACCAAAAGGAGTCAAGAATCCAGAAATGCCGTCGTTTTATCGTCCGTTGAGCATGCTGGACTCAACAGGAAAACTGCCTAAGCGAGTAATTGCCACTCGCCTGGAAGAATTCTCTCAGGGTACATTGGGCCTCTCTGAACGGTAGTATCGATTCCGGAAGAGTAGATCAACCGGTAAGGCACTATCTGTGGTGTGCAACATCGCTCGCAATGAGATAGCTGGAGCATGATGGGTAGGTGGTACGAAAAAAGATTGCGCGGTGGTGACGCTAGATGTTAAAAATGCGTTTAACTCGGTGAATTGGAATCGGATTCTGGAAGCGTTGGGCAATCTACAAGTCTCACCCTACTTGATGCGTATATTAGCAAACTATCTCTCGGATAGAAAACTGCTCTATGAAACATATGCGGGACCACAGGAATATAAAATAACAGCGGGTGTACCTCAGAGATCTGTATTAGGTCCGCTGTTATGGAATACCATGTATGATGGTGTGCTCAGGGTTAATGTACCAGAAGGGGTTAGAATCGTTGGGTGCGAGAATATTTGCTCCCAAGCAATCGAGAGCATTAAATGCTGGCTAGATATGACCGGACTGCAACTAGCTGGACATAAGACGGAGGCAGTTTTAATAAGCAGCCGCAAGAAAGTTGAACACCTTGATTTGGAAGTAGAAGGACAAACAATCAAATCCGATCTCTATATTAAATGGCTTGGTGTTATACTCGACAACAGGTTGAGGTTCAAGGAACACCTGAGGTAAACGAGTGAAAAAACGGCAAGAGTATGCAAAGTTTTGGCGAGACCACTACCTAATGTTGGAGGACCCCGGCCCCACATAAGGAAACTCATAACCAGTGTCAACACCTCCATTATAATGTATGCAGCTCACATATGGGCAGAAGCCGCACATTATAAGTCGTACATGAGGGGAGTGAACTCAGCACATAGGCTGACATCACTAAGAGTATGCTGTGCATTCCGAACGGTATCCGAAGATGCTATAAATATTTTGGCTGGGAGGACACCACTTGACATTGCAGCTAACGAAAACGCTGCATTGCATGAGGTCTCCCAAGAGAATCGTCAAAGAATGCGGTCACAATTAGAGCTCTCAAGCCTAAGAGAATGGCAACGGAGGTGAGATTCTTCCACCAAAGGAAGATGGACCTGTGGGGTAGATTTAACTTGGGCACCTGCACGGGCGCGGATTCAGAAAACACCCACTGACTGTCACTGAAAACTGTTTGTACAATAAAACACTCACGCTCCTTTATTCATGTATCATTTATTTATTTGTCCGAATGGTTAGCTTGTATTTCACCTTAGTACATGCATCTCATGAAATGGTTTTCACGGTTGACTATTAATAAATGTTAGTTAACTGAGTTAAACGGCTTGGATAGATGATCGCACACCGGGATAAATTTAACATAACTGTATGTCTTATAAGATTTCACTGCGTTCTCCCTGTGTTGTTTTCAGCACGCCACTATCACGCAATTCAAGTACTCTGTCGTTTACACCGATTAATTATTTATTCGATTCGGGGTACACTATTGGGCGATTAAACGCAACTCCCGGTTATTAGACCGCGACCGTACTCCTCTGGTGTTACAGATTGTATCTTTACCGCCGTTCGATTAAAAACGCCACTTCGACTCAATGGCGCGCGTGTACACTTCAGAAGGTGAATCCTGACTCTTGTTCGTGTGTGTGCATAAACTACTTTATACAAATTTCGCTTGGCAGGGAAAATATTAATAAAAGGCGTTGGCGCCGAATAAAAAGTAGAAAAACGTCAACGGCGAAAATTAATATTAAGCAGAAAAAAAGAAAATCATACAAGCGTACACCCGTCCGGGAATTATCGTCATATAATAATTTCGTCTCCTGAGAAAGGTTGGCGCAAGGCTAATAACCAGGCCCGTAAGAATGAATTATTATGGCAAATTTAACAAGCCTCGGATATGGACCAGATACACGACGACGACCACGGAAACGAAAACGGCTAAACGATTTAAGGATTTTTTCATGGAACATACGCTCACTATACAGAGCTCGAGCTGCACAGCAACTAGCCGATGCCCTGTCTGAATATAAGGCTGACATAACAGCATTACAAGAAATAAGATGGACGGGGAGTGGTGTTTTTCAAAGAAAAGAGTATGACATTTATTACAGCTGTCACGCAAAACACCATGTGCTCGGGGTAGGCTTTCCAGTCAGCCAAAAACTGAAGCCTGCCATTATCGGCTTTAATGCAATAAATGAAAGGCTATGCACTCTTCGCGTGCGAGGCAAATTTAAGAACATAAGCCTCATAAACGTTCACGGACCTACAGAGGAGTCCCCTGACGACGAAAAAGAAGAATACTATGAGAACGTCGAACGGGCCCTCAATGCCTGCCCAAGATACAATGTGAAAATCGTTCTTGGGGATTTGAATGCGAAAATAGGTCGGGAGCCGGCTTTCAGGCACTACGCAGGTTCCCATAGTTTGCATGAGAACACTAATGACAATGGACTACGAGTCATCGAACTGGCAGCATCGAAAAACTTGGTCGTTGCGAGTACCAGGTTTCCGCGTAAAGATATCCACAAAGCCACCTGGGTATCACCTGATGGAGCCACTCGCAACCAAATTGACCACGTGTTGATAGATCGCCGCCACTCTTCGAGCCTGATGACGGTACGAACGTACCGAGGTGCCAACGTCGACTCGGATCACTATCTTGTTGGTACAGTTTTCCGAGCGCGGATTGCCTTACGGAGACGTATTGCATCCACGGATCAGGTTCGAATCAACACGGCTGCCTTACGCAATGAGAACACCAGCAACACCTTTGGTCATGCGTTAAGACTCGCCCTTGAAGAACTCGATGGAGGGAGAGTAAGTCCTGGGGCCAGAATGCCGGGCGTAGACAAGAAATGGACACGCCTTAAGAATACTGTCATTAGTACTGCCAACTCCATCTTAGGCAGTAGTCGTAAAAATCGGAGCGACTGGTTTGATGATGAGTGCAAAGTAGCGACTGAACGTAAGAATGCAGCATACCGGGCAATGCAGCAGTCTCATAGGACGCGGGTACGCGAGGTGTAATACAAAGAGCTCAGAAGAACTGAAAAAAGACTTCACAGACAAAAGAAAAGTGCCTGGGAAAAAAATCTTGTCTGTGAAATAGAGAAAAGTAGAGAGCGAGGTCCGCACCAGGCGCGGAAGTTCTACCAAATAATCCCCAGTATGACGCGGTACACACCCCACTTACTGCAAGGATAAAGAGGGTAATCTGATCACCGATCCTGAAGGCATTCTGGAGCGATGGGAAATGCACTTTAATGAATTGCTAAATGGTCAGCTCACAGAAGAATTGGAGGCTCCACCAATGCAAGACCAGGACCAAATGCTGCCGCCACCAAGCATTGAGGAAACACTAAAAGCCATTAGACAGCTAAAATCAAATAAAGCCCCTGGAGCTGATGGCATACCAGCTGAGCTGATCAAACAAGGAGGGACAGCGTTACATCACGCAATTCACGAGATCGTGGTGCACGTATGGGAGCAAGAGGAGATGCCGGAAGATTGGCGTCGTGGTATAATTTGCCCCATACATAAGAAAGGAGATATCACACTGTGCAGCAACTATAGGGGTATAACATTGCTGAGTACCGCCTATAAGATATTCTCCACTATCCTACAAGACCGGATATCCCCATACGCTAAAGCCATCATTGGTCAATATCAGTGTGGCTTCATCCCAGGCAAATCAGCAATTGATCAGATATTCACCCTTAGGCAGGCGATGGAAAAATGTCTGGAATTTAAGATTCCACTATATCATCTGTTTATATACTTCAAGGCCGCCTACGACAACATAGCCAGGGTAGAACTATATAATGACATGAGAGAATTCGGCATTCCAAATAAATTGATACGACTTTGTAGGTTGACCATGACCAACGTAACTAGTCAGGTAAAAGTAGCGGGATTGCTGTCCAAACCAATAAACATCTATAATGGACTCCGACAAGGGGACGGTCTGGCCTGCCTCCTCTTCAACCTGGCGTTGGAGAAAGCAATCCGTGACTCTGGCGTTACAACTAGAGGGACTATTGTCACCAAGTCCAGCCAGATACTTGCCTACGCAGATGACATCGACATCATCGGTAGAACCGATTCGGCGGTACAGGAATCCTTCACCCAGATCGAGCAGGCGGCACAAAAACTGGGACTGCGCATTAATGAGGGAAAAACCAAGTACATGGTGGCAACTTCTGCGAAGAGAAGACCTAACGTTGGTCAAACTATCAGGGTAGTGGAGCACGAATTTGAAGTAGTGCAATCCTTTAACTACCTTGGGTCAATAGTATCAGCCGATAACAATATGGAAGAAGAAATACGCGAACGGCTGATTAAATCCAACAAAGCCTACTATGGTCTATCAAGGCTCTTTAAATCCCGAAATTTATCCAGAACATCCAAGCTACTACTGTACAAGACCATGGTCTTACCAGTACTCATGTATGGATCCGAGACCTGGGTGCTTAATAAAAGGCACTCTGAACTCTTGGCCGCGTTCGAGAGAAAGGTCTTAAGGAGAATTGTTGGCCCCGTATGTGAGGGAGGACGATTCCGGAGACGCTACAACCATGAGTTGTACGCAATCTACCTTGAAGCTAATGTTGTAAGAAAAATCAAGCTCGGTAGACTTCGGTGGGCGGGACACCTAGCTCGAATGAGCGAAGAGGAGCCTGCCCGGAAAGTCCTTTGTGGCAGGATGTATGGAAGGAGACAGCGCGACAGACCTTGTCTGCGATGGAGGGATGGCGTAGACCAGGACGCCCAGAGCCTGGGAGTGCTAAACTGGATGACATCGGCTCGAAATCGGGACCGGTAGAGAGATTTGTTAAATAAGGCCAAGACCGGATCCCGGTTGTAGTGCCGATGATGATGATGAGGACCAGATGAGGCATTTAGTTCGGTGCCGTATGTGAAGGGCTCCTCATTCCTACGATACATCGAAGATCTTCTCGGCGGACGGCAGGTTTTTGAACCTTTTTTACAGGGCTATCTGAACAAATCCGCATACAAATCGGTGGTGACTGATGACTTTAAAAACCACGAGTTTATACGCAAGACGACGACAAGCAAATCAACGAACCAGGGGGAATCAAGAACTCAACACCCTCTTCATCCTGAATACCAGAAGCAACGTCGACCGACGAAGAGGTCTGACTATACTTGTACGTAAGTCCTTAAAATTATTATCGATTTTAAATAATTTATAATTCGTATTAAGTTTGACTTACGTTATCGGTCCGGTACTTTTATTAACATTTAAATTCAAATTGTAACGCAAAGTTTTAAACGTTTATTTATTCTACTTAAATTTTTTCACAATTTTTTTGTTTCTTAGTCTAAATAAACATAAAGCTATAATGTCTTGTTGCTGTTGTTTTAATGTATAAGTCCGTAGTGGCACGCAATACTTATCATATCGTGACGCATATGACAATCAGTACTGGAATCTTCGAGAAAGTCCGAAACAAAGTACTAGATTATTTTAGAAAGTACTGGAAAACTAGAATAGAAAAGTCGAGATTATGGAACGGACGGAAACGAAACGCCAAATCAGAATGAGAAAACGGTATAAATACGTCGCACGCAGATCGAGGAGCATAAGTAGAAAGTGAAGCAAGCGATAAGTGCGGAAGTAGAAAGTAATAAGTAAGAGAAGCAAGCGATAAGTAATAAGTAAGAAGTAATAAGTGTGGAAGCGATAAGTCAAGTAATCGTTAAGTGTACGGTATAAGTAACGGTTATTATTAACGGACTAATAAAGTGTTATATTTATTCAAAATCGGTTTAACGGCTCTTATTTATTCAAAATAATTAATCCAGCGAACCCTAAGCTCGCTACTATATTTTTTGTTTTTTCCTTATCCTTACAAATCGTTTCTACATGTACTGTATGATGTTTTCTTTTTTTAAAAATAATATTTAAGGGAAAAGTAACAAAAACCCAATTTAGTTGTCGTATATATATTTTTTTTAATATTTATAACAAAACTACTTAAACCTAGTAGAACTTAAATCTGTGGCGCATCAGCACAATCCACAACCTCCACGCAGTCGCCGTAAGCAAAGACTCACACCGAGAGTAGCTTTCGACTAATTAAGTCAAGCACACTCTCGGCCACCCTCACACACAAAGGAGAGTCACGGCTGAATTGGCGTGGAGTCGACGCGGTACTACGTTGGTCTCGCTCACACTTAGAACGAGAACCGACGCCGGATCTTTCCCGCCAATTTCATTTGACACATACCACATGTGTGGACAATTGGCGCGAATACTTCACTTCGACATCAGCCGCCGCCACGACCGGACGTGAGTCAACCAACGAACGCAGCATTGCCGCAGCCTAGGGGACAGTTGGACATCGAACGCAGATTGGGGAAGACATCCCCAAAGTGGTGACCCCGGAAAAAAGAAAAGGAAATTAAAGCGAATCACACAAAAATCAAATCCGCTGTAGGAAATTTTAAACAAAACTTTAAAACGCGTGTAATTATTCTTAACCTGTGAAGTCCTGTCGGTTAAAAGATACAAGTGGATTAAACGTGTACTGTATTTAAGACAAAAATAAAGAAACCAACAAACACCCCAACACGGAGCTTCGAGGAAGAAAGACCAACGACAGCAGCATCGAACCCTAACCCTCCTAGACGCTACTGCCCACCATCGGACCGACGCGTTGCCAAAGGTAAAATTAATACCTTTCTGGCGCAACCAGAGGACCTGGTCTCCGCGGCGGACGAGGTCGTCGACAATCCCCTGGAGGACATCATGGCGATCGGCGACAAGAAAAGGTCCCAAGATACAATCGCCCAGCGGATGGACGCCCTGGAGGCGGCCATAGTACAGTTAACAATCAGCAGTGAGTCACCCAACCGGGATAACCCTAACAGGCGACAGCAGCAAAGTCAACCGAGACCAAGGCCAGCACACAGGACACGCAACAGATACGAGACCGGAACCCAGGAGCAATGGTGCTGGTATCATCGGGAATTCGGCGCCGACGCGCGCACCTGTAGACCACCTTGCGCATTCGCGAGGTCGGGAAACTAAGTCGCCCACCTCGAATGCAGGTAACGGAGGTGGGCCCCACGATGAGCCCCGCCTGCTCCTACACGACCGGCTCTCCCAGATCAGGCTCCTTGTCGACACGGGCTCGGTCGTCTCGCTGCTACCCCGACGGGCTAAAAACCTCCGGAGACAGGACCGAATTCTGTACGCGGCTAACTCGACGCCCATATCCACGTACGGACACCAACGACGCACACTGGACCTGGGTTTGCAACGGCGCCTCGAATGCGACTTCATCATCGCCGACGTCCCCCACGCCATCCTGGGGGCGGACTGCCTGGCGAAATACGGACTTATGGTCGACATAAAAAACAAACGCCTAACCGATCCACTCACCAACGTGGCGTCACGCGGAACCATCGTCCCAGCAGCACTGCACTCAGTCTCCACTATCGCCGGCCCGTTCGACAATCACAAAACAGCACAACGATACACGAAATTACTGGAAACATTCCGTGACGTTTTCACCCCTAATGCCGGCCCCGTCCAGATCCCCGCACTAAAGGTAAAGCACGCCATCTGCACCACAGGCCCACCGGTCTTCGAACGCCCACGCAGGCTGAGCGGCGACAAGCTCGAGGCCGCCAAGGCGACCTTCGCGGACCTCCTCGAGAAGGGCATCGTTCCGCCCTCTTCCAGCCAATGGGCAAGCCCACTCCACATGGTCGGCAAACCAGACGGATCCTGGCGAGTAACAGGCGACTACCGCCGCCTCAACGCGTGCACCATACCAGACCGCTACCCGCTCCCAGTCATTGAGGACTTGCTCCAGGAGAGCCACGGAACAACCTTCTCGACGGTGGACCTGCGCAAAGCATTCTATCAGGTGCCAATCGCCGAGGAAGATATCGAAAAAACGGTATCCGAAGATGCTATACATATTTTGGCTGGGAGGACACCACTTGACATTGCAGCTAACGAAAACGCTGCATTGCATGAGGGCTCCCAAGAGAATCGTCAAAGAATGCGGTCACAATTAGAGCTCTCAAGCCTAAGAGAATGGCAACGGAGGTGAGATTCTTCCACCAAAGGAAGATGGACCTGTGGGGTAGATTTAACTTGGGCACCTGCACGGGCGCGGATTCAGAAAACACCCACTGACTGTCACTGAAAACTGTTTGTACAATAAAACACTCACGCTCCTTTATTCATGTATCATTTATTTATTTGTCCGAATGGTTAGCTTGTATTTCACCTTAGTACATGCATCTCATGAAATGGTTTTCACGGTTGACTATTAATAAATGTTAGTTAACTGAGTTAAACGGCTTGGATAGATGATCGCACACCGGGATAAATTTAACATAACTGTATGTCTTATAAGATTTCACTGCGTTCTCCCTGTGTTGTTTTCAGCACGCCACTATCACGCAATTCAAGTACTCTGTCGTTTACACCGATTAATTATTTATTCGATTCGGGGTACACTATTGGGCGATTAAACGCAACTCCCGGTTATTAGACCGCGACCGTACTCCTCTGGTGTTACAGATTGTATCTTTACCGCCGTTCGATTAAAAACGCCACTTCGACTCAATGGCGCGCGTGTACACTTCAGAAGGTGAATCCTGACTCTTGTTCGTGTGTGTGCATAAACTACTTTATACAAATTTCGCTTGGCAGGGAAAATATTAATAAAAGGCGTTGGCGCCGAATAAAAAGTAGAAAAACGTCAACGGCGAAAATTAATATTAAGCAGAAAAAAAGAAAATCATACAAGCGTACACCCGTCCGGGAATTATCGTCATATAATAATTTCGTCTCCTGAGAAAGGTTGGCGCAAGGCTAATAACCAGGCCCGTAAGAATGAATTATTATGGCAAATTTAACAAGCCTCGGATATGGACCAGATACACGACGACGACCACGGAAACGAAAACGGCTAAACGATTTAAGGATTTTTTCATGGAACATACGCTCACTATACAGAGCTCGAGCTGCACAGCAACTAGCCGATGCCCTGTCTGAATATAAGGCTGACATAACAGCATTACAAGAAATAAGATGGACGGGGAGTGGTGTTTTTCAAAGAAAAGAGTATGACATTTATTACAGCTGTCACGCAAAACACCATGTGCTCGGGGTAGGCTTTCCAGTCAGCCAAAAACTGAAGCCTGCCATTATCGGCTTTAATGCAATAAATGAAAGGCTATGCACTCTTCGCGTGCGAGGCAAATTTAAGAACATAAGCCTCATAAACGTTCACGGACCTACAGAGGAGTCCCCTGACGACGAAAAAGAAGAATACTATGAGAACGTCGAACGGGCCCTCAATGCCTGCCCAAGATACAATGTGAAAATCGTTCTTGGGGATTTGAATGCGAAAATAGGTCGGGAGCCGGCTTTCAGGCACTACGCAGGTTCCCATAGTTTGCATGAGAACACTAATGACAATGGACTACGAGTCATCGAACTGGCAGCATCGAAAAACTTGGTCGTTGCGAGTACCAGGTTTCCGCGTAAAGATATCCACAAAGCCACCTGGGTATCACCTGATGGAGCCACTCGCAACCAAATTGACCACGTGTTGATAGATCGCCGCCACTCTTCGAGCCTGATGACGGTACGAACGTACCGAGGTGCCAACGTCGACTCGGATCACTATCTTGTTGGTACAGTTTTCCGAGCGCGGATTGCCTTACGGAGACGTATTGCATCCACGGATCAGGTTCGAATCAACACGGCTGCCTTACGCAATGAGAACACCAGCAACACCTTTGGTCATGCGTTAAGACTCGCCCTTGAAGAACTCGATGGAGGGAGAGTAAGTCCTGGGGCCAGAATGCCGGGCGTAGACAAGAAATGGACACGCCTTAAGAATACTGTCATTAGTACTGCCAACTCCATCTTAGGCAGTAGTCGTAAAAATCGGAGCGACTGGTTTGATGATGAGTGCAAAGTAGCGACTGAACGTAAGAATGCAGCATACCGGGCAATGCAGCAGTCTCATAGGACGCGGGTACGCGAGGTGTAATACAAAGAGCTCAGAAGAACTGAAAAAAGACTTCACAGACAAAAGAAAAGTGCCTGGGAAAAAAATCTTGTCTGTAAAATAGAGAAAAGTAGAGAGCGAGGTCCGCACCAGGCGCGGAAGTTCTACCAAATAATCCCCAGTATGACGCGGTACACACCCCACTTACTGCAAGGATAAAGAGGGTAATCTGATCACCGATCCTGAAGGCATTCTGGAGCGATGGGAAATGCACTTTAATGAATTGCTAAATGGTCAGCTCACAGAAGAATTGGAGGCTCCACCAATGCAAGACCAGGACCAAATGCTGCCGCCACCAAGCATTGAGGAAACACTAAAAGCCATTAGACAGCTAAAATCAAATAAAGCCCCTGGAGCTGATGGCATACCAGCTGAGCTGATCAAACAAGGAGGGACAGCGTTACATCACGCAATTCACGAGATCGTGGTGCACGTATGGGAGCAAGAGGAGATGCCGGAAGATTGGCGTCGTGGTATAATTTGCCCCATACATAAGAAAGGAGATATCACACTGTGCAGCAACTATAGGGGTATAACATTGCTGAGTACCGCCTATAAGATATTCTCCACTATCCTACAAGACCGGATATCCCCATACGCTAAAGCCATCATTGGTCAATATCAGTGTGGCTTCATCCCAGGCAAATCAGCAATTGATCAGATATTCACCCTTAGGCAGGCGATGGAAAAATGTCTGGAATTTAAGATTCCACTATATCATCTGTTTATATACTTCAAGGCCGCCTACGACAACATAGCCAGGGTAGAACTATATAATGACATGAGAGAATTCGGCATTCCAAATAAATTGATACGACTTTGTAGGTTGACCATGACCAACGTAACTAGTCAGGTAAAAGTAGCGGGATTGCTGTCCAAACCAATAAACATCTATAATGGACTCCGACAAGGGGACGGTCTGGCCTGCCTCCTCTTCAACCTGGCGTTGGAGAAAGCAATCCGTGACTCTGGCGTTACAACTAGAGGGACTATTGTCACCAAGTCCAGCCAGATACTTGCCTACGCAGATGACATCGACATCATCGGTAGAACCGATTCGGCGGTACAGGAATCCTTCACCCAGATCGAGCAGGCGGCACAAAAACTGGGACTGCGCATTAATGAGGGAAAAACCAAGTACATGGTGGCAACTTCTGCGAAGAGAAGACCTAACGTTGGTCAAACTATCAGGGTAGTGGAGCACGAATTTGAAGTAGTGCAATCCTTTAACTACCTTGGGTCAATAGTATCAGCCGATAACAATATGGAAGAAGAAATACGCGAACGGCTGATTAAATCCAACAAAGCCTACTATGGTCTATCAAGGCTCTTTAAATCCCGAAATTTATCCAGAACATCCAAGCTACTACTGTACAAGACCATGGTCTTACCAGTACTCATGTATGGATCCGAGACCTGGGTGCTTAATAAAAGGCACTCTGAACTCTTGGCCGCGTTCGAGAGAAAGGTCTTAAGGAGAATTGTTGGCCCCGTATGTGAGGGAGGACGATTCCGGAGACGCTACAACCATGAGTTGTACGCAATCTACCTTGAAGCTAATGTTGTAAGAAAAATCAAGCTCGGTAGACTTCGGTGGGCGGGACACCTAGCTCGAATGAGCGAAGAGGAGCCTGCCCGGAAAGTCCTTTGTGGCAGGATGTATGGAAGGAGACAGCGCGACAGACCTTGTCTGCGATGGAGGGATGGCGTAGACCAGGACGCCCAGAGCCTGGGAGTGCTAAACTGGATGACATCGGCTCGAAATCGGGACCGGTGGAGAGATTTGTTAAATAAGGCCAAGACCGGATCCCGGTTGTAGTGCCGATGATGATGATGAGGACCAGATGAGGCATTTAGTTCGGTGCCGTATGTGAAGGGCTCCTCATTCCTACGATACATCGAAGATCTTCTCGGCGGACGGCAGGTTTTTGAACCTTTTTTACAGGGCTATCTGAACAAATCCGCATACAAATCGGTGGTGACTGATGACTTTAAAAACCACGAGTTTATACGCAAGACGACGACAAGCAAATCAACGAACCAGGGGGAATCAAGAACTCAACACCCTCTTCATCCTGAATACCAGAAGCAACGTCGACCGACGAAGAGGTCTGACTATACTTGTACGTAAGTCCTTAAAATTATTATCGATTTTAAATAATTTATAATTCGTATTAAGTTTGACTTACGTTATCGGTCCGGTACTTTTATTAACATTTAAATTCAAATTGTAACGCAAAGTTTTAAACGTTTATTTATTCTACTTAAATTTTTTCACAATTTTTTTGTTTCTTAGTCTAAATAAACATAAAGCTATAATGTCTTGTTGCTGTTGTTTTAATGTATAAGTCCGTAGTGGCACGCAATACTTATCATATCGTGACGCATATGACAATCAGTACTGGAATCTTCGAGAAAGTCCGAAACAAAGTACTAGATTATTTTAGAAAGTACTGGAAAACTAGAATAGAAAAGTCGAGATTATGGAACGGACGGAAACGAAACGCCAAATCAGAATGAGAAAACGGTATAAATACGTCGCACGCAGATCGAGGAGCATAAGTAGAAAGTGAAGCAAGCGATAAGTGCGGAAGTAGAAAGTAATAAGTAAGAGAAGCAAGCGATAAGTAATAAGTAAGAAGTAATAAGTGTGGAAGCGATAAGTCAAGTAATCGTTAAGTGTACGGTATAAGTAACGGTTATTATTAACGGACTAATAAAGTGTTATATTTATTCAAAATCGGTTTAACGGCTCTTATTTATTCAAAATAATTAATCCAGCGAACCCTAAGCTCGCTACAATATTTTTTGTTTTTTCCTTATCCTTACAAATCGTTTCTACATGTACTGTATGATGTTTTCTTTTTTTAAAAATAATATTTAAGGGAAAAGTAACAAAAACCCAATTTAGTTGTCGTATATATATTTTTTTTAATATTTATAACAAAACTACTTAAACCTAGTAGAACTTAAATCTGTGGCGCATCAGCACAATCCACAACCTCCACGCAGTCGCCGTAAGCAAAGACTCACACCGAGAGTAGCTTTCGACTAATTAAGTCAAGCACACTCTCGGCCACCCTCACACACAAAGGAGAGTCACGGCTGAATTGGCGTGGAGTCGACGCGGTACTACGTTGGTCTCGCTCACACTTAGAACGAGAACCGACGCCGGATCTTTCCCGCCAATTTCATTTGACACATACCACATGTGTGGACAATTGGCGCGAATACTTCACTTCGACATCAGCCGCCGCCACGACCGGACGTGAGTCAACCAACGAACGCAGCATTGCCGCAGCCTAGGGGACAGTTGGACATCGAACGCAGATTGGGGAAGACATCCCCAAAGTGGTGACCCCGGAAAAAAGAAAAGGAAATTAAAGCGAATCACACAAAAATCAAATCCGCTGTAGGAAATTTTAAACAAAACTTTAAAACGCGTGTAATTATTCTTAACCTGTGAAGTCCTGTCGGTTAAAAGATACAAGTGGATTAAACGTGTACTGTATTTAAGACAAAAATAAAGAAACCAACAAACACCCCAACACGGAGCTTCGAGGAAGAAAGACCAACGACAGCAGCATCGAACCCTAACCCTCCTAGACGCTACTGCCCACCATCGGACCGACGCGATGCCAAAGGTAAAATGAATACCTTTCTGGCGCAACCACCCCCCTGCGTGGTTCATTCAAGCTGAGGGAAGGCTCGCAATGAATGGCATCGAGGACGACAGCCAAAAGTTCTTCCTGGTCCTGGGCGCCCTCGACACCAACACGATCGACGAGCTTGCCGACGTCTTGGCCAGCCCACCAGCAGCGGACAAATACAGGACGCTTAAGGAAAGCATCCTACGTCGCACAACAGACTCTGAAGAAAAGAGGCTCCACACAGTGCTCACAGAGCTCCAACTCGGCGAACTGAAACCGTCCCAACTGGGGCGAAAAATGAAGGCTCTCGCCGGAACGCGGATCGATGAAGGGGTGCTGTTGGTAAAATGGAGATCGCTCCTACCGCAAAACGCCCAAAACACATTGAGGATATTCAAGCCCCAAACCACGGAGGACCTGGTCTCCGCGGCGGACGAGGTCGTCGACAATCCCCTGGAGGACATCATGGCGATCGGCGACAAGAAAAGGTCCCGAGATACAATCGCCCAGCGGATGGACGCCCTGGAGGCGGCCATAGTACAGTTAACAATCAGCAGTGAGTCACCCAACCCGGATAACCCTAACAGGCGACAGCAGCAAAGTCAACCGAGACCAAGGCCAGCACACAGGACATGCAACAGATACGAGACCGGAACCCAGGAGCAATGGTGCTGGTATCATCGGGAATTCGGCGCCGACGCGCGCACCTGTAGACCACCTTGCGCATTCGCGAGGTCGGGAAACTAAGTCGCCCACCTCGAATGCAGGTAACGGAGGTGGGCCCCACGATGAGCCCCGCCTGCTCCTACACGACCGGCTCTCCCAGATCAGGCTCCTTGTCGACACGGGCTCGGTCGTCTCGCTGCTACCCCGACGGGCTAAAAACCTCCGGAGACAGGACCGAATTCTGTACGCGGCTAACTCGACGCCCATATCCACGTACGGACACCAACGACGCACACTGGACCTGGGTTTGCAACGGCGCCTCGAATGCGACTTCATCATCGCCGACGTCCCCCACGCCATCCTGGGGGCGGACTTCCTGGCGAAATACGGACTTATGGTCGACATAAAAAACAAACGCCTAACCGATCCACTCACCAACGTGGCGTCACGCGGAACCATCGTCCCAGCAGCACTGCACTCAGTCTCCACTATCGCCGGCCCGTTCGACAATCACAAAACAGCACAACGATACACGAAATTACTGGAAACATTCCGTGACGTTTTCACCCCTAATGCCGGCCCCGTCCAGATCCCCGCACTAAAGGTAAAGCACGCCATCTGCACCACAGGCCCACCGGTCTTCGAACGCCCACGCAGGCTGAGCGGCGACAAGCTCGAGGCCGCCAAGGCGACCTTCGCGGACCTCCTCGAGAAGGGCATCGTTCCGCCCTCTTCCAGCCAATGGGCAAGCCCACTCCACATGGTCGGCAAACCAGACGGATCCTGGCGAGTAACAGGCGACTACCGCCGCCTCAACGCGTGCACCATCCCAGACCGCTACCCGCTCCCAGTCATTGAGGACTTGCTCCAGGAGAGCCACGGAACAACCTTCTCGACGGTGGACCTGCGCAAAGCATTCTATCAGGTGCCAATCGCCGAGGAAGATATCGAAAAAACGACTGTCACAACGCCCTTCGGGCTCTTCGAATTCGTGGGCACATCGCTAGGTCTGAGGAACGCACCGCAGTCAATGCAGTAGGAACTTGGCGCTGAGAACGGACGCCTCCGACACCGCAATAGGGGCCGCGCTAGAGCACCAACAACCTGACGACACATGGCGACCTCTAGGCTTCTTCTCCCAAAACCTCTCGGATACCCAAAAGCGTTACAGCACCTATGACAGAGAGCTTTTGGCAATATACGCAGCGGTAAAACACTTCGAGAGAATCCTCGAAGGCCGAGAATTCACGATATTCACCGACCACAAGCCCCTAGTCTACGCCCCGGCCCAGCGATCACACAAGGCATCACCGCGCCAAGCCAGACACCTCGAGTATGTGCTGCGTTTCAGCGCCAAACTGGAGCATGCTCGATGCGCAGACAACGTAGTAGCCGACGCTCTCTCCAGGACCCACCTCGACGATCCGCCAACAGTCACCGACAATGACGCAACAAACAGCAACGCACCGACCGACGACCCCGCCATCGCTACTGGCGCGCCACCTACCACCGAGACGGACACTGCGCCAGACGCGCTGGAAATCTCAATGCCCACAACGCTGAGTGCGGACATAATTGCCGAAGCGCAAGCCGTCGACCCAAACCTTTCGCACTTGATGGACTCCGCCCTACAGCTGCAGCTGCTCTCAATCGACGGCCACAACATTTATTGCGACACAAAGGAAAACATCATCCGACCGTACCTCCCAGAGCCCCTGCGACGCCAGGCCTTCAGCATCATTCACAGCTTGTCCCATCCAAGTGGCAGAGCGACAGCCAAAACACTGGCGCGGAAATTCGTGTGGCCTGGCGTTCGCAAGGACGCCATCGCTTGGGCACGTCACTGCAAGGACTGTCAACGCTCCAAGGTAGGGCGTCATAACAGGGAGGCCCTGGGGAAATTCAAAGAGCCGGACAATCGCTTCGAGCACGTTCACATAGACCTCATCAAGATGCCACTAATGCAAGGGATGCAGTACTGCCTGACCATCATCGATACAGTCTCGCCATGGCCCGTGGCGGTGCCCCTGCCCAACATCAAAACATCCACAATCGCCAAGGCATTCATGGACCACTGGGTCAGTAACTATGGAACTCCACTTCACATCACGTCAGACAGAGGGCCACAATTCGAGGCAGAGCTATTCACAGAGCTCGCCAAATGCATCGGCGCGCAGATGATCCACACAACGCCATACCATCCGCAGTCTAACGGAATGGTGGAGAGATTCCACCGAACTCTCAAAGCCGCCCTAAGATGCTGCCCACATTCCTGGCTGGATAGTCTGCCCACAGTTTTGCTCGGCCTCAGGACGGCGTACAAAGAGGATCTCGAAGCCTCCCCAGCCGAAATGCTCTACGGCACAACCATTCGAATCCCCGGAGAATTCGTCGCATCGGAACCGGCACAGGCAAACAAAACAAACTTCGTTGCGAGCCTACGCCGGCTTTTCAAAGCCATCCGCCCTGTCCCAGCAACCCGGCACACCACAGGGCACCCCTTCATCCACAAGGATCTGCAGACTTGCACCCATGTCTTCAGACGACTCAACAGCATCCGCAAGCCTCTCGAAGCGCCCTACACAGGCCCGCATCACGTCATCCGACGCACGGAATACAGAACGATCATCATCGACGTCAATGGCCAGAAGAAAACCGTTTCAACCGACCAAGTCAAACCAGCCTACCTGGAAAGGGCAGAGTTGGCCCACACCAACCAACCGATCCAGCCCCAGCTGCCCACACCACAAGCCGGGACCCCTGTTCAGGAGGCCGCCCAGCCACAAGGTACCCACATAACCACTACACACATCCGCCCCGGCCTGGAGGCAACGCGCACCCTCACCCCACAGCCACACTGCAGCAGAGAAATCTCACTCCCAGCGCAACCTGCGCCGGTCACTAGGGGGGGAGTGGTTGTGACGGCTCAGCACAATCCACAACCTCCACGCAGTCGCCGTAAGCAAAGACTCACACCGAGAGTAGCTTTCGACTAATTAAGTCAAGCACACTCTCGGCCACCCTCACACACAAAGGAGAGTCACGGCTGAATTGGCGTGGAGTCGACGCGGTACTACGTTGGTCTCGCTCACACTTAGAACGAGAACCGACGCCGGATCTTTCCCGCCAATTTCATTTGACACATACCACATGTGTGGACAATTGGCGCGAATACTTCACTTCGACATCAGCCGCCGCCACGACCGGACGTGAGTCAACCAACGAACGCAGCATTGCCGCAGCCTAGGGGACAGTTGGACATCGAACGCAGATTGGGGAAGACATCCCCAAAGATCTATTTCAGACTAAATTAACTCTAACTAAGCCTAGCTTAATTCTACCTATTACTAATTAAGATTTTGAACCTGTGGATCAGGTCCTGCCACATGTCCTCCGCCTCGCCGATCACCAGTCCTTTGACTGCCAGTCGACCAAACGGGTTCCATGCAGGAGGACCCGCTCCCAAACGTTTATCAGCCAGTCTCAGCCCAATCGAGCCACCAGTATTTTTGTCTATTGAGTCTTTCGAAATTAGTTTTGTCTTTTTCAGGTATGCTCACGCAGTATGTTAGGATAGTATTTCCATCTCCTATGCTTGTTGGCACATGCTTAATTGTTTTATCAGTTGCTCGTCTTGCCACATGATATATAATTGGTACGTTTGTGGAATCTGATAGGTAGCTATGAGCATCCAAGTATAGAAATGCTTCAGATGGTATGTATCCACTTTCCAATGTATTTCTGAAATACTCGGGTTAGGCTAGAACAATCCTCAGATTAGTTCATTGTCTTTCACATTTGCCGACCGGACGAACCGATTTCTCACAAGGGTCAGAATTGTATTATCGATTCTGGACACTCTGGATGCATCATACAGTCTCTTATTGGATATGTAGTGACGAAAGTTGGAATGTTCGCTTCTGTACATCTGCAGGCAGGCGCTAACGCATTTTCTTTCAAATATTCTTAGTTTTTCCATATTCGATCGATTAATGTTCCACCATACTGCGCTTGCATAGGTCAAAATTGGGCGTACAAACGCTTGGTAGCAAATGATCTTCACATCGGATCTAAGATGATCCGAATAGAAAATGTTCTTGAGGGACATAAATGCCGCTCTCGCCCTCTTCAACTGCTCAATTATGTGCTCACCGTTGTACAAAAATGTGTCCAAATGAACACCCAGATATTTAACCACATTCTTTGACTCGATCCGAATGCCATCCGCATTCATTAATTTTACATTTTTCCAATTACGTGTCAAGTCCGAATTACCGTGTCTTATTCGGGTGCGGAACAGTATGGTTTCACATTTTGCATAGTTGATGCTAAGTTTCCAATCGGCACAAAATTCTTGGAACCTGTCAAATTTGTTCTGGAGTTTTCTTTGAATTTCGTCGATTTTTTGACAGCATGGACTGCCGAATGGTTTCTTTTAAACTCGAACTGATTCTGCGGTATGATCTCCTTTTGTTTACATTCGTGTAATATTGATTTACTAATAACTACTTCAAGGATCTTCCCGATATTAGGCAGGAGACTAATATTTTATTATTATTATTAGGCTTAATCCAAGCTTGGTTAATATAATTATAATATAATACCTTATAAACTAGCTTAAAACTAAAGTAGTAATTAAAAAAAGAGAAAAAATATATATGTATAATTAAAAAAAGCTCCTCAATAGTATACTGGTTAGTATATCCGCCTGTCACGAGGGAAACCGGGATTCGATTCCCCGTCGGGGAGCCTCTGGCGCAAGACTAATGACCTTGCCCGAAAAAAAAAAAAAAAAAAAACAGATCATTATGGAAAATTTAACAAGCCTCAGGATTTGCTAAATAAGGCCAAGACCGCTTCCAGGTTGTAGTGGCGATGATGATGATGATGGCAATTAAAAAAAAAATGAAAAACAAGGAAGGAGAAGAGGACTTCCGGGTAGGGGAGGTAGGAGGCTGGAGAAGAGCAAGTGTATGTGGGGGTGGGAAATGTGGCATTTGTGAGACAGCGGCAGTGAACGTCATATGTGTTGGAATGTGTACGGGTTGTGAAGGTATAGACGGTGGGCGGGGCAAGATCGCGAGGGGGGGGGGGGGGGGGGGGGGTTTGAGTGCAGTAGATGTAGGGTGGAAACCGAAGGAGTAGAGTAAGACTTTATCCACCTCAGAATTCGCGAAATGGGTTCATTAGAGCCATACGAAGTGTGGTGGGTGGGCAGCTAGAAGAGACGAGGGTTTCGCAGGTTACGGGGGTTAGTGTGAAGTGCAATGGTCGAGAGCAAGCTTGGACAGTTGATTGTGCCTGAAAGGAGACGGTGGATGAAAAGGATATCGGCAAGAATTCTGCGCTCCTCAAGTGTATTGAGGTTAATTAGATGGAGCCGGCTTGTGTATGGGGGGTGAATCCAAGGATTCTCCCAGTTCAGTCCACGGAGGGCAAAACGCAGAAAACGACGTTGCACGCTCTCGATGCTGCGGATATGGGATGAGCAGTGTGGAGACCAGACTTGACTGGCATATTCAAGAACGGGGCGGACGAAGGGTATGTAGAGGGAACGGGAAACGTAGGGATCAGAGGATTCCTTAGACCAGCGTTTCACAAACCCAAGGGCGGAGTTGGCCTTAAGAATGATACCATCGATATGTGGGATGAAGCTGAGCTCCCTGTCGAATAAGATTCCGAGGTCACGTATTGTGGATACGTATAAAATCTGCTGGTTTAGCGGGAAGTAGGAGCGCGGGGGTGGGGGGGCGTTTGTGGGAGAAGGTAATGGAGTGACATTTGTCCACGTTGAGTTCCAGGCAGCTATTACGGCACCAAGTTGAGAAGCTGTTGAGGTCCTGTTGGAGAAGTGAGGAGTCGAGAGGAGAGATTATTGTTTTGTAGAGTGTGGCGTCGTCCGCATAGGGGGAGATGGATGAGTGTTTAATAATGGAGTCGACATCATTGATGGTAAGGATAAAAAGGAGGGGACCTAGATGACTACCTTGCGGAACCCCTGACGTGGGAACAAAAGGATTGGAAAGGGAGGATCTGAATTTGACACAGTAGGATCGGTCTTTCAGATAAGAAGATAACCAATTGATCAATAGGGGTTCGAACCCCAGGGAGGACAGCTTGAAAAGGATGAGATTATGGGAGATTTTGTCAAATGCCTTGCTGAAATCGGTGGTGATAACATCGACTTCGTTGCCATCCTCTAAGGCACGGAGAGTATGGGATGAGAACTCGATCAGATTCGTTGTGGTCGACCTACCCGAAAGGAAACCATGCTGGTTGGGTGAGATGATGGATTTACAACTGAAAGATAACGAATTGCAAATAAGCCATTCGAACAGTTTCGGGATATGAGACAGTTTGGCAATGGGCCGGTAGTTGCTGATATCATTTTTAAGTCCCTTTTTATGTATGGGGGTGACATAGGAGGATTTCCAGATACTTGAGAAAGGGATAGGTAGAAAATCTTTGATATCGGGAGAGAAAGGGAAGAGGAACAGTTCTTTAAAAATACAGACGGGAGTCCATCGGGTCCAGGGCTCGTCTTTGAGTAAGTTTAATTTCTCCTCAACTACGTGACGCTGATTAAGTTGAGAGGTGAAGGGGCCGAGGTAGAATTCGGACAAGTCATTGAAATCCGACTGATTGGGTTCAAAGGAGATGTCTGTGAAGGATTTATTGAAAAACGAAGCGAACAGGTTGGCAATAGTTAGGGGGTCGGTTGAAGTATTCGCGCCATAAGAGAGGGAGTTACGATAGGCGTCGGATTTACGTTTATAATTTATAAAGTAGAAGAAAGATTTGGGGTCATTGATCAAAATGGATTGTGTTTTGGTAAGGTATTTGGAGTAGAGGGACTTGTAGAGTTCGGAAAATTTATAAAAGGAACCGAGATAGTTGGAGTAGTTTTCAATGGATCGCATTTTGGGGAAAATGTCCCAAAGTTATTCCTTTAATATATATAACAAATACTATCCCAATAAAGTCCTGTATGATAAATCAGGACTATACAGAATAGATAACTTCATTCTCAAAATTATTCGTGGTCACACAACAAGAGCAATGGGCAGTGAAAATGGTCTCATTTTGGGAGCATTCTATCCCATTGAGTACTCTCCAGAGTGGGTTCATTCCGACAGAAGCGTTGCCTTTCTTGGATAAAAAAAGGACTTATCCAAGACAAGCATCGAGTCCTTATTTACCATGCTTTCCGTGGTGCCAGGGATAAAAGAATTCTCCATGATAACGATATCTCTAATATGCCAGACCGCCTGCGTTTTAGTATGGTGATCGGTGAAAGAGATAAATCAATAAAAGGTCGATCGCATCCCAACTGGTGGCGGATCAGTGATGAAAAAAGGACTATACGTCCCCAAACATAGTATGCCTCCAGGCGCGCCGCTTTCCTTCCCAATTATTTTTTTTATTTTTCTTTTTAATTTAATTTTAATTTTTTGTTTTTATTTGTATTCCTTGTTTATGTTTGTACGTTTTGTTTCGTTTTTTATTTTTTTTATTTTGCTTGTCAACCCCTTGTGGCGAGCGGACAGCCACCAATAACGGGAAATGAGGCGACCGGGGAGCTGACGTCCAAGATGACGCGCCAGAACTCCCTTCGGCACAGTCCTGCCCCCCCCCCCCCCCCCCCAGCATAGGTATTTAAAAATAAAGATATAGTCAGAATAGAACAAATTCAAAAAAATCAATTATTATGATATGCGGCCAACTCCATTAATTAACCCAAAACCAAAGGCTGCTTGTGTTCCCAACACTGTTCAGCCAGAGGTCGGGGAACGCACACCTGTTTCTAAGAAGAAACAGCAACCCGGGGTCTTTGCACGAGACCTCAATTTAAAAAATTTCGTCGGTGACATGAACCGGCTAGGGATTTCTAACTTCAAGGCAAAGACCTTAAGCCCATCCCTAAATAAAATCATAGCCTACGATAGGGAAACCTATCGCACGGTTAACGACAACCTCAAGGCCAAGGAGGTGAATTATTACACCTTCACTCCGGCCGAGGAAAAGTCGAGGACAATCCTCTTAAAACGAGTCGCTGCCTCTTGGGAAAAGGACGACATCGTAACTGCTCTTGAGGCAACATTTCCTAACGTCAAATTCATTGACGTCAAAAAATTCTCTCCCCCACAACGGTTTGTGAACATCAGACCGCAAAGATACACCAAGCTGAACATATGGCAGCTTCTCCTTGCCCCAGGAACCGACATAGATTCCATAATACGGACAAAGTCGCTTCCAACTTTGCATCAGCAAGTTGTCTTCGAGGTATTTCATAACAGAGAAATACCTCAATGCAGACGTTGCCAACGTTTTGGGCATGTCTCCCGAAACTGCAACATGAGTCGCCGTTGCATTCGTTGCCGAAAATCCCACGATATTGGCAAGTGCGAACTACCGCTAGCGAAATACGATCCCGCAACAAATGTGCAGGATAAAATAACACTGCCAACTTGCTGCAACTGCGGCAACAAAGGGCATCCGGCTAGTTATAGAAATTGTCCTAAATATAGGGAAATTAAACAAAGATCCAAGGAGACTCGAGCTTAGCAAACAGCCAAGTCAGACTTCGGAAAACAGGCCACACAAAACCTCATCCAAAATGGATTCACATTTGCCGACATGCTTGGGGGTCAGCAGGCAAGGAATACAAAAACTCTTTCAACTCCTCCCCCTCAAAAACATATTCAAGTCCCTAAGCGAGCCCCGGTAAAGGCCAACACGACGCCTCAAATTCAAGCGGTGGTGCAAAAGCCTCCGAGGGGGCAATCTTCAATGCTCGAGAAACTACTTAGTTTCTACCGCTTAATTGAGGATATCCGACCCCGATATGAGAAACTATCAACCGAGGCAGAGAGGGAGGCACTCCTTTTCACTGCATATGCAAGACATACCCTCCACAATGGATTCCAAAATTGAAGTTATCCTCTTAAATGTCAACTCCCTTGTTTCGCATTCCAAGCGTATGATAGTCTCTGACTTCATAAAGGAAAACCGGGCGGACGTGGTACTTGTAACCGAAAATAGGTTGCATCCATGTTCCCGTCCCGTATTCCCAAACTTCTCCATGATTCGAAGAGATCGAACCCTCACTGGCGGTCCCACCATCAACGGAGGTGGAACTTGTATACTGGCTAATGGCGGACTTCGCCATGAAGCTATTGACCTCCCACACCTAGAGTCCATAGAGGTATATGGAGTTGAACTGCATCTGGCTAGTGATGGTAGAGTGAATATATTCTCCGTATACCACTCGCATAAAACTAGTAATGGCCCCATTAATCCCGAAGATATCGGCAAACTAATAAGGACCTCGGGGCATACACCCTTCATCATAGGCGGCGATTTTAAATCCAGACATCCCCACTGGAACAACTCTGTCTCTTGCCCAAATGGCACAAAACTGTACCAATGGTACACCGCAAACATGTATGCCCTCAACTTCGAAATAGTCGCACCTACGGTTGGTACTCGAGGTAACTCAATTCTGGACATATTTATTGTGTCCAAAGACTTACTTCCACAAATCACTCCTCCTCAAGTTTCAGCGGGTGTATCTGACCACAACGCTGTGACCACATTCATTCGCGGCTAACGAGCATCCCGGGCTCATATCAGATACATACCCGATTATGGGCGGACAAATTGGGACAACTTCAATATTACATTGAACGATAAACTCCACCATTTCTCTCTTCCCACTGACAGGAACCTAACGACGGTTGAGATAAACAACGTTGCAAAACGACTTCACGAGATTCTAGTTGAAACTTCGGAGACTCATGTCCCGAAGTATATTTATTTATTTATTTATTTATTATCAATTAGTAATGTAAAATTACATATCAATAACTTAACCTAATGAGCCTAGCAGCGGGGACTATTGGCTCTGTATTTCTAATTTACAATTTAATCTTAATGCTATTTACAAATTTATTTACAATTTCTATGTTGTCGGTAGTGGGATCTGCTAGAATTGTATAAATATCTGTATTGCGAAATAGTTTGTCTTTCAAGGGTTTTAGGTGAGGACAGTCTTTCAATATGTGAGTGATTGTAAGTGTTGTGTTGCATTTTGGGCAGATTGGGGCTGTAGCTCGGTGGAGCAGGTGGAGGTGGGTAGCAGCTGTATGGCCTAATCGCAGCCTCACAAAGTTTGTGTTTTTGGATTTGGACAAGTTAGTTGGGTAAGAAGGGTGAGTTTTGAAACGGTTTACCATTTTATAGGCATGGTGGTGAGTATCCCAGTTTGTTTGGTTTATTTGTTTTTGTTGATTGCTGATAATTGCCAGTAGATCGGCTCTTGTGTAGATGTTGAATTTATGGACTGGAGCTCTTTTGGCTGAGTTGGCTGCGGCGTCTGCATTCTCGTTACCGCTGATGGCGACGTGACTGGGAGTTCACATTAGTTTTATTTTATTGCAGTATTTAATGATATTATTCCGAATATTGGAAATAATATCATCAGTGTTGTTGGTGTTTTTTATTGAGTTGAGTACCGACAGGCTGTCGGTGCAGATGACATATTTTTCTCTGTGGTTGGTGGCGAATGTTACGGCTTGTAAAATCGCGAAGGCTTCCGCCGTGAAAATGGAGCAAAATTCGGGTAATAGTCCGATTTTCTTTACTGCACCTTTTTCGGATGTGACCGCAAAGGAAGTATAGTTGGTTGTTTTGGATCCATCTGTGTACAGAAAGCGCCATCCGTTGGATTTATATTTTGAGGCGACTGACCAGAATAGTGCACCGTATATTTCTTTGTTTGTGTTTGGTTTTTTAAATATTGAGAGTGTTGTTATGATATTATTATTATTTAGAAGCCATGGTGGGTAAGTTGCGGAGTATTTGAAAGTTTGTTTAATATCCAATTCCAATCGCTTGGCTTTATTTAAAATGCGACTGGTTGCAGATGGGATTCGGTTAGTGTTTTTGTATCCTATTGTTAGTTTGATGTCTTTGTCAATTATGGAATTTTGCGAAAACGCTAATTTAGCTATTAGTTTTAATGATATGATTTCCATCCGGTCCTCGATTGTTGGAAGCCCAGCTTCAGCCAGTATATTTTTTATTGGTGTCGTTCTGAATGCAAAGGTGCTTCTTCTAGCGGCTTGGTGATAGATGGGCTTTATTATATTTAGAGTCGTTTTTGGACTATTGCCATAGATATAGACCCCGTAGTCTATTTTACTTAAAATTAGAGCCTTAGTAATTTTACATAGAGTGTTAATGTGTACGTTACTTTTCATGTTGCTTAAGTATTTAATAATATTGAGCCTCGCTGCTAATGATACTTTGAGTTCTGAACAATGTTGTGTCCAGGTATACTTATTGTTAAATGTTATTCCTAGGATTTTGAGGTTGGGGACATTTTGGATTGTTTTGTTGTTTATGTTGAGGTGTATTTGGGGACAAAGTCGTCGTCGGCACACATGAAATAATTTACATTTATCTACTGAGAGTTTGGCACCTGAAGAATTTGACCATTCTAAGATATCTTTCACTGTTTCAGTTAAAATGTTTTTGCAGAAAGTTAGATCACTGGATTTACATAAGATGTATATATCATCGGCGTAAATGCAATGATCTAGATGTTTCTGTTCGTGTATTATTGTACTTATGTCGTCAAAGGCGATCATAAATAGTACAACTGACAGTGAGGATCCTTGAGGGATTCCGTTGTGTAATGGAAATGTATTGGAGTAAACCATCCATTAGCTGGATAAACACAAGTGGTTGGCACAGCTGCGCCAGATGTCGACAAACATAAAATCCCCGGCGATAAGCAAATTGCCATAAAACAACCCGTTGGTTAAACATCCTCTGTAGTTTTCGCAGTCAGATCTGTCGCCTTTTTTGAAAATGGGGCCGACTATTGAGGTTTTCCATTCTCCCGGAGTGACTTCCTTATCCCATATTGTTTTGATGAGCTGGTGGATCTTTCGAGCGGTTGCCTCTGCTCCATGCTTCACAAGCTCTGCGGGTATGCAGTCGACTCCGGGAGCCTTGTTGTTTTTCAATCGATTTTTTGCGTCTACAACTTCGTTGAAAGATGGCTCTGGGATCTGAGGCTTGGCTGTATGTACGTCTGGTGCGTTTATTTGTGGTTGATGGGTGCGTACATTGAGCAGGTTTTCAAACTACTGCTTCCATCTTGTCACGATATTGTTTGTTTCTGTGACCAGACCGCCGTTTGCGTCTCGAATTATTTGGCTCACCCTCGGTAGCCATTTCTAATTGAGTTTATACCGTCATACATACCTCTGATGTTCCTTGCTGTGTCTTCTCCCATTCGCGTTTTTTGCACTTGAAAAATCTCGTTGTCTCTTTCCGAATTGTCGCGTATCTTTCTGCGTTGACTTCATCATATTGTGACGCATATGACAATCAGTACTAGAATATTCGAGAAAGTCCGAAACAAAGTACTGGAATATTGTAGAAAGTACTGGAAAACTGGAGGCTAGGAACAGTAGAACATTCAAGGCTATGGAACGGACAGAAACGAAACGCCGAATCAGAATGAGGAAACGGTATAAATACGTCGCACACAGATCATGGAGACGAGTAACATACCCGATTATGGGCGGACAATTTGGGACAACTTCAATATTACATTGAACGATAAACTCCACAATTTCTCTCTTCCCACTGACAGGAACCTAACGACGGTTGAGATAAACAACAAAACGACTTCACGAGATTCTAGTTGAAACTTCGAAGACTCATGTCCCGAAGTATAAACTTGAAAAGACCTATCAGATTCCCTATGACGACATCACTCTTCGTCTCATCCGGGAGCGTAAAAAGCTCTGCAGAATGAGATATCGTCACCGCTTTACGCAAAGGGAGCCATTATTGCGATCCATTATTCACAATATTGGTACACTGATAAAACAGAGAATCCAAAACAATCGTACCCGACAATTGGAAGACAAGCTGAAGGGTATTCAGATGGACCAGAACGTTTATAAAAATGTTAAAAAGATATGTGGCGCTTCCCGCATCACTGGGCCAATTATGCACAATGGTGTTGTTGTCAATAACGACACCAATAAAGCAAATATCATCGGAGAGACCTTCGAAAACAATCACAAACTCACTCTCCAAGATGGCGACCCGGAAACTAATGCAATCGTTAGTTCAGAGGTCCACAGTAAGTTGGACGACTTCAACGAGCCAATTGTTGTCTTTAACCCAACTAACAGTGCATACTTCGATGACACACGTGATAATGGTCACAGTTTCATCACACCAAATACCCTACAGAGTCTGGTTAAATCTCGACACCCTAAGAAGTCACCTGGTATCGACAACATGTCATACCACTCGTTGCGAAGGCTTTCTGCCTTATTCTTTATAAAGCTCTCCATTCTGTTCAACCATGCTTACAACATGGGGTATTTTCCCCAAGCTTGGAGGCACACTATTATTTATCCAATAGCAAAAGTTGGGAAACCAACGTATCACCCCTCAAGCTTTCACCCTATCTCGCTTCTCACTTGCATCAGCAAAATATATGAAATATTCATATACGAGAAGCTAAATAACTTTGTCAGTGCCAGGCACCTAATACCTGATTTCCAATTCGGATTTCGAAGAGCCCACAGCACCACTATGGCTCTCAATTTATTTCAAAACCACGTCTGCGTGCGGCTCTTTAATAAGGAACCCACCGTTGCGGTAAGCCTAGACATTGAAAAAGCTTTTGATATGACTTGGATCGAAGGTCTCGCTTTTAAACTACTGAATACTGGCCTCAGTAGAACGCTATGTAGCATCATCTACCAGTTCGTTCGAAACAGAACCTTCCAAGTTAGAATGAATGGAAAGCTTTCCCGAACTTTTCACGCCGCTGCAGGCGTACCACAGGGCTCCATTCTAGGCCCCATCTTATTCAATATTTACACCTCCGATATTCCCCGCCCTGTGGACGGGAGAGTAAACCAAATATGCTATGCGGATGACGTCCTGGTGTACACGTCAACCGAAGGTCCTAATCTCGCAACAAATCAACTCAACCGTCACTTGGACGAACTGTATCAGTATTACAGTCGATGAAAAATTCGACTTAATCCACCCAAAGCAGTAGCCATAATTCTGAGTAGTAAACACTCCCAACCTGCTTCTCGATATTCACAGAATATTCGAATAAAAATGGGAGATACTACGATTAGACCACAGGACAAGATGAAATATCTCGGGGTCACTTATACCCCAAAAATGAATTTCATCAAACATGTGACCCACATTCTCCAAAGGGGCCTCGGTCGGTCTAAGCAACTGCACAACATCTTGAAGTGGAGGAACAAAGTTGACACCAAAGTTAAGCTTCTCTGCTATAAGCAGCTAATCCGATCTGGAATATCGTACGCCTTTCCCATATGGTCCTGCATATCTTCGGCTCAAATAGAAAGACTTCGGGTTTTCGAAAGGAAACTCCTCAGAAGATGCACGAATCATTCTAGAAGGCCTGACGGTCGTCATTACTCCAACTCTCACCTATACGAAGGCGCCTCCATTACCCCTATCGACGAGTACTTGCTTCAATTAGCATATAAGTACCTCGAAAACATTCAGAACAGCGAGAACCTCCTTGTACGGGACTCTTGCGTTCTTGACCCTTCTCTCTCTCGATCTCTTCGGATCAAACCCCCACAATTTCTTCTTCAGTACAAAACTGAAGAAAGCACCCTTCCCAACAACATTCCCCTCTATAATAGAGGATTCCTGGACCCATCCCATAGGGTCTACTATTAACAAACCAAACACACGAACGCACAGTACAAGACGGCACAAACACAAACATACACACCGACCAAAGAGCAGATTATCAGACGCCAAAGACGCGATCTGCGTTTACTACCGCACCCAAGACCCACCGGTCTTGTATGATTTCTTCCCCACCATCCCTCTATAAAAGTAGTTAGAGAACACTTGGACTAACACTGTCCACACTATCCTTGGATACCCCCCTTTTTTCTTTTCTTTTCAGATGCCGCGAGACCGAGCCCAACATCCTCACGGATGTGGGTGATTCTGGTTATCGTAAGATGACCAGAAGTCAGAGACAAGATGAAGGACACATATGTCCTGTCTCGCTAAATTCGGCCTTCTCGCCACAATTTTTTTTTTGTTTTTTTATTATTGTGATATGTTATAAAAACACTAGTTATTGTTCGTCGAAAGGCATAAGGAAAACAAAAGATTGATAATGTATAATTTAGAGTGCTTGCGAAGAATCAGTAAGTTAATGTAAGAATGATATTTGTAAAATAGAATTTAACATTTAGTCTTAAGTAAAATCTGTAATTGAATTGTTAATAAATGTGGAGATAAAACAAACAAAACAAAAACGAATTGTCGATAATCTCGATAAAATCATGGAACTCGTCGAATACGACCTTTTCGGTTGCCCGGAGCTAAATATTGCACAAAAAACCGTTTGGAACCATTTGAATAAGGCTGGATAGAAGCTCGATGTATGGGTGCGACACGAGTTAAAGCAAAAAACACCTCTTGGACCAGATTTCTATTTGCGAATCGCAACAAAATCGACCCGTTTCTGAACCGAATGGTGACTGGTGATGAAAAATGGATCACTTACGACAGTGGTGGTGGTCGAATCGCGACGAACCGGCGCAAACGGTGGCCAAGCCAGGATTGAAGGTCAGGTTTTGCTGTGTTTGGTGCGATTGGCAGGGAATCATCTACTATGGGCTGGTCCTCTACGGTTAAATTCTTAATTCGGATTGTACTGTATGAAGCCCAGATTTGGTCAATAGGAGAAGAATTGTGGTCCATCAGGACAACGCCAGGCCACACACATCGATAGTGACTCCCCAGAAGCTCCGGGAGCTTGGTTGGGAGATTCCTATGCATACACCTTATAGTCCTGAACTGGCACCAAGTGATTACCCCGTGATTACCCTGTTCCGATCTATGACGAATGATTCTACTGGTGAAAAATTCGCCTCAAGAGAAGCTTGTGAAAATCGGCCGTCCCAGTTTTTTGCTAATAGGGACGAGGGTTTCTATGAGGGAGGCATAATGAAAGTACCTTCGAAACAGCAACAAATTACCGAACAAAACGGTGTGCATTTCACCTAAATCAGATCATTATAACTACGCTAAATAAAGCCTTTAATTTCATGCAAAAGTAATGGATTTCTTCTTACTACATTTATTATATAGAAATTGAAAGATATATGGCGAGATGAGGAGGAAGAAAAGCTTCTTCTTGTCAATGAATTATTGTTTTCCTGTTGTTTGCTATAAAATGCTATGTTGTGTACCGTATATTGTAGATAATTATAGTCAGCGTCTACACCGTGAACTACTCCACCAAATGAAATAAATCCCTACATGCAGACCACTTTGAATCTCTGTGTACAAATCTATCCAACTGAATGAAAAATAAAAAAATTAAAACGAAGAATTTCTCCAGCAGTGCATATACACATTTTATTTGAATTCTTCAAGCGTGTCTTTAGTACATGGGGAGCCTTTACGAGGTGAGGGTGAGTGGGACAGTGAAATCTGTGAGCGTGACCTGTGTCTGTCTTTCTGTTTTGATTTCTTTTTCGATCGAGATCGCTTCTTTGACACTGATCGTGATCGAGATGATTTACTATGTTTTGTAATACATGATTCTTTAACATCTGCAATTTTGCCGGAAGCTTCTGATTTCGTTTCGGAATTGTTTTCATTATTCATTTTCGGATGAGTTAACAGATCAGTAGATTCAATATTCGATTTGGACTGAGATCTGCGCTCGAATGAATTGTGATTCGAAGAATTTTTCAACTTGGATTTTGATTTTTTCGATTTTGACTTTGATGGTCGGTTTTTGGAGGATGTGCGGCGCTTTCTCGATGGCGTTCGTGAACGAGATTTAGACTTTGATATTGATCTAGATTTGGAGTGACTACGTATTCGATCCGATTTGGAATATGATCTCTCCCGATTCAAACTTGATTTAGATCTCGATAGACTTCTGGATCGAGAATGTGATCGATTATAACCACTTCTCGATGGATAGTGAGATCGTGAATGCCCTCTACTGCGACTACGATGAGATTTAGAATGTGATCTGGAACGGTAGCTTGACGCAGATCGACTATCGGATCGATGGCGTGAACGTCTAGATCGGGAGTAATGTCGGTGTCTTGATCTCGATCTGGACCATGAACGTGAGTATGAAGTTGAACGAGCTCGACTTCGACTTCGTGATCTGGTTCGTGAACGTGATCGAGTTCGAGATCGTGATCTCGTCCGGGAACGTTTCCTATATTAAAAGAAAACAGATATATGATTAAATAGAAATGATGTTAGAATGGCTACTTACCGTGATCTAGAGCTCGAGAAAGACCTTGATGTTTTGTACGCTCCAGAATATTTATAGTAATAATCATTCGAAGAACCATTCCGATATTCGTTATAGTAATAATTAGATGGATAGTTATGCAATCCATGGTAGCTATAATTACCTCGGCGGACAGGACGACCCACACCGCGACCTCGTGGTACATATCCGCGCATATTGTAACTTGGGCGGTACAAGGGCAAGCCAGGAAACACTCCATATGACATCATGCTCATCTTCATTAGCTCAGCAGCAGTCTCGGGATTGTATACATCCTTAAAAGGATTATAGGCTTGATCAATTTTAGACATATGCGATCTCTCCTCTTTGTTCTCCTCAGTCGACGAAGGCGAAGTATTTTGTGACTCACATTCTATCTTCTTTTTCATCTTGTGCTTTGGAATATCACTAGAGCATGTGTCGCTATCATGACTTATACCATGTTTCAGCAGGCCCATCAGACCGGATTGGAGTTTTTCGGACTCTAACCGCTTTTTTTGTTCCTCTAGCAGCTTCTGTGTTGCTGATTTGTATTTCTCAACTAAACGTCTATGTATCTCTACGTCAGGGGTGGCTATAGGTTTTCCTTGTTCTTGTAGATCTTTTAACTATTATGAAGGAAGGGAATGTATATGAAATGAAAATTCATTATGGGTTTGTATATCCACACTCACCCTCAACCTTTCAAATAACGAATCTAGAATACGTATGCTTTCTAGTTTTCTTCTCACTATTAGTAACTTCTTTTCTTCAATTCGAATCTTTCGAGACACCTCGAGTTTTCCCTTCTCCTCTAACCGCTTAAGATGTTTCTTTTTACGTTGTTCTTCGCGTTCACGTTGACTCTCTAGATCTTTAAGCTTTTTTTCTTCTGCCAATTTCCTGAAATTTGTCGCTTTCTCTTCAAGTGCCTTTTTTAATTATCTATGATTTTGGTTTTATTTATTTTTATAACTTTTCTAGGAAACATTTTAATAAGGAGTAAGTTAATAATTTAAAATATAAATCAAACAGCGTTTTTAATAAAGGTATTAAAGTTAGAACTGATATTTTTCAAAGAAAGCATTGCTGCAATTGGAGTTAGAAAATCCAAACATATATTTCTGCTTCCTCAAAATTGGTAAAACACGGGACGAGTATGAGATTATAATATACACGGAACTTGGAACTGTATACAAGCTTATAACGCTCCTTGAAATCTGGATGAAGTGTTCACAGCGCAAGAACAATTTCTGTTTCTTACAATTCATTCCTGGGCAAAACGGGTATAAGAGAATGCAACGACAAAGAGTATGACATGGGGCTTGTTTTGTTTGGCCATTTTTTCCCATCTAGCTCGGTGCAGTTTAAATATTATATGTTGTGTTCAGAGGAGTACTGCTTTACATTTTCGAAACAGAAATGCTATTAAAACTGCATCCAGTTAAGAGATGAAAAGGAAGTTACAGCAAGCATGAGCACCACATCATGAAGAGCTAACCGTGCTCCTCTGCTACCTTTTTATAAAGTCTGTAAATTTCGTTTATTTGTAACACCTCCAACACAAAAAGTATATAAACAGTTGGAGAAAAACTATCGGGCTTTAATGTATCATATCAGAAATCATTGCAGTTGATGGTTTGATAATTGATAACTGCAAAAATTCCACTGAAATCCTTCCAGTAGAGCAACTATTAAGTCTCCAAAAGGAATAACATGTCTGGACGACAACTTGGCTACAATAAGCAAAAATGGTTAGGCCCTGACGCCGCTTGAGTAAAATCAGGGGACTATGTGTACTGTTCGCTCCTCGATAGTATAGTGGTTAGTACACCCGCCTGTCACACGGGAGACCGGGGTTCGATTCCCCGTCGGGGAGCCTCCGGCGCAAGACTAATGACCTTGCCCGGAAAATACAAGTCATTATGGAAAATTTAACAAGCCTCAGGACTTGCTAAATAAGGCCAAGACCGTTTCCCGGTTGTAGTGCCGATAATGATGATGATGTGTACTGTTCGGGCTCCTCGATAGTATAGTGGTTAGTACACCCGCCTGTCACGCGGGAGACCGGGGTTCGATCCCCCGTCGGGGAGCCTCTGGCGCAAGACTAATGACCTTGCCCGGAAAAAACAAATCATTATGGAACATTTAACAAGCCTCAGGACTTGCTAAATAAGGCCAAGACCGGTTCCCGGTTGTAGTGCCGATGATGATGATGATGTGTACTGTACGTGATTAAGGCTCTTTATCAAATACAAGAGGCTAGAGTTGTTTTAGTCCTTTTTAAATAGTAAATTGTGATTTCAAAGGCTCACAATTTGTAACCTAATATATCATCGAAAAAGTTGAAGATGTTTTGAAATAAATATACGAAAATCAACATTTAAGCCATGGTACCCCAACAACAATGCAGTTCCGGATCACTTGAACCGGTCTGGTAAGGTAATCGAAGTTTAGGCGTGTCACGAATTGGGAGTATATAAATTTATTTAGATGCGATTTGCGTTGAATTGGGTTAGTAGAGTGGAAAAAAGAATTATTTTGTTCTAATGCAGTATATTTCGAAAAGTGCAATTAGCCTATGGGGGTTCTCATGGAGAACCGACCCACAATTTCAACCGCCTACAGCGCGTCACATTAACCCCTATCCCACCGTCCAGCTATTTTACCTGCAAAAGAAAGCATAGCTGAATTCATTATTCTATGCAGGTAATGCATAATTGAATTCAGCTACCTTTTTTGCCATACGGCAACTCCATATCATTAACCCTATGAGATTTCTACCGGAAATCTCAAGGTCATATTGGTTAGCAACAACTAAACCTAACCAAACGACGCTGTTGCATAATAGCAAAACCGCTGAGGTTATTTCAGCGTCTTTGAGTCTGGTTCTCATTCTGATTATTTCCCAAGCATCAGCGGCGTCCTGTTGACTTTCCCCAGACACTCTACTCGCTGGGGATCAATGATCTCTTTTTGCAGGTGAATAGCAAAATACCATTTTCCTCTCCTTCTCATTTTTATCTTCCCACGGTTCAATGCACTCTGAGATCACCACATTCACCGAATTAGGACAGTGGGCTATCCTCAGAGTTGCATTGGTACATGCACACAAAAACCAAATCCACCCCGGGATCATTGCACATTGTGTTCCGGTTCTCTCATTCCCTCTTGTCCGCCGACTATCGAATTAACAGAAGCGTTTATCCACCTCGATGGGCGGTGAAAATGGGAGAACACAAATGTAAAGATGATCTCGATTGGTTGCTTGTGGTGCAAATGCAAAATCCAAATTTCATCCCTAATTGGGATCAGTCGCTATCCAATCTCCATCGGTGTCGGACACGCTGCACCGAAGTCAGTACTCAAACACGATCGCAGTCGGTCACGCTACGTCGAGCGTCCAAGAAATAAAGTCGAGCCACAATTGTCGTGTTGTTCCTTTCTCCTTACCTTTCGTATATACATACAGAGGACAGTGTTTTTAAATCTTAGTAATAGTGAAATGTTCTGCACATAATTTGTTGCCGTTATTTATTTAAACTAAGTTAAATCCTAGATCTACAGGATAAGAATTCTAATAGATACAAGAAAAAAACTCAAGAACTAAAGCAGACGCAGTGAAATTAATTTGTGTAAATAAAATGTGTATGTACCAAAAGTAAATAAATGTGGATAGTAATAAAGAATAAAATAAAAGGAACGCTAACATCAAACCAACTCCAGTGCGTGTTATTATTACAAGATTTCTTTTCTTCCTTTAATAGCGGCGAACCAAGTGAATCCGTGCCCCTGTATTGGCACAATACTTCGAACCCCCACAAGCCTGTAAATGAGTCCACACTTGTACTAGGCAAAGAACGTCATCCTGTCAAAAAACAACTGCCCTTGGGCATCTCAGACCATTCTCGGAAAATGTGGCTGGTCGGGCAATAACAGTTAATAGTGCTCGCTGTCGGGAAATGATAATCAAATTTTTTATTTGCCTAAATTGCGAGGTATGGATATTGATGACATGTGATTTTAACAAGGGGGAACCACATACCAACTTCCCAAGAAATAATTCAATTACTGCACGTGCGATTTCCTGGGTGTATAATTTCTCGTTTTGGTGGTTAGAATTGGCGCCCAGATCATGCGGTTTAACCCCACTAGACTTTTTTCTTTAGAGTAAATGACTTATTACAAGTCCACGATTAACCTCATATTGAAGGAACAAATTGGGAGTTGCATCAATGAAATTCAACCGTTTTTATGCAAAGTGGCCATGGAAATTTTCGACAAAATGATACTTATATGCCAGCAAAACCGTAGATGCAATTTATCCGAAATGCTAGTTTATACAAGACCATAACCATACATTGTACACTGCCCTCATAGAACACATAAGTGTACAGCGGCAGGAAGGATTCAGCTATGATGAGATCAGAGGAATTCATTTCTACTGTTGTTACACTACACAAAGGTGGGAAATGGAAGAATTCAAATGCTTTTGGACAGGGTAGCACAGGAAGCTAGAGCTAAGAGCCCCCTTATAATTGCTGGAGAGTTCAACGCTTGGGCGGTAGAATGGGGAAGCACGAGGAGCAACCAGAGGTCAGGCACTACTCGAAGCCTTCGTAGTCCTAGATGTAGTGCTACTTAATGATGGCGTTGAGGCCACCTTTATAAACGAGAGGCCGCTCCAAAATCGACATCACATTTGCCAGTTACATGTTGGCAAGAAATATGGAGTGGCGAGTTTTGGACACCTACACACATAGTGACCACCCAGCCGTGATGTACGAAATATTACCACACAGGGGATTCATCACTGGCAGATTGGCGAAAAAAGCCCAGAAAAATGGCTGGAAAGAGAAGGATCTCGATGCGTAAGTGCTCGATTATATAATGGAAGACCAAATCGAACAATTCAACGCAGAGACAGGCAGGAAAAGCCATGAAGTGGCTAACTACCGCATGTGATGCTTCTATGTCACGACAAAAACAACCAGCAGGGACTATCAACCTAGTGAATTGGTGGAACCCAGAAATAGCGCAGATGCGAACGGCGTGCAACAGGTTACGACGTTTGCAACAAAGAGCAAGAAACCGTAACACCTACCCATAGCTATATGCCAACTTCGTCAACAAACGGAAGGAGTTGAGGAATATTCCCCAGAGGAGTAACTCTGACGCGTTCTGCTTCCTGAGAGATGAATTATATAGGACAGCGCCTACAGAATAGTCATGAAAATACTACACAACAACAGTAGTCAAATACAAGAGTAAAATTGACATCGCTAAAGTCATTGCTGTCCTCTTCTCGCAGTGTGATGAGGCGCTCTGCTCCCTAATGGGATGTATTAGGTAACAACTCATGGGGCAGCGCCCACAGGACAGTCATGCAAAAACTACACAACAACAGTAGTCAAATGCAAAAGAGTAAAAGTAACATGGCCAGAATCATTGCTGTCCTCTTCTCGCAGTGTGATGAGGTGATGAGTGCACAAGACGAATGGAACATCACTGAAAAGGAAATGGCTCCAGTGACCACCGAAGAGGTGCTCTTGGCGGCATGGATCGTTAAAACCGACAAGACTTTGAATGGAGTTCCTAACGCTGTGGTGAAGACTGCTTTAACAAAAAAGCCGGAACTCTTCAGCAGCCTCTTCACGACCTGCTTCCAAACAGGACACGTTCATCAACAATGGAAACCGAAACACTGCCATAATCATTTCATCATCATCATCATCGGCACTACAACCGGAATCCGGCCTTGGCCCTATTTAGCAAGTCTCTCCACCGGTATCGGGTCCTTATCCGAAGCTTGTTAAATTGTCTATAATAATTTGTTTTTCCGGGCAAGGTTATTAGCTTTGCGCCAGCCATAATCATTTAGCAAAATTTAATGCAAGTTAGCTGAGATGTTTTGTCCCATGCACCGCATTCACGAGAGTTTACACCATCAGAGTCACGGAACCAGAAGTGCCGTCGTGCTATCGTCCGTTGTGCTTGCTGAAAACAACAGGGAAACTGCTTGAAGGGGTAAATACCACTCGACTGGAACAATTCGCCGAGGGCACATCGGGGCTCCCTGAATGGCAGTATGGATTCCGGAGAGGTAGATCAACCGGTAGGGCACTATCTGCGGTGTGCGACATCGCTCGCAATACGATAACTAGAGCTAGGCCAGGAGCAACCAAAAAATATTGCACCGTGATGACACTAGACGATAAAAATGCATTTAACTCGGTGAACTGGAATCCGATTCTAGAAGCATTGGGCGATCTACTTGATCCGTCTAGTAGCAAATTATCTCTCGGATAGAAGACTGCTCTGTGACACCCATGAGGGGCCACAGGCACATCGATGCTCTATAAATGGCAGTACAGATTCCGGAAAAGTATATCAACCGGTAAAGCCCTACCTGTTCTGTGCAGCAACGCCCGGAGACGATAGTCGAAGCACAGTTCCTAGGACCAACCAAAAAATACTGTGCCGTGATACACTAGTCTTTAAAAATGTATTTAACTCGGTGAGCTGGAATCAGATACTAAAAGCGTTGGGCGATCTACAAATCTCACAATACTTGGTGCGTATAATAGCAAGCTATCTCTCAAATGGAACATTAGCCTGTGACACCGATGAGGGACCACAAGAATATAAAATAACAACGAGGGTACCGCAGGGGTTTGTATTAGGTCCGCTGTTATGGAATGTCATATATGATGGTGTGCTCAGGGTGAATGTACCAGAAGGAGTAAGAATCATTGGGTATGCAGATGGTTTGGTGATAGTGACCGTAGCTAAACATTTAGATGACCTGGAGAATATTTGTTTCCATATAATCCAGAGCATTAAATGCTGGCTAGATATGGCTGGACTGAAACTAGCTGGACATAAGACGGAGACAATTTCAATAAGCAGCCGCAAGCAAGGTGAACACCTTGAATTGGAAACTGAAGGGAACAGTCATAATATCCAGTCCATATATTAAATATCTTGGGGCTCCTCGATAGTATAGTGGTTAGTATACCCGCCTGTCACGCGGGAGACCGGGGTTCGATTCCCCGTCCGGGAGCCTCTGGTGCAAGACTAATGACCTTGCCCGGAAAAAAACAAATTTTAAAGCCTCATGACTTGCTAAATAAGGCCAAGACCAGTTCCCGGTTGTAGTGCCGATGATGATGATGATGATATTAAATATCTTGGTGTTAGCCTCGACAACAGGTTGACCTTCAAGGAACACCTGAGAAAGACGAGTGAAAAAGCGACAAGAGTATGCAATGCTGGATTCGGTGCAAGGCCAATAACCTTGCCCGTAAAAATAAATTATTATGGAAAATTTAAGAAGCCTCGAGACTTGCTAAATAAGGCCAAGACCGGATCCCGATTGTAGTGCCGATGATGCAATGTTGGAGGACCCCGGCCCCACATTAGGAAACTGATAACCAACGTCAACAACTCCATGATCATCAACGTCAACAACCTCATGATAATTAACGTCAACAACTTCATGATAATTAACGTCAACTCCATAATGTATGCAGCTCACATATGGGCAGGAGCTGCATAGTATAAGTCGTACATACGGGGAGTGAACATCAGCATACAGGTTGGCATCATTAAGAGTATGCTGCGCATTCCCAACAGTATCCAAAGTTGCCATAAATGTCTTGGCCGGGAGGAAACCGCATGACATTGCAGCTAAAAAAAACATCTGCTTTGCATGAGGTCTTGTGGCGTTTCTAACAGATACACAGTACACAAGCAAATAGTGAAGAACACCAAACGAAAATCGAATAAGAAAATTCATCAGAGCCGTATGCCATAGCGATAACATAACAATTCACATCTGTTGAATACAGTTGAGCTTAAAAATCGAATTCTAAACACGGCCAGTAACCCGATGTGTTACGCATTGGTTCAATTTTTGGTGATTCTAACTGTCATAGCGTCAGTTCGAATCACAGGTTCTTCACTATCATTCCAAACGCTATAGTCTCACAAAAGAATCGCCGGAGAATGCGGTCGCAATTAGAACTTTGAAGCCTAAGAGAGTGCCAATGAAGGTAGGATTCTTTCACCAAGGGAAGATGGACCCACACCATGATACCTGATGTAGAAACATGGGTGAAAGGAAAACATGGCAAGCCGAACTACCACCTGACTCAACTGATATCAAATGAATACAATAAAGCTATGGCGGTTAGAATCACTAAAAATTGAAACAATACGATTTCTAAGCCCGAGTACACTCAATGTGTGGAATTGTTATGTTATCGCTATGGTATACGGCTCTGATTCTTTGCTTATTCGAATTTCCTTTCGGCGTTCTTCACTATTTGCTTGCAGATTGTGTGTGTATCTGCTAGAAACGCCACACTACTCCCTCAGTAACTTTGTTACGATCGTGTGCGAATGACGGAGCGAGGAACGAGCGAGTGAGAGGATGTCGGACCAGGCGAGTGTGCCAGTGCTCTATGCGGAAGTCGTGATCGAGAATAGTAAAGTTCTGCTTACCTATGGGAGATTGTGTGTTGTGTGTATAGAGATGACGTCGGGTTGTTGCGTTAAGCAAGAATAGTGAAGACGGTGATTTGAACATACGATGAAACGAGTGAAAAGCGAAACATTGAAGCATCAGGCTACTGGCCGCGTGTCCGAATTCGATTTCTGAACTCGAGTACACTCATCATTATCATCATCATCGGCACTAGAACCGGGATTCGGTCTTGGCCTTATTTAGTAAGTCTCGAGGCTTGTTAAATTTTCCATAATAATTTATTTTTACGGGCAACGACTGATGCACATTCACAGATTAACGGGTATCGCGGGAAAATGTCTGAAGGGGCGGAACACATTCAGCGAGTTCAGTTGAGCAACCGTGGTAATACCTATAGAAAAGAGATGAGAAAAGAGGCATGATATGTTGCGCCTGTGTTCTAACGACAGAATTGATAGACTTACGGCTGGGTGCCCAATAAGTTTCACTGGTCGTTTTTGCATCCTGTCGAGCACGTGTAGTGCAGTTTTGGATGCACCTGACCAAATATGGGAGTTGAACTCCATTTTTGGACGATGGGCGGAGTAACAGGTAAGCTCCGTCGCACCCCGCGATAGAATATCTAAAACATAGTTCCGCGGGGATCAACGGGGATATGTGCTGGTGGGGGGTGGTTTTAGTCGGTAAAAATCCGGCACGCCATTGGATCGGTCCAGATGTATATTTTGAGGATTTCTACCTTCCCACCGAAAACAAAAAAAAAAAACTTCATAACCGGTTATCACTGTAGGCTGGAAATCCAATGCCTTTTTGAGGTTTTTACAGTTTCGTAGCCAGCAACTTATCAGTCAAGACTTTTAGAACCACCTTGGCATAAAAGTTCCTTAATACCAACGGGAATGTGTGCCTGGCGAGAAGTGGTTTTAGTCGGTAAAAATCCGACATGCCTCTGAACCAATTCAGGGGTATCTTTGCAAGATAAAAAAAAAAAAAAAAAAAAAAAAAAAAACAAGGTACACTATGAATCACAATAAACAAATTTACTATTTATAATCTACAGCTTGTGTTTTCTATCAAAGTTACTTTTGTTGTGAATTTTGGAACTCCTTCTTTATATAGCACAATGGATCCACATCGTTGCACAACCATACATATGAAATGACATTGCTTATCAGTTTCTAACACAATGTCGCCCTCTACACAATCACTAGTGAAAGTTAAATCCAGGTAGTCGATAATTAGAACTTCTTTAATTAGAATTTCGAACTGGCGAGGTATAACATAGGTTTTGTTTTCTTTCCCCATCGGGGGTTGGTCTGTTTAATAGCTTCTGTTAACCTGAGAGCCGTGGTGAAAATTGTGATATATCACTATTATTTCCCTTATAAAAGGCTGTATCTGATTAGTAAGGCATCATTAAATGAATTTGATATTAATTTGACACAATTTCATCTCTATTCTCACACTGAAGTGTAGTGTACCTGTGGGGGTTCTTTTAAGCTTACCCGAAGAAACCCCCATAATTGCAACCCAACTCCCATTGTTTTTCGCCAATGCAATTGCATTGGCACCTGAAAACATTTCCTTCTCCACGGCCATTTAATGCATTATCTGAAATTCCTAAAAAGAATTCTTTAATGTGCATATGCATCATAAATCCCAAAGCATTCGGCACCCTTTGCCATTATTAAAATCCTATGTCGGACAGCTTGTTTTTACAGCTGTAACAAACGGACCAGCGATTCGTTTGTTCAATCGACAAACAATTACCGCATCTCAAGCATTTCCTAAATACAAACAATCACCAATTTCGTGCTTTGCCACAAACGATTTACCCTGCATATACAAATGCAGACAAGGGATCCCTTTCTTCCGTCGACCCAAGATACGATATACAGTTTTCATTGTATAAAGTATCCCAATCCGTTAGCAGCTTTTTCTAATGGCTATGCGTCTATTTACGCAAGGGCATCACTCATCCAAGACTTTTATGATGCCCTTGTCCCATCTTTCCTTTTAGCACCATTTCCTCGATGCATCGCGGTCTATTTATTTAGCCGCAATGCACACATACCCCATGATCTTCATTACGAGATCTGGTTTTCTATTCCACAAAGAGAGACTTTACGTTTTTCTTGTGGTAAGAAAACATATCCTTAGTCGAGAGGATATTCACCACACCATTAATTGAGGATTGAATTCAAGTCAGAGTTCTATCCTCGAGGAGTCCTTTTCCATCACCCGACCGAGCCGGTCGGTTTTTCTCCCGCTCCCCATGGCGCGCGGAGTTATTTATCACCAGTTTCTAGTTAAACGTTTTCTTAATTTTTATTCAATTTTACTTAAAGGAAATATATCAACAAGACGAAGTTAATAGTAATAGTTTAGAATTCTAAGTTGAGTGAACATTTAACGTGTGATTTGCTTTACCAACCGCATTAAGGATTTAAATAAAAAGAACCTTTAATAATAAACAAAAGTGTGTTTCAATTAATTACTTCTTGTGGACGGTGTGTTACGAAATTTTCTTTTGGTGATCGGCGGAACTTGCTTTTAGTGACGATGGGAGTGGAAGCGAACCCAGTGCCGTACGCCGCCACACAATACTTCTACCCCACATACCCATCAAAACAAAAACGCATTTCCTACAATATTGTAGTGTAACAATAAAATGACCAGATGACAATGTAAAGTAGATCAGCTACATGAATTACCCCAGTTACAGTTTGCAAGTGTCACATGACATGCTCTCGGTGCCGGCAGTGATTCAATGATATGAAGGTCATTGAGTCATAGAAATGAATTGCCCCAAATTACTGTCTGCAAGTACCATATGTGCTGGCAGTGATTCAATATTAAATAGGTCAACTAGTCTCATTATTTTACACTACACGCTAAGCAGGTGTTAGATGTAATAATAGCGTAATAAGCAATTTGTGCTTTTGAATGAATGAATAAGTAATTATTTGTATGAATGATCGATACTATAAATACTCCGATCATTTATGAATAAAGTCAATCTTAACCAAACCTTAGTTTTGATATAAATTACTGTGGCATCCTTGTCATTATCTTTTAGCGGGCTGCGCTTTGTACAGCAACAGTAGGGAAGTCTGGTTTTAGACGTAGGGCGATCTTTACATCGTCCATACCTCACAGGGCGACCCTGCCAGATCTTTCTATCATACAACTGTCACATATACACCGGATAATAGGATCATAAATGAAAATCCATGATCACGAATTAAAATACTGAATGGCACACGCCAAAGCGCCGACACAAGAAGTCAGACAAAAAGCATAAAATCACAATACCCCTTGCCTAGGTGTTCCGATAGATGTGTGTCATGTATGGTATACGATATCGCAGTGCATGACACTCACATATTAACGTGTCATCTGAGAAGTAACTTATTGTGGATTTGCTATGCAATGCACATTTAGTGTTTTGAAATTAGGAACATGGCTTTCAGGTCATGATTGGGAAGCTGAAATATCATGGCATGTGGCCTACTTGGTATCGATATGCATCGGGAATGTTGATGGGAGAAATAGTATTTAAGGACAGATTTGTTGAACAATAAAGCAGATACAAGCTGACTGCAACTGAACTTGCATCTCATCTTTTTCTGGCAGATGTTTATGGCATTCGTACCCTGCCCTTCGAATACACTCATATGTTTTGGCAGAAACCTATGTCATTTGTGCTCTGCCAAATAGTCAAGCGGAGATTTCTCTCTCATAACACACTCTACCTCTGTTAGCATAGTTTGGACAAATAGGATCCGGGCCAACATTACGTTTACCTTTTCAAACAGCACTTTACACTTAACCTTTACATCGGATTTTCTGTTATTTTGCATGGCAATCTTGCATTTACATAAGTCCTAATTGCGGATGATTTTAATTTGCATAACTATCAGTTGCTCCTCCATTCGAAGCAGCCAATACCCCCAGGATGGTATATTCACTTCTTTGCATAATTTAGTAACACAGCTCAAGTTGAAAATAAGTCAAAACACGTATCAAAGACGCATTGCATCTTTCCATCATTTCCCTAACAAATTGACCTATACATTCGATAAATCCAAGATTGGCCTAAGCTGTGGTTATCCAGTTCAGTTTTCCACTACAATTAAATGCGAAAAATACCACCATACTCGTCCTCGTGCCGTTATAATATAGATAAGATATTTTTATACCACCAAACTTGCATATTGTTATTATCATTGTTAGCAAACCTTTCCCGTTCAAGAATTTCTTCTTCCTTCTTTTTATTGCGGTCCTCTTCTTCCTCCTGAGCTTTGGCCTTTGCTAGAATATTCTTACGAGTCCGTTCTCGGCGTTGTACACAAGCATCACTTAAATGTTTTCTTTTATCAAAGTTAACAACTATGTGCACAGCTTGCGTCTTATCCACAAACTTTCGGACAAGTTTCTTTCCGCGAAATTCATCCATAGCACGCACGAATCCGATGTACTCTTCAAATTGGACATACCTACGAGAATGTTATACATTCTTGTTCAGGATATAAGCAGATATATTTTAATTTACCCCTCAAAAAATATATCCTGGTCTAGAGTATGTAGTCGAATGCCATTTATGTCGGGATTCATTTGTTGTCGTATTGGATCGCACATTGGAATATCAACGGCGCGTATGTTGCCAAATTTTTCAAAAATTCTTTTAAAAATACTTTCACTAGGTTTGGTGTTGGGATCGTTTTCCATATGACGCGGGCAAAACCACTTAACAGGCAGATTAGCCAGATGGATTGTGTCTGGTCGTTCGCCCGCTTTCATTTCATCCATATAATGGGCATCACGGAAGAATGTATCCCAATCGTGTCGATTGGGAAATTCCTCCTTGGCCTCTTTTGCACGCACTTTAAACGGTTCTGTAAAACTGTTCACCTTAAATGACATCCCATCGAGACGGGACAAGGTATTCTTCAGTCTCTTTGGGTGTTCCAGTTCTGCTTCCAATTTAATGCCATCCAACGTGCTTTTTGTTACCTGAAAGATATCAGAAAACCAAATTAATATAAATGATTGTATATGATTGTTAAATGACATGATGAATATAAAGAAATTAGGAGACATTGTTCAGGAATTGGGCACATTCGATTGTCAATCCCACGTGTGCAACTTCGGAACATACTAGATTTTATAACTACCCATACCTTAGTCTAAGCGTAGGAACTGGTTTTGCTTTTTAGGAGCACAGGTATTGTTTGTTACACGCAAAACTGACACTCCCAAATACTTACCTCCACCATAATGGGATTCACTTAATGGGAGCGTCGACATGTTGGTTAATCAACTCACCAAATTATTTATAAATATAAAATAAATAGAAATCTATTAATATAAAAAAAAAATCAACACACCAAATATTTATAAAAATCATAAGACTTGAAATGCAGCCAATGAAATCATTAAGTCCAGAAACCCACGAGTGAAAAACTCTATGAGAAGAAGAAGAAAGAAAGAACAAGATATAAATACATGGGAACGTTGACAAAAACAAAACAATCTTTGCTATCGTTGACCACGACGAATGGGAGGTTGTGTAAATTCAAGTTGCTTAGCATTGTGGTATTCACAACTCAAGATAATAAGCAAATGCCGGCGAGCGATCAGAAATCGCGACGTACATTCCAATCCAATTTTGCGTAAAGAAATACGCATGCATCTTAGAGGATAGTGTTCACTTGACGTTCGAATTGTAAAGACGTGTTCTATTTCGCTCCTCGCCAACTCACTTTGAATAGACAAAAAAAAAAACCCTAAAGAAACAAAAACAAAAACAAAACAAAACAAGAACAAGAAAAACAAAATAAAAAATAAACACGTACGCGGGTTTTTTGTCAATAGTGCTAAGCGAATAGTGTAAAACACATAACACGCGGGTGAATCAAATATAAACGGTAATTTTATTTTTTTGCTTAGCAAGAAGTTGCGAGCTAGATAATCTTGTGCATGGCTGCTGTTTGGTTTATGAAGAGGGGGGAACCAGCTTGGCTAGCGGTCGCGCAGTACAGCTGTTACGGACCTACCTTGGGTCCAGGTCCTCCCTAACATTCACTAATCCCCTTTCGTAAGTTTCCCCTCTCTACCTGTGAAAGGAAAACAACTCGCCAAGTAGCTAATTTGCATAAACTACTTTGTGTAAATTCTACTTGGTAGAGAAAATAATAATAAAACGGCGTTGGCGCCGGATAAAAAATAAACGTCAACGGCAAATAATAATAAAGATTCATTCGACGTAAAGCTTCAAACGGCACCAGTCAAGAGACACAAAGACTATATATATACGTTAATTCAATCAATGGTACTAAACTTATAAGCCCGTAATACACATAAAAGAGAAAGAAAAGGAATCGGAAAGGACAACATTTACTTAAACCAAGTTGATAATATAATATTTGTGTGGATCAATTGTGATTGGATGAAAATCTCCAAAGGACACTAAACTTCACCTTGGTGTAAAGCAGTTGATCTCAGAATCATACAAAATTACCAGGAGGTAATTTGACATACTGTAGATGGGTTGGCTAAACACAAAAAGAAATAATTCAACGGACTGAAGCTGAACAGGGGAGCATCCCTTCAACGCCCCCTGCACCTTGTCGCCGAACAACAGCCGCCGTCACCAATCAACATCAACGCTAACTACAGCGACCGCTCAACGGTCTACCAAAGTAAGTCATTTTATTATTTTAATAATAATATTAAATTATATTATATTGGCCAAAGAATTATTTATATTAATTATATATCAATATCAAATTGTATAAAATATTATAACACAGCCATGAGCGAGCAGGAGGTACATATAGTACGCCTGTTTCGCACCATATTATAATAAAATTTTTAACAAATGAAGGCGTTAAACCCTCGGAAATTATTTCTCGATTGAAGGCCCAATTTGGTGATAATACACTACCTCAGAATCGTGTTGTTGCATGCATATATGACATTAACGATCCAACATTAAAGTTTTAATAACTTTAAACCCGAAAGAATTCTTTCGGCGTAGTGTGGGGGTTCTTTAAGGCCTGCCCGAAGAACCACCCATCGTCCTAACCCAACTCCCCTTTCCCTTTGATCGGTTCCTCTGGGCGGCAACATGTCCATCAAACACATCCCAATCCTCCTGTGTTTACTTGTTCCAACAATCCGTTGGTCCAAAAAGACAAGTCGGGCAACTTGCTTGCTTGCACATCTGCAAGCCAAATTTCCGATGATCGATCGCCTAAACCGATAACCGATCATCGAGTTGGACACGACCATAATTGTTGTCCAAACAATCAAATCAACGGTCGTGTCCCAAGATCCGTTTTTCTAATCCCTTAATCACACTCCATCGCGTACAAATTTTTTGTTGACTTAACGTCACAGAAAAATCCATTCCTGCCTTCGGCAATATCTTGATTTTTACCGAACGTGTAAACAACCAATGTTACCATGTTTCATTGGCTAAGGCAAACAAACGCGTATCTTAGCGCTTGAACTCCGAAATAGCGTTTCTGTTTACACAATACACAGAAATCCATTCCTGCATCCGGCAATCACCACTATCGCGTACGATAGCAATGCCTGCAACCTCTGTTGTTTGTTTATTTATTTGAACAGCTGCAGGAGCTCTCCCTCACATCTAACCGCCGATGCATTTTCGTTTGTCCTGGCTTCCAGCGCATGGAAATTCAACCAGACCTGTACGGTCACAATGGAAATACTTCCATTAAAACCAAATCGATTGCTCATTGGCCGCCACTGGGATAAAATATCGAATTTGTTTTCCACCACAGCGGAGGGGAATCCACCCCAGTGAGACTGGCGATATGATTCGTCCCCATTGTTCGACGAGTCAGATTTCTACCGTCCAGAAGGGCACACGTCTCAAGGTCTCGTGATCAAACTCGAGTTTTATCCCGAGTGAAGTCTAGGAGTGGCGCGCAGACCCAGTTATCGTTTCGTGATTGGTTATCACCGTTGTGTGTTAGGTGTGAAATTAACATTTGAGAGTGTAAAAACTACTGAAATAAACATTGTAAAAGAGTGACATTGTTCAGTGTAATCCAATAAGATTGTCAATTTATATCACATCGTTCATATGAACCGTTTGGATTTTGGATAATAAAGAAAATATGTTCAACAAAGTCAGTGTTTTTGTTATTTCTCTCTTCGCTTGGGGGGTTTTGCCTCTGTCGTGAACAATTTCTAGTGAACTGTGGTTGCAGAATTGTGGAAGTTTAGTGAATCTAGCGCCCATGCCGGTGCACTGACTACAATTTTCCCACAGTAGCATCAACATTTCCTGTTACAACCGACGGAATTCTTTCAGTGTAGCATCTGTAAAACCGTATCACATGTCTATCTTTTGTTAAACGCAAATTCCCATCATGCAATAGCATATGTTATGACTACACATACATTTTCCATTCCCATAACTAAAATTGCAATTCTGCAATTCCCACGTTCCACCCTAGCGCATGTTCACATCACCGTGAATCGGTTGACGCCTGGATCCGTTGCCCGAAATGTCCCCATAGCCTTGGGGTAAAGCTGCAGCCACAGTAGGTGTAAGGTTACCATCTCAGGGTGAATGGCGACAATATTGCAACGTTGCAATTCCCACCGTCGTTGGCATTGTTATGTGGTAACTTCCCCCACCGCCTTTGTCTCGGCGAGAAAAGTACATAACATATAAAATATTTAAACATTAATTAAGTACATACATTACAAACAATTTGCTTTCTAATTAAAGTCTTCATTTATATCTCAAACTATACATTTGCCTTACTAATCACTAAATAGTGGGTACATACATCGCAAACAATTGCCACATTTTCAAATTAAATTCAAACTGGTTATTATTGGTATAAAAGAAAAACAGCTGGTGCACAAACCTGCATGAGCTAAAATGCGGTAACTACGCTGTAGATTAATTTAAAGGGACATTCATGGGTAAGTTTCTTCGCCGAGGCAATGGTGTCGGGAAATGGAGGGATGGCGGAGATGGCGTTTTCGATGAAGAATTGTTGATTGATGGTTCTTCGAACAGAGAGAGAACGGTTCTTTGAGGGAAACTTTGTTGGCGGACTGTCTGTGATCGGATGTTTTAGAGAGCAGAGTAAAGTAAAGAACAAAGAAACCGGTGTTGACAGCTTTTTTATTTACGGTGTAAAAAGAGGTTGTCAGGTGTCGCATGAGATCAGAGATTGGAAGAAGGGAAGAATATTCATCATCATCATCATCATCGGCACTACAACCAGGATCCGGTCTTGGCCTTATTTATCAAGTCCTGAGGCTTGTTAAGTTTTCCATAATGATTTGTTTTTTCCGGGCAAGGTCATTAGTCTTGCGCCAGAGGCTCCCCGACGGGGAATCGAACCCCGGTCTCCCGCGTGACAGGCGGGTATACTAACCACTATACTATCAAGGAGCCCAAAAACAAAATATATTACCGACTGTAAACAATATGACGTTAGCTCGAAACTTAACAAGGAAATGTAAACTCCTCTACCACCACCAATCAATAGGAGGAATATAAGGGATTTTAATGGATTTAGTAATGCCATTTTGTCTGTAGCGAAAGACAAAATTCAGTTCAAAGCATTATCCAATTATGATACAAAAATAACATGCGAAACTGAAAATGCACACAGAGCAGTCAAAGAGAAATGACAATCCCTTAACACTTTAAAATCTTGTAATTCCAGTGTGTCTTTGTATATTAGCTTTTAATGAAAACCCTCCCGGTCCACATTGTCACAATGCCTATATAGATAATTAAGTTGCCAAAAACATAATTTACTTTCAAACTTCAAACTTGATGAAACTGTGGCGGTTCCGCCAAACCCCACAGTTCGCTTACCTGAAAACCCCCATAACTTCGACCCAACTTATAAGTTTCGCTAATGTAAGCGCATTAGCACCTTAAGTGCTTTACGCATCTAGGTTATCAAATTCATAATCTAAAAGTCCCTGTAAAAGAAAACTAACCTTTCATGCATCTCTTCGCATAAAATTCACCGTAATATTTCTTTTCTACCTTTTCAGGAATCGCAAAACCTATTCGGTACATTCGGTTGCCAGGCAAATTCCAACTTTACCACACCTGCACCGCAATCTCCCCGCAGCAAAAGTATTTCCTTCCCAAGGATAATTAATGCTTTCAATGCATTACCTGGAAATGCCTGCAAATTTTTCCTACAAGGGCATTCATACATGTATCAATGCGTCTCTGCATAAGCGACCAAAAACCGAATTTCCAATTAGTGTAGATTTTCACACTAGAGTTCGACACTTCCGTCGCCATAGATACCATGTACCATTGACACAGATGGTATATACAAACCGTCATTGTATAACCACCTAATCTGCCTTGCAATGACTTGCAACTATCGATACAGATGCAAGCACTTTACCCAGAATTGCTCCTTTGTTTGAATCTCCAAACAAGCATCGACTTCGCGCAAGCCACCGGATTGAATTCAAAGCATAAACAATGCAAATATAGAATCCGTTTCCCACAAACGAATTTCCCTGCATATACAAATGCAAGCAAGGGATTCGTTTAGTCCACCAACCCATTAACACCATTTTTTCGACGCGTCGCGTCTATTTATTTAGCCGCGACGCACATCTCACACAAAGATCCAATTAGCATCCGACGAGTTTCGGTTTTGTTTGCTTTACCGAACTCGCACCTTATGAATGCACTTATGCCCTTTCTTTGTTTTAGATTCGTTCCCATGGCCTTGTGTTTGAAAAAACCAATGTGATATTCACTCACACATACACATACATTGCCAAGTCTTTCTTCCTTGTTTTCACCGCGAGAGAAACACTTTCTCTCTCTCGGGAAAACTCACCCCATGAGCGAGTCGGCTCACCACGAGCCGTTTATCGCTGAGTCCATTTCCATCCGCCGACCGCCACGGTCGTTGCCGCTCCCGCTCCTCGTCGCGCGCCGAGGATGCGAATATACCCCGAGTCGTGGCTAGTGTTTTGTTAAATACCGTAATGTAATTAAAGTCAACTAAACGTACTGTAAATCGCGAATGTGAAACAAACTCGAGCAAAAATAAATTAAAATCGAATGATCAATAAATCAAAACAAATGTTTTATTTTCCTCTTCTTGGCGTTGGATAGTTGCAGTGAGTGCAGAACTACGGAATACATTGAACGCTATCCTGGTATCCGTGGTGTACTTACTTCCTGTGTTGGTATTTCCTTTGCTTCGGCGGAATCGTGTAGCGCTCGTCGGAACAATTAATAATAATTAATAATTAATATGATGGAGGAAGAAGTGAATCTAGTGCCCGTGACTGGCACAATACTTCTTCCCCACAAAACAATTCAGAAGAATGGTAAAAAGCTGTTCAATTAATTCCGCAAACCCAAATCTTTTTCGATGCCATTAACACAAACCTTCGTCATCTGGTTGTTAACATTTTGAAAATTTTGTATAGCAAGCTGTTTGGCTTCTTCCCACTTTCCTAAATCCCGGTAAATCGGTCTTACAAACTTCATCCGAAAGTTGCTGTTGGCAAATGCATTTATTTCATCCATGCGATTCATAAGATGGGCTTTAATGCACAGCTTCCAAATCCTGAAACGAATTTCAGCATACTTCGTGTGTTTCACATTGTACACTTGTTCAAAGAATGAAATCTTTTCTGCTGTCAAATCGATTATGAAATCAGTCTGAAGAAGTTTGTCGAAAAGGTAAATGATTTGATTGGTCGATATTTGCTGGAGGTTATTCTTGTCGTCTATTAGGTTGGAGGTCTTTGTTTGTGCTTCATTTAGTTGCCAATGATTCACAACCTTTTTCCATCGATGTGTCCAACTTGGAAATGATCGGTGGCATTCCTTCTCCATACAGCCACTTGTCCCAGTCGATTTTATTCAAATCGTCCTTATTTGAGTCGTTGAAATACTCATAAAGCTCATTTTTAAAGTCATCGGTCACCACCGATTTGTATGCGGATTTGTTCAGATAGCCCTGTAAAAAAGGTTCAAAAACCTGCCGTCCGCCGAGAAGATCTTCGATGTATCGTAGGAATCAGGAGCCCTTCACATACGGCACCGAACTAAATGCCTCATCTGGTCCTCATCATCATCATCGGCACTACAACCGGAATTCGGTCTTGGTCTTATTTAACAAATCTCTCCACCGGTCCCGATTTCGAGCCGATGTCATCCAGTTTGGCACTCCCAGGCTCTGGGCGTCCTGGTCTACGCCATCCCACCATCGCAGACAAGGTCTGCCGCGCTGTCTCCTTCCATACATCCTGCCACAAAGGACTTTCTGGGCAGGCTCCTCTTCGCTCATTCGAGCTAGGTATCCCGCCCACCGGAGTCTACCGAGCTTGATTTTTCTTACAACATTAGCTTCAAGGTAGATTGCGTACAACTCATGGCTGTAGCGTCTCCGGAATCAATACTAAATAACAAATTACTGCAAATATAATAGTAATTGTTTATCACTATCGTTCGGTGGCCATCGGCGACAAAATGCCAATTAATAGGCTGTCAGTCGGTACACACTTTTACGGCGCCTTTCCTAACGCGATTTATCTATTTAAATAATAGCGTTGTTGCACCTTAAGCCCATCATAGGTTCAACTTCTGTCTTCAACAATATCTCGCTACAAGCAATCTAGTCCGAATCATTTGGATAAGACAAGACTGATAACGCAGCGAAAAATTTCATTCCAGTTTCCGTCCGGCATTTGAATATTCAGACCGCTGCCACAGCAACTATGGTTCGTTTAGGAAAAGTTCATCCCCATTCGCACGCCGAACCAAAAAAAAAAATGGTTACTCTGCATAGCTTGTTGGCGTGGACCGTGGATTTCTCTAATACGAAAATTGTAGGTAGTGTGATCCACTAATTCAATGTTCTACGGAAGGATCTTCCATCTATTCTCCTTGACGTTCGAGATATTAAGGTGCAAAATGTTGAAATTCGGACATCACAAGTGTCGATCCCAGTTATTTTTTTCGTGAGCGACGAGGTTGTCGATATCAGATCGAAGTTGAACCTGGAACTGCCGGAGGGCACAGCGAAGGCGAATTGAATATTCGTATCATTTATGAGACCTCAAGCTCGGCAAATGGACTGCAGTGGTTGACGCCAGAGCAAACTCTAGGAAAGACTCATCCATACATGTTTAGTCAGTGCCAGGCTATCCATGCTCGTTCAGTGGTGCCATGCCAAGATACTTTATTATTATTTATTGGCCTGTAGGTACCCGGAAGTTCATGACCTCACCGAGTTGACTCCGCCATCGTTCCCTGTCTCGTGCACGCTCCTTCCACGCCCGACCATCTGATCTGATCTCCTCAAGGTGAAACCTAACATTGTCCTCCCATCTCCCTCGCGGCCGCCTTCCGGTCTCTTTTCCGTTGGTCTACCGTCATGAATTCTACACACGGGCCTATCGTTGCCCATTCCCGCCACGTGTCCGGCCCATCTTAATCTTCGCGACTTGATTACTCTCACTATTGTGGGTTTGGGGTATAGCTCTTCAAATTCACGATTGAGGAGCTTCTCCCATTGTCCTGTATCATCGTCATATTTAGTGCCAACAATACTCCTTAAAACTTTAATCTCGAATACGCGGAATCTGTTCTCTTCTCGTTTTGTAAGCGCCTATGTTGCGCATCCGCATAAAACAATCGGCATGAATTATTAATCGTTCCATGGTTGAAATGAACAAAGACTGAACTTATCAATTAGTCATTTCGATGAAGTATGAACAACATTCTTACTATGTGCTCTATCCATGTCATCCTTTGTGCGAACAAAACACAATTTGTGGGAAGCGCTGCTTTAATTTGAAGAAAAGTACAGCTAATGGGCATCGATTGCTATGTGAAGCATATGGGGAACATGCTGCATCAATAAACACATATGACTACTGGTTCCCGCCATTTAACCCTTATGTCAATGACCGGGTACCCGGGTACCCATTTCGATTTTTTAAAATGTCAATTTGAAAGTAAAAAAAAAATTTTTTTTTCATTGAAATTTCGTAATTATCATTCAGAAACGTTTGAATGGAGATGATCTAAGACATGGGACCGAAATTCGTCTACTAGGCCGAGCAATCGTGAAATTGCGACGAAATGATTACTGTCGGTAAAGTTGGTCATTGACATAAGGGTTAAAAGTGTCGATTTTGACATCGAAGACAAGGAACGCGAAGGGAGGCCAGTCATGTTTGAAGACGCTGTTCTGAAGGCGTTATTGGACCAAGATTCATGCCAAACTCAAGAGGATCTCACTGAAACCTTTGGAATGGCTCAACAAGAGATTTCAAACAATTTTAAGGTCATGGTGTTACGGGCCCCACGTCCAAAGCCTCACCCAAAATCCCCCTCTCTACCTCTCTACAGTTATAATTGCGCCAAGTAGTAAATTTGCATAAACTACTTGGCAATGAACAAAATAAAGGAGGTGGCGTCGAAAATCATAACGAGATGTCAAAAAATAATGAGGACAATTGAAAAATGTTCACAGAAGTCGGAAGAGAATCGATAAGGAACGATATTAATAAATACGTAAAATAAATTGAACAACTCGCCGCGAGTAAAAAAGATGAACAACCCGCCGCGACGGTATAAACCTACGAGACACTAGGAACCACAGATAACAGGGGATTCAAGAGAACATCAACCCCTCCAATCTGAAGGCCGAATCGTCGACCGAGACGCGGCCCGACAACGACACCAAGTAAGTTCCCTTTTTGTTATTCTTATTTTAATTGTTGGTTAAAGATACATAACAATGGGTATGGCGCAAAAACAGGAAAATTGGGCTCCGTATGAGCTCAAGCCCCCGCCGCAATGCTAATAACATTGCCCGGAAAAACAAATTATTATGGACAATTGAACAAGCCTCGGATATGGATTGGATAGCGGTGGAGAGACTTGCTAAATAAGGCCAAGACCGGATCCCAGTTGTAGTGCCGATGATGATGATGATGAGCTCAAGCCAAGGGACATTGAACACCGTCATTTTCGGGTGCGAACAACTGCTCAAAAGGTAGTTTTTTAACATCGAACAGGGACGGGGGACGAAAAGTGGATGCACTACAAGAACCCAAAGCGCAGAAAATTGTGGGGCCATGTATCAATTTTAATGGTAACCCAAATATTCAGGGCAAGAAGCTAATGATGTGCATCTGGTGGGATCTGCTTGGAGTGATCTACTATAAGCTACCCGAGCCTAATGAAACCATCACTGGCGATCGTTACCAACAACAATTGATGAAATTGAGTCGAGTATTGATGCTCAAGCGCTCCCAATATGCCAAAAGACATGACAAAGTGGTCCATCAGCGCAACAACGCTCGGCCACATATTGCAAAAGGCGTCAAGGAAACTTGAGGCGCTTCAATGGGACGCCCCACCTCACGCTTGTATTTATCAGACATTGCTCCATCCGACTACCACTTGTTTCGGTCGATGACTCATGGCCTGGTCGGCCAGCACTTCACTTCTTAAGAATAAGCCAAAAATTCGATTTTTGGATCGCCTCAAAAGACGAAAAATTCTTCGACGCGGAGTCCGTATGCTGAATGAAAGATGGGGAAAAAGCAAAATTAACAATGGACAATACTTTGAATACAACACATTGCACCAATTTCTGTGAGTAAGGCTTCAACGTTACACGGAAAACCCTCAAAACTTATTTGTACACCCAATAAGCTTTCGGTTCGTAATGTTGATTGCTATGATATATGTTTTTGGTGAATTATTTTATAAATTTCTTTTTGGTTTTGTATTCTTCACGGAGGTTGTGTGTTCATGTGCTGTATCGTGTCTGTTAAAGTCTATCCATTCCAACTTATACTTTGAACGAATTGATAGATGATACGTAGCGTTCTACCAGCCAGTGCTCAAAAGTTTATAAACCAATTTTCGATTCACGTTTCATCGAAAGCCTCATCAGTATCCAGGCGCACTGTAATGGTGAGTATTTTATTAATGAGTCGAATCGCCAAAGACTGAACTTATCAAAAGAAAAACTTGCCATAAAAAATATCTTGATGTTTAATCCCCATTTGCATTTAACACCTTTCCTTCTAATTGGAAAAATCATTAAAAACGAGGGGACCAACGTGATTGTCTTAAGGGCCACCGGATGTGTAAGATTTAAGATAGATCTGAAACGTACCCCGCAAAGCCGATTACTCAACTAAGAGGAAATACATTTTATCAAGGCGGATTTGAAACCGAGTGTAGATGATTTGAAGAGTATAAGTTTGAGTGGCATTCTACCAAAAGCTTTACTAAGATCTGTTGTGACAACATTGACCTCCTTGACGATCTATAAAGCAAGGAGCGTGAAGGATATGATTTCGACAAGACTGGTGGTGGTAGACCCACCGGCAAGGAAGCCGTGTTGTCTGAGTAAAGCGACGGATTTGCGCTGAAAACATAGCGCTTCATACTCTCAAAAAGTTTGACAACAGTGCGATAGTTCAAGACATTGCGTTTGGGTTCTTTTTTATGTGTAGGAGGGATGAAGGAGGTTGTCCAAATGTTCCAGTATTTTTCTTGGGAAAGGCATTGTGGGGGTTTATGATGTGTGTCGGCAAGGACACGGGTTCATCGATATTCCCACCTACTTGTTCTACCGAGAGCGAAAGGCACCGAGTTCACCCGCAGGATATGAGTTCCTCGCACTCAGAACAAATTTTAATCCAATCAAGTTCGTGAACCTTAAGTAATTAGTAATTCAAAACTAAAGTGTCACAATCTCACATAAGCGTTAGCGTAGTTAATCAAACACCTAGCCGTTTAAATACAGCTTACACACATCGCGCGTAGGGATTCTGAACCAGGTGACATGGGAACAGCAAAACCGTTTGAATTAATAACGTTGGTAAATGGTGTAAAGACCGCACTCGTACACGCTATCTTAAATACACGCCCATCAATTTGCAATGACGGTTCGTTAAGCTCGCGACCCGACTACTCGGGGATGCGCACTGGAGGGTATGAAGGGACGTCTGTCGTCTGGGGTGGTTATTACTCGACTGATGGGTTAAAGGCAAAAAAAGGTTCATCGCGTCGTGGCAGTTTAGTCATAGCTAAATAATCTCACTGCCACTTACTAGGAACTTGAATGGGATTGCTATGCTTGCTTAGGGAATTCAGTTCCAGCGAATCCTCGCCGTAAAAGCTGAGTTGGATTCGTTGGTTGTGTATACCGGGAAAGTGGTTTCGGCGGCATAGCCAAGTATGATCAAGGGTCTTGATCGTTGTGATGGTCGTTTCGCGGAAAATTAGCTGCCGCTTGGTTGCAAGCGAGAAGTATAGTTTAAAGAGGAAATGAACCGAAGTGGTTTTTGGGGAAAATGCATGCGGTTTGATTGTAGGGAATTGATGTGGTTTTACATCTTTTAGGTAGAATAGGAACCGAAATGGTTTTCGGGAGAAATTGGAATTGCTTGGGCGCAATGCAAGCAAGCGGTATAATTTAGATAGAGAATTAACCGAAGCAATTTCGGGGAAATGTATGCGGCGCGGTGTAGTTGGTGGTGATGATTAATGTTCCGTTGTGGGGGTGAATATGCGTTTTATTACAGCATATGAATTTCCGGGGAAATTAAGATTGCTTGGTCGCAAGGATGGAATATAACTTAAATAGAGAATTGACCGAAGCGGTTTTGGGAAAAATTATATGTGGGGTGATGTAATGAAGAATGTATTCTATTGAATTGTATCCTGTTGGAAGTTTTGGGAAATGCCTTTTCATTGCAGATTGGGAGATGGATTCTTGCAAGTTCGGGATGGATGCGCTTGCAGATTTTGCATGGTTGCGAATGTGTGTATTGTAGGTTTGAATGGGGAGTTGGATTAAGGTGACGCGCTGTTAGCGGTCAAGGTTGGTTGGAATTGTAGGTTGGTTCTCCATGTGGTGTAGAGACCCCCACAGCATAGATAGAAGGTCATTGAAAGGGTGAAAAAAAAATGGAGGGACTTTTTTAAAGAGACCGGATCTGAAGCCGCTCTTAAAATGAATTAATCCATTTTCTATTAGGTGCGGTTCAATAATATAGGGTTTTCCAATAGGGACTTGACAACTTTGAATTTAATTTGTGAGCGCACCCTTTCACTAATCATCGAACTGTTACTGTCAATTTATTCAGCAAACTCAACATTTTCATCATGGTAAAGTACACGAACGAACAACGTCTGCAAATTATAAAAATTTACTACCGAAATTTGGATTCGGTGACCGCAACTTTAAGAGCGTTAACTCCAATTATCGGTCGTAATTCTCGCCCTAGTAGACAGGCAATAACAAGTTTAGTGCAAAAATTTGAGTCTACATTTTCGTTGTGTGATGTTGCCGTGCCAGTGAGACAACGGGTTGGTGGAAGTGTCGAAAATATCGCTGCTATATTCAGGCGTCCGTAGCAAACGATCCAAATCAGTCAATTCCACAGCGTTCTCAAGAATTGGGCAACGCCCAGACCACTTTATGGCGAATTTTGCGTAAGAAACTTGGTTTACACCCTTACAAGATCAAACTGACTCAAGAATTGAAGCGTACGTTCTTCGATTGGGCTCTGAAAAATATGCGCCATGGTGATGAATTTCATCGCAAAATCATCTTCAGTGACGAAGCTCATTTTTGGCTCAATGGATTCGTCAATAAGCAAAACATGAGTTATTGGTCGGGTGAAAATCCACATGTGCTTCATGAATCACCACTTCATCCACAAAAAATAACTGTTTGGTGCGGTTTGCATGCCGGCGGCGTCATTGGGCCATATTTTTTCGTCGACGATAACGGTCGTCACGTTAGTGTGAATGGCCATCGTTATCGCGCCATGATTACCGATTATTTTTGGCCCGAATTGGAAGATATGGACTTGGGCGACATGTGGTTTCAACAGGACGGTGCCACAGGCCACACATTACACGATACAATCGATTTATTGAAGAGTAAGTTTGATGAGCGTGTTATTTCAAGAAATGGGCCAGTCGGTTGGCCGCCTCGTTCGTGCGATTTAACGGGTACGTCAAGTCATTGATCTATGCCAACAAGCCGACGACGTTGGAAGAGCTCAGATCCAACATTGAACGCGAAATAGCGGGCGTTTCGGCCGAAATGTGTGGCCGAGTGATCGAAAATTGGATCCAACGAACCGACCGCTGCAAACGTGCCCGCGGTGGCCATATGAACGAAGTCGAGTCCATTCATAAATGTTTTGATTGTACTTCAAGCCGATAATAAAGTTTTTGAAATATCTCAAATGGTTTGCGTTTTATTTAAAAAAAAAAAAAAGTTGTCAAGTCCCTATTGGAAAACCCGATATTAGAAATAAATGGACCAAGAGAGAATTTTGACAAATATTTAAAGCACAGTCGAAATACTCGCCGGACTCTTTTGATTATCATTTTTTGCCTCAATGGGTCAAACCCGTGATGAACAGGGCTTCGGTTCGTACGACGATGTGAAATGTAGTTCGATGGAACAGCAGAAAATATTCGTATCCACAAATTACCCGGAAGATGGGAGAAATATATAACTAGCAATGGGGCATACTTTGAGTAAACTCTATTTTATCATACTAAATGGAATGTGTCTTTGTCGAAGAGGTTCGCACTTCATATCATCATATCACAGACCACTTTTCTGCCGCTTTTTAAAGTCTATGAACGATACTCAGTATATCATGTCTACTAGGAACACAAAACTGAGCAACATTTCAACGAAGTCGAGTTAGTATCCGCAGTTGATTGTGTTAAAAATGTATTACTATGATTGGACGGCAAACTGAGTGACATATTACCCTCACATTCATCTTTATTGTTCCATTTGAAGTCAATCCTACGATCTTTTCATTTGATTTGGCCGGCGATCGGCAGCTAGGTGGCGTAGAAGCAATAGCAGTGCTTTGTCAATTTAGGATCTCACATGCGTTTCACAAATTGTTATTTACGATAACGCGGACTATTCAAATGCACTTTCACGAGTTTGATATCGATGGTGTAGCGCAAAAGGGGCCAATCTGATGCAGATTGGCCCATCTTGCGCTACACCATCGATATATACCAGACCTTATAACAAAATCATGTGGTTGCTTAAAATCAATAAAGAGCTTCTATACAGTGAGTTTTAACGTTGCACCTGCAAATGAAATACCAACACTTTAGTGTTAATGGCATAATATTAACCACTACACTATTTAGTTCAGGGTTCTCTTGAAGCGGCATTCCCGTAGTTAAGAAATTCACAAATATTGGAACTTGCGCAGCACCTTGAAATCTGACCTAATTTTATATAGAACGTAAGCCTATATCGAATCTCATATGTAGATTCAAATAAGAACTAGTCTGTTTAGACAGCATCGATTCCTTAGAATAAGATCTACACCAGCTCAAGATAATACATTTTAAATAGAGGTAAAGTGCTGATGAAGTAGGTTCCATTGGAATATGTAAGGATCGTGCATAACTATAACTCGTCACAAGGAGGAAGTCTACATTTTTCGCCATAACGATGGATCATAGAAGAATAAATGCACGAGCATGTGGAGGTTACATCATCGCATGCAAACAGACAAAAAAATGAACATTAAAGTATCTCAACTCTAAGTACAATACAGACTATAAGACGACAACTCCTATCCAAAACCTCTGCGAACCTGAACAGAAATGATTTTGCAAAATTAAAACCACATTAATAAATAGATATTGTTCACATAGAGTAACTAACCTTTAAGACCAAAAACTTGTCCGGCGCTATAGCTTTGGTTAATTTATCCATTATATCAAAATTCGATATGGATTTGCCCAATTTATTTGGCGGCAGCCCCACTGATATGTTCAACTTGGCCACCGGCTTGAGATACAAGCTGTGCGGCAGGTAGAGCGGAGTACAATCGCTAACATTTGTAATTGTCTGTAGAGTGATCATTGAAACGCGATATATCAAAACGTCGTTAAAATATTATTAGTTTAATCAACAAAATATTTTTTTCATACAAATATATATATAATATAATGTATATATATAATTGTATACACAATATATTTTTATAATTATCTAAAACTGCGGTTTTTTTATTTTTTCGTCACTTATAAACAATAATCTCCCGTAACTAAAATAAATTATTATAAACTACGCAACCGTCAATTTGTCGTTTCCTAACAACGAGTAACTTTTACCAATGCAGCGATTCAGTGATAGGAAAGAATAACAAATAAAACAAATCGGCAAAGCGTGTTTCCAAATTTTACACAAGTAATGGAGTATGATGACACACGTCACCTTTGAAGTGTAATCATATAGATTATTAGTTGCACAGCGGCTCTCAAACTTTCATAGAGAATATTGATTTTAGTTAGAAGGCGGATTGTATAATTTTAACAATTTAAATGATATAATATAGTATTTATAAACGAGAGATACAACGAACCGACTTATTTGTGTGGACCGTGGAGCGGTCCTTGATTGTAGACAGGTATTCAGGGTGCAGGGGGCGTTGATGCTTAAGACCTCCTGTTCAGCTGGCTAGTCTGTTTGTATCGTGGTATTGTTAATTCTTGTCCACTCGCGCTGTTTTTGTGTAAGGGTTTTGTATTGTTCGGCACTCGCGGTGGTATTCGAAGTCCCGTTATACTTTTCGGACGATCGCGTACGTATAATTCGTGTATATATTTTTGTGTTCTCGCTAGAACAGTTTTATTTTCATTGCTTAATGAGTTTTTTCGCCGTTTGACGTTTTTTTATTTAATTCGGCGCCAACCCCGTTTTTTTGATTAATTTCCTGCCAAGTAGAATTTGCATAAAAGTGTTTTATGCAAATTAGCTACTTGACGATAATTCTTATTTAAGGGTAAGGACGGGAAATTGGTGGCGCTTAGCGTTGGGCGAGGGCATGGACACGAGTTCCGATACAATACCTTCCCCACCCAAATAGTGGTAGCTTCATTCTTAGAAGAGGAATGAAACTCGGCTACAAAAGTAAAGAATGTAGCGTTGAACGCTACATCGGTACGTAATTTTCCTTTGTTTTTCGTGGTTTGTCTGCTTTTGGCCTCCTCTATTCATAGTAGGGTTTCAGCCCGTTGTTGTGCACCACCACGACTCCTCTTTGCGAAAACAGTAATGACATAGTAACATCTATTGCTTCCTATCCAATTCTAAAGTTTTCTAAAAATTTAACGAATTTACTATGAATAAATGAAGTATTGGGTTGCCCTGTAATTTGGTTCGGTTTTTAAGAGAATGAAACGATGTAATTTGTTTTTTCTTACAACGAATGATTTTTTTTGTCATCGCTCCTACCTCCTCCAGGCATTGTAAAAGGTCTTGTGTGAAGAGGAGAAAAACTGGCCGGGTTGGGTTTTTATGGCTCTCTGAACAGTAACCGATTTTCCGTTTATGGAGTTTTGCGGGCATACAAGTAGCGGTCCGTTGGTGTTTTGTTTTTGTTTTTTTTTTCTTTGCAGAAAGGCGAATATTTTCAAAAGACACATTTAGACCGAGTCAGATACATGGCGGAATTTGCCGACTACAACCACCTCCCGCCCGGACATATTCACGTTGTTCCTCGCGGAACTTTTTTTAAAGATATGTTATCGCGGGGCGGGACGGAGTTTACGAGTATCTGTTACTCCGCCCGTCGTGTCACAACTGACATTATGTCACATAGAATATCATTTGCTACAAACCATGCTTGTTTGAATTTAGCGTGTAGTCGTATTCTGTTACTCCTATCGGAGTAACGGCCTGTCTCATATGTCTCTCCAATATCATCCGTGCAATCTCGAATCTCACGCACTCTGTGAGTACGTGTTCCGCATTTTCTATTTTGACTTCACACTGCAAGCAGTATGGGTGGTTGACATGCGTACACTTGTGCAAGTATTGTCGAAGGTATTCATGTTCTGATATCAGGTTCCTATATCAGGTGCCATCGTATGGGGGCATCTTCCTTTGGTGGAAGTGTCCCATATTCGTTGCCATTCTCTTTGGCGGAGATCTTTATTTATACCTGCATTCGTTGGTGATCCTCTTGTGAGACTAGGGGGTCACCTCTGTTACATCTCGCTACACAACCCCCCTCAATTGGCAATCATCCTCAGCCCACAACTAATATTCATATTGCACACAATGCAATTCCCAAACAATTAACTGACGCCTCTTCCACAGGCAATTAATGTTAATATCGCATACATTGCGATATTCATTCCAATACTAAATATGACACTTGCAGGCTTCCCCAAGCTACACGCTTACCGTTGTCGTCGTTTCATATTTTTAAATGCATACGATGCAACCGAAGCATACCCATTGTCATACATTCTCGTTCTCAAGGCCTCAAGCCTACTACATTCTTTTTGCTTCGTATTCAAAACCAGTATAACACCCGGCACTCGCACAGTTTCATGTTTCGAATACACTTTTTGCTTCATGCCCGAACACAAGTGTAATACAAGACGTACGACACGGTCAGCATCTTTAAAAGCGGTTGGTGATAATTTAATTGAGCGAGGCTCAAATGCTGAGATCTGCGGAAAAACAGACACAGCAACGAAGTCGACCAAGCGATGCAATGACTCGAGCATGGAGCAATGTACAATGGTTCGGTCATGGCAACTACAAACTGAGTAAATGTTTAAGTCGATGCCGTTGCACCGTGGGCAGGGCAAACTGAGCGTTAATGTTAATTTAGAAATGCGAATGACTCGTGCCAGGCAACTGGACTCAAATTGGGCCATACGTTTTGGTCTGAAGTCCGAGCTGAGGTAAACGCATTGTTTGCACTTTCTCGCCCATAATTCAGGTATATAAAGAGTGGTTGCAAACGGGCCAAGAGGAGAACTAATCAATCAAGCAAAGGGTTGCGGCCTTGCATTGGTACAGGGGGCCCTTTGCTCCGATTGGATTAGATAGTGAATAGAATCATCAGTAGAGTATTCCGGGGTGGTTATCCTCAAACAATCAGTGAAGTAATAAAGTTTAACCTTGTGAAACAAAAACATCTCTTATCATTGAACTGCCAACATTCAGAGGAAGACCAGCAGATTAGCGGACATGCGAGTTGGTAACCTTTGCGGACACCAGCAAATCTGTCAATAGTACCCACGGGCTTAACCAAGCCGGAAGCCACGTTAAACGGAGCTGGGTAAGTGTGGTATAGGATAAAAAAAGAAATTAATAACCTCGGAGGAATGTCCCCCGAGAGATAACTAAATATTTTATGTTAATACCAAGATTATTTTTTATGTTACATTGGCGACCGTGACAGGACGCTAATACCAAAGTTGTTTGTGTTACACCTCCATGCAAAGCGGTGGTTTCCTTACCTGCAATGTCAAGAGGTTTCCTTCTAGCTGCCCGGAAGACGCAGCATCCTCTTAATTATGCCAGACTATGTTCTGGTTTCAGGCTCCTCGATAGACCGGGGTTCGATTCCCCGTCGGGGAGCCTCTGGCGCAAGACTAATGACCTTGCCCGAAAAAAAAAACAAATCATTATGGAAAATTTAACAAGCCTCAGGACTTGCTAAATAAGGCCAAGACCGGTTCCCGGTTGTAGTGCCGATGATGATGATGATGCTGATGTTCTGAGTTCACTGCCCTCATGTACGATTTATGCAGTGCGGCTCCTTCCCCTAAGTGAACTGCGTACATTACAATGAACGTGTTGACGCTGGTTATCAACTTCCTTAAGTGGGGCCGGGGTCCTGGTTGTTTAGTGAGGGCAGAACCCTCATTTACTTAGCTTAATACAAGCATAATACAATATAATATCTTACAGACTAACTTAAAATCTAAAGTAATGATGAAAAAAGAAAAAGAGGAAAAGCAAACGAAAGAAAAAAAACAAAGAAAGGAGAAGTTGACTCGGTGACAGGGGTGGTAGGAGGCTGGAGAAGAGCGAATATATATCGGTGTGGCAAATGGGACATTTGTGAGACATTGTCAGAGAACGGCATTTGTGCGGGCTGGTAGAGGGGGGGGGGGGGGGGGGGGGGGGGGGTTAAGACGGGTATATTAGGAGACGGCGTTTGAGTGCGGGAGTGGAGAGGTTGAACTCAAAGGAGGTGGGAAAAGTGTTGGCCCGTCAGAGCATACGCGAGATGGGTTTGTAAGAAGTGTGATAGGCGGGCAAGTAGAAAAGTCGAGGGTTACGTGAGTTACGGGGGTTTGTATGAAATGTTATAGAGGAGAGCAGGCTTGGTCAATTGATTGAGCCAGACAGAATGCGATGGACGGAGATGATGTCGGCATGGATTCTGCGCTCTTCTAGTGTGTTAAGATTGATTAAAGGGAGCCGGCTTGTGTATGGCGGTAGAGTCAGCGGATTTTCCCAGTTTAGTCCACGGAGGGAAAAGCGCCAGAAACGACCTGCAACATGGGATAGCAGTCTCGCTAAAACATTACATACTCTTGCTGTTTTTTCACTCGTTTTTCGCAGGTGATCCTTGAGGATCCCTGTGGAGGGTAACACCTGCATCAGAACTCGTTCCGTTACAGAGCGGGAAACCTGTGGAATTCCCTCACAGTGCGAGTGTTTCCGGAGCGTTACAACCTGCAACTGTACAAAAACAAACTGCAACAATTATTTGGTGCATCTCGGGGCTCCGACTCGGCGCTATAGGTTCCCCCTTCTGAGAAAAGTATAATAAAAAAAAAATAATAAAAAAGATACTTTATAGAGGGATTAGATTTGATGGTGTGTCCTTCTATTTCTATATGAAAGTGCTCAACTTTCTTGCGGCTGCTTATTAAAACTGTATTCGTCTTTTGTGCCGCTAGTTTCAGTCCGCCCATATCTAGGCAAGATTTAATGCTCTGGATTGTAGGGGAACAAATATTCTCCAGAACCTTTTTTTTTTGGTTTCGGTAGGAAGGTGGAAATCTTAAAAAGATACCTCTGGACCAATCCAGAGCCATGCCGGATTTTTACCGACTAAAACCACCTCCCATCAGGCACATATTCTCGTTGATCTCCTGGACATCTAGATGTTTAGCTACGGCCATTATTGCCAAATCATCTGCATACCCAATGATTCTTACTCATTCTGGTACATTGCCTCTGAGCACACCATCATACATGATATTCCATAACAGCGGGCGCGATACAGACCCCTGGGGTACACCCATTGTTTTTTGTTGTTGTAATATTCTTGTGGTCCCTCGTCTGTGTCACAGAGCAGTGTTCTATCCGAGAGATAGTTTGCTATTATACGCATCAAGTAGGGTGAGACTTGTATATCGCCCAACGCTTCAAACATCTGATTCCAGCTCACCGAGTTAAATGCATTTTTAAGGACTAGTGTATCACGGCGCAGTTATTTTGGTTGTTCCTAGCCATCGTACTCCGACTAACGCGTTGCAGGCGTTGTCGCACAGAGCAGATAGGGCTTTACCGGTTGATCTACCTTCCAGAAATCCATACTGCCATTTAGAGACCCCCGATGAGCCCCCGGCGAATTGTTCTAAGCGAGTAGTAATTACTCGCTCAAGCAGTTTCCCTGATGTGCTCAGCAAGCACAACGGACGATAGTGCGAACGCACTTCTGGTTCCTTGATTCTGATGGTGTAAACTCTCGTGAATGCGGTGGGTGGGGCAAAACCTCTCAGCTAACTTGCATTAAATTTAGCTGAATGATTATGGTAGTGTAAGATTTGACGTTGTCATGGTGGAATACAACAGTTCTGGGCATTTATACCCCAATGCTTCTTGGTTCAATTTCATTAGTTACGTGTGTTGTATCCTACTGCATAAACCCCATTGCATACTCAATAATATACATTTCTATACACATGATTCATTTCAATTCAATTAACATCATATCGTACATCATCGGCACTACAAGCGGGATCCGGTCTTGGCCTTATTTAACAAGTATGAGGCTTGCTCAATTTTCCATAATAATTTGTTTTTCCGGGCATGGTTATTCGCCTTGCGCCAGAACACCATATCGTACACGACGTGATTATTCGTTATTTGTCCATCTGGGACGCCCAGTCATTTACCAAGCTACAGGCAATCTAATTACGAGTGCAATTTTTACACCCTATCGCATATCCAAAGCAAACACCACAGCTGGCATGGGACACTGTCGGCATCTTCAGGGGCAATTGTCGCACGCCAGGTGTCATAATACCCATCAATGGAGTTGGGGTGGGGGGGGGGGGGGGGGGGGGGGGGGCGAAGAACGTGTGATTCGAACTGAGGCTATGGCGGTTAGAATCACTAAAAATTGAACCAATGCTTAACACATCAGGCCACTGACGCGTGTACGAATTCGATTTCTAAACTCAAGTACACTCAACAGATGTGGAATTGTTAAGTTATCGCTATGGTATACGGCTCTGATGGTCTTGCTTATTCGAATTTCGTTTCGGTGTCCTTCACTGCTTGTATATTGTGTGTGTATCTGTTAGAAACGCCACAGTCCCTGTCGAATTGCTAGAACCAAGACCATTACACTTTAAGTGGGTCAATTAAGTGGCGATAGCAATTAAGCGATACGAATTGCTTGAATCAAGACTACTGCACTTTGAGTGGGTCATGCGTTCTGCGTCGTGCTAGTCGATAACAATTAAGCAACACAAATGACTCAATATGGGTCATGCGTTCTACGTCGTTCTTCGGGAAAATGCATCGTTTGCCATTCTGTCCCAATAATTTGGATATAAAAGGAGTGGTTGCAAAGTGAATAATTCGGAGTTACGTAGCCAAGCAAAGGGTTGCAGTATGGCATTGGTACAGCGGGCCCTTTGCTTTAGGATAAGATAATAAATAAAAACATTAAACCAATAAAAGTTGAAAAAAACAAAACAAAAAACGCTTTTAACTCCCCGCCTCGTTCCTCCCATGGACTCGTTATAACATCCTACGTGCAGTAGGTATTCGCATCGATTATTTTTCCCCGAGAAACCAGTTCAAAAAACAGTGCATCACGATAATCCCACCATATGGATAGCTAAATCTTTGTCGTATAAAGGCCAGTCTTCGGGGAGTTGCCAGATGGTGGCCATGGTCTTCGGCACAATACGTTATAGTAAGTTCGTCGCTAGCTGCATGAGAAATAGTTCGATTTGCTGCCACTTAAAAAGTGGTGTGCAGATAAACATGCACCTTGTTGAATTTTTCTTCGGTAAAATTGTGTGGAACGCAAACATCAAAGAAAGAAATGTAATCAGCTATTGCAGACATCTTTGAACGATTCCATGTACTATTTTAAGAATCTCTCCAATTTCTCGTACGGTTAGCGACCCGTTTTCTTTTTTTATTTGTTTTGTTTTGACTGGTGCTTTTATTGCGTTTGCGACGATAGTGAAGAGCGTGCGATTCGAACCGACGCTATCACGTTTAGAATCACTAGAAGATAGAACCAAAGCTCAACGCATCAGGCCACTGCCGCGCGTACGAATCCGATTTCTAAACTCAAGTACATTCGACTGATGTGGAATGGTATATTATTGCTATGGTATATGATTGTTCTTCTCTTGTCTTTTAGGTGCTGTTGTTCTTCATTAGTCGTGTGTGTATCTACTAGAAACGCCACACTTTTACATTGGTCGAATCAACCTCGGAGGGTTGACCACTTTGTTACACGTCGCCTTGCAACCCCCTCTTAAACAATTAATACTTCAAGCATCCTCACACCATCTTAAACATCATCTTAAACGATTGATCCTCATATATATGCATACCTCATACAATGCAAAATACTTCTTCCCATATGTGCGATGAATCTCGATGCCGCACGAGGAATGTCGTCGGCCGAGATCGTTGCAGATGTTCCGCCGAACGAGGAATGTCGTTGGGGAATTGCGAAGGTGAGCACGTTGATGTCAAAAGAGGATTGACGCAATGTCGTCCTACTCAACGATGCCTGAAACCAAATGTGTTAACATGCAAAGGAACAGCAATACCTTTGTGGTCGAAATCCGGTCCAGGTTCTTCGATGCAACCTGGTTGAAGTTCCCGCACTGAATGGATGTATTGATGAATTTCTTGGGATTTGTGTTTAAGTAGGAACATTAAACTTCATTAACTAACTTTGAAGCAAAGCCAACGCGAATATAGATAAAGTTCGACTGAGTTCTCGATTGAGACAACTTCATGTATTGAACACTAAAAAGCCACATGGTGGCGTGTGACAAATCAATTAAAAGTTCTTATAACAGGGTAATGTTAAAATTGAGCACCAAAAGCCGTATATCAGTTGCAGAAAAGAAGCCGATCAAGCAACAAAAACTGTAAACAACACGTTCGTCTCGTTGAAAGTTGATTGTCAGTTGTTTTGCACTGTCATCGTGTTGCCGGCAGGTGGGGTGAATATTTGTCGGGGAAAGTACTAGACGATGTACTAGATTTTCCCCGAGCATATCATCATGAATCCGAAACACCATAAACAATTCAATTACAATACATATCGTACACGTTGCGATAAATGCCCATCCACTCCAAAGCAAAGCGTTGTCGCGTTCTTTCACAGCATATCATTCTTTTTTTTCATTTTTTAAACATTTTTTATTTTCTTTTTATATTCTTAGTTTCTAAATTATATGCTACACAAAAAATGCTTAAATTCTAGCTTAATTATCTTATATTATAACTTACTGGTCCTTCGCAGACGCTCTAAGCTAAACATTACTTAACAATTGTATAATTTGCCTTTCGGCGACAGAGATTTGTGGCAGTACTTATAATTATTTGAAAGCATATCATTCATATATCATATATCATTAATATTCATGATTACTCATAATACCGGCCGACGCAACATCCATATCATGGCAAACGAGCCCAAGGTCGCACGCCATGATCAAGCAAGGTCGGCAAGCTCATGTTTCGACTACACGTCTTTACCACGTCATACAAGATATATGACACGAGCGGTGTTGTCAAAGGCCACCAACGACGAAGTAATTGAGCGTCGGTAAAGTGCTGAGTTCGGCGAAATAGCAGACACAGCAGTGAAGCGCAACTAATCGTATAATACGATTTGCACACACGGGCAATACCCTATAATTGGTTCTTCGTATGAAAGCAATGAAGTAATTGCTCAATTCATTACCGCTGCATTTTCAGCAGGGCAAATTAAGCGATTATTGAAAAATGCGAATGGCCTGTGACAGGCAAATAACCTCAGAATAGGTTACACATGCTGGGTGAGGAAAATACATCATCTGCACTTCCTCACCAATAATTTGGCATATAAAGAGTGTTTGCAAATGGGTTTTCTGGTAGAGTGAATTATCTAAGACAAGAGGCTGCGGCCATCGAAATAGTACAGTGGACCTCTTGTTCTGATTAAAAGTACAAGACCAAAAATTGTAAAACATACAGGGATGGTTATTCCCACTTCTTAACGTAAACCAATAAAGGGGTAATTAAAAGTACAAGTCTTGTTTGAATCCCAATGCCACGAAGCCAGCCATCTGCAGAACTACAGTCAAAGGACCTACTCTCACCAATATACTCTCCACGTAAGTAATAATAATCACGATAACAAAATATTAAATGCTAATATCGGAGGTTACACTCTGATGTTACAACTTCTAGGTTCATTTTTGAGACTCATATCACCGAAACAAAACTTGGTAAACCACTTCCATGGGCGTTCTGTTTCGGCATCGCTCCCAAATCCGCTCCATTTTTTCCGTGGGCCTCCGCAGCTCGATTGTTTTTTTTTGGAAGTAATAAGGCAAAATAAACCGAAAATTAACATTATTTTCTGTCATGTAGCACAAATGCCAGTGAATTTACCTATAACAAGAGGACGCTGTTAGCTTTCCAAAACGTATCCTAGTTTGAGATAAGGCCACCAGAAATGGAAACCCTTTAAAAAAACTCACACTACTAAAACCAGATGAAGTTATGAAACTAACAAATATATATTGTGACGCATATGACAATCAGTACTGGAATCTTCGAGAAAGTCCGAAACAAAGTACTAGATTGTTTTAGGAAGTACTGGAAAACTGGAATAGAACATTCAAGACTATGGAACGGACGGAAACGATACACCAAATCAGAATGAGGAAAAACGGTATAAATACCTCGCACGCAGATCGCGAGTTGAGTTATAAGTAAGAAAGTGAAGCAAGCGATAAGTCTCGAGTGAGAAGTAAGCCGTAAAAGATGCGACAAGTACGGAAGCGATAAGTAAAGAAATCGTTAAGTGTACGGTATAAGTAACGGTTGTATTACGGACTAATAAAGTGTTATATTAATTCAATATCGATTTAACGGCTCTTATTTATTTTAAAATAATTAATCCAGCGAACCCTAAGCTCGCTACAATTGGTGTCAGAAGTGGGATTAATTATTGTTTAAGTGAATAAGTGTGTGAAAGTGTGTTGTGACGATGTCAGGTCGACATTTGGAGGATCTTCGCGTTCCTGAGTTGAAGAAGGAACTTGAGGACCGGAATCTGGATAGCCGAGGACAGAAGCAAATACTTCGACAGCGTCTGCAAGCAGCAATGGAGGAAGAGTGTATTGATGTCGACACATATATTTTTGCGATTGCGCCAGACTGCCCGGATGGAGAAGAAACAGCGAGTCAAGATGGTGCCAATGTAACGGAGAAGAGTTCGCCACAGTTGGACATTTCGGAGATGTTCAGGATGATGATGATAAAATTGGACGCACAAGCTACAGATGTTAATGCAAAATTCGACACCGTAAATTCAAAATTCGACGCCCAAAATGCAAAGTTGGATGTCCAAACGCAGTGGCGTTCAACACTTTAAGGAAGAAATTCGAAACGAAGTAGAAAATCTGGATCTAAAAGTCACCGATGAAATAACGCGAATCAAAAAGAGACTTGAGTGTGTTGAGAGAAATAAGACATCGCCTAGCAATCAACATGACTACAAAGATATAAGGATGCAACCGCCAACCTTCGATGGAACGGGACCCTTCTCCGTATTTATACGTCAGTTTGACGCCGCGGCCAATTATAATAAGTGGTCGGATGAACAAAAGTCAACATCACTAATCTTGTCACTCCGCGGGGCGGCTGCAGAATTGCTACAAACCATACCAGCAGAGAAGCAAACAGATTTCCAAGCGGTAAGAGACGGCCGTGAAGCTAGGTATGGAGACAACCACATGCAGCAGGTCTACCGCATGCAACTGGGGAGCAGAACGCAGAAACCTGGAGAAAATCTTCAACAGTTGCAGGCAGACATTGAGCGGTTGGCAAACTTGTCTTATTCAAATATGACTAAGGAATTTTTGAACGAAGTAGCAATGGATGCATTTATAAACGCACTCAAAGATCGGGACTTGCAACAGGCCGTTCGTTTGGCGGGAAAGAAGACGACTAATGAAATACTGGCGTTCGCATTGGCATATGAATCTGCTAAACTGGCTGCCAGGAGTACATATAGAGTCCGAGAAATGTCCGTCCAGGAACGTTCCTGCCAAAGAATCGGGCATGTACAACGGAGAACCCCGAGACCTGATATGAAGTGCTGGACATGCGGCGGAGTCGGCCACATCTCTCTTGACTGTAGGAAACGTCGACGAATGAATGAAACATCGAGTGAGAATTGTTGTTCATGCGCTTGTTATAAGAGGAGACTATCAACGGAACAACCTGAGGTGAAGAAACACATTATGCCTGTCAGAGTACTAAATGGTCGCAATAAGAAAAGGAGAGTTAACCGCAGAATGTGCACCTATATCAATGATAAGCTCAATTCAGCAAGGGAAGGTGCATAATAACGCTGATGTTCTATCAAGAAGACGATGTAAGCTAGATTTTAAACATTGTCATAAAGCGGAAGAGAAAGAAGAGGCGTACGACCTGCGAAATGTACAAGTAGAAGTACTAGATGGGTGGACGAATGAGGCTATACGCGCAGCTCAACTTCAGGATGAAGATATGTCGCTAATTCTGGAATACAAAGAAAAGAACGAGCGGCCAACTTGGAACAATATTTCCGACAAGAGTGGAACATTTAAAGCATATTGGGTACAATGGAATTCCTTGCTGTAATTCTTAAGCGTAAATGGGAAGCCGCGGACGGAAAATCCCATCGAATGCAGATTATAGTCCCACCATCAAAAGTGAAAGATGTCCTAACAGAAATGCACGACGGGGCCTCTGGTGGACATCTGGGAGTTAATAAGACACTTTCGAAATTGCGATCTCTGTTCTACTGGCTTCACATGAGAGATGACGTCGAGTCTTGGTTTGGAAGTGCACAACTTGCACTGCGACCAAAGGACCAACAGCAAAACCAAGGAGCGCTATGAAGCAGTACAACGTGGGTGCCCCTTTCGAGCGAATTGCGATTGATATCTCAGGACCATTTCCAAAAACAAACGACAACAACAAATACATGTTGGTCATCATGGATTACTTCAGCAAGTGGGTGGAAGTCCTTCCAATTCCAAACCAAGAAGCAACAACCGTCATTGAGCAGGTAATCAATAATTGGATCAGCAGATATGGAGTTCCCTGTGAGCTTCATTCCGATCAAGGCCGAAACTTCGAATCACGGATATTTCAAGGCATCTGTGCGGCACTGGGCGTAAGGAAAACCAGGACCACACCCCTACATCCGCAGTGAGATGGAAAGGTCGAAAGGTTTAACCGAACAATAAAAGAGCATTTATCGAAGGTCGTTAGTGATCACCAACGAGATTGGGACAAAAAATGTACAAACCTTTCTCATGAGTTATAGATCGGCTAATCACGATACAACAGGCCATTCTCCAGCAAGAATTATGTTTGGACGAGAGATACGATTACCAGCCTATCTGCGATTCAGAATACCTCCAGACGCCATAGATAAGTCTGAAGACTACGTAGCCGAATGGAGAAATCGCCTCGATGAGATTAATCATTTGGTTCGAAAGCAAATCAAGGTATCAATTGACAGGATGAAAACAAGGTACGACGTTCGAGCCAACGCATCCGGATTTAATGCAGGCGATAACGTGTGGCTTTATAACCCTCATCGGCAAAAAGGGAGGTCTCCGAAGTTGCAGCAACATTGGGAAGGACCGTATAAGATTCTCACAAGAATTAACGACGTTGTCTATAGGATTCACCGAAGACCGAACGCCAAGATGAAAGTGGTACATCGTGACCGACTGGCGACTTTTGTTAACCCAGGAGATCAGTGAACTTAGTTCGGGACGAACTAATCTAGGCGGAGGGTAGTGTGACGCATATGACAATCAGTACTGGAATCTTCGAGAAAGTCCGAAACAAAGTACTAGATTGTTTTAGGAAGTATTGGAAAACTGGAATAGAACAATCAAGACTATGGAACGGACGGAAACGATACACCAAATCAGAATGAGGAAAAACGGTATAAATACGTCGCACGCAGATCGGGAGTTGAGTTATAAGTAAGAAAGTGAAGCAAGCGATAAGTCTCGAGTGAGAAGTAAGCAGTAAAAGACGCGACAAGTACGAAAGCGATAAGTAAAGAAATCGTTAAGTGTACGGTATAAGTAACGGTTGTATTACGGACTAATAAAGTGTTATGTTAATTCAAAATCGGTTTAACGGCTCTTATTTATTTTAAAATAATTAATCCAGCGAACCCTAAGCTCGCTACAATATCTATTGAATATTATATATTAATCTTCTTGTGCCATCTGCATCAACTGAACCATGCTTTTCCTCTACAAGGATGGTCTGCTCTTCCTAAAGTCTTCTACATTTGGTCAGGATATACTTAGCAGTTCAAACCAACGATACTAATCACATTCTAAGAAAATTAAACGTAACCGCGAGTATATTCGAAAGTCTTAACACGCATTGTGTATTATTTATTCCTGTCAATTTGTTTCTAAGAAACTAACTGTCAGTGTACAAATAATGTTCACTTGCATGGTTTAGTTTGAAACATAATCTGTTTATCTAAAGAAATCATTCACATGATGCTGCAATTAATAACGCCTATATATTCAAATATCGTTGTATTTTTTGTTTACCACACAATGAGAGAATTTGTCATGAATAATTATATGCAACATAAGGTTGGTAAACAGTTTGGCAGCACTGTGTTGAAATTAGCAGACAATCTGTTGTGGTAATAGCAACATTTTTCACATTAATATTTCTGTTCATGCGACACCTGCGCCAAAGCCATAAAAACTTGAAATAAATTTGGAAAATGTCCGAAAGCGACATTACAAAAATGAAGGTATAGATTTCATTAATTAAAAACAAGTGGAAAATTATATCATGTGCCTTAAAACATTTTAGGTTGCTGATCTCAAGCGCGAATTAAAAACTCGCGGTCTTCCGACAACAGGCAACAAAACGGATTTGCAAGATCGGTTGCAAACAGCACTCTTAGGTGGTGATACATCATCTCTTGACACAAGTATTTTATCTGGGGAAGATTTGCTTGATGCCGAACTCAACAAGTCAGACGATGTACTATTGTCACCCATTTCGGGTGATTCAAATGGCTTCCCAAAGCCCGATGATGCTGAAACAAAACCTGCAGAGAGCACTGTTAAAGCACCGAGGAAAGTCATACTTAAACGCAAAACATCCATAACTCCAATTATTAGCCAGGTGAGAGACAGTACTACCGAAGCCAATGGTAGTGATGACAAACTTACAACAGAAGTTCAAAAACCCAAACAAATCATCAAATTCTCTGATCACACATTGGAAGACCGCCTACAAATGCGCGCTAAGAAATTTGGTGTCTCTACAAATCCTAGCACCACTGTCAATAGCAGTAATTCGTTATCGGCTCAATTAGATCCGAAACAAATCGAGATTTTAAAAAAGCGTGCTCAACGATTTGGATGCAACGTATCCTCGACAATTGCTAAGTTAGACGCTCACGAACGCTTGGAACAACGTAAGAAACGTTTTGGTGATTTATCGACAGCAACCAAAAACATAGACGGTGCCAAGGCACTCAATTATGCTGAAAAGGCTCGTCTTCGCCTTGAGCGCTTTAAGACTACACCCAAGTAAGTGTTTTACACTTAGAACATGATGTATTCCTCTTATTTAAGTACAGTAGTATACTGATATCTCTTATGTTTTTAGTTTGATAATAAATGTACCATTCGTATTTTAAATACCAAGATACAATCCAGTCTTTGCTTTCCGAGCCAACAATTACCGAGGTACAACTTGCGTTCGGCGTAATATACATTAGCAGCAGCTACGGTTTCTGTTTACTGCTCTGCGAGTATGTGCTATACAGTAATTCCTTTCATTGAGTTGCCACGTTATGATAGACATACTTAAGGATTCTTTGCGCTTCGACTATGAAAACTATAAATGATTTGCCTGATTATAAGCATCAACTCTAACTTGGTTCCCATGTAATCTGTATGGTTAATGCGATATGGTTACTTGTTTGTATGCAAACGCGAGAAAGTTTTAGAGCAAACTTTGATGTCTAATTACGGTGCAAGCAAAGAGGGTAAATAAGGAAGTGCCGGCGTACATTGATCTTTAGTATGACGAGGAATCACGGGATCAGGCAGAGTATTTATTTATTTATTTAGTGAGGGCAGAACCCTCAAATATTTAGCTTAATACAAGCGAAACTTAACAACTATCTTAAAACTAAAGTATAAAAGGGGGGAGGGTGTTTGGTGAGTTAGTTACTGGGTTTATTTACTTATTATTTAAACAGAAAACTATCTTGCACGCTTTCGATCCTGCGAATATGGGACGAGTAGTGCGGAGACCAGACCTGACTGGCGTATTCTAGAAGGGGGCGGACGAAGGCTATGCAGAGTGAACGGGAAACGTAGGGATTAGAGAATTCCTTCGACCAGCGTTTCACAAATCCAAGGGCAGAGTTGGCCTTAAGGATAATGTCATCAATATGTGGGATGAAGTTAAGCTCCCTGTCACATAAGATCCCAAGGTCACGTAACGAAGGTACAGATGATATCTGCTAGTTTAGTAGGAAATAGGAACGTGGGGGGGGGGGGTTACGGAAGAAGGTGACCACTTGACAACGTTGAGTTCGAGGCAGTTGTTAAGGCGCCAAGTTGAGAAGCTGTCGAGATCTAATTGGAGCAGTGAGGAGTCGAGAGGAGAGAGGATCGTTTTGTAGAGTTTAGTGTCGTCCGCGTAGAGAAAGATGGATGCGTATTTGATATTGGAGTCTATGTCGTTAATGGTAAGGATAAATAGGAGGGGCACCAAATGACTGCCCTGGGGGACCCCTGACGTGGGAAGAAAACGTGTTACATATATTTTAACAATTCAATATAATATTGAATGAGAGGGGTAAGTATAGTAAAATGTGTTGTATAATATTATTTAAATGTAAAATAATTTAAATTAGGTTGTGGTAAACAAGGAGACTTACTTGGGCGGACCGTGGAGCGGTCTATGTTGCTGATCCCTGGTGTGCAGGTTGCAGGGGGCGTTGAGTCTGTTCAACTGGCTGTTTGTTGATTATGGTTGGTATCGGTTTTGCGTTGTTCTTTTTAATTACTTCTTCTATACAGTTTATAACTTAGTTCTACACTCCTGTACTTTTTAATTTAATTTTAAAATTGTTCCTTGAAGGTTTTACGATTATCCCTTCTCGTGAAAGTTTTACGAAGATTGATTCTATTTTTATTTTTGCCGTTGACATTTCTATTTTTTACTCAGCGCCAACGCCTTTTTTTTATTATTTTTACTGCCAAGTAGAATTTACCTAAAGTAGTTTATGCAAATTAGCTACTTGACGATTTTGCTTTCCTTTTACAGGTGTTATATATTTCTATGCAACACTTACTTTTATTTATTTATTAATATGTGTTACTTTATTTTGTCTTCTTTGGGCTACTTTCGAGTACCCGGTCCAGCTGGAGGAGTGAAAGGAGGTGAGCAGGCTGCGTCCAATCTCTGGTGTCCTCCTAGCAGCGTCCCCGATGTTTGTTTAGCCAATGAGAGGTCTTGTGGGTTTGGTTTTTCTTTGGTTTTATTGATCTTAATCGGTGTCATCATCATCATCATCGTCGGCACTACAACCGCGAACCGGTCTTGGCCTTATTTAGCAAGTCCTGAGGGTTGTTAAATTTTCCATAATGATTTCTTTTTTCCGGGCAAGGTCATTAATCTTGTGCCGAAAAAGGGTGAGGATATTAGTATTAAAACTTTACCTTACTATTGTAGGGCGGTCCGCGTGACAGGCGGGTATACTAACCACTATACTATCGAGGAGCCCTTAATCGGTGTGCCAACTACTAATTGAATTAGGTGGTGCATGATGCACCCTTTTTCGAGTACTGATTTTAATTAATTTATTTTATTAAATTTACGTGCCAACTTTGGCTGTCGGGTACTGATTAATTTTCTCCTAACGGAGCTCGCCTTTTTATATTTAAATATTGAAGGAAGAAGAAACAAAAACCCCACATGCATTTCCACGGTCACGGCTGTCCTCCAGACAGTCACCTGACGGCAGTCGCAGTCGAAGGCTAAGCCAACGACGGAGAATCGCAAATTCTGCAAGTCCGCAAATTCTTCACCATGAGAAAATTTCGATTCTCGGTGACTTGAATCTGACTTGTTCATAGCGAACGCGGTGCAGGTCTTATTACCTGCGCGATGATGAGGTGTAGGTTTCATTTTTTCATCTAGATGATGAGACCGCAGGAATTGCAGAATTGCGACTTTGACGTGGCTTATGGGGATGAATGCATTCCAAGGTTATTCGTTTGGAATAAGAAAAATGTGGGAGAATGCAAGATTTGCATTTTTAAATATGGGGAATGGAATGCGTTTAGCAATGTGTAGACATGTGATAAGGTTTCACATGCTACACCGAACGGATTCTATGGATTGAACCAAGAATTTATTGATGCTACACTGAGAGAATTGCTTTCGGTTTTAACATTAATTAATGTTGCCCCATATGTATGCAATATTGTTTTTTGCAGGTTAAATGTTAGGTTTGGTAGATTGTATTGGTAATTTGTAATGAAGGGATTGGCAGTTTGTGTACAACAAATGCAATTTTCATGTTAGATTTGTAATTTAATTTATATGGAGGGTATTGGCAGTTTGCGTGCAGCAAAGTGCGATGTTATGTGTAACACAGGCAGAGAGGGAAATTAGTGGGTGTTGGGCGAGGACATGGACGCGAGGTCCGTAACAAAGGATTGGAAATGGAAGATCTGAATCTGACACGGTAGGCTGGAGCTTTCAAATAGGAAGATAACCACTTAATCAATAGGGGTTCGAAACCAAGGGAGGACAGCTTAAAAAAGGATAAAATTATGGGAGATTTTGTCAAAGGCCTTGCTGAAATCGGTGGTGACTACATAGACTTCATTGCCATTTTCTAAGGCACGGAGAGTATGGGATGTGAACTCAACCAGATTGGTGGTAGTCGACCTACCCAAGAGGAAACTGTAGGTCATATTTCGTATGTGTGCCTGCGCGGGAACGGGTTCACTAGTATCCCACGTGAAGGTTAGATGTAGTTGGTTGCTGGAGGTCACAATTGTATTGAAAACAACTCCACTTATTTTTCTTAAATTTTATTGGTGATACGGTGGTTATACTTACAAAAGTATTCAACTTAAGCACTAAGTTCACATACATTTTAAATTTAGTCAAACCGCTTAACTATCTTGTACACAGAGTTTGTATTGTTCATTCATAATAGTTTACAATTTTAGCACACGTTCACATACATTTATACTTAGTCAATTCACTTTACTACCTTGCACACAGAGTTTGTTTCGTTCATTAATAATAGTTCACAATTGAAGCACACGTTCACATACATTTATACTTATTCGATTCGCCATAGCGTTTGTATTGTTCATTAAATAATAGTTTACAATTCAACGACACATCATCATAATCATCGGCACTACAACCGGGAACCGGTCTTGGCCTTATTTAGCAAGTCCTGAGACTTGTTAAATTTTCCATAATGATTTGTTTTTTTTTTTTTGGGCAAGATCATTAGTCTTGCGCCAGAGGCTCCCCGACGGGGAATCGAACCCCGATCTCCCGCGTGACAGGCGGGTATACTAACCACTATACTATCGAAGAGCCCTATTTAAGCACACGCTCTCATACTTGTTAGATTTAGACAAACAGCTTTACTATCTTGCACGCAGAGTTTGTATTGTTCATTAAATAATAGTTTATAATTTAAGCACACGTTCACATATATTTTAGATATAGATCATAGATAGATCAAACCGCTTAACCAACCCCGTTGATTCTCGACTTGTGCGCCCTCGCCAGTGGATGAAACTCGACTCATTGAACTGACTCGTGCAGAGTCGTTCCTTGGTTAGGGGTGGGCTTTGGTTTTCGAGAGAAACGTGAAGTTTCTCTCTGTGGCGGCCAATGGGCGAGGATCTCTCTGCGTTGATCTTGGCGGGATTATATCGCTTGCCCATGTTGCCAGGTCATGGGCAAACCGAAACGAGAAAAAAGAAAATGAAACAGAGGGCATCATTGGTGGTGTGCATGCAGCTGCGCAAATAGTCTGCATGCCATTAGGGAAACTTGTGCCACAAGCAAATAAGATACTTGCACAATGATGATTATGCACGGTATTTCGATGCCGGTGCAAGGGGTCGAATTCTTTGTGTGCATGTTTACATGCTGGGGAATTCGATTCTTGGCGGCTAGACGCGAGATGCGTGAACTGCTTTTGCCGGTTGGAAAAAGTTCGTGTGACTGTGGACAAGTCCGAAAAATTTGCTGCGCACACGTGTGGCCGGGTGCGCTGGCTGGCAGGGGCGCCGAAATGATGATGATTGCATGTTAAGAATTCTTTTCAGGGAATTTATGGTGATGCATTAACTGCATGAAATGATGAATTCTTTTCAGGGAATTTGATATGATGCCTGGTGAAGGGGTTGGGGTTGGAATTGTGATTAGAATTGTGGGTGGTTGCTTGCGCAGCTTTAAGAAACCCCCACAAAACCATGCTGGTTGGGTGAGATGATGGATTTACAACGGAAAGATAACGCGTTGTAAAGAATCCCTTCGAACAGTTTAGGGATATGAGACAGTTTGGCGATGGAATGATAGTTGCTTATATCGTTTTCCTTTTTATGTATGGGGGTGACATAGGCGGATTACCAAATACTAGGGAAGACACCTTGTGTGAGGGATAGATTGAAGATCTTTGATAGCGGGAGACAAAGAGAAGAGGAACATTTCTATAAAAGGACAGCCGGGAGTCCATCAGGTCCAGGGCTGAACTCGTCTTTAAGTAAGTTTAATTTTGCTTCAACTAGGTGATGCTGAATAAGTTGAGAGTTGAAGGGGCCAAGGGAGAATTCAGGCAGGTCTTTGAAGTAAGACGGGTTAGGCTCGAAAGAGATGTCCGTGAAGGATTTTTTTAAGAAAGAAGCGAATAGATTGGCAATAATTTGTGGGTCGGTTGAAGTAATCGTTGTCATAGGAAAGGGAGTTAGGATATGCGTCGGATTTCCGTTTGTAATTTATAAAGTGAAAAAAACATTTGGGTCGTTGATCAATTTGGATTGTGTTTTTGAGAGGTAGTCGGAGTAGAGACAGTTGTAGAGCTCGGTAAGTTTATAAAAGGAACCGAGATAGTTGGAGTAGTCTTGGGAGGAACGTGATTTTAGGAAAATGTTCCACAAGCTATTTCTCTTGTTCCGAAGAGTGCGGAGTGTGCGATTGTACTATGGGGGCGATAAAACCGATGACCTGTGTCGAGAATAGGGGACATATAGGGCGATGGCGTAGTAGATCTCCTTATAGAGAGTGGCAGCAGCTTCTTCTACCCCTAGAGGATCAAAGCGTAATGCGATTTTGCTAAGATGCTCATTTAGAAGGCGAAAGTTAGCTTTGTGGAAGTTGTAGGAAAAGCTGTCATGAGCTAGAGAGGGCTTGGTTACGTGATCACGATATAAAGATAAGAGAAGCGGGTGGTGGTAATTGTCAATGGTAGAGAGGGCGTGTGGACTAGGGGCAACTGAGGAACTGTGGGGGGTGATTCGGCTCCTTAACTCCTCGGGTGTAGTGCCGATGATGATGATGAGTCGGAGAGAGCGTTTATAAAAATACGTTCCTTGGAGGTGGGGGAGGTTAAAATCTCCAAGAATGATGATATCATCTAGGGAGGTGCTAAACTCGATTAGGTGATCTACCGCTTCTATAGCGAGTTCGTATGACACGATAAGTCGTTAAGAAGGTTTCTAGAAGCAAATAGCGTATAAAGACTTAGGGCCCTGGTCGATTTTTATTGCGACACAGTCGAAATTGCAAGAGGAGATGGCAATTAGAGATGAGGCGAGTCTGTTTTGAGTGGCAAGCAGCACTCCACGGCATGGGGGATTGGGACCTTGTCGATGGACATCGTCATCGTGAAAAACGTTAAAGGAGGAATAATAGTTTTACGGTGGGGGGGGGGGGGGGGGGGTAATAATGGCGTAGTGGTGTAGATATGATTTCCATAAGTCTTGTTCCATTTTTAAGTGAATATTTTGAATAGCGTTGGAAAGGTCTTTTTTGGTGAACATATAGAAGAAATGGAGTGGCGTTTTGTGAGCCATAGCAGCAGCTTTGTCCGCATGTTCGTTTCCTTGTATTCTTGTGTGACCGGGGGTCCACGTTATTTTGAGTTTTTTAGGTGAACGAATGAGGATGTCTCTAATTTTGTTTATGACATGGATATAATATCTATCATTACGGATAGCATTAATAACTGATATACTATCAGTTGAGATAATTTATTTACCGCAAGCTTTTGCTGCAATTTTAGCTGCTTCTATTATATTTAAAGTCAATAAACGTTCCGAACAAGTAAAATAGTTTACAATTTTGTCCTTCGAGCTGGTTCTGAGTCATCGAGGGAAAGACAGCAGCTGCCGACTGGACAACACAACGTCTCCTACTGTCCAACGTAGGGCCCAAGCGTTTCAACCGCAACGAAGCGCACCCGCTGCGACCAAGCAGCAAGACAGACGATCGTGCAGCCGAACAAACCCAGCAACAAACATCAGCGCACTCAGTTGCGTAAGCTACAGCCAATCCACAAGCATCGGAGTCAAGTAGCTAGTGGCACCACTTCGATCCACAAGCATCGAAAGGGCAAACTAATTTGCAATGGCTACCAGCGATTCGCCAAGCAAGTCAATGGCGGATCAGACTGTTCCGGCACTCAAGAGGAGACGGGGAGTCATCAAAGGGTTCCAATTCCAATCGTGGAGGCACATCTCCGATCACTCATGTCGATTCCAGCTATCCAGGCATCAGGTGCTGCGGAGTTCCGCAGATTTATCAACGGCCTCTTCGAGCAGGTTCGGGTTTGCGGGCATTGGAGCTGCCAGTGGAGCACTGGGGTTGTAGGCTGGTTTTCACTACAGGCGCGAAGCTCGATAGTGAGACCAGGCAGTTATGGGCTCGAGAAACCAGCAGGAATGAGATGCTGATATTCGAGGAGCTGACCGAATTCCTGGAAGCCCTACCCACCGAACTAGAGAGCATTCCGACAGCGAAGAACAGTTCCAAGGTTCACTTTGTTTGGGACAGAGGTATAGCAGGCGGTCCACCCAAGAAAACGTAGTCAGCAATCATATCACCAGTGCCGGCTAAGTGTCCTATATGCGCGCAGCCGCATCCATTGTTCCGATGTGACGCGTTCAGGAGTCTCTCAATCCCACAGCGTGATCAGTTTGTCCACCGGCATAAGTTATGTAGGATCTGTCTCAGCACAGATCACAGCATTGACAAATGTGAGAGAGGTAACTGTCGAGTGTGTGACGGGCGCCACAACTCCTTGCCGCATCAATCGGTGGACGTTCCGATGGTATCACCAGAGGCTGGGCAATCGGAGGGATCCTGCGCGACAGTACAAGCCCAGGACTCGCTGCTGCTTACGGCAATCGTGACTGTGTTTGGCGACAGAAACCAGTTGGTTCCTTGTCGGGTGCTTCTGGACTCCGGTTCAACCGCATCCTTAGTCCGGGGATCATTCGTTCAGCAGTTGGTCCTGCGACGCACGCAGGCGAAGGTAAAGATAAGTGGCATAGGCTAGGCGAATACACAGGTCAGCCGAGCGAAAATCGAGATGCTGCTGAAAAGTCGAATAGGAGAAACAAGCGTTCGAGTAACGGGATTGGTGCAGGACGATTGACTACAGATCTGCCGCCAAGGTCACTGGAGCATGACTGGAGAAGCTTCTCATGGCTGGCGTTGGCCGACCCGCTGTTCTACAGGTCGAGGCCCATTGACTTATTGCTAGGGTGGGACACTATCTTCCAGGTCCTGCGCGATGGACGACTGATGGATCCCGACAGAAAAAGGATGGCGCAGAATACTATATTCGGAGTGGACCAGCTCTGGCTGATCAGGAACAACATTGCTGCACTGTCACTCACCAGGTCGACCCATTAGAGGGGCAGCTGAGGGCCTTCTGGGAGGTGGAGGAGGTAGCAGAAATGAAGGGCCGTCTAACAGAAGAAGAGAGGGGGGCAATGACACATTTTGCGGACACGCAGCAGCGTTCAGCAGAGGGACGCTTCGAGGTGTTAAGGCCGAGCGTGAAACCACCAAGCTCAGGGTGGTGTTCGATGCTACTCGGGTCACCAGCAATGGAACATCTCTTAACGATCACCTGATTGTTGGACCGTCCTTGCAGTCGGACCTCATTTCAATATTGACCCGGTTTCGCAAGCATCCCATAGCGTTTGCCTCGGATATCACCAAGATGTTTCGCCAAATTCGAGTCCAGCCTAGTCACGTCGGCTTCCAACGAATTATTTGGCGGGACAACCCAGAGGAGGAGTACCAAACGTTCAAGCTGCTAACCGTTACACAGGGAACGGCGTCAGTCCCATTTCTGGCAACGCATTGTTTTCTCCAGATTGCCGAGGAGACCGAACAATCGTGTCCGGAGGCAGTGCGAATCATCAGAGACGACTGTATATCCGGAGCACAATCCGTGGAGGAGGCAATCCAGTTGGTGGGTCAACTGACGAAAACTCTTAAAGGCGGAGGATTTCCGCTACGCAAGTGGAAATCAAATTGCAAAAAAATTTTTTGAAGTGACTGTCGGGATGCACTTGGTACTGAAGAAGTATACCACTTCATCACGAGCGAAGGAACGAAGCTGCTTGGGGTGAATTGGCATCCCAGGGCAGACAATTTGAACTACAGAATACAGGAGATTCCGGAGGTATCAACGCTTACGAAGAGGAAGGTCCTGCCACACGTCTCCAAGCCGTATGATCCATTGGGCTTGGCCGCTCCAGTGGTGGTGCCAGCCAAGCTGGAATTGCAAAAACTGTGGCTTAAAGGTGTCGGTTGGGATGACCCCCTGGCTGAAGAGATTCGGAGAGAGTGCAAGGAATACTTCGAGGGATTACCGGCGCTGGACTCAGTGAAGATCCCACGTTGGTTGGGACATCCGAAGCCTCTTAAGTTGCATGGGTTTTCGGACGCAAGTGAGAAGCCGTACGGAGCAGTCCTCTACGCCAGATTTGAGGAGGAAGGGGCTTCCCATGTGCGTATCATCTTGATAAGGGCAAAGGTGGCCCCAGTTAAGCAGGTGCCCCTCCTAAGGCTCGAGTTATGTGGCGCCCATCTCTTGGCACGGCTCTTTTTGTTCATGAGGGGGCACTTCAAGTTAGCGAGGTTCAATGCTTCGCATATACCGATTCTACTATAGTGCTGCAATAGCTATCCGATCATCCCAGGCGGTGGAAGACATTCATCGCGAATCGTACGTCGTACATTTTGGAAAGGTTGCCAAGAAGCTATCTGTGGTGGCGAGGACCCGCCTTTCTGCGAGACAAGGAGCTGAGGTTGCTCCGAACCCCCATTTACCAAGTCCGAGAGGCGGACGCCGGACCATCAATAGATCTCCAGGAGCGATAGGAATCATGCTTCGTTATCCAGCAGGAGGATCTGTCCATAGTTATTATTACCATGGGGTTTTTTTGGGGACATTGAGCCCGTAGCTGCTCATCAAACCGCCACTATATTTTTTGCGGGCTCATTCGTTTGGTTGCAAGCGTTTCTGACTCTAACAGAGTACGTTCTATTGATCTTCACAGTTTAAAACCTATAATTTTTGGTTACTGATCTCTTTTCGGTTTTCATCAAATCGAGATTTATCAGATGAATTTCGTTTGTTACAATATGGAATATGCAGTTCCATATCGAGGAGAATAATATCGCTGATTAACTCAACGCAAACTCTGCAATCGGAGTTTCTAAACGTTCGATCATTAAAGGGCGCTAAGAAATCCCTCAAATCGTCTCAGTTGGTAGTTCCGTATTTCGTGAGTGAACCCGAGTTGTTTATCATTTGATTTCTTATCATATCCTGAGTGATAGGTTGGGGACTAATGACTAGGGGCGAGGTGAAACACCTCCTCATTAAGCTATTAGGTTCTTTCAAATTCATAATGTGTAATGCTTTAATGGCAAGGTGCTTCACCCACTACAACATTTAATGCTAACCGCCCCATATTGCTTAAGGACAATGTGTCACACATTGGCAGGACATGGCAGGAAAAACGCAACATGAGCACCAATCCCTTGCCAGAATAACGATCTTTCGAGTTTCACGAAACTATCAACCTAGTACCTTGTGTTTATGAGAACATGCGGCGCCATTTATGCGGACCCGCTGTCCTGTTCATTCATTTCATTTCCATGCCACGGCCCAGCCATCCTTATGATTATGTTACCACGCTGAGCCAGATGACGCCGATTCCAAACATTTGAATGCCATATCCCAGCCACAATTTATGACTGGGCAATAAAACAGATTTCATCATCATGCCGCTATCATCACCAGATCCCTCCAACAGGATCTACATTTGTGCGCAACCAGCAAATTCCCATTGACAACAGCAAACACTCTCAACAGCAGAAGGTGATAATTTAATTGCCGCCAACTCAAAAGGGATCACCATAAACATTAATATTTCTGTTTTCTTTGTACAGGAACTTGCGTTCCTTTTTTCTTTTGTTTCTGTGTATTCTAATAATTTGTGTGTATCATGAAAATGCCGATTGTCCTTCGGCTTGGTTTTATTAATGCTATGTTGTAAACAGGAATCCTGTAGTCGATGTATGTAATAGTAAAAAGGAATCCTGTATCCAAGATTTTAGATGTAAGAGTATTAGTGTAAATATTTTTGTATAAATAGAATCCTAAGCGAAAAATAAAGTTCAGGCATTAACAATCGAGATCTCGTGCAGTGCGGACGTTTACAGAAACGTGTTTACACGCGTTTATGTTTACGTGTGTTAAGTGCACTATTAAATTGTGCAGTGCAATGTGTAGTGTAAAAGAAAAACAACAAAGAATATTAAAAATATATATATATAATAATAACAAAAAAAAAAGGAAATTTTAACAACAGGAGAGCAGTTACTATACAACCCCGATGATAGGCGATGACGCAGGCCATGCACTGGAGTACATAACACCGAAAAAATCTACAAACATGGAGAGAACAAGGAGCCCCGAAGACTATAAACAAACACTCGAGGAAGCCCTGGAAACGATAAACCAGTTAACACAAAAAGTGCAACAACTCCAGGAATAAATTTATAAACGAGATTCCATCTATAACACCGATGACATCCATATGCAAGAAACGTGTCGGCAAACCCGCAATTCGAGCCACAGCCAAGGCGAACTACCAACCAAATTTCCCACACAAACAAAGCCCTCATCAAACCAAATACCTGCTCCATCCAGAGTAGAAACGACGAAATCAACCACGAAAAACGAAAGACCACCGCCAATCTACATCAGAAACCCGACCAGCGCCAAAGCACTAATTCAAACCCTGCAAAATGCCCTAGGTCACCGGAATTTTAGCACTAATGCAAAAGGATCTAGGACTTCCATAACAGTCAGATCATTAGTCGATCATGATAGGGCAGTTAAAAAACTGTTAGAGGAACAATATCAGTTCTTCACCTTCCAGCATCCGAACAGCAAACCAGCTACCTTTATTATAAGGCACATCGACCCCGAATGGACCAACGAAGATGTGGGACTGGAAATCGCTAGGATATGTCCACAAATAAAGATCAATAAGCTGGACTACTTCCAAACACCGTACATGAGGACAAACAACATAAAAAACCACCGGATCATACAAATCCCACCTAATCAGGACATCAGGCAACTTAAACAAATTAAATATTTGTTTACCCAAAAAATCGCAAACGATGAGCCACACAAACAAGTTCTTCATTGTAAGCAATGCCAAGACTCAGGACACTTGGCGGTCTCATGCCACCAGCAAAGACGTTGCGGCAGATGCGTAGAGCAACACGAGCTCGATGAATGCAAGGTAAATCCACAAGGCCTGGAACCTGAAACAGTACAAACCGTCAACGCTGATGGATCCATTACCACCAAAAAACATCACAGTAAAATGCTGTAACTGCGGAGGCCCTCATCCGGCAAATTTTTCGCAATGCCCTCAGAAGCTAAAACTTTTGCAAAGACGGAAATTAGCAACAACAATTAAATCAACATCAACGAAGGCAGGCAACAAGGTCAACCCGACCCGGAATATCGTACACGGATGCAGCAAGAGGAAACCTCAACACTACCACTCCCCCTAACAACAATACTAAAAACTTCAATCTGGACATCATGGGATACATCCAAAGCTTACAAGCAATGCTACCTTCGCTGAGGAAGATGTCAGAAACAGAAAAAAAAGGTCAGATTCTTTCACTAATAACTTCCCATATTCTTTCCAGCTCTCTCCAAACTAACCATTATCTCCCTCAACACAGAATCCATTTACTCTAACATACGTAAGCAACACCTCCCGTTGTTTGTTGAAAAGTTTTCCCCAGATATCCTCCTCCTTTCAGAGACCTGGCTCAAACCAAATTCCCGAGTTTCCATTCCCAATAATACTTTAGTTTCTAACCCCAGAACTACTGGATCTCATGGAGGTACCGGCATCTTAATTCACAAAAAATTTCAATTCAGTGAAATTAAATTCACCGATATATCTAGCGTTGAATACACAGCAGTAACACTTTTCTGTGAGAACAATAAAGTGCTCGTCTTAGCATCCATTTATATTCACCCTTCACGACAACCGGATTTCCCAGATACTGACATTTCGCAGATTATCCAACAGTCCGTTCCCGCTCCATTTATAATCGAAGGAGACTGGAATGCTCGTCATACAGCATTCAATGATAATAAATGCAACAAATATGGTCGCCAATTGCTAGCTCTCCTCCAGTCTTATCCATATACTTACATTGACTCCCCATTACAGCCAACTCGTGTCTCTAGCTCAGCCAGGTCAACAATCGACTTCTTCCTCAAGTCCGACGATGTTTACTCAGCGGGTCCACCTACAGTCTCCTTTATATTTCCTTCTGATCATGGTTCCGTTCACACCACGATCCAAATCCCCTCTCTCGACCCACTCTACTCGTCAAACCCTGTCCCAAACTTCACCAAAACAAATTGGAGAAAAGTCAATAGGGACATAGCGATAAGTTTCTCTGACTTGTATATCCCTGAAGCATCTAACTTACTCCCTACTGAAATCGATCAAGCATCTTTACGAATAGAGCAAATTCTTAAGGAGGCTCTCAGCAACAAAACCCCGACAACCATTCCTCATAACTTTTTAGGAAAGCCTTTGCCCAGCATCCTAACCAAATTATTGCGCCTTAAAAAGCAGCTCCGCCGAAAACTTCATACAAGATACTGCCCATTTATTAAAAGCCAGATCCAACTCCTATCCACTCTGATAAATGAACAGTTGAAAAAGTTCGCAGATAAGAACTACATCTCCACACTTAGTAACATCAAACCAAATGGTGATCTTTTCAAGATCATCAACCAATTAACTGGTCGTAAATATAAACCCCGAATTAACCATCTCATTAACCCAATCAGCAATAATATTGCCCAGTCCGATACGGACAAAGCAAATTGCCTCGCAGAACACTTTGCAAAGATTCATGAGCAAAATAATTCTCTCTCAACTTCTGGCTTCGAGAAGACAGTAAACAAATACATCTCAAACAGATTATTCCCATCTTTTACTCCTTTCATCGGTGAATTTAACAACACAAACATAGCTTCACACCCACACTGCAGACGAATTATCCGAGATCGTAAGATCAGGAAATAACAAAGTCAACTGGATTAGATGGAATCCCACGCTTTCTATTTAAAAGGCTACGCCCACCGAATCTACTTCCCATCCTCATTCTTCTTAATCATATAATTAATGCATCGCACTTCCCCGAGAACTGGAAAACTGCGGTAGTAATTCCTATTAAGAAGCCCGGTAGTAGTAATAGCCCTTGCAATTATCGTCCAATATCCCTATTAAGTACACTAAGTAAGATACCGGAACGCAAGATCTACCAAAATCTTCTCTCATTTGCCAATGAGAATGCCATCATCCCTAACTGTCAGTTCGGATTTCGTAAGCGACAATCCACATGTCATGCTCTACTAAAACTTACACACGATGTTACAACTGATCTCCAAAACCAAAGCCCTACTGTGTGTGTATCTCTCGATATTTCTAAGGCGTTTGATTGCGTCTGGATCTCAGGGCTTCTGTACAAACTGCACTCCATATTTTTTTTTTTTTTTTTTTTTTTTTTATTAGACTTCTCTCGGGAAAGGCGAACCTATAGCGTCGAGTGGGCGCCCCGAGATGCCATCAAATAACTGTTGCAGTTCTTTTTGAACAGTTGCAGGTTGTAACGCTCCGGGAACACTCGTGTGGGAAGGGAGTTCCACAGCTTCCCCGCTCTGTAACGGAACGAGTTCTGATACAGGGATGTTCGCGCCGCCGGGAGATGAACCACAAACGGATGCGATCCGTCGGATTGTCTTGTCGAGCGCATATAAACCGAATTGCGTGGAACAATGCCAAGAATCTCCGAAGAACAGCACCCGTGATAATATCTGTAAAACAGACAGAGGTCGGCCACGCGCCTTCGATGTGATAGCGACTGTAGTCCCGACGTCAGCACCGAGTCTCCGATCAGGCGGATCGCTCGTCTTTGTACGCTCTCAAGTAGGTCGAGGGTATGTTTAGGAGCCGAGCTCCAAACATAAGAGCAATATTCGAGCGCGGGTCTAATTTGAGATTTATATAGGAGAAGAAGTTGGGCCGGAGTAAAGTATTTCTTGGCTCTAAAAAGATAACTCAGTTTTCCTGAGGCTGATCTGGCGATACCCGATACGTGTTTATGCCATGATACATTCCCACAGACCGTGACGCCGAGCAATTTCAAACTTTCCCCAGCCGCGAGGGCCCGGCCACTCATCATCAGCTGTGGAACCGATGATCCAGTTTTCTTTGTGAATGTTGTATACTGGGTCTTCGTTGCGTTGAAGTCGACAAGATTGGCCTTTCCCCATTGCAGGACTTTATCTAGATCCTGATTCAGAGAGTCAATCTGTCTACATCTCAGCTGGTGCGACGTAGATGCACCAATCGGCCGATCACTCGAAAAGGAGGAAACAAGCGTACTATCATCCGCAAAACTGAACACTTTGTTATCCGTTGTCTCCAACAAACCATTTATGTGAAGCAAGAACAAGGTTGGAGCCAAAATAGAACCCTGGGGCACCCCCGAATTAACAGGATATTTAATCTAAACTCTCACACAACAAAGCTCTTAGCCTCTTATCTTTCTGACAGAAAATTCGTTATGAGAATAAATTCTTCCGTCTCAGAAACCCGCAACATAACCGCAGGTGTTCCCCAAGGCTCTATTTTAGGCCCAATTTTATATCAGTTATATACCGCGGATATTCCTCAACCCGTATCTCCTAATGTTGTGATGCTGAATTATGCTGATGATACATTAATTTACTCTAGCAGCAAATTTGTTAAGGCTGCAAGAAGCCGCATTAACAACTTCCTCCCTAACATAACAACATATTTCAATAAATGGAAAATTCACCTTAACCCAAATAAAACGCACCTCATAGTGTTCAAGGGCAAACACGAGCTCTGTGTTTTAATGTGCACAATTCCGACTGGTTGTTACATTCTAACAGAACCGACGAGGCTGGGAGGCTGGCGGAGATGTTTGCTGTAAGCCACAACTTGACTCAACTCGTGGAGGAACCAACGCGAGTGCCAGATGCCCGAGGCGATTATGCGAACACCCTGGATCTGTTTTTGACATTCGAAACGAGTATTTATACCGTAGGTGTGTCTGCGCCACTGGGAAACTCAGATCACTGCTTGGTATCTGTCGCGCAAGCACTTGCATATCAAGCGAATAACCGGCCTAGGCAGATTCGCCATGTATGGAATTATGGGGCTGCTAACTGGGACGATATGCGAGATTTCTTCGCATCCTTTCCATGGTCGGAGGTGTGCTTCGGAAACTCCCATGTTAACGCTTGGTGGAGTAGGTATCAGAGATTATTCTTCTGGGGATGGAGATGTATATTCCACATTCCATGAAACGAAGTTCGTCTGATAAACCTCGGTTTGATAAAAAAAGCGAGCTGATTACAGCGGCAAAAAATAGAGCTTTTAAGCAATGGCGCTCTAATCTCACCGATGTAACAGAACGAATTTTGTTAGAATCAGAAACGCGTGCAACCAGGCGATTGATACCGCGAAGAAGGCTCACAACGACAGGGTGATCAATAAGCTCCTTCGGTGCCCAACTGGTTCGCGCTCCTTCTGGTCAATGGCAAAGACTGTCAGTGGTAACTTCGCATCCTCCTCTTTCCCTCCGTTGGTGACAGACAGCGTGACGTTAGTCACGAATCCAAAGGATAAAGCTAATGTGTTCGCGAATTTATTTTCGGCGAATTCAAATCTCGATCCCGGCCTTTTGGAGCCACCTATGATCTCGCCGGTACAGTCTTCCATGCGGGATATGAGATTTCGTCCGCGCACTATTCAACGCATTCTACGTGAACTGGATTGTAGGAAGGCAACCGGCCCGGACGGAATACCAGCAATAGTCCTTAATAACTGTGCTCCAGAACTATCGCCGGTTCTTGGTAGACTCTTCCGCTTATCTTATGCACGGAGGACCTTTCCTGCCTGCTGGAAAATCGCTCGAGTTCAGCCAATCCCAAAGACGGGAAAAAAGTGTCTCCCACAAAATTACCGTCCGATAGCATTACTCTCTATTTTATCTAAGGTATTGGAAAGTCATCAATACAGAATTGGTTAAGTATTTGGAGTGCAACGGACTTCTGAATGATCGTCAATACGGATTCCGTGGCAGGCGGTCCACAGGAGACCTTTTGACACTTATAACCAATATATGGACATCTGCGATTGAACGGCATGGTGAGTCAAGGGCGGTCGCATTGGATATCTCCAAGGCTTTTGACCGCGTCTGGCACGGGGCATTGCTGAGCAAACTTCGTTCATATGGACTTGCCCAACAGCTTTGCGACTGGACGGAAAGCTTCCTTGAGAATCGATCGATCCGGGTTGTTATGGACGGCGAGTGTTCGGATCTGCATCCTGTTAATTCGGGCGTGCCCCAAGGTTCTATTTTGGCTCCAACCTTGATCTTGCTTCACATAAATGATTTGTTGGAGACAACGGATAACAAAGTGTTCAGTTTTGCGGATGATAGTACGCTTGTTTCCTCCTTTTCGAGTGATCGGCCGATTAGTGCATCAACGTCGCACCAGCTGAGATGTAGACAGATTGACTCTCTGAACCAGGATCTAGATAAAGTCCTGCAGTGGGGAAAGGCCAATCTTGTCGACTTCAACGCAACGAAGACCCAGTATACTACATTCACAAAGAAAACTGGATCATCGGTTCCACAGCTGATGATGAATGGCCGGGCCCTTGAGGCTGGGGAAAGTTTGAGATTGCTCGGTCTCATGGTCTGTGGGAATGTATCATGGCATAAACACGTATCGGGTATCGCCAGATCAGCCTCAGGAAAACTGAGTTATCTTTTTAGAGCCAAGAAATATTTTACTCCGGCCCAACTTCTTCTCCTATATAAATCTCAAATTAGACCCGCGCTCGAATATTGCTCTCATGTTTCGAGCTCGGCTCCTAAACATACCCTCGACTTACCTGAGAGCGTACAGAGTCGAGCGAATCGCCTGATCGGGGACTCGGCGCTGACGTCGGGACTACAGTCGCTATCACATCGAAGGCGCGTGGCCGACCTCTGTCTGTTTTACAGATATTATCACGGATGCTGTTCTTCGGAGATTCTTGGCATTGTTCCACGCAATTCGGTTTATATGCGCTTCACAAGACAATCCGACGGATCGCACCCGTTTGTGGTTCATCTCCCGACGGCGCGAACATCTCTCAGAACTCGTTCCGTTACAGAGCGGGGAAGCTGTGGAACTGCCTTCCCACGCAAGTGTTCCCGGAGCCTTACAACCTGCAACTGTACAAAAAGAACTGCAACAGTTATTTGGTGGCATCTCGGGGCGCCCACTCGACGCTATAGGTTCGCCTCTCCCGAAAGAAGTCTAATAAAAAAAAAAAAAAAAAAAAAAAAAAAACTAGACGCTGCCACAACAAAATTAAACTTAACTTAAACAACACTCTAATAAAACCCTCCAAAACCTAAAATATCTGGGAATCACTTTTTCTAATAACTGGTCTTTTTCCCCCCACATTAAAAATTCCCTTCATAAAGCCACAATTCAGCTTAATCTCTATAGAAGAGTCATGTGGAAACCTAATAGTCTCTCTCACAAAGTCAAACTGCTCATTTACAAACAAATTATCAGACCCACACTCACGTACGCGTGCCCATTGTGGTACCATATCACTCCCTCCCAAATGGAGAAGTTACGAGTATTCGAAAGAAAATGCTTTAGGTATGTCTCTGGCTTACATCGTCGTCCTAACTCCTATCAGTACTATAGTAATGTCGAACTCTACAATACCGCTGGTATTGAGCGCCTCGATAGACGATTCCTCGAGCTGTCTATCAAATTTATCGAAAACCTACAAAATAACCCCAATCCCATAATAACCTCGCTCTTAGAGAACCCTCTAGATATCAGAACTAACTATCCCAACTGTCTCCACACCAGAGCTATCTTCGCCTCAGGCAGACTGGTAAATGATTCAAACGAGATCATATACCACAACACCGAAGTTACCCCTAACCAGTTCAAATACTGTAACGACCAACCATTTTCCAACATCCTACGTTTTTCCAACGAACAACCGGAGAGAAATACTCTTCCTCAAACCCATAACTGACCACATTCCACATCCTTTAATTCATATATCCCATTAATTATAAAACTTTGTTTATGGCTTTAGGAAAATCATACTGTAATCAGGCTAAACTAGGTTAAGTTATTTATATAATTAGGATTAAGTTTAGATTAAGTAAAGTTGAAAAAACAAATTCCTGGTTTTCTGACCTTTTCCAGGAAGATAATACTATTAAATTTATAAACACGCATGTATCTTGTATCTCATAAAATATTGTTTGGAAAATGTATATATTATTATAATAATTACATGTAAGCAATTGTTACGAATTAATTTTAAGTGACTGTATTACTTAAATGTACAAATTCTAATTATGGTTAATAAATACAGTTTTGAAAAAAAAAAAAAGTTAGACCCAAAATTATCACACTAAGGGTGTTGCACCCTAGTGTACAGTAGGGCTTTAGAAGTTAGGTGCTTCAACAGCAACAAAAATCAGGTCAAAAGAGGCCTGATACAAACACCTTGCATATTGATTTAATTAATCACTTTGGAGGTAAATATGACGAGGAGGCAGGACAATGGAGGAGACTCCATAACCACGAATTGGAAGAGCTATATCGCAAACCTACAATAGTGAGAGTAATCAAGTCGCGAAGATTAAGATGGGCCGGACACGTGGCGCGATTGGGGAACGATAGGACCGTGCATAGAATTCTTGACGGTAGACCAACGGGAAAGAGACCGGTAGGTCGGCCGCGACGGAGATGGGAGGACAATGTTAGGTTTGACCTTGAGGAGATCAGATCGAATGGTCAAGCGTGGAAGGAGAGTGCCCAGGACAGGGAACGATGGCGAAGCCGAGTCGGTGAGGTCATGAACTTCCGGGTTCTTACAGGCCAATAAATAATAATAAATAATAATCACTTGATGTATTAATGTTGCTTGGATACTCTTCTCTACTGATGCTGATTCATTTTAATAATAATAAAATTAATTTACAAAGAGTTCTGTTTGAAGGTTTTAATAAACAAAACAAAAATATAGATTCCATTTCATGTGCAAACATTACCGACCTTTGTAGTGTCTGCTTAAGCACAAGAAGTCCTTAAATGTAATTTCAAAATATGAATTTGAAAAAGAATTCAACAATAAAATAAAAAAATTAACACCAGCTCCGTGGATGAAAGAAATATCCAGGTAATCCACTTAAGGCACCAATCTGTCCTCGAATTATCCTAATCCGTCGCCAACGCTAAAATCGGACTGCATATCCACTGAAAAGACATCTTCATATATGTAATGTTATCTAAATGCAATATCAAGTTTAATTACCACCTGATTCTCCTAGAGTTCTTGAAAAGTTCATACTAGTAGATGTTGACTCTCGACTGGCAGCGAATGACCGATTGGAACGGATACGATTATGGGTGCAGTGCTTCAAATACACCTTCATCTCTCTGTTGCGTTTTTCGTCCCTCTCAGTGTTTTCCACAAGAGCATCTTTCGTTTTGACTAATAATTTTATTTGTTCCTTGAGTTTGCGGATTTGCTTGAAGTTGTCTATATATCCCTGAGGTTCGCATTGAATGCGTTGCTCAAATTGAAACCGGATGCATTTTCTCCAGGATTTCAACAATATATCCGGGTCTTCGAAGTACACACGCAATTTCTGGGGCATTGAATAATTTATCTGTATGGCATTGAAGGGACGCTTGTCTAATGGGCACAGTTGTAAACGGCTGGTACAAGTGCCACAAAGAACATGCCCACATGATCCACAATAGTATTCATCGGACTTGTCGGTGGAATTTGCTATACCACAGTTATTGCAATGTAACCACTGTGTCATAACTAATTGCTTTCTTTATTTTTATTACCACCACTGCAAAATATGCTAAAGTGCCTACGAGAAATTCCCACAAGTGCTCGTGTCGAACAATTATTCGGGCTTCGCTACTCTCTGTATTAGGTCCCGTTACTTCGAAAAACGATTGATATAAGAAACGAAAGCTATTGTGAACGGAGTTTTCCGGTGTCTGTTCAGGTGAGTGCTGATATTTTTTTTGCAACTTATTGATTTCCATATTTTACAATTTTAAAGCGTTTTAAAAAATGGAATTCTGTGCAATGGAAAAATGGAAATTCGAATTTTTTCGTAGGTTAATAAAACATTATTATTATTTTATTAAACAGTAAAAATAAAACATTATTTTTTACGCGTAAGAAGTTTTTGACATCTCTTAGGAAAGGCGGACCTATAACGCTGCATCAGCGTCCTGAGAGGTTATTTTTTCTCGATCAGCGAAGCTCCTAAAGATGGTTAACATTCACAGCCAACCAAATTCAGAATGCTTTGCCCTGAACGCCAAGATTTTACTTTGAAGAAAATTTAAATGTTGTAGTTTCAAATATAGTACTGGAATAGTATTTGGAGTAATTAGAAAATAGAAAAAACCCTACTAGATAACTCGTAGCTGGTGTTACTTAGTAAAATTCTTGTGCCGAGTGCCGCTTACGACATATCTCCCAGTACCTTTTTCACCAATGAAATCTTTCACATTCAAAGAAGTTTCCTTTCGTTTTGATGCATTTTACAAGCCCGTCTTCTAATTTCATCTGGCGACAGTCACAAATACAGATGTTTAATGATCCTCGCGGAGAAAAATCCATAAGGCGACGGTAGTAACTAGGAGGTGTAAAGTAATAAAAAGTGGACAGACAAGAAGTAACTAGCTGATAAAACCATTTTTTTTTTCGGGAGAGGCCAACTTAAAGCGCCGAGTGGGCGCCCCGAGATGCGACCAAATAACTGTTGCAGTTCCTTTAGAACAGTTCCAGGTTATAATGCTCCGGGAACACTCGTGTGGGGAGAGAGTTCCACAGTTTCCCTGCTCTGTAACGGAACGAATACTGATGCCGGGATGATCCCGCCGTCGGGAGAAGACCCGCAAACTGGTGCGATCCGTGGGATTGTCTTGTGGAGCGCATATAAACCGAATTGGGCGGAACAATACCACGAATCTCCGCAGAGCAGTACCCGTGATAATATCTGTAAAACAGACAGAGGTCGGCTACGCGCCTTCGATGTGATAGCGACTGTAGTCCCGACGTCAGCGCCGAGTCCCCGATCAGGCGGATCGCTCGACTCTGTACGCTCTCAGGTAGGTCGAGGGAATGTTTAGGAGCCGACCTCGAAACATGAGAGCAATATTCGAGCGCGGGTCTAATTTAGGATTTATACAGTAGAAGAAGTTTGGCCGGAGTAAAATATTAATAAATTGCCTCTAAAAAGATAGCTCAATGTTCCTAAGGCGGATCTGGCGATGTTCGACACTTGTTTATGCTACAATACATTCCCACAGACCGTGACGCCGAGCAATTTCAAGCTTTCCCCAGATTCGGGGATCTGGCCATTCATCATCAGCTGTGGAACCAATGATCCGGTTTTCTTTGTGAATGTTGTATATTGTCTTCGTAGCATTGAAGTCGACGAGATTGGCCTTTCCCCACTGCAGGACCTTATCCAGATCCGGATTCAGAGAGTCCATCTGTCTACATCTCAGTTGGTGCGACGTTGATGCAGCAATCCGCCGATCACTCGAAAAAGAGAAAACAAGCGTACTACCATCCGCAAAACTGAACCCATTATTATCTGTTGTCTCCAAAAAATCATTTCGTCATGAGGCTTGTTAAATTTTCCATAATGATTTGTCAATAAAAAATCATTTAGGTGAAGCAAAAATAAGGTTGGAGCCAAAATAGAACCTTGAGGCGCCCCCGAATTAACAGGATACAGATCCGAACACTCACCGTCTACAACAACCCGGTTCGATCGATTTTCGAGGAAGCTCTTCGTCCAGTTGCAAAGCTGCTGGGATAGTCCATATGAACGAAGTTTGCTCAGCAATGCCCCGTGCCAGATGCGATCAAAAGCCTTGGAGATATCCAATGCGACCGCCCTTGACTCACCATGCCGCTCAATCGCAGATGTCCATATATCGGTTATAAGTGTCAAAAGGTCTCCCGTGGACCGTCTGTCACGGAATCCGTCTTGACGATCATTCAGAAGTCCGTTGCACTCCTAATACTTAATTAACTCAGTATTGATGATTTTTTCCACCACCTTAGATAACATTGTTGTATATATTTTACCAATTTAATATAATATAGGAAAAGGGGTATAAGTAAGGGTACTGACTTACTTGGGCGGACCGTGGGCGAGGACACGGATGCGGAGTCCGTAACAACATAGACAGTAATGCTATCGCCCGGTAATTTTGTGGGAGACACTTTTTTAATGTCTTTGGGATTGGGTGAACCCGAGCGGTTTACCAGCTGGTAGAAAAGGTCCTCTGTGCATAAGATAAGCGGAAGAGTCTGCCAAGAACCGGCGATAGTTCTGAAGCACAGTTCTTAAGGACTATTGCTGGTATTCCGTCCGGGCCGGTTGCCTCCCTACAGTCCAGTCCACGTAGAATGCGTTGAATAGTACGCGGGCCAAATCTCACATCCGGCATGGAAGACCGTACCGGCGCGATCACAGGTGGCTTCAAAGGACTGGGATCGAGGTTTGAATTCGCGGAAAATAAATTCGCGAACACATTAGCTTTATCCTTTGAATTTGTGACTAACGTCCAGCTTCCCGTCACCAACGGAAGGAAAGAGGAGGAAGCAAAGTTACTGCTGACAGCTCTTGCCATTGACCAGAAGGAACGAGAACCAGTCGGGCACTGAAGGAGTTTATTAGTTACTCTGTCGTTGTGAGCTTTCTTCGCAGTATCAATCGCCTGATTGCACGAGTTTCTGATTCTAATAAAATTCGTTCTGTTAACATCGATAGGATTGGAGCGCCATTGTTTAAAAGCTCTATTTTTTGCCGCTGTAATCTGCTCACATTCTTTATCAAACGAACTTCGTTTAATGGAATGTGGAATATACATCTCCATCTCCAGATCCGCGCAAGCGTTAACATCGGAGTTTCCGCAGCACACCTCGGACCACGGAAAGGATGCGAAGAAATCTCGCAAATCATCCCAGTTAGTAGCCCCATACTTCCATACATCCGGCCAGCCGCGTCGGTTCTGTTAGAATGCACCAACCAGCCGGAATTGTGTACATTCAAATCGCCAAGGACGTTTGGAATGATAGTGAAGAACGTGTGATTCGACCTGACGCTATGACACTTAGAATCACCAAAAATTGAACCTAAGCGTACACATCAGGCTACTGGCCGATTTTAGAATTCGATTTTTAAACTCAAGTATATTCCACTGATGTGAATTGTTATATTATCGCTATGGTATACGGCTCTGATGTATTTTCTTATTCGATTTTCGTTCGCTGTTCTTCACTATTTGCTTGTGCACCGTGTGTGTATCTGTTATAATTTCAAAAGCTGTGTGGTTGATCTGTATCCAGTCGACAGTATGTGAAAGATGTTCGAAAAATGTCGCCAGTCGATCGTTATTCGGGGAGTGGTAAAGACAACAAAGAAATTTAACAGAATCCCCCAGCACGACCCTCAACCGTATGATGTCCATATTATTGGGTTCCAACGCCGCCATCCTCTGGCAAGCCAGATCAGATCGCGCAAAAACGCAGACTCCGCCTTTAAAACGGAATCTGGAATATAAGTCGTATTCTGAGCAACGAAGATATGTCGAGTCAGTTGATGAATCGACCTGGGTCTCAGTTAGGGCAAGGATATCAGGTTTCGCTGTTTGTAAATATTGGTGGGCGGCGTTTACATTCGTATTGGTGAAACCGATGCCCCCGATTTTACAAAATGCCGTTACCAGTCGATCGTGGATAGAGCCTCGAGAGCGAGCCCGATTATGTGATGACGAATTCCTTAAAGTTCGGTTATTTATCATAATATCTGCATGTTTCCCCTGACATAGTCTCCCCCAGAGATCGGAATGGGAAACTAGTTCAACTCCGGAATTCTTAATATCAGAAGGTACCATCATGACTTATCTCCGTGTCAGTCCGGGCCGTCAGCCACACATCCGAAACACCGTCGAATTTCACTCGTCGAGATCGCGGAAGGTACAACGTGACGGGGTGGCATCTCAGCTTGGGACCGACCATCACCTATACTAACCTTTTCTCGAACCGGTCCATCAGCCAAGCTCCGAAAATGGCCACGGATTTCTCCCGACCATTTCACGGAGCCTAAAGCTTGATGGGGTGGTATTTCACCGGGCGACAGGGCGTTGGGACCCCACCTAGCACTCGGCCTTTAGTCGCCTCTTACGACAAGCTGGCCTAGCAGTGAGTATATTCTAACGCCATACTCACTACCAAAACAAAATTTGTTTTTGGTAAAATTCTTCTATATTCATTAACATAATCTCCTTCAACAGTGATACAATCATTCCAACGCTTTTCTAACATTTTTATGCCATGTGCGTAGAATGATTTATCTTTAGCTTCAAAATAACTCCCAGTTGCAATGATGACTTCATCATAATAGCCAAATCTTTTGCTCTGGAGCATTTTTGAGGTCTGCAAACAGCCAGTTATAATTGGTGGCCAGATCTGGAGAAGACGGTGGATGGTGATGCGTTCTAGTTCTCGTGGCATGACAAGAATCATGCTGTAACTTCCAATGCTACAAAGAGTAAAATCTAAGGTGACGTATCACTTCCCACTTAATATCATATAAGGAAATAATAACTGTGTGTGTTCCCACAGTTTGATTTAACAGGAAACCCTGGGTCGATAATTCCTATTTATTAGCCTGCGGACCCGTTCCGTTCTGTGCGCTCTCCTTCCACGCTTGACCATCCGATCCAATCTCCTCAAGGTCAAACCTAGTATTGTCCTCCCATCTCCGTCGCGGCCGTTCTGTCGGTCTATTTCCCGTTGGTCTAACGTCAAGAATTCTACGCACGGTCCTATCGTTGCCCATCCGCGCCACATGTCCGGCCCATCTTAATCTTCGCGACCTGATTACTCTCGCTATTGTAGGTATGCGGTATAGTTCTTCCAATTCGTGGATGTGGAGTTTTCTCCATTGTCCTGCCTCCAAGTCATATTTACCGCGAAATATGTTCCTTAAAACTTTATTCTCGAATACCCGTTTTCTTCCCGTTTTGTGAGAGCCCATGTTTCGCATCCGTATAGAGCGATCGGCATAATAATGATTCCATAGACACGGAGCTTTATACTACGTGATAACAGTTTGCATTTCAGGAGTTTACTGACTGCGTGCCAACTAGCGTTGCCGAAGTATAGTCTTTTGTTAATTTCCTTCGACATTTCGTTACTGGCCGTCAGTATCGTTCCCAGATATTTTAATTCTTTAACTTTTTCAAATATAGGATGGGCCATACATTTTTGCAAATGGCAAAACTTGATTTTTAAAAACCGTTAGAGGGAGGGGCGCGCGAGTAATGGGGCGTAATAAACATTCGCTTTTTTTTGAAAATGGGAACGACTATTGAGGTTTTCCATTCTTCTGGAGTGAGTTCCTTATCCCATATTATTTGGATGAGTTGGTGGATCTTTCGAGCGGTTGCCTCTCCTCTACGCTTCACAAGCTCTGCCGGTATGCAGTCGACTCCGGGAGCTTTGTTGTTTTTCAATCGATTTATTGCGTCTACAAATTCGTTGAGAGAGGGCTCTGGGATCTGAGGCTCGGCTGTATGTTCGCTTGGTGCGTATATTTGTGGTTGATGGGTGCGTACATTGAGCAGGTTTTCAAAGTATTGCTTCCATCTTGTCAAGATGTTGTTTGTTTCTGTGACCAGACAGCCGTTTGCATCTCGAATTATTTTGACTGGTAACCATTTCTAATTGAATTTATGCCAGCATATATACCTCTGATGTTCTTTGCTCTAGAATTCTCTAGGATTTTTTCGATCCGAGTCTTCTCCCATTCGCGTTTGAAGAGTCTCATTGTCTCTCTCAGAATGGTCGCGTATCTTTCTGCGTTGACTTCATAATGTCTTTGTAAGTGGATGACTCTGAGGCGTTTATGTTGATCGATCTTCGCCCTGCACTCACCGTCAAACCAAGGTTTGGACATAATTGTTTTCTTAATCCTAATACCTTTTGGGCTGTTTGTTTGATTGCATCTCTGATGGATGTCCATTTAGTGTCCACACTATTGGCTTCCTCTTCCTCATTGCTCCCATTCCCTAGAATGCTAAATCTATTCGTTAATTCGTCTTGATATTCAGCCCTTTTGCGCACGTCTTTTAGTTTATCAATGTCGAACTTTTTGCGTCTCCCGTGACTGTCCATGTGGGATTGCTGCGAGGCGACTCCTGATTTTGCCCACCACTAGAAGATGATCGGAGTCGCAATCTGCTCCTCTATATGATCTTATGTTAAGGATATTCGAGTGGTGTCTGTGGTCTATGAGGAAGTGGTCTATTTGGTTACGCGTTACGCCGTCGGGTGATATCCATGTGGCTTTAAGAATTTGCTTGTGCTTGAACATCGTGCTTTTCACTAACAGATCTTTTGACGCTGCGAACTGGACAATTCTAATTCCATTATCATTTGAAACGTCGTGTAGGCTTTCTTTACCTATAGTTGGTTGGAAGATGTTTTCCTTTCCAATTTTCGCATTGAGGTCCCCGAGGATTTTAACATCGAATGATGAGATCCCATCAAATACTTCTTCTAGGGCCTCGTAGAACGTGTCCTTCGTTTCTTCGTTCGTAGATTCTGTTGGGGCGTGTACGTTTATAAATACATAATTGTACCATTGTCCCTGTATTTTTAGCATAGACATTCGGTCATTAATAAATTTCACATCTTTTACATGGGGCGTAATCTTCTTGCTTATGATGACGCCGGTTCCGAGGTTATGTGAATCGGTACCTCCACACACCAATGTAAATCCGTTGGTTTCGATTACTTGATGTGGGAGTCGGACTTCCTGAACCGCGACGATGTCTATTTTATATTCTTTCGTGTTTTCTACGACCGTCTGTATCGCGCCTGGTTTATATAACGTTCGAACATTTCACGTCCCGACGAGTATATCCCGCTTTTTCCGTTTTTCCCTACGTCTTCTTTTTGCCGACTCGGTGTTTTCTTGATGATTTGTTCCCTTATGGTAGTGTCGGCTCATCACACCTACACCTACCGGGTTTTTTGTGTATTGATCATTCATTGCATTGGATCACTCTGGGGTTTTAAATGGTCCGCCATATCAGAGCCCCTCTTTGATATGGTAAGGTCTGCACTACTCTAATTCGACCCGGTGTCAGAGGCGCCGTTATACCCCTGGCTGCAAACCATCCAATGGGCACGGTGACGCGTAAAACCCAGGATTAGGGGCGGTAGATCTTTGTGTGTTACTCCTCGCTAGACTGTCTGACATGGGTGGCCCTACAGGAAGCGTATGCTTCCGTCAGCATAACATGAGTGATTCATCGTAGTTTAAGCCCCCGCACCACGTCAAGGTTTCTACCAAGTGGGGGTCCCAACAACATTCCCCTCTATAATAGAGGATTCCTGGACCCTTCCCATAGGGCATACTGCTGACACTATAAACACGCACGCACAGTACAAGCCAGCACAAACATACACACACATCGGCCAAAGGGCAGATTATCAGACGCCGAAGACGTAATGTGCGTTTGGTACTGCACTCAAGACCTACCAGTCTTGTATGACTTCTTTCCCACCATCCCTCCATCCAAGTAGTTAGAGAATATTTGAACTAACCCTGTCCACACTATCCTCAGATATCTCCCCACCCTTTCTTTTTCAGATATCTTAGACCGAGCCCAACATCCTCACGGATGTGGGTGATTCTGGTTATCGCAAGATGATCAGAAGCCAGAGACAAGATGAAGGACACATCTGTCCTTTTATCGCTAAAGTCGGCCTCTCGCCACCCCATTTTTTGCATAAGTTGAGTTGTAAGTTGAATATAAAGAAGTATACTTCGCAATTGAACTTTTTTTCTTAGATTCCAAGGTGAACAAAAACTTAACTTGTGCGTTGTCTAGTGGCCAATATGAAATTACTTCTACGAGGTGGTGCCATAATATGAGTTTCCATTGTTTTTCTTTTTAATTCTTAAGTATGCGCGTATTATATTATATGAAAAACCTGAAAAAATATATACTTACGCGTTCTATAGGAGAATGAAATTGAGAAGAAGTAGCATAAGCAGTTAATTGAAATGAAGTCCATTACTGTGAACATAAAAACCTTTGTCTAGAGCCACTGATGAGAATAATTACTCTTATAAGTTCCAAAAACTCTTCTCTAAAAAAAAATATAAGCTTACCTACTAATATTCTTCAGGTCATTTACGAGTAATACTCTAAAGTTGAGCTCATGTTTCGTATGCCGCGCAATTCCTTGATTCATATGGCCTAATCCGAAGCATGCCGTACATCTTTTAAATTGAAAACACTTTGTTAGCGTTTCTAATCGTTTTATTCATTCGAATTTCTGATACATGGTATCGATCAAATTTCTACATGAAATTAATTTTGTGAGGATTCGAATTGCTATCAAAATGAATTTTTTGAGCAACTAATGTTGCCGATGCCTTTGTTTGTTAATTGAATGTTTTTTCTAATTCTATGAAGAATGAAAACCAAACGACCGAATGTTCAACGATTACAAAATGAATCTGATTAATTTTGGCCAAAGCAAAAATGTCGTCGATCTGCAGTAAATTACCAAAAGTGAGATTTAAAAAAAATATTGTAAATACGTTCATAGGTTGTAGAAATTGAATGTTAGTTAAAGAAGTAGATTTGTTTTAGTTAAAATATAAATACTTCGGGTAAGATGTGCGCATAACATTATCAGGTGGAATATCTTTATTGAGTTTCCGATATTTGGCGTTCGATAAGCTTGTTGTAGTTATCAGTACTTTTTGGGCAATAAAATCGATAATATTTACTGATAGAAAAGCAACTCACGTATATCAATACTTTCTGGATAGTAAAATCGGTAATATTAACTAATAAAAAAGAATAATAATAATATTAGAAAAGCAACTCATGTATATCAATACTTTTGTGGAATAAAATCGATAATAGTTACTAATAGAAAAGCATCTCACATGTACTTTGTACTTAAGAAACCATTTCAAATACTTTGTTGGTAATAGGTGTTAGAGAAATTAGAGATTCATGGCAACTTCATCGTCATGAGATTTTATTTTTTTGAAAAGTGCTTCAAAACATCGATTATATCAGATGAAGCAATTAAAAAGAGTCTCCACTGAAGTTAAGAAATTGGTTAACACATAGCATGCGCTGCCAATTAACATCAATACACTGCCTTCTAAAAGCAGATCTTGTCGAAACCACCCTAACAAAAAAATCTTTCTAAATAATATATACTAAGGTAAGCGAAAAATTAAATAATTTTTAATGATCATATATATCTGAATAGTAACATTATTTTCTAGAATGCTTTTTGTATTCCATGCCTGGTGGATAACTAGTTGCATTTGGTATCTTTCAAAATTGAGTACCCTGCATGTTTTGAAATGAATCAAAGAAGTGCATAACAACCTGGAAAATCCATCGTCTATCATAAAGAAGTCGAATAATGTTCTTGAATTCACATGTCTCGTCTTCCTCAAAAAACTTAGGTTGAGAGACGACAAAGTACACCGTCAAAAAAATTATCCTGGCTGATAGATATAATACTAAACATCTCTAACGAATTCTTAGGAAACATTCGAGAGTTCGTTAAAGCGACAATGGATGAAATGACCAACAAAACGATCAATATTGTTTGAATCAGTCGCATAGTGAAGATCGAAAAGTCTGAAATATGGAATCGACCATTGAAGTAACTACGAAGGAAATGGCCAATAAAGTAATTACTATGATCGAGGGAGGGCCAAGAAGTACTCGGATGATGTAGATTTAAAAGCTCCATTGCAATGAAAATGGAGGAAATTCTCAATATGCCCAATCGGTGTATGATGAAATAATCGTTGTGACAAACAACCATTTGATTGAGTCCCCGAAGTATATCTTACAGTTCGTTAAAGTGACAACGAAAGAAATGGTCAATAAAGTTATCAATATCGAACCCATCGCTCACAAAGTGAAGGTCTATATATATCCTCAAAGGAAGGACTAGCAAATTGGCGAGATTCAAAATGCCTGATTGTACAGTAAAAAACGGAGTGACCACTGTAACAGTCGATCGCTAGAATGAATGATTGCACAATACATACCTAGCAGTTTATTGACGTGACAACAGAAGGGAAGGTCCATCGTCAATATCGAACTAGCAGGATAAAGGACAAGTTTTCACACAAACCCGTACTGGCCTTCTAACAGCGTGGTTAAAATTATTTCGAAGGGAGTAGTATTATTATTATTTATATTTATTGGCCTGTAGGAACCCGGAAGTTCATGACCTCACCGACTCAACTCAGCCATCGTCCCCTGTCCTGTGCACTCTCCTTCCAGGCTTAATCATCTGATCCGATTTCCTCAGGCCAAACCTAACATTGTCCTCCCATCTCCGTCGCGGCCGTCCTACCGGTCGAAGGGAGTAGTTTAAAAAATAATTAATATCACAGAGTCAAGCTATAAAAGTTGCAAGATCAACGCGCATGGAGCATCTAACATTGATTGATTGAAATGAAAATGGACGAAATTTTCAAATTGTTTAAGCGCAGAGTAAATGGCGATTTGGTCGTTGGGAAGGTTGGCCACAGGCTTGAATGGGTGCAGAATCTCTATTCGTTTATTGAAATAGTTAAGAACTTGCTTCAAACAATAGATGTTAAAAGTTAAGAAATCGTAAGAGCTTTCAACTTGATATGTGTGAACAAAAGGGATTTTAAACGCCCAAATCCGTGTCAAACCACAGCACGAGCGAAAGAATAACCAAAGGATAAGGAATGGAGGTATCGATATGCTTTCGTGGTAAAAATCTGATACAGTTTAGTGTTTGCAAAGAAAAATTTCGGTATTTCGATATCGTAAGAGCTTCCAACTTGATTTGTGTGGACAAAAGGGATTTTAAATGCCTAAATCCATGTCAAACCACATTACGAGCGAAAGAATAACGAAAGGAGGTATCGATATGTTTTCGTGGTAAAAATCTGATACATTTTAGTGTTTGCAGAGAAACATTTCGGTATTTAGATATGTTTATGCTATCGATATTTTTTCAAATGTAAATTAACGGTACTTTCAAAACAAACAACACATAGTAATTAAAAATATTGTAACAAAAGCATTATTCTAGTAGTTAAAAGAAAACTTAAGTTACTGAAACTTTTTAGCTCTATAAGAAGAAAAATTCCTAAAGTAATCGATTATTTTAATTTGTACCTTTAAAAAGTCACAAGTAGTTTTAGATAAATTAACCACCTTGTATTACGAAGATCCTTCATTCAAAGCATTTTTTTTTAATGTAATGGATATATTTTTATTGACAATACTGCAATAAGAATGTTGACCTATAACTTAATTAAAGAACATTTAAATGAATGAAATTATGTGGTTAAGTAAACTAAAAGATTCTTACAAGTAATCGATTTAGTCTAGCTCGTATTGCTCAATTAAATTAAAAACAAAAATAGAGGGGTACTTAAAGTAATCGATTTCATTCAGTTTTCATATTAATAATAATAAAATAAAAAATAAATAAATAGATACATAAAAAATAAATACAACGAATTAAGGGTCCTTTAGGTATATGATTTTTTTTAGCTTACATTAATAAAATAATAAAAGCAAACAAAAAATTGAACTGTAGGAGTTGTTTTGGAACTTGATACATAAAAAAAAATTGAGGTCTTTTAACTAATCGATTTGTTTTAGTTTTCATTAATAAAATAATAAAAACAAACAAAAAATTTAACTGTTGCATTTGTTTCGGAACTTGCACAGATAAATAGATACATCAAAAAATAATAAAACAAATTAACGTCTTTTAAGTAATCGATTTGTTTTAGTTTTCATTAATAACATAATTTTTAGTTTTCATTAATAAAAAAATTTAACTGTAGGAGTTGTTTTGGAACTTGCACAGATATATAGATACATAAAAAAATAAATAAAAAAAATTAAGGGCCCTTTAAGGATTCGGTTCGTTTTAGTTTACATTAATAAAATAATAAAAGCAAACAAAAAATTTAACTGTAGGAGTTGTTTTGGAACTTGCACATATAAATAGATACATAAAAAAACAATAAAAAAATTAAGGTCTTTTAAGTAACCGATTGGTTTAGTTTACATTAATAAAATAAAAAAAGCAAAAAAAAATTTAACTGTAGGAGTTGTTTTGGAACTTGCACATATAAATAGATACATAAAAAAACAATAAAAAAATTAAGGTCTTTTAAGTAACCGATTTGGTTTAGTTTTCATTAATAAAATAATAAAAGCAAACAAAAAATTTAACTGTAGGAGTTGTTTTGGAACTTGCACATGTAAATAGATACATAAAAAAACAATAAAAAAATTAACGTCTTTTAAGTAATCGATTTGTTTTAGTTTTCATTAATAAAAAAAATTTAGTGTAGGAGTTGTTTTGGAACTTGCACAGATATATAGATACATAAAAAAATAAATAAAAAAAATTAAGGGCCCTTTAAGGATTCGGTTCGTTTTAGTTTACATTAATAAAATAATAAAAGCAAACAAAAAATTTAACTGTAGGAGTTGTTTTGGAACTTGCACATATAAATAGATACATAAAAAAACAATAAAAAAATTAAGGTCTTTTAAGTAACCGATTGGTTTAGTTTACATTAATAAAATAAAAAAAGCAAAAAAAAATTTAACTGTAGGAGTTGTTTTGGAACTTGCACATATAAATAGATACATAAAAAAACAATAAAAAAATTAAGGTCTTTTAAGTAACCGATTTGGTTTAGTTTTCATTAATAAAATAATAAAAGCAAACAAAAAATTTAACTGTAGGAGTTGTTTTGGAACTTGCACATATAAATAGATACATAAAAAAACAATAAAAAAATTAACGTCTTTTAAGTAATCGATTTGTTTTAGTTTTCATTAATAAAAAAAATTTAGTGTAGGAGTTGTTTTGGAACTTGCACAGATATATAGATACATAAAAAAATAAATAAAAAAAATTAAGGGCCCTTAAGGATTCGGTTTGTTTTAGTTTACATTAATAAAATAATAAAAGCAAACAAAAAATTTAACTGTAGGAGTTGTTTTGGAACTTGCACATATAAATAGATACATAAAAAAAAAAAACAATAAAAAAATTAAGGTCTTTTAAGTAACCGATTGGTTTAGTTTACATTAATAAAATAAAAAAAGCAAAAAAAAATTTAACTGTAGGAGTTGTTTTGGAACTTGCACATATAAATAGATACATAAAAAAACAATAAAAAAATTAAGGTCTTTTAAGTAACCGATTTGGTTTAGTTTTCATTAATAAAATAATAAAAGCAAACAAAAAATTTAACTGTTGGAGTTGTTTTGGAACTTGCACATATAGATACATAAAAAAAAAAGTTAACGCCTTTTAAGTAATCGATTTGTTTTAGTTTTCATTAATAAAATAATTTTTAATTTTCATTAATAAAAATATTTAACTGTAGGAGTTGTTTTGGAACTTGCACAGATATATAGATACATAAAAAATATATATATATAAAAATTAAGGTCCTTTAAGTAATCGATTTGTTTTAGTTTTCATTAATAAAATAATAAAGCCAAACAAGAAATTTAACTGTAGGAGTTGTTTTGGAACTTGCACAGATATATAGATACATAAAAAAAAAAAATATATATATATATATAAATTAAGGTCCTTTAAGTAATCGATATGTTTTAGTTTCCATTAATAAAATAATAAAGCCAAACAAGAAATGTAACTGTAGGAGTTGTTTTGGAACTTGCACAGATATATAGATATTTAAAAAAAAAATAGAAAAAAATTAAGGGCTCTTAAGGATTCTATTTATTTTAGTTTACATTAATGAAATAATAAAAGCAAACAAAAAATTTAAATGTTGGAGTTGTTTTAGAACTTGCACGGATATACAGATACATAAAAAAAATAAATAAAAGAAATTAGGGCCCTTAATGATTCGATTTGTTTTAGTTTACATTAATAAAATAATAAAAGCAAACAAAAAATTTAACTGTTGGAGTTGTTTTGGAACTTGCACGGATATATATATACATACATAAAAAAAATAAATAAAAGAAATTAAGGGCCCTTTAAGGATTCGATTTGTTTTAGTTTACATTAATAAAATAATTTTTAGTTTTCATTAATAAAAACATTTAACTGTAGGAGTTGTTTTGGAACTTGCACGGATATACAGATACATAAAAAAAATAAATAAAAGAAATTAGGGCCCTTAATGATTCGATTTGTTTTAGTTTACATTAATAAAATAATAAAAGCAAACAAAAAATTTAACTGTTGGAGTTGTTTGGGAACTTGCACGGATATATACATACATAAAAAAATAAATAAAAGAAATTAAGGGCCCTTTAAGGATTCGATTTATTTTAGTTTACATTAATAAAATAATTTTTAGTTTTCATTAATAAAAGCATTTAACTGTAGGAGTTGTTTTGGAACTTGCACAGATATATAGATACATAAAAAAATTGAGGGCCCTTTAAGGATTCGATTTGTTTTAATTTACATTAATAAAATAATAAAAGCAAACAGAAAGTTTAAAAGGGTCTATCTAAAAAAAAAAAAAAAAAAAAAATCAAATAAAGTTGAAAAGTTCTTATGTATTGGTATAAAGTTCTTACATATGATATATCTGATTCATTTTAATTTACTATTCATAAAATAATAACAAAAATTAATAAACCAATAAAATAGTAATAATAATAATGTATAAAGCATTCTTTTGTAGTTGTTGATCGATAGGTTTCTTATTAGATTAAAAAAAATGACATCTACTTAAAAAATATACCTACTCAAAAAAAAAAAAAAATGATATCTAGATTTAAAAAATAAATATGTATCTTTTCTTGTGGTTATCGGTAGGAAAGGAAATTCCAGTTTAATAAAATGATCTTATTGTTTCAAATATTAGAAGCCCGCTGAAAATTAACTAATGTAGAATGATGGGAGTTACTGTTAGAATTGCTGGTATTTAAGGTAAATGTAAATACAATTTTACGTTTGTTTAAGAGTAAATTGAAAATCTTTACAATATACTTACCCATTTAACGTAGCTTACGGAGGACACACTCACTTGTATCATGCACACTGTATATGATCACTTCTAGAAGTTGAGTATAACTTTACTTTGCAGCACATATGAGTACTTCTATATCATTCACAAGCCATTTTCCACGCCTTCAGGCTTCTTGGATGTTCTTATTGGTTCCCCAAATTGGAATGTTTACTTACCTGGCGCTTTATTGGTTGATTGTAGGTCTTTTAAGTTGACTGCAAAGTTCGTAAAGTTAGACTTAGGAATAAATATTCACAAAAAAATATCTTAGATGATAAAATTCTTTTTCTGCCGACGGCAAATCCGCGCCGGCATTACGATAACGTTTTTTACTTCTTCGTTTTTTTTGTCTTCTTTTTTTTTTTGTTTGTTGTTTCCTTTTTAAATTTTTTTACATATCATATAAATGTCTAATATAATTACGAAATTACTAACTCTCTTTATAATAAAAATATTAACATAAATCAATAGTAATTGATGTTTAAAATTATTGCTTTGTTTGTTAAACATATTTTGTTATAGTCATAGTCGTAGTTTGATGAAGTTTATGTTTTCCGTTAGTATTTTCGATTAGGCCGGTTTCTGAATTGTCTTCTGTCGTTTGGTACGCGTGTTCGATCGCGACTGCGTTCAAAATTCCGCCGAGTAGTGCTTCCAGAGCTGTGGTTGTTATTATCATCGCCATCGCTACCATCTTTGTATCTTTGAGTGCTTGCACTTCCGGTCCATTTTTGTTCGGTATCTGTACTATTGTTATCCGTATCTTCTCTAAATGGGTTATTTGGATTCATGTTGAAAGCGTTTATATTATATTGTGGATTAGCTTGAACCTGTTGAACCACACCATTTTGTTGGGGTATGGCCCAAGGACTAGGTCGATTTTTATCCTTATTAGCAAATACACCAGTTGCCCATGGATTAGGTCTACTTTTAACCATGTCCGTTTTCGACCTTCGCACTTCCACATCACCATTCTTAACCGAGTTCGTATCGTTTTCCTCGCGTAATTTCAGTGATGTGTATTGAGTTTTTGCACTCTCCCGCCAGTCGATGTCTGATGCATAGACTATTCTAACATTGTGATTTCTATTTTCATGTCGAGACTTTTTCTGAGGAGGCGATCCATTGGAGTCGGTTGTTGGTGATGGACTACGTCTAGTTTCTAAGGGTATGATATCACGAAGTTCTTCTATTTCACCAGAGTTGATGTATCGATTTAACGCATCAGGACCATTTCGTATTATAATTGCTAGTTTGGTATCCGGTAAAACTCGAATAAGTCGACCATGCACTGATATTGCTACGACCGTATTCAGTTCCATATCGTCGGGTATTCCATCCGCACTGCAACTAGTAGAATCTTTCGTATTTGTGTCATCTTGCTCATCATTTCGACGACTATCATTCCAATGTGCTTGGAAATTTCTTGGTATTGGTTTACTGTAAGGTACTTTCTTTTCTCTGTCTTTATCTGAACTTTTGTTGGGATCCAAATCCAATCCCGGAATGAAGCCTTTATCAGCTGTAAGACTTGTTGGATAGTCGACCTTATCTTCTGGGCCCATACCAGGAATGATTGCATCGTCTAAAAGAAGTGAATCAATTAATCTGTGTGATAATTAAATTCAGATTTTCTTACCATATTCACAGTCATCTAGAGTCGCTAAACTAGCCGGAAGAGTATTTAAATTGTATTTATCTCTCATTAAATCACCCGGGCGATTTCTTGTCCAAAATTTGATTGTGTGATCATTTGAACCAGAACATAATATATGACCCAATGGATGCCATGCTAGTGTCCAAACTATACTATCATGTGCCGCTTCAATATTACCGATTTCTTTATCAGTTCTAGAAATAAAAAAATCAATAATTATGTGGACCTATTAACTAAATAAATTAATTCAAATCCTTACCCAACATTCCAAAATAATACTGAACCATCTGAACCACCTGAACTGAATAGTCCTTCGTGTATTGGATGCCAGGATACCGAACTGGCTTCTTTTTTATGACCACGGAAGACTTGCATTTCCTCGCGGAATTTTCGAATATCAAACAGTTTAAGTAAATGATCACGAGACGCCGTAACAAGCCAATTGCCGTTGTTATTCCATTTAAGATCCATAACTGTGGATTTGTGTGCATGCCTAAATATATCGAATATTAAAACAATTGTTCGTCTACCGATGTTTTCTTTGCTTTTAGACAAAAAAAGGAAAGAAGTGAAACAGTTATTACTTACAATGTAGCCAATGCCTGTCCCGTCTTTGGGTCCCACAATTTGATTGGCTGTTGATTGTCTTTACTTCCCGATACGACTAGCGCCTTGTTAGGATGCCAATGGACACATTTCACATCAGCACCGTGACCTAAAACGTATAAATAATACTTTATAGTATATATAATACTTTATAGTATAAATAATACTTTATCATCATTATCATCATCGGCACTACAACCGGGATGCGGTCTTGGCTTTATTTTGCAAGTCTCTCCACCGGTATCCGGTCCATATTCGAGACTTGTTAAATTGTCCATAATAATTTGTTTTTCCGGGCAAGGTTATTAGCCTTGCGCCAAAATAATACTTTATATCCTAAATACTTTATATCCATAAAAGTATAAATAATACTTTATATCCATACAGCACAATCTATTTGACAGGTAATTGCACAGTATTGTGTCAATCGTTTCAAGATCATTGGAGTCGATAACCCTACATTGATAGTTGTTTTGCTTGGGAATTGTTAGCTTTGTTTGGTGTTTACCGATGACATCATCATCATCATCGGCACTCCAACCGGGAACCGGTCTTGGCCTTATTTAGCAAGTCCTGGGGCTTGTTAAATTTTCCATAATGATTTGTTTTTTCCGGGCAAGGTCATTAGTCTTGCGCCAGAGGCTCCCCGACGGGGAATCGAGCCCCGGTCTACCGCGTGACAGGCGGGTATACTAACCACTATACTATCGAGGAGCCACCCATGACATGTTTATGTTAATTTTAACGGATTTGGAATTATAATGGTTGGTTTAGGACAACTAAACCGCAGGTGGCGGATTGGAGGTCATTGTTGGGAACGTTAGGTACCTCACATTGTCGCACCCGGTGGACAATTTGTGTATTTTTATATACTTCTCTCAGGAAAGGGAAATCTATCTCTAGCTTTGTTTGTGCGCCCTAAGACGCTATAATATAACTGTTGGAATTGTTTTGGAACTGGCACAGGGAAGTTATTCCACAGTTTTCTCGCTCTATAAGAAAACGAATTGCGATAAAAAGAAGTATATGTCTTTGAGAAAAGGGGTTTTTAGTTTAGCTTAGTGGGGCTAGCACCCCATTTATTGGCTTAATTCAAGCAAGATAATTACCTACATCTAAAGTATGAGTCACAAATTGATGGGATTTCTGACGCTCCCCACAGACACACACGAACACACAACCTTAGTGAAGTACATAGTACAAAATTCGATTTCTAAACTCAAGTACACTCAACTGATGTAGAATTGTTATGCTATCGCTATGGTATACAGCTCTGATGCTTTCTCTTATTCGATTTTCTTTCGGTGTTCTTCACTATTTGCTTGTGTATTGTGTGTTATCTGTTAGAAACGCCACAGTATCCTCCCAGCCAAGAGTAAGGTGGTTTTAGTCGGTAATAATCCGGCATGCCTCTGAATCGGTCCAGAGGTATCTTTTCAAGATTTCCATTTTGCCACCGAAACCAAAAAAGAAAAAAAGGAAGTTATTAAAATATCGGGTGGGCCATACATTTTTGCAAATGGCAACACTTTATTTCTTCGAAACCATTACAGGGAGGGGCGCGCGAGTGGCGGGGAATTGTGTGTCGCTTCATGCAATTTTATTCACGATGAAGCGCTTCACGGGACAATTGCGTGCTTTTTGTGTTAAACAATTTTACAAAAACAACGATTCCTACGTTACTACGGTACTGTACGACGCCTATTTAGAATTGATCACTGATTACGCCGTGTAAGTGAGTGTCCATCATCATCGGCACTACAACCGGGATCCGGTCTTGGCATTTTATAAAAGGTCTCTCCACCGGTATCCGGTCCTTATCCGAGACTTGTTAAATTAATTGTACATAATAATTTGTTTTTCCGGGCAAGGTTATTAGCCTTGCGCCAACTTTTCTCAGGATGTCGCTGCATGCATTGGTTCACTACTTCATCATCATCATTATCGGCACTACAACCGGGAACCCGTCTTGGCCTTATTTAGCAAGTCCTGAGGCTTGTTAAATTTTCCATAATGATTTGTTTTTTCTGGGCAAGGTCATTAGTCTTGCGCCAGGTTTGGTTCACTACATGGTGGGTGCTAAAGTAACTATCCCGGGGTGTCACGTGGAAACTGCATGTCAACTTGGATTGAACAGGGACAAGGATCGACCTGGCCTTCGCCAGGTTGAAAGCAGAGACGATAACGGAACAAATTTTAAAGCAATTAGAATGCAAAATTTCTTTAAACAAAGATGTATTACCCATTTATGCACACCAACAGGACATTCAATCACAAACTCGAATGTGGGGAGAGCCTATTCGACCATTCTCGAAATTAGTCTAACTTTAGCACTTGAAAAGAATGGCATGGTTTCGGAATACATTTTTTATGCTCCCATTCCCCTAGCGTTCCTTCAATACAATACGCTTTATCCAACAGTTTTCCAATAACTGCATTCCATTGTTGAAATGCAATTCTGGAAAAAAATACCCATCTACCAGAGCCGATTCTGATTAATAACGGGAATATTCCAAAAATTCACGCCTCTAACCCGTTAATTTTCCCTTGGTCAAAACATGTTGCATTGCCCTGATGAACATTTATTTTTTTAAAAAATCAATTCTTTCGTCTAATTGGTCGAGAAGGTATATTCGCCATCAATTGTTTGATTCTTTGGCACGTAGACAATTTGGATTCCAAAAAACACTAGCCAATTCAATTATCCTTGATTTTTTCGGTGCCGAGATACTGTCTTCTATCCACTACTTGAATTGTGGTTACGATGTCGTAGTGTAATTCGGCGGAGAACATCGACTGGATTTTTATTAAAATAAAACGAACATTGATGAGAAAGTCGATTCAATATCTATTCGTTTATGAATAACATTTAACAAAAGCGGAATCCTTCTTGCACAAAGTGTTCTTTGAGTAATTTTCTATTCAAAATTCAAAAAGTTCAACGTTTTTTTCAAAACTGTCTTTTTTAAAACAATACCCACGATTTTTCAAGTGCTATTGAGCTATTGATTTACTTCAAATTTAGTATATGTCTTCTTTATAGGCTTTTGTATTGCATGAACTATCCTCATCCCCAAATTTCAATGTTAACTATTTTTATATGTTAAATTTTTTTTTCAAGCAGTCGCCATTTTGTCAAAAAAAATTTTTTCCAACTTTTTAGTTCCAACGATAGAGGCATTTCTGTAAATTAATAATCTTTCTTTTTTTCAGATTGCTAGGAGGGTTGAGCCGTGGGTAGGGTCGCGTGAGTTAACACACCCAACTCCCAACTAGAAGATAAGATTCATCGCAAACCTACATCACAATGTAATAAAAATGATGACCTCCAACGTGATCAACATTGAAGATAGGATTTACTGCTGCATCTGTCCAAACAATGCAACAGATAAACCTTCAGCATTGAAGATAGGATTCAATGCTGCACCCGACATGACACAGCTGTCCAAACAACCATCGACCAGGATTATCAAAACGATCCCACGACCCAAATGAAGTGTGAGATAAGAAATTGGAGAAACAACAAAAGATGACTGGAAAAGGGATACAGGCGAACGGTGGAATGAGTCAGTCAGGTTTCATCGAGTGATGCGTGTAGATACACCTAGCATCTAAAATATTGTAAATACAGTTTAAGAACAACTCAAAAAATAATTAAAGTGTAAATGTTTTTTGTAATTAAATAAGAAGACTCTTATTAATTCGTGCCAACTTTTTCAGATCCCCCACTTCATCAGCTGCTAACTTTTTGAATTTTGAATTTTTTACTTTCAATTTGTTTTTATTAATAAACATCATATAAAAAATGAATAGTAAAAATATTGATTGCTTTTTTTATAGCACTTCAAAAATTGCGTTAAATTCGCGCGTCTAGACCAGAATACCCCCTTAAGTGAATATGTATATGTTCTCTCCTTATTCAATGCGAACAAAGTCTCCGATAAGTGTTTTATTTCTGTTATAAAGGAGACGAATAAAAAATGCAAATTATTGCATTAGCAACCCAGCCAATTCAATAAATTAAATTTCAATATAAGATGAGTACTTACCTCTTAATATTCGCTCCTCGTAACATCGGTAAAAATCCCATACTCTTAATGTTCCATCATCACTGCAGCTTACAAATTTATTATCCGTCGGGCTAAAACTGTAGTATCGGTATTCGGTTTTCGGTTACACGGAATAAAAAAGAAAACAGAGAAACAAATGTATTCTCATTGAATAAACATATATTTCAAACAAACAAATAAACATGAACATAAACAGAAAAACAAATCAATTGCAGACATTTGGAAGTAAAACTTATTCGGTGCCATGGCATTATTATAATTTTTGAGACCATTTTTCAAGCTATACTCCTGTACGGCGCCCCTGTATGTATGGTGTAATTGTGCTCGGACACACAAAACAAAATTGCAAAGGTGTCAAAATAAAATATCGAAAATGTTGCTGAATTTGCCATGGCATTATTCAACACATGAACTACATGAAAACGCTAACGTTAAACCGGTAGACTTCCTTATTGACAAAATCAATCGAAACTTCTTGGTCAATTGTTCTTTTTCTGACAATGTTCTCGTTTCCCGTCTTGCGTTATCCTAAATTACTACATATGTACTCTATCTAAGAAAATTATATCGAGGTCATTATTACATAAAATAACCGGAAACCTGTGCAATATTAGTCTTAAGATTCAAATAAGGGTTTTTTCTTGTAGTTTTCCCTTAACCATTTATTATTTATTATTCATTAAAATTGTGCTATTTTCATTAAATGGATTTAAGATTATAGTTGTAAAGGAATTGCTGTCCTAAAACTCTTAAATACTAGTTGTAAAATATAAATGTATTATCTACCTAATAAAAATTGAATTGAAATGAATAAGAGTTATTCGGTATGTATTGTAACTGAGCGGGTTTACTTAGCTACAGTTTCAGACCTTAATGTGTTTCTGAATAATGTGAAATGTTTTGGGCAGAACTTTTAGTGAAAATGCTTATGAATACAGTATGAACTCGATTTACGCAACCCTCGATTCGTGCAACTCCTCGATTTTCGCAACACTAAATTTGTAGCACGTCTTGACTCTATAAGTGCAACTTTTCAAAAATGCTACCTCGATTTGTGCAACTTCTTGTGTTGATTCATCTGTTTTCTATTTGCATGCTCTCATTTTGATTTTGTATTCCTGCCGTTAATTTACAGCTAGTTTGTCTGAACAAAATTCCTTGTAAAAATAATACACAAACACATAAAATGCACCTGTCTTTATTTGAATGGGTTGCGATTTCATTAGTGCCTACGAACAATTTGTACAGGATGGGTGTTACAAGAAATATTACAAAATTGTCTATTAAAAACAGAAGTGATATTTTATCAGAATTAGAAGAGGGTTTTTCAGTAAAGAGAATTTGTGAAAAATATAATGTTCACAAATCAACAATAAGCCGCATAAAAGGAAAGGCAGCCGCTCTTAGACAATTTGTGGCTAGAGCTGAATCTGGGCCAGGGAAACGGGTAACGTTGAAGGCTTCTGAATATCCACAGATGGAAAAGGCTTTATATAGATGGTTTCAAAATCAAAGAGCTAAACACATCCCACTTTCTAATGACATTATAAAGTCAAAGGCAATTCAATTGCACAATAAAATAGAGGAAAGACCATCATTTAACGCCAGCAATGGATGGATTGCGAAATTTAAAAAACGACATGGTATTCGGATGTTAAAAATCTATGATGAAAAATTATCGAATAAACATGAACTTGTTGTCCAGCCGTTCGTACAAAAATTAAAAAAAAAAAATAGAGGAACTTAACTTGACTGCGGATCAGATCTACAATGCAGACGAATCTGGCTTATTTTACAGAATGTTGCCGAACAAAACACTTGTTTCTTTTAAAGAAGCGTCAACGCCAGGACGAAAAGTTAGCAAGAAAAGAATAACATTCCTTGCGTGCACAAATGCATCAGGGATGCACAAAGTAAAACTTTTCGTCATCGGTAAAGCAGCCAATCCAAGAGCATTTAAAAACTTTGAAAATAAGCCTGTTTTTTATAAAGCAAATAAAAATGCGTGGATGACATTCCAATTATTCGAACAATGGTTCCACAACGTGTTTGTTCCCGAAGTAAAAAAGAATACAAAAAATTGTGTTTGTATTAATGAGTTTTTTTCATGTAAGAAATTTTCTTGAATCAAAAGGACTTGAAAAGAAGGCACTACTGCTTTTGGACAATGCCCCGTGTCATCCTAAAGAAACCGAATTGCAGAGAAATGATGGGCTGATAATTGTTATGATGTTTCCGGCAAATTGCACTGCAATCATTTAACCTATGGATCAAAATGTTATCAACATAACAAAGGTCCACTACAAAGAAAGTTTATTGGCGCACTTAGTTTCAAGTGAGGACATGGACTTAGAAACTAAAATCAAAGCCTTCAACATAAGGGTTGCAGTTTGTTTGCTAGCTAATGCCTGGGAAAAAGTAGACCCTTATACGATCCAGAAATGTTGGAATGTTTTAAAGCCTACCAGGGGTGATTGGGGTGAGGAGGACGAGCTTCCATTATCTACACTATCTGCAAACATCTTAAGGGAAACAGAATTGATTTCATCCGTTTCTAGTCTGCTTGTTGAAATTGTTCCCAGCATTAGCCTCTCCAATGAAGAAAACATTGATTGGTTTATCGAAAACGTTGAGTCATCTGGTAATTGTGATGATCTAGCAGAAATTGAGAGCGCCGGTGAAGGTGAAGGTGAGTCGGCCCCCACTTTATCAAAAGTTAAATCAGAAGATGCAGTTCGATCCTTAAACATAAGTTTGCAATGGGCCGAAAAGAACAACATTATTTATTGCTACAAAAAATAAAAGAGAGGGCAGTGTTAAAAAACATTAAATCGCAAAAAACTCAATCTAAAATATCTAACTTCTGTAAGAAAAAAACTTAATGTTATGTATGTCGTCATCATCGGCACTACAACCGGGAACCGGTCTTGGCCTTATTTAGCAAGTCCTGAGGCTTGTTAAATTTTCCATAATGATTTGTTTTTTCCTGGCAAGGTCATTATTCTTGCGCCAGAGGCTCCCCGACGGGGAAACGAGCCCCGGTCTCCCGCGTGACAGGCGGGTATACTACTGTGTATGTATCACATATTAATTTTTGTATAAATTTCGAACATTTCGTTTTCGTATTTAATAAAAATATGTTCAAAAATAATTCTTTGTTTCGGTTTCACTAAAGTGTTTTCATAACATTGTCGTTATCTATAAGAAAATAAGCTATTTCAACTATAATTTGTATACAAAAAAATACACCCCAGTAAGTGGAACAACCTCGGTTATTGCAACTGCCCCAATTTCTATTAGTTGCGTAAATCGAGTTTGTACTGTAATGTTATTCTACTAATGCATGCAATATTAAAATTATACGTTTTGCGCAGAACTTTCAGTGAAAACGCTTATGAATATTTTCATTCTACTATTGTACGTTATACTCAAATTATACGTACATTCTGATCACAGAATGTAATGACATTTTTTGAATGACGCATGTTTTGTAAATTAGATTTTCATAAAACAATCTTGTTTGTATATATATTTTTTACTTAAATTGACATTTATAGCGAAAAATCCCCTTTTGTGCGAGTATGTGTAAAAAAATTTTTCCTAGAATGTTTAGTTTATTTTTGACGGTCCAAAAGGTTATACGTATTTAGTGTGTTCGGCGAATTGCAGTTTCGAACACACTTCATTGCTTCTTCCAGTTTTTATTTTTTGGTAAGAAATAAAACTGTTGTATTGTCTTAACCACCGCATTCGTTTGAAATTGCCTCGTGTATGACTTTTTCGCTTTCCGAGGCTGCTAGAGCCATGAAACCGAAAAAGCAACGACAAAGTCGAACAAAACTTAAGACCATGCTCACTGGTTTCCTTGATTATCGTGGTGTGATGAAACGTTTAGTCACCATTGGTGCGATGGAAATAGAATCGCTGAAGGATTTAAGAAAAAGGTTCTAGAAGTATTTCCAATATTCGGAAATTTCATTGGCAAAGTGTGTCCGAGGGGGATTATTTTAATCGGGAAAAATTGATTAATAAATAAGATTTTTTAAGAAAAATAAAAAAAGCTGGTACTTTCTGATCACACGAATAATATTGTTTCCAATATTCGGAAATTTTACTGGCAAAGTGTATCTGAGGGGATTATTTTAATCAGGAAAAATTGATTAACATATCAAAATTGATTAATAAATAAGATTTCTTAAGAAAAATAAAAAATGCTGGTACTTTTTGATCACACGAATAATATTGTTTCCAATATTCGGAAATTTCACTGGCAAAGTGTATCTGAGGGGGATTATTTTAATCAGGAAAAATTGATTAACATATCAAAATTGATTAATAAATAAGATTTCTTAAGAAAAATAAAAAATGCTGGTACTTTTTGATCACACGAATAATATTGTTTCCAATATTCGGAAATTTTACTGGCAAAGTGTATTTGAGGGGGATTATTTTAATCAGGAAAAATTGATTAACATATCAAAATTGATTAATAAATAAGATTTCTTAAGAAAAATAAAAAATGCTGGTACTTTTTGATCACACGAATAATATTATTTCCAATATTCGGAAATTTCACTGGCAAAGTGTATCTGAGGGGGATTATTCTAATCAGGAAAATTGATTGACTTGTCAAAATTAATTAATAAATAAGATTTATTAAGAAAAATAAAAGTTCGCCACATCAGAGCCCCTCTTTAATATGGTAAGGTCTGCTTACTGCTCTGATTCGAGCCGGTGTCAGAGAGGCGTCGTTATAATACAGCCGGTATACCCCTGGCTGCAAACCATCTAATGGGCACGGCGACGCATAACACCCTGGATTAGGGATGGTAGATCATTGTGTGTTACTCCTCATGGATATCACCCGACGGCGTAACGCGTAACCAAATAGACCACTTCCTCATAGACAAAAGACACTACTCGAATATGCTTGACGTAAGATGATATAGAGGAGCAGATTGCGACTCCGATCATCTTCTAGTGATGGGCAAAATTAGAAGTCGGCTCGCAGCAAACCCACTTGGGCAGTCACGGGAGACGAGCACAAAGTTCGACATTGATAAACTAAAAGACCTGCGCAAAAGGGGTGAATATCAAGAGGAACTAACGAATAGATTTAGCATCCTAGAGAATGGGAGTAGTGAGGAAGAGGAAGCCAATAGTGTTGACACTAAATGGACATCGATCAGAGACACAATCAAACAAACACCCCAAAAGGTATTAGGATTTAAGAAAACAATTAGTTCCAAACCTTGGTTTGACGATGAGTGCAGGGCGAAGATCGAAGAACGTAAACGCCTCAGAGTCATCCACTTACAAAGATATGATGAAGAAAACGCAGAAAGATACGCGACGATTCGGAAAGAGACAACGAGACTCTTCAAACGCAAAAACGCGAATGGGAGAAGACTCGGATCGAAAAAATCCTGGAAAATGCCAGAACAAAGAACATCAGAGGTATATATGCAGGCATAAATTCAATTAGAAATGGCTACCGAGGGGGAGCCAAAATAATTCGAGACGCAAACGGCTGTCTGGTCACAGAAACAAACAATATCGTGACAAGATGGAAGCAGTACTTTGAAAACCTGCTGAATGTACGCACCCGTCAACCACAAATAAACGCATCAGACGTACATACAATCGAGCCTCATATCCCAGAGCCCTCTTTCGACGAAGTTGTAGACACAATAAACCGATTGAAAGACTCCCGGAGTCGACTGCATAGCGGCAGAGCTTGTGAAGCATGGAGGAGAGGCAACCGCTCGAAAGATCCACCAGCTCATCCAAACAATATGGGATAAGGAAGTCACTCCGGAAGAATGGAAAACCTCAATAGTCGGTCCCATTTTCAAAAAAGGCGACAGATCTGACTGCGAAAACTACAGAGGAATATCATTGTTCCCAACCGCATACAAAATATTAACAAATGTCATACTGGCGAGAATCACTCCGTACGCAGAAGAAATACTGGGAGACTACCAATGTGGATTCCGTAGGAACCGGTCAACAAGCGACCAAATGTTCACAATAAGGCCACTACTGGAAAAGAAGTGGGAATACGAAGAGACGGTTCACCAACTGTTCGTTGACTTCAAAAATATCTACGACTTAGTCGCAAGGCAAAGACTCTACCATATTGTAGTTGAGCTGGGAATCCCAAAAACGTATGCCACCCTCATTCAAATTTGCATGAACGAAAACAAAGGGCGAGTTAGAATAGAAAACCACCTCTCAGAACCATTTGAAATCCGGGACGGACTAAAACAGGGAGATGGCCTATCACCGTGTCTTTTTAACCTTGTGCTCGGATATGTCATCAGAAAGGTACAAGACTGTGGCATGTCTAACAGATACACACATTTCACAAGCAAAAATAGTGAAGAACACCGAACGAAAACCGAATAAAGAAAATACATCAGAGCCGTATACCTAGCGATAACATAACAATTCACATCAGTGGAGTATAGTCGAGTTTAAAAATCAAATTCAAAAATCGGCCAGTAGCCTGATGGGTAACGCTTAGGTTCAATTTTTTGGGTGATTCAAACTGTCATAGCGTCAGTTCGAATCACACGTTCTTCTTCACTATTATTTCAAACGCTATAAGACGACAACATGGCCGGATCATCCATGAACGGGGTGACACAAGGGCTCGCATATGCGGATGACATCGCCGTTTTGGGTGATAATCTAGAAACTGTTAGTAAAAACTGTGAAATCATCATGCAGGCGGCAGAAGAGGTGGGCCTAGAAATAAATGAAGACAAATCAAAATACATGATTACGGCGAGAGCAAGAGAGTGGATCTCAGAGAACACACATAAACATCAGGGGCAAGATATTTGAAAAAGTTAAGGAATTTAAATATCTGGGAACGATACTGACGGCCAGTAACGAAATGTCGAAGGAAATCAACAAAAGACTACGCTCCGGCAACGCTAGTTTACACGCAGTCAGTAAACTGCTGAAATCCAAACTGCTATCACGTAACATAAAGCTCCGTGTTTATAGAACCATAATCATGCCGGTTGTTCTATACGGATGCGATACATGGGGTCTCACAAAACGGGAAGAAAACAAATTCCACGTATTCCAGAATAAAGTTTTAAGGGGTATCTTTGGTGGTAAATATGACGAGGAGGCAGGACAATGGAGGAAACTCCACAACCACCAATTGGAAGAGCTATACTGCAAACCTACAATAGTGAGAGTAATTAAGTCGCGAAGATTAAGATGGGCCGGACATGTAGCGCGAATGGGCAGCGAATTCTTGACGGTAGACCAACGGGAAAGAGACCGGTAGGACGGACGCGACGGAGATGGGAGGACAATGTTAGGTTTGACCATTAAGAGATCGGGTCAGATGGTCAGGCGTGGAAGGAGAGTGCACAGGACAGGGAACGATGGCAGAGTCGAGGCGGTGAGGTCATGAACTTCCGGGTTCCTACAGGTCAATAAATAATAATAATAATATAAGAAAAACAAAAAAATCCTGTTACTTTTTGATCACATGAATAATATTGTTTCCAATATTCGGAAATTTCACTGGCAAGTGTATCCGAGGGGGATTATTTTAAACAGGAAAAAATTGATTAATTTATAAAATTGATTAATAAATATGATTTCTTAAGAAAAATAAAAAACTCCAGTTATTTTTTGATCACACCATGCAAATCAGCCAAAGGGCGTGAGTCATTTAATATTATTTCTCCAAGGCTATTAGTGTATCAAGGACTTATTTTGAAGACTTCACTTGCCAAAATCGATTAACATGAATTTCATTGAACTTTAATGTTAAAACACCTTATTGACTGCTAACTGCATGCATTCAAAGCATACATCCGCTGTAATACAATCGACAGCGTTTATATAATTTATAGTTTCACAGGAATTTTAAAATATAATATAATATAATACTCTTTTCTCATTTTTCTCAACTATTTGTTTTATGGAGTTAATCTGTATTGTTTTATTTATACTAGTGTGAATGTGATAACTGCGATCATGTGTTACGGTCGGTGTAACAAGGTAAATCCCAACGCTCAATTCGTTCTACACGAGCAACGTTTTACAACAAAACTCTTTTATTTTGTTTATAAAAGGAATACAACCAACTTTACTAATGGTTTGATTCCGGCCTTCAATTTTTTCTTAATTAAGTAAGAGACCTGGCCGTCTTTAAAAATGGTTGATGGTCTATGATCGATCCTTCTTTTCAGTGACTCGGAAATTCTATTATGCAATCTTTAGTTTGAAAAATGTCATAATTACCAGGAGACCCGAATCATGTTTCCGAATGATCTTCAAGACTAGAATTTGGAAAACACATTGGCAAACAGTGTTGCTACATTATGTCGAATGATCTTCAAGATTAGAATTTGGAAAACACATTGGCAACAATGTGTTGCCACATTACGTCAATTGTTGCGTTGAATCTTTATGATCACTTGTAATTACCTTTATGTATGACACCTTGTTCTCGTTAAAGAATTTCTAACTCTAGACTAGAATTTTATGGTACACAGTGCCATCGAGGATTATTGGCCAGATTGTATCCCGGGCACCGGTTGAATTTTATGTCTCAATTGTACGATGGTGAATAAAATATAACTGGCGCAAGGCTAATAACCTTGCCCGGAAAAACAAATTATTGTGGAAAATTTAACAAGCCCCAGGACTTGCTAAATAAGTCCAAGACCGGATCCCGGTTGTGGTGTCGATGATGATAATGATGATGAATAAAATATAAACGGTAATTTAACTTTTTTGCTTAGCAACAAGTTCCGACCTAGATAATCTTGTGTGTGGCTGTTGTTTGGTTTATGAAGAGTGGGAGGACCGGTTTGGATAGCGGTCGCGCTCGACTTTGTAGTCAGTAGAGCCATGAGCGAGTAAGAGGTTGAAAGTGAACTTCAGGCGCACAAATAAACATAGAGTCATTCTTTAGCCGAACCACACGAATGTGGAATGCTCTACGTGTTCATGTGTTTCCTCGTCGTTGTGATGTCCAGGCATTCAAGACCAATGTACATCAACACCCCCTTTCCTTATCCTCTTCCTCTTCACCCGCTCGCACTGTGCTCTGACAATTAAGGGTACTTCAAAATCCCCTTTTGTGTGCGCGTTAGTGTGTGTTGCGCAACAGATTATAATAAATTTTTTAACAAATGAAGGCGTTAAACCATCGGACATTTTTTCTCGATTGAAGGTACAGTTTGATGATGATACACTCTCTCAGAATCGTGTATATACGTGGGCCAGAGAATTTAAAAGTGGTCGAGAACGAATCGAAAACGAAAGTCACGATCGACGCCCAAGGACAAGTCGTACAGATGACAACATCCCTGCCGTTCGAGAGCTTATTGAAAGTGATCGCTGCTTAACTGTTGGAGAAATCTTGTTGTTACAGTCGGCAAAAGCCACATATCGAAACAAAATACGAAGTATGCCCTCGAGATGTGATCCTTCCTCAGGACAACAAATTGTTGGAGAAAGCTTATGTATTGTGTTTGTATCTGTTAGAAACGCCACCCCACTCCCCCCTCAGTAACTTTGTTACGATCAGCTTCGTGTGCCAACGACGGAGCAAGGAACAAGCGAGTGAGTAATCGTCGGAGCAGGCGAGTGTGCCGGTGCTCTATGCGGAAGTCGTGATCGTGTCGTGAAGAACTGTTTTAGTACGGGAAAGTGTGTGCTGTGTGTACACAGAGCACGTCGTAGTCACCAATTATAGCGTTTGCGATGATAGTGAAGAACGTGTGATTCGAACTGACGCTGACTGTTAGAATCACCAAAAATTGAACCAAAGCGCAACCCATCAGGTCACCGCCGTGTGTACGAATTCGATTTCTAAACTCAAGCACATTCAACTGATGTGGATTTGTTATGTTATCGCTATGGTATACGGCTCTGATGCATTTTCCTATTCGATTTTCATTCGGTGTTCTTTTCTATTTGCTTGTGTATTGTGTGTGAATCTGTTAGAAACGCCACAGGTTCCGAGGTTTTTGACTGTAAATAAAAAAAAGGTCAGGTCGGAGACCAGTGGAAGACTTCTGGATCGATTTCGACAAGATTTTTTGAAGCGTTTTGTCACGTGATAAGACATGGGTACATCATTATACTCCCGAGACGAAAATAGCAAGGAGTGGCGAAGGAAGGATGAAGGTTGCCCAGTGAAGACCAAAACTCGTCTCTCAGCCGGAAAAGTTCTTGCAAGGATTTTTTTCGACTCAAAGGGAGTTTTAATGATTGATGTTCTTCACGAACAACGAACAGTGAATGCAGCTGTCAGTTGTTGCAGCCAACAAAAGTTGCATGTCGAAACAAAAGACGAGGTATACTCATTCGAGATGTCATCCTTGTTCATGGCCACGCCAGACCTCACACCGCGTCCTTGACAAGGGATACATTGGAAGAAATGGGCTGGGAAACCCTCGAGCAGCCTCCTTATAGCCCAAACTTGTCTCCCTGTGAATATTTTTTGTTCGTACCCTTGAAAGAATCACTTGGAAGAAAAAAAAAATCGAAAGTAATGGGGTAGTTGAGGAGCACGTGCGCAATTGGCTAACAACTCGCCCTAAATCGTTCTACGAACAAGGGATATTAAAGCTTCCAAATCGGTGGCAAAAGTGTGTAGATCACGCAGGGGACTATATGGAAAAATGTTGAGAGTATAGTTGTGTGTAGCAGTATTCAATAAATGTATAAAAAGAAATTTCGCGCAAGACTAATGACCTTGCCCGGAAAAATAAATTATTATGGACAATTTAACAAGTCTCGGATATGGACCGGTGGAGAGACTTGCTAAATAAGGCCAAGACCGGATTCTGGTTGTAGTGCCGATGATGATGATAAAAAGAAATTGCCGTTTATATTTGATACACCCTCGTATTAAACAAGTCTTTTTGGGTGACGCGACAACGAAGATAGACCTATAGCGTTTGGGATGATAGTGAAAAACGTGTGATTCGAACTGACGCTACGACAGTTAGAATCGCCAAAAATTGAACCACAGCGTAACACATCAGGCTACTGGCCGCGCTTAGAATTCGATTTTTAAACTCAAGTATATTCAACTGATGTGAATTGTTATGTTATCGCTATGGTATACGGCTCTGATGCATTTTCTTATTCGATTTTCGTTCGGTGTTCTTCACTATTTGCTTGTGTATTGTGTGTGTATCTGTTAGAACGCCACAGACCTTATATAACACTGCTATAACACTGCCGCATATTACTTGTATAAGTGCATAGGTCTCAAAAATTTAATAATTGGTTCTACTTATAAGTGATCCCGCCTATGCTGGCGTAATAGCCTGGATTGCATCTATCGCAGTCATGGTTTTATATCAATAAATCGTGTCGTTACATAAACGCTTGAGTAGTGGATCTAACAGCTTATAAACGCATGATAGTTTTATATCAATAAATCGTGTCGTTACATAAACGCTTGAGTAGTGGATCTAACAGCTTATAAACGCATGATCGTTTTATTTTATTAAATCAAGACATCACATAAACGCTTGAGTAGTGGATATAACAACTTATACACGCATGATCATCATCATCATCATCATCATCGGCACTACAACCGGGATCTGGTCTTGGCCTTATTTAACAAATCTCTCCACCGGTCCCGATTTCGAGCCGATGTCATCCAGTTTGGCACTCCCAGGATCTGGGCGTCCTGGCTTACGCCATCCCTCCATAAACGAATGATAGTTTTATTTTATTAAATTAAGACATCACATAAACGCTTGAGTAGTGGAGTTATTTTTTAAAGTAATTTCTTTATAATAACAAATATATTATGGATTTGAATGCTAAGATCAATAATATAAGGAATTTATGCTATTAAAAAAATACTTAATCTTAGTGCAAAGATAGGACATTAAGGGGGTATCCTGGTGTAGAAAAAAAAAACGAGTTTTTTAGGTTTTTTTTTTTTTTTTTTTTTTTTTTTTTTTTTTAAAAACTGTTTAGTATATATTTTTGCAAATTTGTGCATATTTTGTTCATACATAGAAGTGTGTAAATTAATTTTTTCATTAAATTTTATGCATAAACAAGCAAGTTATAAGTAAAAGACATCCGCGCCATAAAAAAAAAAAAAAAAAAAAATTCTTGTGATGTGCAGTGTAGACCCTCATTGGATGATCCGTAAAAAAATCAAGGGAAGGAAAATTATTTTGTTTAGCTTATGGGTGTAGTCAATTGATGAGTATTTAAGGTATTTAAAAAAAAAATTTTTTAGCAAATAAACGTGATTGAAAAAAAGACCTTTCTTGCGCAAATTTTCAACTTATTTTTGTTTATAGCTTTTTATAAACAAAATCTTAACTTCTAAAAAAACATTCATCAAGTGACAAATTAATTAACCTTTCATTTAAAAAAAAATCTTATGAATTCATCTGTAAAATTATGAGTTATCTTGCACACGCGTTTAAAAACTTGGTTTTGAGAAAAATGCATTTATAGTTTCCGAACACTGTACAGTGTGCTCGGGCATGCGTACTTTTCTAGCCCATTTTGACCCGTTAAAATACGGAATCATACTTGGGGATTTGAGAGCATATTCTACACGTGGCATGCTATCGATTAAGACAAAAAAAATTTTTTTTTGAAGCCGCTACACCAGGATACCGCCTTAATGTTTCACTTAGAATACTGAAGTGGTAGTGATATAGATCAAATTTTATATTTTGTAAAATTACCCATAAGCGATGCACGTCTCCCATTTTATCTTGTTATTTATATTCAGAAATTAAATGTTTCTTTTCCTTAATTGTAGAAAACTGTAAGAAATTAATGACGCAAGGCTAACCTTGCCCCGAAAAACAAATTATTATGGAAAATTTAACAAGTCTCGGGACTTGCTAAATAAGGCCAAGACCGGATCCCGCTTGTAGTGCCGATGATGATGATGATAATAAGAAATTAACCTTAACCCATAATGGAAAAGAGATCATTTATAAAAACGGGGTTGGGTACGATTAGTCGAATTTAGAAATATCGATTGGAAAAAATTGATCAACAAAATATCGACAAAACATCGACTTAGAAATTGTTGATATTAACACTAGATTTACGAAACACGTCAATTTGACGGATCTAACTTTTTAAATTGAAAAATCAAAAAAAAAAAAAAAAACTCAATTAACATATGTTGGTTATTATTGATACAATGATATGCAAATGTATCACTATCCGTTTTTGTTATCGGCCTTTTAATTTTACGGAAATGTATTGTATATACCTATTTTTACGGAAACCCGTCAAATTGATGGATTATGAAAGGACCCTTTGTTCTCCCTCTGCTTGCCCTAATTTGGAGCAGCGAGGCAAATCCTATATGTATTGCATTGTGGCGGTTCTACGAACCACACAAATTACATTTAGCATAATCCATTACATATCCCCAACGCAACATTGAATTCAATGGTCAAACCCAATCGAACTAAACGTTCAAATTCTCTAACATTGAATTCAATTCAATTTCATCCAATTCAATTCCCTGAAATCAAACAGCATAATGCATATCTTCTTATGTATGCCTCCAAATCTCCTCATCATCATCATCGGCACTACAACCGGGAACCGGTCCTGGCCTTATTTAGCAAGTCCTGAGGCTTGTTAAATTTTCCATAATGATTTGCTTTTCCGGGAAAGTTTATTAGTCTTGCGCCAGTTATATTTTATTCACCCTCATACAATTGAGACATAAAATTCAACCTGCGGCCGGTATACAATCTGGCCAATAATCCTCGATAGCACTGTGTACCATAAAATTCTAGTCTAGAGTTAGAAATTCTTTAACGAGAACAAGGTGCCATACATAAAGGTAATTACTAGTGATCATAAAGATTCAACGCAACAGTTGACGTAATGTGGCAACACATTGTTGCCAATGTGTTTTCCAAATTCTAATTTTGTTTTGCGCCAGAGGCTCCCCGAAGGGGTATCGAACCCCGGTCTCCCGCGTGACAGGCGGGTATACTAACCACTATACTATCGAGGAGCCTCCAAATCTCCTACAAGATCCAAAACCCAAAAAGTGCACGTGTCCAAACAAAGGAATATCTATTCGATCCGTCGAGACACAATTCTCACAATCATATATTTACATCCTAATGCACATTTTCACATGCCAGATGTTATATGACTTGTAAATACACCAATCTAAAAACTGACACCCAATTTCCACGGATCTTGTGTTACCCATCTGAAGTGCACGAAAACTCGTGTTGTTATAAGCCAGATGGATAACACAAACAAAACCCCAAGAAAGGATCAAGAGACGTGGCGATACGTCTGAATCTTCGAAAGAAGATAAAGATATGAGGAGTAGAATTGGGAATTGAATAGGAAACACTTTTAGAACGGCGTCATAGAGAACTCTCACAAGGAGGTTTAACGGTTCAGTATTCAAAAGAGAAAAACCAAGGAATAGTCTACTCGAACCACACAGTCGTCCCGTCATAGAGAACCTAACAAGGTAGTTGGTCCGCGCCGCGCAATAAATAGCTACCGAAACTGTCTCACGGAAGGCAAACAGATAGGTCGTAATTTGAAAATCTATGAATATATTTACTTTTATTATCATAAAATAAATATATTACTTTTTAGGTAAAAATCATGGACAAGAATAAAAAAAATAATGAATGGCTACAAAAACCAATTAGCATAAACGAAGACTTATCTGATACTGAATCACATGCACACATTCCTGAACTATGTGAAAGGGATGAAGTAATTGCGGAAGAATATAACGAAATTGAACTTTCCGATAGTGAAGATGAAAATGTTGGCAATATATGTCGTAGTAGGAAAGATATGCGTATTCTTTCTTCAGACTCTGAAAGCGATAGCAACATGGATACTGATGATATATATTATAATGAGAAAAATCTGACCGAAACATCTTCTGATGGGACTTTATGGAAAATATTAGAAGAAGGTGGAGAGAGTGGTAGACCGCCAGCTTATTCTATATTCAAAGATGTCTCTGGTCCCACCGCCCATGCTAAAAGAAACATCATGCTTGGCAATGGGAGTAGTGCATTCAAGCTTCTAATAAATAATCGTATATTGGATTATATCAAATCTTGCACTGAAACTGAGGCATGCAAAGTTTTGAAAAATGAATGGTCTCTTACACACTCTCATTTACGGGCTTTTTTTAGTAATTTTATATGCCCGGGGAGCATATGAAGCAAAATCCTTGAAAGCTTCATATTTATGGTCTAAGAAATGGGGACAACTTTTTTTCACGAACAATGTCCAGGGATTAATTTATGGAAATCCTTAGATTTATACGTTTCGACAAAAGGAATGAACGAAGTGAACGTCTGAAAACAGACAAATTCGCATTGATTTCCACTATATGGAATACATTTATTGAAAATGGCCAGAATTGTTACAAACCAAACGCAAACATTGCAGTCGATGAACAATTATTCCCAACAAAGGCGAGGTGCCGAATTCTTCAGTACATGCCAAATAAACCAAATAAATTTGGCATAAAATTCTGGTTAGCATCGGAAGTACAAAGTAACTATCTCATAAATGGTTTCCCATATTTAGGTAAAGACGAAATGTGAACGACAAAAATACCTTTGGGTGAACACCTAGTGCTCAAACTTACTGACCCATATTTAGGTTGTGGACGAAACATAACCACAGATAATTTATTTACCAGTCTTTCACTTCCGAAAATATTTCTTGCAAAAAAACTACTCTGGTTGGGACTATACGTGGGAACAAAAAAGAATTACCAAAAATTGCAGAAACTAAAAAAGGTAACATGATTCGGTTTTCAACAAAACTTTATAAAACAGAAAACTGCGTTCTCACAGTTTACAAAAGCAAACCAAAAAAAAAAAGTATTATTACTAAGTTCAAAGGACAAATCGATAAAGATTGAAAACAATGATAAACGTATCCCAGAAAGAGTTACATTTTACAATAATACCAAGTATGGATCAATCAATGCATGGATTTTGTATAAAAAGGTCACTGAAAGAAAATATATCTAGAAAAAATTTTATTTTTCAATCGGCTGAAGAACTAGCAAATGACCACAAAGATATACCTGCTACTAGTTCAAGTTCAGCGTCCGTAAATTCCAATATACGGAAGTCTTGCCAAATAGGATTCTGTAAAAAAATAGGTCTAATAATATTTGTGACGTGTAATAAGTATGTGTGTGGAAAATGTACACTCAAAATGAATATTATATGTAAGAAATGTAAGAAATGAATAAGAATACATTGTTTTTGTAACGACTGAATAACAATACATTGTTTTAATATAAAATTAACTTATTTCATTACAACAAACGTAATTTTAATATATACGTCAAAATGACGGGTTTCAGTAAAACAAGGTATACATTTAATGTCAGTAAATCTAGTGTTAAAATGTCGACAATGGTTTTCTGAATGGCGTTTATATGCATGCGCTTATATGTACACTATTCGAATATCGGCGATTCACTGGATCATTGTCGACAGTTTATTTCATTAAGTTTTTTCATAATGCTCTTCGCTTGGCATTGTTGCTATCCCAAATACAAAATAGTTTCGAAGGGTGGTGTAGAAGATTAAGAGTTCCTAAAGGATTGTCATTTGGAGTTTATAAATTGATTTAAAAACTGCTTAAAGAACAAATCATCGTTAAACAGACATTAGAAAAAACTCGAAAAGGGAAAACAAACGGACCATCAAAATATACAAATAAGTTTCGGCCGTTTGGCAACAGATGGCCCCACCAGAAAATTATGTAGAACTGTAGTGCTCTAAAAAGCCCTACCACCTTTCCCCCATTCCTACATTACCCTAAAACCCAAAAACCCGAAAAAAACCAAACATGATCCAAAATTCGCAATAAACGAATCAAATATCCGTTTATCGCTTAACATTTGCCCCCACGGCATAATTCAATCCAAAATCTAAAGTAAAATTAAAATTCACAATAAACGAATCTAATATTCGCTTCCCGTTTCACATTTGCCCCACGGTATCATCAAAATCCAAAATTCAGAGATCGTTATCTCTATCTCAAAAATTCAACTAAGGTAAACAAATAGAAAACCAAATCCAGATACATATCCACATCTGCGCAATAGTTTCGTAAGAATTCAAGAAATTGAATTCTTATTTTAAATAAACACTGAGCATCTCACTCAGGATACAAAAATCGGGATTTTTGTATGAAATTGTGTATTTTCGAGACACAAATCTCGATTTGTTTGTCTTTATAAAGGAACAGAAAAGTGATATCTGACAGTATCCCGCACTCAGCATCCAGGTTCGGATGAGTATCCAGAATAAGTCCAGTAAAATTCAACTGTATTAAAGTATTCCGCGTGCAGTACAAAACTGTACAGCTAAGATTTTGTATCCAGGGACATCAAAGATTCAGTAGTATTAAACTGATATCAAGCCGAGGAAACGGGAAAAATAAACTATTACAGTAAGAAAACTGACTTTTTCATTTCTATAAAATCCCCAAATTTTCAAGCAATCCAAGCCACAAGGGCTTACGAAAGGCCGAAAAAGCGACAGTGAAACTAGAACCAAACTAAGGACGTTGCTCTTCCCTCAGGCATATGAGGAAGCACGGCAACGACCCTTTGTAGGACTTTTTTTTTCAGGAGCGGTCTATAAAAGAGATCCCTCATCCTTTTCAGGACAAGGAGACACGCTCCCTGAAACTAAACCACTACAGAATCTAACAGAACTTGTCAGATGTCAAACGTAATATTGTGACTTTGAACACATGATAGCAACATAACCTCAAAATATTAGTGACTTTGTATCAGCTTTAAATTATTTTTTCACTAACGCGCGCACAAAAGGGGATATTGAAGTAATTTTTGTCGTGCAAAAATGTCTAGTTTTGTGCCAAATAAACGTCATTTGTGGGAACTTTTGATTTACTTTTTTAATTCGAAGAAATCTGCCGCTGAGGCGCATCGATTGCTTGTAAAAGCATACGGTGAGGCTGCTTTGACTGAGAGAAGTTGTCGTGAGTGGTTTCAAAAGTTTAACACTAAAGCTACCGACGTTTCATGTATACCTATTTCTACCACTAAGGGTCAAATGACCCGTGTTTTAAAAATGATCTATTTTAAGATTTATAGCATATAACAACTCTTAGTCCAATTTAGTGTATGAATAAAGCATTTTTCAATTCCATCTTCTTTATTTATTAAATTGAAGGAAACATAAAAACCTTCAATTTGGAAATAAATAATGTATAAAGCTTATGTGCGTTCACCGCACGGGTCATTTGACCCGCCCGTGGTAGGTTTAATTTTAAAAACGGTGTTTGACGTGGAAGACAAAGAACGAAGTGGAAGGCCGAAAGTGTAAGAAGACAAGGAATTGTAAGCAATATTGGAGGAAGATCCGTCCCAAACGCAAAAAGAACTTGCACGTACATTAGATGTAACTCAACAAGCAATTGCACATCGTTTAAAATCATTAGGGATGATTCAAAAACAAGGAAATTGGGTTCCATACGAACTGAAGCCGAGAGACGTTGAACGGCGACTTTGCATAAGTGAAATGTTGCTTGCCAGGCAAAAAAAAAAATTAAAATTCACAATAAACGAATCTAATATTCGCTTACCGTTTCACATTTGCCCCACGGTATCATCAAAATCCAAAATTCAGAGATCGTTATCTCTATCTGAAAAATTCAACTAAGGTAAACAAATAGAAAACCAAATCCAGATACATATCCACATCTGCGCAATAGTTTCGTAAGAATTCAAGAAATTGAATTCTTATTTTAAATAAACACTGAGCATCTCACTCAGGATACAAAAATCGGGATTTTTGTATGAAATTGTGTATTTTCGAGACACAAATCTCGATTTGTTTGTCTTTATAAAGGAACAGAAAAGTGATATCTGACAGTATCCCGCACTCAGCATCCAGGTTCGGATGAGTATCCAGAATAAGTCCAGTAAAATTCAACTGTATTAAAGTATTCCGCGTGCAGTACAAAACTGTACAGCTAAGATTTTGTATCCAGGGACATCAAAGATTCAGTAGTATTAAACTGATATCAAGCCGAGGAAACGGGAAAAATAAACTATTACAGTAAGAAAACTGACTTTTTCATTTCTATAAAATCCCCAAATTTTCAAGCAATCCCAGCAGAGACAAGGGCTTACGAAAGGCCGAAAAAGCGACAGTGAAACTAGAACCAAACTAAGGACGTTGCTCTTCCCTCAGGCATATGAGGAAGCACGGCAACGACCCTTTGTAGGACTTTTTTTTTCAGGAGCGGTCTATAAGAGATCCCTCATCCTTTTCAGGACAAGGAGACACGCTCCCTGAAACTAAACCACTACAGAATCTAACAGAACTTGTCAGATGTCAAACGTAATATTGTGACTTTGAACACATGATAGCAACATAACCTCAAAATATTAGTGACTTTGTATCAGCTTTACATTATTTTTTCACTAACGCGCGCACAAAAGGGGATTTTGAAGTAATTTTTGTCGTGCAAAAATGTCTAGTTTTGTGCCAAATAAACGTCATTTGTGGGAACTTTTGATTTACTTTTTTAATTCGAAGAAATCTGCCACTGAGACGCATCGATTGCTTGTAAAAGCATATGGTGAGGCTGCTTTGACTGAGAGAAGTTGTCGTGAGTGGTTTCAAAAGTTTAACACTAAAGCTACCGACGTTTCATGTATACCTATTTCTACCACTAAGGGTCAAATGACCCGTGTTTTAAAAATGATCTATTTTAAGATTTATAGCATATAACAACTCTTAGTCCAATTTAGTGTATGAATAAAGCATTTTTCAATTCCATCTTCTTTATTTATTAAATTGAAGGAAACATAAAAACCTTCAATTTGGAAATAAATAATGTATAAAGCTTATGTGCGTTCACCGCACGGGTCATTTGACCCGCCCGTGGTAGGTTTAATTTTAAAAACGGTGTTTGACGTGGAAGACAAAGAACGAAGTGGAAGGCCGAAAGTGTAAGAAGACAAGGAATTGTAAGCAATATTGGAGGAAGATCCGTCCCAAACGCAAAAAGAACTTGCACGTACATTAGATGTAACTCAACAAGCAATTGCACATCGTTTAAAATCATTAGGGATGATTCAAAAACAAGGAAATTGGGTTCCATACGAACTGAAGCCGAGAGACGTTGAACGGCGACTTTGCATAAGTGAAATGTTGCTTGCCAGGCAAAAAAAAGTTTTTTTTTTTGCATCGTATAGTTACTGGGGAGGCTCCTCGATTGTATAGTGGTTAGTATACCCGCCTGTCACGCGGGAGACCAGGGTTCGATTCCCCTTCTGGGAGCCTCTGCCGCAAGACTAATGACCTTGCCAAAAAAAAAAAAAAAAATCATTATGGAGAATTTAACAAGCCTCAGGACTTGCTAAATAATGCCAAGACCGATTCCCGGTTATAGTGCCGATGATGATGATAGTTACTGGGGATGCAAAATGGATCCACTACGATAACCCAAAGAAGAGAAAATCATGGGGACCACCTGGCCATTGTTCCACATCGTCAGCAAAACCGAATATTCTTGGGAAAAAACTCATGCTGTGTATTTGGTGGAATCAGATTGGTGCCGTGTATTATGAATTGTTGAAACCGAGTGAAAACATCTCTGGAGTTCTCTACCGAACACAATTAATGAAATTGAGCCGAGCACTGAAGGAAAAACGCGCCCATTACTACTCCAGACATGATAAAATTCTTCTTCTCCATGATAATGCTCGTCCGCATGTTGCGGTGCCGGTGAAAAACTATTTCGAAACACTTTATTAGGAAGTTCTACTCCACCCGCCGTATTCACCAGATCTTGCCCCTTCTGGTTATCACTTATTTGGATTCATGGCTCATGGTCTATCCGAGCAGCACTTTACAACATATTGTGACGCATATGACAATCAGTACTAAAATATTCGAGAAAGTCCGAAACAAAGTACTAGAATATTCTAGAAAGTACTGGAAAACTGGAGACTATGAAGAGTAGAACATTCAAGGCTATGGAACGGACGGAAACGAAACGCTGAATCAGAATGAGGAAACGGCATAAATACGTCGCACACAGATCGAGGAGCGATAAGTAGAAAGTGAAGCAAGCGATAAGTGCGGAAGTAGAAAGTAATAAGGAAGAAAGTGAAGCAAGCGATAAGTAATAAGTAAGAAGTAATAAGTGTGGAAGCGATAAGTCAAGTAATCGTTAAGTGTACGGTATAAGTAACGGTTGTTATTAACGGACTAATAAAGTGTTATATTAATTCAAAATCGATTTAACGGCTCTTATTTATTAAAAATGGGCTCATCGATAGTATAGTGGTTAGTATACCCGCCTATCACCCGGGAGACCGGGGTTCGATTCCCCGTCGGGGAGCCCCTGGCGCAAGACTAATGACCTTGCCCAGACAAAATAAATCATTATGGAAAATTTAACAAGCCTCAGGACTTGCTAAATAAGGCCAAGACCGGTTCCCGGTTGTAGTGCCGATGATGATGATGATTTATTAAAAATAATTAATCCAGCGAACCCTAAGCTTGCTACAATATGAAGATACCAAAAAAATGGATCGATTCGTGGATATCCTCAAAAGATGAAGAGTTCCTCCGACGTAGTATCCGGATGCTGCCAGAAAGATGGGAAAAAGTAGTGTCTAGTAATGGAAAAACACATCATCATCATCGGCACTACAACCGGGATCCGGTCTTGGCCTTATTTAGCAAGTCTCGAGGCTTGTTAAATTTTCCATAATGATTTATTTTTACGGACAAGGTTATTAGCCTTGCGCCATCTAGTAATGGAAAATACTTTGAATAAAACGTAATGTACCGTTCTTTCACAATAAATTCCTAATTTTTTATAGAAAACGGAAACTTATTTGTACACCTAATAACACGATAGAAAAAGGAGCCTAACAGTGTTTTAAATGAAAAAGAAAACTATTCAACTATTTAGCTTTAAGATCAAGTTAATTAACTCCTCATATCATAAAAATATATCTTCAGATTGTAGCCTAAGGCACCGGTAGCTAGTGCTCAATATGGAAAATTATTGATATTGTAATTAATTATGTATCAATAAAATTTAATAATAAAAATAATATCATCAGAACAAATGGAATGAGTTTTAGGCCTGTTTGATTATCATAAATAATAGTGATGCACGTTTGAAACATATATTGACTTCAGTTAAAAAGTATTGTGTGGAAAATCAATGACAGTTGAACCCATGCAGCAACGAACCCGACTGTAATTCATTAAAGACTTTGCTTAATGTCACAACCTTGTAAAAATAATAGGTAAAAACGTCCCCTCCTCATTACAAAATGTACGCGTGAGGCATCTAAGCAGATCAAATATAGGGTGGGCCATACATTTTTGCAAATAGCAACACTACAACTGGGATCCGGTCTTCGCCTTATTTAACAAGTCTGAGGCTTGTTAAATTTTCCATAATAATTTATTTTTACGGACAAGGTTATTAGCCTTGCGCCGGGAGGTAGTTTTAGTCGGTAAAAATCCGGCACGCCTCTGGATCGGTCCAGAGGTATATTTTGAAGATTTCCATTTACCCACCGAAACCAAAAAAGAAAAACAAGGAAGTTATTAAAATATCGGGTGGGCCATACATTTTCGCAAATGGCAACACTTGACTTCTTAAAAACCATTAGCAGGAGGGGCGCGCGAGTGGCGGGGAATTGTGCGTCACTTCATGCAATTTTAGTCAGTATGGAGCGCTTCACGGGACAACAGCGTGCTTTTTGTGTAAAACAATTTTACAAAAACAACGATTCCTACGTTACTGTACGACGTCTATTTATAATGGAATACGGATTATGCCGTGTAAGTGAGTGCCCAAGATTTACTCAAAGTTTGGGTCAAGAAGTTCGAGCAAACGGGATCGACAATGAATATATATAACAAACAGGGCGGCCACCTTCAAGAAGAAGCGATGAGAACATTCGGGAGGTCGAAATTTTCGTAAGGAACGATCCAAAATCAGCATGTGTCAGCGAGTTTTCGAAAGTTTGCGTAGTCGTTTGCAGGAGTGCCAACGACGAGACAGGGCACATCTCGACGGTCATTTAAAAAAAAAATTTTTAATACATGTTTATTACGTTAAATAAATGATCAACAAAATAACATTTGTAGTTTTATTTCTATTCATGTTTCAAATGTGCAAAAATGTATGACCCACTCTATAGAATATTCAATATAACAATATTCTACTTGTTGGAACTTTCGAGAAATGGTTTTAAGCCAAATGTCTGCATACTAAGAGATGGATCTGATAAAGGAAGGGGACGACTTGAATACTCCAATTGAACCGCTAGAGAGGTAACTTCTAATAAAAACTAATCAACGTAAGGCTAGAAAAACTCAGCAACAAATGCGTCGATTGAGATTTGGGAACTCAGAAGTTTTCCACATCATTGATAAGGCATCGTTTCGTCGCGCAAATAATATATGGAAACACGTAATCCGCGTGTCTTTTTTTTCATACAACTTCATTTTATCCAATCTCCTGCAAAATCGCTATTAAGCTATTAAAGGGATTCCCGTCGACCAATTTATGTAGAGTTCTTTCAGTTTCTAGATCAGTAACATGACCGGCTCCTTTCGTCTAGATGATTTTATTATTCTTACTATTACCAGTTAACGTAGCTCCGTGAGATATAGCGTATTACGACGATAGTGAAGAACGTGTGATTCGAACTGACGCTATGACGGTTAGAATCACAAAAAATGCAACCAATGCTCAACACACCAGGCCACTGCCGTGTGTACGAATTCGATTTCTAAACTCAAGTACACTCAACTGATGTGGAATTGTTAAGTTATCGCTATGGTATACGGCTCTGATGCATTTTCTTATTCGATTTTCGTTCGGTGTTCTTCATTATTTGCTTGTATATTGTGTGTGTATCTGTTAGAAACGCCACAAGTTCTCCAAAGGTTCTTTTTCGGGTACTACCGTTTCTAAGGCGCCTTTACAACAACAAAAAATTCTTTATTAAGGCAGGGAAATGTGTCGTCATGTAAATAGTGAAGCGCAAGAGTGGATTGACGAGTTTCTTACTATCTCTACATACTATCTAGGGAGCTCCATTCCAAAGGATCCCCTCAGTGGCTGAGTTTATAATAAGATTGCAGTTGTGTGGGAAAAAGGTTCAACTGATGACTTTGTGTTAATGGGCCGGATGAACAATAACGCAAAGTGATAGGATATCTATCAATGAAGACTACGTCGTGACGATATTGTATCAATATTGAAAAAATACATGAAGAATCATACTACCAACCGCTGCTCCTTTAGCTGAAAGAGAGCAAGTAATATATCCCTATATAAGACCCTCATCACCCTGGAGCTGCTGTTTAAGGATACCATTCATTTTTTGAATCGTAAATTCTTTGCGAAAACATTGCAGCAAAGGAATCTGGATAAGGAGTTTCATCAGCAAAATCTATGGGTTGTGTATAGTTGAACTGAGCTGCTATTTTCCTTAGGAGTATTAAGAAAGGCATACACGACCCCATATATTTCATTAAGCATAAATAACTTAATACAAATTCTCTGCTCAATAAGTTTTCTTAAAGTCGCCGATTTCACTTTTGTCCTGAGATGTCTAATTTCGTAAACTCCAAACAACTGACCCGGAAGCTTCCATTCAAATCCTAGAACCACAAATTAGCACAATTCGTAAGATAATTTTGTTGATTGATGACATTTTATTATAATAGATAACTAAATGTAAAATTTCACAATTACACTATTTAATAATTTTTTAATTTTATACTCTGAAAGACGATGGCACGTCTGTACTGTTTCACGGGCACCACCCAAAATCACACCATATGAAGAGTATCAGTGTGGATTCCATAGGAACCCGTTAACAAGCGACCAAATGTTCACAGTAAGGCAATTATTGGAAAAGAAGTGGGAATACCGAGAGGCGATCAACCAATTTTTCATTAGCTTCAAAAAATCCAAAAGAGGTATGTATGTCGGCATAAATTCAATTAGAAATGGCTACCGAGGGAGAGCCAAAATAATTCGAGACGCAAGCGGCTGTCTGGTCACAGAAACAAACAATATCGTCACAAGATGGAAGCAGTACTTTGAAAACCTGCTCAACGTGCGCACAGATCAACCACAAATAAATGCACAAGACGTACATAAAGCCGAGCCTCATATCCCAGAGCCATCTTTCAACGAAGTTGTAGACGCAATAAATCGATTGAAAAACAATAAGGCTCCCGGAATCAATTGCATACCCGCAGAGCTTATGACGCTTGGAGGAGAGGCAACCGCTCGAAAGATACAGCAACTGATCAAAACAATATGAGATAAGGAACTCATTCCGGAAGAATGGAAAACCTCAATAGTCGCTCCCATCTTCAAAAAAGGCGATATATCTGACTACGAAAACTACAGAGGAATATCATTGCTCACATCCACATACAAAATACTAACAAATGTCGTACTGGCGAGAATCACACCGTACGCAGAAGAAATACTAGGATTCGATAGGAACCGATCAACGAGCGACCAATTGTTCACACTTACGCGATTGCTGGAAAAGAAGTGTGAATATGGAGAGACGGTTCACCAATTTTCCGTTGACTTCAAAAAAGCCTACGACTCAGTCGCAAGGTAGACTTTACAATATTGTAGTTGAGCTGGGAGTCCCAAAAAATATGACACCCTTATTCAAATCTGCATGAACGAAAACAAAGGGTGAGTTAGAATAGAAAACCACCTCTCAGAATCATTCGAGATCCGCGACGGACTAAAACAGGGGGATGACCTCTCACCTTGTCTTTTGAAGCTTGTGCTCGAGTATGTCATCAGAAAGGTACAAGACGACAACATGGCCGGATCGTACCCGAACGGGGTCACACATGTGCTCCCATATGCGGATGACATCGCCGTTCTGGGCGATAATCTAGAAACTGTTAGTAAAAACTGTGAAATCATCATGCAAGCGGCAGAAGAGGTGGGCCTAGGAATAAATGAAGACGAAACAAAATATATGATTACGGCGAGAGCAGATCGAGCTCAGGGAACACACAAACGTCAGGGGCAAGATATTTAAAAAACGTAAACAATTTAAATATCTGGAAACGATACTGACGGCCAGTTATGTCGAAGGAAATTAACAGAAGACAGCATTCCAGCAACGCTAGTTGGCCCACAGTCAGTAAACTGCTGAAATCCACACTGCTATCACGTAATATAAAGCTCCGTGTTTATAGAACCATAAGCATGCCGACTGTTCTATACGGATGCGAAACAAGGGCTCTCACAAAACGGGAAAAAAAACAAATTCCGCGTATTCGAGAATAAAATTTAAGGAGTATTTGTGGCGGTAAACATGCTGAAAAGGCAGGACAAGGAAGGAACTCCACAACCACGAATTGGAAGAGCTATACCGCAAACCTACAATATTGAGAGTAATCAGGTCGCGAGATTAAGATGCGCCGGGCATGTGGCGAGAATGGGCAAGGATAGGATCGTGCGTAGAATTCTTGACGGTAGATTAACGGGAAAGAGACCGGTAGGGCGGAAGCAACGGAGATAGGACAATGTAAGGTTTGACCTTGAGGAGATTGGATCAGATGATCAAGCGTGGAAGGAGAGTGCACAGAACAGCGGACGATGGCGGAGTCGAGTCAGACAGGCCATGGACTTCCGGGTTCGTATAGGCCAATAAATAATAAAATAATAGTAATAATATTAATAAAATAATAATAATAATAAAACAATAATAATAAAATAATAATAACAAATTCCGCGTATTCGAGAATAAAGTTTTGAGGGGTATATTTGGAGGTAAATATGACCAGGTGGTGGGACAATGGAGGAAACTCCACAACCACGAATTGGAAGAGCTATACTGCAAACTTACAATAGTGAGAGTAATCAAGTCGCGAAGATTAAGATGGGCCGGACACGTAGCGCGAATGGGCGATGTTAGGACCGTGCATAGAAGTCTTGACGGTAAACTAACGGGAAAGAGAACGACAGGACGGCTGCGACGGAGATGGGAGGACAATCTTAGATTGGACCTCGAGGAGATCGGATAGGATGATCGAACGTGGAAGGAGAGCGCGCAGGACAGGGAACAATGACGGAGACGAGTCGGTGAGGGCATAAACTTCCGGGTTCCTACAGGCCAATAAATAATAATAATAATAATAATAAAACAATAATAATAAAATAAACACAATAATAATAATAATAATAATAATAATATAATAATAGTAATAATAATAATAAAATAATAATAATAAAGTAACAATAATAATAAAGTAATAATAATAAATTAATAATAATAATAATAAAACAATAATAATAATAATAATAATAGTAATAATAATAATAAAATAATAACAGTTATAATAATAATAAAATAATAATAATAATAATAAAATAATAATAATAAAATAATAATAATAAAAATGGCGCAAGGCTAATAACCTTGCCCGTAAAAATAAATTATTATGGAAAATTTAACAAGCCGCGAGACTTGCAAAATAAAGCCAGGACCGTATCCTGGTTGTAGTGCCGATGATGATGATGAATATTAATAATAAAATAATAATACAAATTAATGTAATAATAAAATAAAAGTAAAAATAATAATATAGTAATATTAATAATAAAATAATATTAATAATAAAATAATAATAGTAACAATAATAAAATAATAATTATAATAATATAATAATAGTAATAATAATAAAATAATAACAATAATAATAAAGTAATAATAATAAAAAAACAATAATAATAATAATATAATAACAATACTAATAATAATAAAATAACAATACTAATAATAATAAAATAACAATAATAATAATAATAAAACAATAATAATAATAACAATAATAAAATAATAATAATAATAATACAACTATAATAACGATAATAATATTAAAATTTAAATAATTTATGTAAAAGCGCATGAAAAAAATGAATAAACAACAAAATTCTTCAAGCATTGCCAAATGTGGAGAGGGTTTATCGGAAATCATAAGACTAATATTATTGTCTCCAATAATGAGTTCATATTTATTATTAAGAGCAAAAGTTCTTGTTCGTCAGATTTGGGGAATTTATTTTCAAAACAATTGTTCATGCGAATGAATATTTCGTAATTGGCCCGATTTCATAAATGCCTCATTGAAAATCAATCCCAATAATTATGATTAATAATAGGAATTTATTATCTCCCACTTGGCGCAAGGCTAATAACCTTGCCCAGAAAAACAAATTATTATGGACAATTTAACAAATCTCGGATAAGGACCGGATACCGGTGGAGAGACTTGTTAAATAAGGCCAACACCGGATCCCGGTTGTAGTGCCGATGATGATGATGATTATCTCCCACAAGAAATGTTTTGCTACCAGACTTGTGTAGTATACCCCAAAAATACTAATGGTCAGAACATGTCCACAATTGGATTGCGTTGTTGTAAAAACGAGTGATTGTAATCGCTCCAAAGATATTGGAGTAGACGAACCTGTCACATGGTTGATTTGTTTGGCCATCTTTGAGGTTTATGCATGGCATGTTTGTTTATTTCAATGAACTTGGCATTTCAATGGCTGGCTTATGACAATTAAATGGTAAATACTGCCATATCATAGTTAAGAGGTTGGTTAGCCCACTTTGTTGTAGATGCACAAAACTTGGAGCAACTGGTGTTTGAATAATTGTTTGGGATGTTTTTTTGAGGATTTGGACTTGCTATAGTTGGGTATGAAAACTGTATATTCATGTTTGTCCTCGCTTAACAGTGTTTTCGTAGGATTGTGTGTGATTGTTTGCTGCTGTGATAATCTTTTCATGTACAAGAAACTTATCTCCCAAGGCCGCGACTAGCAGATATTCAGAACTTTTCTTTCTACTATCCTTTTTATACTTTTTCTAGACACCCTATCTTCACTAATCCGTACCCAATTTTATATCCATCCTGTGTCTTTTGATAAATGTTAGGGTGTGTATAAAAGGCGTTATGTTTTTCCTGTGGGAAAGCATTTGTTTACGATGACAAACGTTTTCGTTCGTCTAGTATTATTATTCTCGGCAAATACGTAATTTAAAGAACTTGCTCCGAACCAGAAAGGTAATATAAGAAACAAATATTGTACATTTAGCATTTAGTTTAATACAATGTTTACAATTTGTAACTTCAAGTTTAATGTTTAAAAACAAAATCTGAACGCTATTTATTATTAATAAGTTCGTTTTTCTTCACAGGGAATAAATATCCTTACAGAAAAGATTTGATGACCTTGCTCACGATGTTGTCTTCAATTACATTAATTCACATCAACAAACGGGTTTTCCGGAAATTTCTTTTTGAAAAGCAAAACACAAATTGTATCAGTATTGAGGGAATATTTGTTCACGCTAATAAAAGATTTGTTTAAACAGATTTAAGATATGCTAAACAAATTATATTGAAGTTTTTTATTCAACTGCATTGGGCAATAGTTCTTTAAAAAACAAAAACACCCTAACACCTCTTAAGGTAAGTTGGTCTTAACCCAGTTCCAAAATCTGTGCTATTACAGTGGTTGGGGAATAAATTAAGTCTTCATTCTTGTCCAATCGCGGCAAGTTACTGCACCTGAGATGAATGATAAGTGGATTTGGCCCCACCTCGGTTGTATGGGATTACATGACATGTGTCATTTTTAAAAGGAACAAACATTCTATTATTAATAAATTAACATGTATAAGTTGTTTTTAGTCAGTTTTGAGTGAGAATTCGTAAAAGAAAAGAACTGTATAGATAATTATTAACAATTAGATAGAATTGTGGTCAGATTTATAAAATGTTATTGTAAGAATAAAGAAATACTAATTGTTATTATTAATGGTAGAAATACCGGGATTAGATTTTGCATTTCCTTCTATTGTGAAGGCCCAAAGGAAATATATTTGTTCCCACAAACAAGAAATGTATACAGAGCTGTGAAACATTATAGACTCAAACGTAAATCTTCTGTTTTCTTGGAATAAGTAATAAACTTTTATGACTAGTTTTGTGACACAATATTGTCAACCGACACCAACTTAGGGAAAACCCTTTAATGGTCCAAAATCCCCTTTTGTGAGCGCGTTTGTATATATATATATATATATATATATATATATATATATATATATATATACATATATATATATATATATATATATATATATATATATATATATATATATATATATATATATATATATATATATATATATATATATATATATATATATATATATATATATATATATATATATATATATACATATATATATACATATATATATACATATACATATATATATATATATATATATATATACATATATATATATATACATATATATATACATATATACATATATATATATATATATATAAATTGCTTAAGGGGAGACGTATTGCGACGATAGTGAAGAACGTGTGATTCGAACTGACGCTATGACAGTTAGAATCACTAAAAAATGTAAGCAATGCTCAACACATCAGGCCACTGCCGTGTGTACGAATTCGATTTCTAAACTCAAGTACACTCAACTGACGAGGAATTGTTATCTTATTGCTATGGTATACGGCTCTGATACATTTTCTTATTCGATTTTCGTTCGGTGTTCTTAACTATTTGCTTGTGTATTGTGTGTGTATCTGTTAGAAACGCCACAGAGGTTACCATCAAGAAGTTTTAAAAAATCTTTTTATTTTGTGATAGCTTATAGTGTGTAGAAATAAGTCCCCAAAACCGTTTTTGCGAAAATCATCATCATCATAATCAGCAATACAACCGGGAACCGGTCTTGGCCTTATTTAGCAAATCCCGAGACTTGTTAAATTTTCCATAATGATTTGTTTTTCCGGGCAAGGTCATTAGTCTTGCGCCAGAGGCTCCCCGACGGGGAATCGAACCACGGTCTCCCGCGTGACAGGCGGGTATACTAACCACTATACTATCGAGGAGCTTTTGCGAAAATAATTTTATAAAAAAGTTACAGCAAGTGAGGTAGTTATTTTTCAGTTCGAGGCGTCTTGTTCAGTAGGCTCTCAAATGTATACTAACAGAGCAATCCACCTGAACATTTATATGCAAGCTAATGAGACATAGTACTATAGAATCTGACATAGTTGGTGCCATCTGTAGGTCAGGCCGGAAACTTTTCTAGCCACCGCCGCACAGCATTTTCTTTAATTCTTTCCTTATGATCAAGATGATTCAAAAACTGTTTAATGGATCGACTTCATTTTTGTTTTATTTTAAAGTAGATTTGATTTATTGGATCCTGAGAACCAAGATATGGTTTTTTTTGACGGAATTTTAAAGAGCGGAAAAATTGGTAACAAAAATTTAAACGTTTGCATTAATTTCATTTTCAACTTAAATTAAAGATTCCAGTTCAGGATCGAACTACACTCATATATTTTTAAAAAATTCTTTGATTTTTCATTTCTGACAATTATTACAGGTGTTGGAGTGATCATAGTGCGACAATTTTTTTTTAAGACGGTCACAAAACCGGTCTCGTCAAAAATTTTTGTCACATTATGTTGTAATAAAAAAAAATTTTTTGTACACTAAAAGTAGATAAATAAGTGACAAAAAAAGTTTGACGAAAGTTCATTTCTTTCTGTGAGAAAAAAATCGAGAAAATGACCTTTTTTGGGTGCCGGGATGAGAACCTTCCCTTAATTGCTTTTTTACCAGAAATGTTAATTTATTTCCTGAAAAAAACCCAAATTACGCCTGTGAGAAAGTATAAACTCAGGCATTTTTTCCAATCTCAGGCCTAGTTGTGCGCATAGCTTGGTATAACAAAAGTTTTTTTAAAAAACAGTGCAGACATTCTGGGGTGACAATAAACAGATTTTTGTTTAAGCATGCATTTTTTTAAAATTCTAAATATGCCACATGGGAAACAATTAACGGACATTGAAAAACAAAGAATATTCGATTTATAAAATAGTGGAATGACGCAAGGACAAATTTTTTATTATACTTCTACCAGGAAAGGTAAACCTATAGCGCTAAGTCAGCGCCCTGAGATGCTGTTTTTTCTCGACCGGGTCCATCAGCCAAGCTCCGAAAAATGCTCAAGGATTTCTCCCAACCTGTTCACGACGCCTATAGCTTAATAGGGTGGTATTTCACCGGGCGGCTGGGCTTTGCGGCCCTATCTACCACTCAGTAATTGTGCCGAACTGCACAATAGCAAGAATCGTTAGTTGAAACTAGGTTTGTACAATCAAACGCAAGACACAACCTCCTTACCAACTCAGCCATTGAGGGGGCAATGAAATAAATCGCTCTCAAGGTGTAGTGCAGAATTTTTTACAAGCCGGCATTGAAAATTACGGAAGTAATAAGCGATCTGGTAGACCAACAAAATGTTCGCCGATGGTAAAACGAGACGTTCTACGTGAAATGTCCAATATAGGAGCTACTTCGTCCTAAATGGTTCGACGTTTTAATTTGGACTGCGATTCTAGCCGCATTAGAGAATGGGCAATAACCTCAAGCAACTTGAAGTAAAAGGTGCTTGTGCAAACCACCACTCAAACAGCGACATAAGGAAGCACACATTGAATTCGCTGAAACACACATCCAACACAGCGAAATGTGTTCTCATGTGATCTTCAGTGATGAGAAAAAATTTAATCTGGTCGGCCCCGACGGGGTCAAGTGTTATTGGCATGATCTCACGAAAGAAAGGAAAACCATGTCACGCAGGCCTTTAGAAGGAGGAGGAGTTATGGTGTCGGCAGCTTTCATTGGAAATCTGAAAACAGAAATTATTTCTGGAGAAATGGACACCAAGAAAGTACGAAAAAGTGTTGGAAGAGCACCTTCTTTATTTAATAACCCTAGCATAGGACGAATATGTCGTATTTCAACAGGAAAACGCCACTATCCATACAGCACGAACAACAGCGTGGTTTTAAGAGCATGGAATTGAAGTCCAGGCATATACCCCATTGAGAACCTGTGGGGGTTTTGTGATTTATTCGGCTTAATTCAAGCTTAGTTACAATAACTATAATCCTTATAAACTAACTTAAAACTAAAAGTAGTAATTAAACAAAGAGTACAAAAACAAAAAGAAAATTATGTATACATAATTAAAAAAAAAAAAAACAAGGAAGGAGAAGAGGACTTCAGGGTAGGTGAGGTAGGAGGCTGGGAAAGAGCGAGTGTATATGGGGGTGGCAAATGTGGCATATGTGAGACAGCGAACAGTGAACGGCATATATGTTGGAATGTGTACGGGTTGTGAGGTGATAGACGGTGGTCGGGGCAAGGTCAGGTGGGGGAAAAGAGGAGACGGCGTTTGAGTGCAGTAGATGTAAGGTGAAAATCGAAGGAGGTAGGGTAAGGGTTTGCCCACCTCAGCATTCGCGAAATGGGTTCATTAGAGCCGTAAGAAGTGCGGTGGGTGGGCAGATAGAAGAGACGAGGGTTTCGCAGGTTACGGGGGTTAGTGTGACGTGCAATGATGGAGAGTAAGCTTGGGCAGTTGATTGTGCCTGAAAGGAGACGGTGGATGAAAAAGATATCGGCATGAGTTCTGCGCTCCTCAAGTGTGTTGAGGTTAATCAGATGGAGCCGGCTTGTGCATGGGGGGAGAATCCGAGGGTTCGCCCAGTTCAGTCCGCGGAGGGCAAAACGCAGAAAACGACGTTGCACGCTTTCGATTCTGCGGATATGGGACGAGTAGTGTGGAGACCAGACCTGACTGGCGTATTCAAGAAGGGGGGGGGGGGGGGGGGGGGGGGGGGCGAAGGCTATGTAGAGAGAACGGGAAACGTAAGGATTAGAGAATTCTGTAGACCAGCGTTTCACAAACCCAAGGGCAGAGTTGGCCTTAAGAATAATATCATCAACATGCGGGATGAAGCTAAGCTCCCTGTCGACTAAGATCCCGACGTCACGCATCGAGGGTACATATGATATCTGCTGGTTTAGCAGGAAGTAGGAAGTGTGGGGGGCGTTTGCGCTAGAAGGTGATGGAGTGACATTTGACAACGTTGAGTTCAAGGCAGTTATTACGGCACCAAGTTGAGAAGCTGTCGAGATCCGTTTGGAGAAGTGAAGAGTCAAGAGGAGAGATGATCGTTTTGTAGAGTTTGGCGTCGTCCGCATAGAGTGAGATGGATGAGTATTTAATAATGAAATCAACGTCATTGATGGTAAGGATAAATAGGAGGGGACCTAGATGACTGCCTTGCGGAACCCCTGACGTGGGAACAAAAGGATTGGAAAGGGAGGATCTGATTTTGACACGGCAGGATCGATCTTTCAGATAAGAAGATAACCACTTGATCAATAGGCGTTCAAAACCTAGGGAGGACAGCTTAAAAAGGGTGATATTATGGGAGATTTTGTCAAAGGCCTTGCTGAAATCGGTGGTGATTACATCGACTTCGTTGCCATTCTCTAAGGCACGGAGAGTATGCGATGAGAACTCGATCAGATTGGTTGTGGTCGACCTACCCGAAAGGAAGACATGCTGGTTGGGTGAGATGATGGATTTACAAAGGAAAGATAACGCGCTGTAAAGAATCCCTTCGAACAGTTTGGCGATTGGGCGGTAGTTGCCTATATCGTTTTTAGGTCCCTTTTTAGGTATGGGGGTGACTTAGGAGGATTTCCAGATACTAGGGAAAATACCTTGTGAGAGGGATAGATTGAATATATTTGATATCAGGAGAGAAAGAGAAGAGGAACATTTCTTTAAAAATACAGTTGGGAGTCCATCAGGTCCAGGGCTGAACTCGTCTTTGAGTAAGTTTAATTTCTCCGCAACTACGTGGTGCTGAACAATTTGAGGGGTGAAGGGGCCGTGGGAGCATTCGGGCAAGTCTTTGAAGTAAGACGGATTGGGCGCGAAGGATATGTCTGTGAAGGATTTATTGAAAAACGAAGCGAATAGATTGGCAATAGTTAGGGGGTCGGTTGAAGTAGCCGCGCCATAAGAAAGTCGAAAAAAGAGTGAAGAGGCACATCTCTTCAAGAGATTTGGGGGAATGCCATCGGAACCAGCGGATTTGTGTGCGTTTAGCTTCATGAGTGCCCGGGCAACAGTACGCGTTCGGAAGTGAATCTGGCTCATGATGTGCTGCTTATGCTCAAGTTGAGGTGGAACTGATTTGGTAAGGCAGCGTTGAGTTGGCTGCAAGATATGCAGCAAGTAGATACGCTTTCTCTATTGCACTGGTGTCTGGTCTGTCGTCGACTATTAGCGAAGGAATGGATGAGAGCGAGTATTGGATGTTTAATGCGTTGATCAATAGGCACGGCCCGATCCTTGTGCATGACAATGCTAGACCCCATACCTCACAAGTAACGGTGCAAACACTGCTGCAGTTGGGATTTGAAATTCTTTCGCATCCACCGTACTCTCCTGACATTTCCCCAAAGGACTACAATTTTTTCCGCAATCTGGATTCATTTTGCGGGCAGAAGGTCTTCCGGAACCGAGCAGAGGTCATAAAAGCCTTTGATGATTTCATTGCCTCAAAAAGTCAGCACTTCTACGGAAAAGGAATATTTTTACGTTGGAAAAATGTCATAGATGCCAACGGATCCTATTTTGATTGAATAAACATTTACGGAAAAATAATATTGGCTTTTAAATTTTTACTATAAATTCGGATATTTCCTGTGCTACATACAACCCAATAAATAAAAGACCACGGCGCAAGGCTAATAACCTTGCCCGTAAAAATAAATGATTATGGAAAAAGTTCTTTGTGGCGGGATGAATGGAATGTGACAGCGTGGCAGACCGGACAGCGTGGCACATCGGAGCCTGGGAGTGTCAAACTGGATGACATCGGCTCGAAATCGGGACCGATGGAGAGACTTGCTAAATAAGGCCAAGACCGGGTCCCGGTTGTAATGCCGATGATGGTGAAATAAAAGATCGTAATTATATCACAACATAATTGAATTATAATCAATAAACGTTATCAGCACAGCGTACCCAAATTAAAAAAAAATAGTTGGAGAAAAATGCATTTGAATGAAAAATGATCTCTGAGTGCACACAAACAGCCAAGTATGACGGCGAGCTCCAATGGACGGCAGCTTATATATTCTACGTTTATATGTTATATCGGGTTTTCCAATAGGGACTTGACAACTTTGAATTTAATTTATGAACGCACCCTTTCACTAATCTTCGAACTGTCTCTGTCAATTTATTCAGTAAACTCAACATTTTCATCATGGTTAAGTACACGATGAACGTTTGCAAATTATAAAAATTTACTACCGAAAAAAAGTTGTCAAGTCCCTATTGGAGAACCCATTATATATAAATACTTATATATTTTTGTTCGAAAATATGTACAAAATATTTTCAATATTGCTTTTTCCGTAAAAATAACTTTATAAAAGTACTTCTAAACATGTTTCTATCTTAAGCGCTCACTTAGCCCTTTATAACAACAAAATGAATTGAACTATTTATTTGAAACGTTGGGAGCATATTCTTGGATATTTGTCCTAGTAATGCACATAGCATTAACAAAATCTAAACCAAGAGGCTAATATTAACCCTTAAATGATAGGCTCAGGTCACTCGTGCCTTTTCGAAATATAAGGGAGGTATTTACTTATTTACTAAATAAATTAAAAAATCATTAATATAGTGATTGGTCCTTATATAAGGATAGTTAATGAAGCAACATGCATTTTTTCAGTTTTTTTTTTTTAAGAATTGTGGGTACTTTTTAAAGCGTCGGACGACCCTATCTTGGAAGGGCTAATAATCACGTTCCAATATTTGTTCTTCTCACACGTTTATTTTTAAAAATAAAGACATTAATTGTTATTATTAGCAGTAGAAATTTTGTTTAATTATAATTATACTATTAATATATATATTTATTAAAAAAAAAAAAAAAAAAAAAAAAAAAAAAAAACCAAAAGCAAAGTTATGACAACCGATGCCCGAATAAAATGATCTGTCTTTAATTTCAGTTTCCGTAACTTGCTACAATAATACAGAATGACCTGTAAATTTATTTTTATTTTGTATAGAAGGTTTGGTTCCGACAATCACATAAATGTCGACATTGAAAAACCTGCATGTACTTTCTAATGAGAAGATAAAAATATATTGAAGAGTCACATCACATAGCACGAAGTTAAAAGTAAATTTAAATAAAAAATAAACCTTTTGTTTTTAATATTTCTTTTATTATTATTATCTGTTTATTTCTCTTTTGTTTGCTTGAGATGTTTTAAAAAAATTAACGAACGCCCCGAGATGGAGAGAAAATAAAAAGTAATTTCATTTTTTTTAAAAAAATTTATTAGTCGTTTTGTTTGCATAAAAATTGAATCATTTTTTTTAAATTATGTAATTATTATATTAAAGATATACAAACAAAGTATTTAAAATAGAAAAAAATGAGTGGGCACTTTACAGGATATTTATTTTAGAGAAATAGATAAAAACAAAAAGCAGTTGCGGTGTGGTTCGTTGTGATGATCTTCTATTGTCTACCCAGGCCCTGACTAATATTGAATGGTACGAAATGAAATATCGGACGCTATCGGGAAATTATCTTTTCCTCTTTCGATTTTTTTTATTCTTTATCAAAAATTGTATATTTAGTGTCCGTCTTTATTTTTTATTTCAATATCACAGACATTAAACTTGTGTACAAAAAACCATTGTATTGCCTTACCAACTGAGATTGTATTGTAATACCCTTCAAGAAAGGTGAATCTAGTGGTTAAATTTTTGTTTGCTCATATATTTATATAAAAATGTATATAGGGATATATGAGTGCAAAAAGTGTTACCTATTTTCCCCGCTTATTTACTAGGTGTTCAGTCTTTTTATTGCTTATGACATCCTAAAACCTATTTACTAACATGTATATGTACCCCCTACTAATGTTCATTTTATTTATTTATTTATTACAAAAAATAAACTAGTTTACTTGCTGTACCTTATTCCCCTTATTGCTTCCTTGTGAGCTTGATACATTTTTACGTTATTCATGTTGGATTGCCAGTACTTTACATATCCAGCATTATCTCCAGTTACCATCCAATTATCGTTATGTGACCAAACCATGGTGCGAACAGGTACATCGTGAGCCTATGGAAGAAAATATTATTATAGACTTTAGCATTCATTAAATAAGTAACATTATCAATAATAACATATGTGATGTGTGATATGAATGTAACGACAATTTCTGAATTTCGTGATCAGATTGAAAAAAAAAAAAAAACATTTATTGGTACATATGCTCCTGACGTATATTGACATTTGCCGCCATTTTGAATTGGCAGTTTAATTTTGACAGGCGACAAGGTTATACAAATTTTGGTGTGCTTTGTTTTTTTCCGAAAAGATGCTACATGTGCTCCCGATTTATTTTGACATTTGCAGCATTTTGATTGGCAGCTTATTTTTCACATGCGACAAGGTTATACAAATTTTTATGCAGTCTCCGACTAGCTTTCGTTGCGTTGACATCGCGAGTTTCTTTCACATTCAAGTGCATAATCACCTCTCTCTTTAAACCGGTTACTTTGCTTTTCAGTTCTCTTTTTTTTCTCAATTCCTTCAATCTTTTTCTTTCTTTCTTCTCGTGCAACAGTAACTTTCCTTAACTTAGATATTTTTGTTCCATCGCCTTTATAGCCCCACCCCAACGGGCTAAGATGTATGGGAACAGATTTAAGGGGTTATCTCCGGATACACCCCCTCACTCTCCACCCATCAACTCTCCCCCCACTAAACGATCAAAACAAATAATTAATCAAGAAGAATACCCTGAACTCCCTACTATTCGGTTAAACTCTAAAAATCCCAAATTTATTTTGATTTCTTCTAAAGATAAAACGAAGCCCCTTACAAGTGTGTGTTTTTGTGTTGAAGAAAGCTATAGATTCTATTAGCAAGGAATATGATAACATTAATCAGCTTCGCGATAGAAATATTCTTATTCTCGCAAAGAACAAAAGAATAGCGGATAAATTCATAGCGGTTTCTAACCTAGCAAATCAATGCCCAGTGACAGTGAAATATCATGATCGCCTTAACTCGTGTAAGGGCATTGTGTACGCGCCTTTTCTCATTAATATTTCTGAAACTGAAATTGTTTCTGAAATGTCCACGCAAGGTGTCACGGAAGTGTACAAGTTTACAAAGAAAATTGATAACAAAACAACTCCTACTGGACTTATGCTGTTCACCTTTGATCTTTACCAACCACCAACTACTGTAGAAGTCGGTTTTTATAATGAAATGGTTAAGGAATACATCCCTAACACAATGCGCTGTCGCAACTGCTAAATACTTGGTCTCACGATTAAAAGGTGTTCCAAAGAAGCAGCTTGTGGAACTTGTAATCTCCCTCTTCATGATAATGCACCTGAAACTTGTACACGTGTGTTGTGTGTCGATGATGTCATAGCTAAAGATGACATACAAGAGATCATTGACACACTCAAATCAAAAAACGCCATCCGATTTAAACCCAAATGAACCCACAGAACGACAACGCAATCGAGTCCGTAAGTCCATTAAGCAATTCAATCGAAAACGATTAATTTCAACTTCAAATTGCTAAAGCAATTAACGATTGCATAGGCTGGAACAATTAAATTGCTGAAACGCTTAAACAGCATGTTCCAGCACAATCGGCAGAAATGCAATTAATTGGGTCAGTTCGCAACCGTAAAAATTGAACCAGAGTTCAAGCCAATGAAGAAATATTGACTGGTTCAGCGATATTGCGAACTGAAGCCAACAATCGGAAATTGGGGCAATTAAAATTAAATTGCATTATCGTCAACGAGAGGTGTTGACCCCGAGGTGACAAGAGTTAGTAGTTAATGGAAGAAGCGGCAGTCAGTGGTTGGGCAGAATCAGAGGTTGATCGTGAGAGTCTATCGTTGGTCGGGAAGTTGGACTTGTGATGGTGAGAGCAAGAGAGTCGAGTGGAAAGTATTGATGAAAAGTAACATAAACTAATAGTAAACCTTAAAGTAAAGTAACGGAGTTTTGATTCGGATGGTTATAGCAGACTAGTCTGGTGGATAATCAACAATTAAAGTAATCGAGTCTAGTGAATAATATAAAAGCAGTGTTATAGAGTCCCGTGAAACTAGTGGTGAGTTTGATAAAAACCTGTGAATGGAGAATCTCCAAAAAGTAGTAACGAATTGCAGAAGTTAGAATTGTAAGTGCAACTCGTGTACCCTTACATTTTCTGAAGAAGAGTAACTAAAAATTAAAAAAGAAAACTGATTATTAGAAAACAATGGTTCAACGTTTAGATGGACATAAAATAACACTGACAAATTCAAGTTCAACATTAAAATATTGTTCTAATAAACAAATCGAAACAGAATAAAGTGGTTACGAATCTAATACTCTGACGGAATTGTCAAAACAAGTTGTTGCGAAATTGTAAGAATAAAATATAACTTTAAGAAATGGTGTGAAGTGATAAGTTAAATTTAAGGAGTAAAATAAGAAAAAATTTCTAAAAAGACTAAAAATTGTAAGAAAGATTAAGAACAATAAAAGTGGAAGAAGTATAAGGAAAGACGCTGTGTTTAAATTGGTAGTGTTAAGGGAAGATTCGGTCGCTATTCGCTCGGTGTCGTGACTTTAATTTAGTGTTATTTGAACATACCATAACTCGTGTGATGTGTACAAACTGCCCCCCCAACTGCCGAACCTCACCCATCCTCACCCGTTAAATGCCCTGAATATATAAAAAATAAAGAAATTCTGACAATCAAAACAAGAAATAAATGCAGCATGTCTGAAGCTAGACGTCTATACAACCTTTCCACACCTCTCTCCACCTTCAATACCGTATCTTACACTGAAATAGCAAAGACAGGTAACAATCTTTCCTTCGATTATGCTGCTCCCCGTGAAAAGACCAAAATAAACTTAAATCCATCAACAACAGTAAAAAATAACTTTTCAAATAGCACCCAAAACCCAAAAAAAAATATTTCACACTCTAATAAACCAGCTTCCTCTCGCTTATCGAACATATCAAATTTAAAAGCACAAGATAACTATTCTGCTAATAAGCAAACCTCAAACATTCTGCATTACAAAACATATGATACGCATTTAACTCAATCAACTCCCAAAAAAGATATACAAAACAAACAAATCGTTCAATCATCCTCTTCAATAACTCACACGAAAAAAAAAAAAACAACGAACCTGAAAATATGCACGTCTCAGATCCTGAAATACATCTAACAAATGACGTGACCATCTCTTCACCAATATCTTCTATTACTCACTCTCTCTTACAACAAAATAACTATTTTCTACCTTCAGATGTAAGCTATGAAAAAGAACCTGACTTATAATCAACTAACCGCATATGCGCCCCCCGCTGATCGTTCTTCGAGATGCTTGGGCCACGAATATGGTCCAAGCACCTCGACTTCCGGGCAGCGGGGCCGAATTAATTACACCAACATACAACCATCAACCACTTTTCTATCACAACAGAAAAACACAGTCGATACTCCTATTAAAAAGGAAAATTTACTGAAAGTTCTGCAGTGGAACTTGAAAGGATACCTAAATAACTATGACGAGCTAAACATTCTTATAAAGGACCATTCGCCTTGTGTTGCGGATTCACAATTATATGCTCGGGGAGAATCTAGTACATCGTCTAGTACTCTCCCCGACAAATATTCACCACACCTGCCGACAACTCGATGACAGTGCACAACCAACTGTCTATACATTGTTTACTGCTTTTGGTGCTCGATCAATTGAAAGAAACTTGTTTTTTGGATTCTTAATGCTGTGATAGTTGTGACTTAGAGGATAGTTTAATTAAAGTTATATAATGAACTAAGACAAGGAACGTTTTTATTGTTATCCTGTTGTAATTTCGCTTAATACAACTCATGTCAACGGTGCAGTCAGTGTATAGTGCAGAAATACAACAAACATCCAAACTGACTAATTTGGCCGACGTGATTTTTGCACTGCATCGAGCAAAGGCCAAAGTGATCATCATTGAAGAACCTGTCGACCCTAGGCGAAGTTCTACAAAAAAGGTATTACTGGTCCTTTGCATTTTAACCTATTTGTTTCAGGCATCGTTGACCCGGACGCCATTGCGTTAATTCATCATCAACGTGCTCCATCCATATTCCCCGACGACATTCCTCGTTCGGCGGAGCATCAGAAAGGATCTCGACCGACGACATTCCTCGCTCGGCGTCGAGATACATCGAAAACCTTGCTTTATTTCTCTACAAGAAACTCACTGCTCCGTTCAATCTACTCCAATTGTGCCAAAATCTTATACTGGATACTTTTTTAATTCTCAAACAGACGTAACAAATAAACAAGGTGTTGCTGTTTTAATAAAAAAAAATATTCCCCATAGACAATTACAAATCAACTCTAATTTACCCTCGCTATTGAAATACAAACCGCTATTAAAATCACAATTTATTCTATATACATTTTACCTGATCAAAACTTCAACAAGAAGGATCTACTTGATATTTTGAGTCATATAAACACCCCTATCTTACTAATCGGTGATGTAAATGCTTGGAATGGAATAAATAGAAATTCAACCACCGCAAAAATATGGAACAGCATCCGTTGTTTAACAGGTAACTCCTCCCCTAAAATAATCAATTGTATTGCTTCGCCCCAAGGTCCTATCTCTAACCCACCAGACATTTGTAATTACTTTGCGAAGATTTGGTCTGAAGACTCAAGTGACAGTGATTTTCCTATGTTATTGTATAGAAAAAAAAAAACGACTGTCTTAACAACAGCATACAAGCAATACAACTGATACTTCAGCTCTACATATAGAAGAGCCCATAGAACTTCAAGACCTCGAAAGCTGCCTGACGAAACTCAAAGGCAAAACCCCAAGTAGAGACAAAGTTTCTTACCCGATGCTTAAAAATATACCTCTTGAAATAAAGCATAGACTCTTGAAGTTATAGAACAACGTTTTTTCAACTGGAGTTATACCTCTCAGTTGGAAAATTGCTTGCGTCATTCCAACTCCAAAACCTAAAAAAGATATAGGTTCAATTAGTGGCTACCGCCCAATTTCTCTTCTTCCTTGTATTTCCAAAATGATGGAAAAAATAATCGCAAAGCGTCTCCAATGGTTTATACAAAGAAAAAATCGAATTAGCCCTAACCAAGTAGGTTTCAAACCAGAAAAGGGTTGTATTGATGCACTTCTATATATAGACGATTACACAACAAACGCTTTATCATCTCGCAATCATGTTCCAATTTTGTCAATTGACTTCGAGAAGGCATTTGATAGAATTGGCATGCATCTCGTTCTTAACAAATTACAGTCCTGGAAATTGGGCCCTAAAATCATACAATATTGTAGCGAGCTTAGGGTTCGCTGGATTAATTATTTTGAATAAATAAGAGCCGTTAAATCGATTTTTAATTAATATAACACTTTATTAGTCCGTTAATAACCACCGTTACTTATACCGTACACTTAACGATTACTTGACTTATCGCTTCCACACTTATTACTTCTTACTTATTACTTATCGCTTGCTTCACTTTCTTACTTATTACTTTCTACTTCCGCACTTATCGCTTGCTTCACTTTCTACTTATCGCTCCTCGATCTGCGTGCGACGTATTTATACCGTTCCCTCATTCTGATTTGGCGTTTCGTTTCCGTCCGTTCCATAATCTCGACTTTTCTATTCTAGTTTTCCAGTTCTTCCTAAAATAATCTAGTACTTTGTTTCGGACTTTCTCGAAGATTCCAGTACTGATTGTCATATGCGTCACACTACCCTCCGCCTAGATTAGTTCGTCCCGAACTAAGTTCACTGATCTCCTGCGTTAACAAAAGTCGCCAGTCGGTCACGATGTACCACTTTCATCTTGGCGTTCGGTCTTCGCTGAATCCTATAGACCACGTCGTTAATTCTTGTGAGAATCTTATACGTTCCCAATGTTGCTGCAACTTCGGGGACCTTCCTTTTTGCCGATCAGGGTTATAAAGCCACACGTTATCGCCTGCATTAAATCCGGATGCGTTGGCTCGAACGTCGTACCTTGTTTTCATCCTGTCACTTGATATCTTGATTTGCTTTCGAACCAAATGATGAATCTCATCGAGGCGATTTCTCCATTCGGCTATGTAGTCTTCGGTCTTATCTATAGCATCTGGAGGTATTCCGAATCGCAGATCGGCTGGTAATCGTATCTCTCGTCCAAATATAATTCTTGCTGGAGAATGGCCCGTCGTATCGGGATTAGCCGATCTATAGCTCATGAGAAAGGTTTGTACATTTTTTGTCCCAATCTCGTTGGTGATCACTAACCACCTTCGATAAGTGCTCTTTCATTGTTCGGTTGAACTTTTCGACCATTCCGTCTGACTGCGGATGTAAGGGCGTGGTCCTGGTTTGCCTTACGCCCAGTGCCGCACAGATGTCTTGAAATATCTGTGATTCGAAGTTTCGGCTTTGATCGGAATGAAGCTCACAGGGAACTCCATATCTGCTGATCCAATTATTGATAAGCTGCTCAATGACGGTTGTTGCTTCTTGGTTTGGAATTGGAAGGACTTCCACCCACTTGCTGAAGTAATCCATGATGACCAACATGTATTTGTTGTTGTCGTTTGTTTTTGGGAATGGTCCTGAGATATCAATAGCAATTCGCTCGAAAGGGGCACCCACGTTGTACTGCTTCATAGCGCTCCTTGGCTTTGCTGTTGGTCCTTTGGTCGCAGTGCAAGTTGTACACTTCCTACACCAAGACTCGACGTCATCTCTCATGTGAAGCCAGTAGAATAGAGATCGTAATTTTGAAAGTGTCTTATTAAATCCCAGATGTCCACCGGAGGCGTCGTGCATTTCTGTTAGTACATCCTTCACTTTTGATGGTGGGACTAGAATCTGCATTCGATGGGATTTTCCGTCCGCGGCTTCCCATTTACGCTTTAGAATTCTATCTTCCACCAGCAAGGAATTCCACTGTGCCCAATATGCTTTAAATGTTCCACTCTTGTAGGAAATATTGTTCCAAGTTGGCCGCTCGTTCTTTTCTTAGTGTTCCAAGATTAGCGACATATCTTCATCCTGAAGTTGAGCTGCGCGTATAGCATTACGCGTCCACCCATCTAGTACTTCTACTTGTACATTTCGCACGTCGTACGCCTCTTCTTTCTCTTCCGCTCTATGACAATGTTTACAATCTGGCTTACATGGTCTTCTTGATAGAGCATCAGCGTTATTATGCACCTTCCCTTGACGGTGGGAAATTTGGAAATCGTACGTTTGAAGTCGTTCGATCCATCGAGGTATTTGTCCTTCCGGATTCTTAAAATTTAACAACCATTTCAGGGCGGCATGATCCATCCGAAGGTGGAATCGACGTCCGTAGAGGTATTTATGGAAATTCTTAACGGCTTCTACGACAGCCAGCAGTTTCTTTCTTGTTGCGCAGTAATTTCTCTCTGGCTTAGATAGAACTCGACTATAATATGCGACAACTCTCTCTTCACCATCGACTTCCTGTGACAACACTGCTCCAATTCCTGTGTTACTTCCATCAGTATCCAATATAAATGGGCGATCCGATCTTGGGAATTCCAATGTTGGAGTGTTACATAACTCGGCCTTCAATGTGTTGAATGCTGCCTCACATTTGCCTGTCCAATTGAATTTATTGTCTTTACCCCTTAGTTCATGTAGGGTTTTAGCCACATTGGCGAAACCTTTAACAAACCGTCGGTAATATGTGGCTAATCCCATAAAGCTTCTTAACGGTTGCTTATCTTCTGGAGTAGGCCACTCTTGGACAGCTGCTATCTTATCAGGATCCGTTTGAATTCCTGCAGATGAAACGATGTGTCCCAGGAATTTTACTCTCCTTTGGAAGAGTTCACATTTCTTCGAATTGAGCTTTAAGTCTTAGTCGTTCGAAGACGGAGCGCAGATTATTGATGTGTTCTGGTAAATTCCTTCTGACAACGATGATATCGTCCAAGTACACAAGACACGTCTTCCATGTAAGTCCCCGTAGAACACTTTCCATTAATCGTTCAAACGTTGCTGGAGCATTACACAATCCAAAAGGCATCACGTTGAATTGATAAAGTCCGCTTCCGGTAGTAAACGCTGTCTTCTCCTTGTCCTCCTCCTTCACTTCCACTTGCCAGTAACCGCTTTTTAGGTCCAATGTTGAGAACCATTGAGCTCCAGAAAGGGTATCTAGTGTGTCGTCGATTCGAGGAAGTGGGTAACTGTCTTTCTTCGTAACGTCGTTTAACCGGCGGTAGTCGACACAAAATCTAGTTGTCCCATCCTTCTTCTTGACGAGCACTACCGGCGAAGCCCATGGGCTCGATGATTTCTCGATGACTCCTTGCTCTTCCATATCTCGAATCATGTTGCCTACTTTTGATTGTTTGGCCAACGGTAGTCGACGAGGTGGCTGTCTTATAGATCTTGACTCACCCGTGTCAATGCGATGTTTAACTATACCGGTGCGTCCAAATTTATCATTTTCTGTCACAAAAATATCAGGGATGCACCAAAGGGCTGTTGAATTGAATGGTCCTCTCCCCTTGTCTGAATTGAGTTTATCATTGATACAGGTGCATATTCTGCGATCACCTCTCCTTTTCTTATTGCGACCGGCTCCTTGGACGCATTTAGTACTCTGACAGGTACGATGTGCTTCTTCGCATCGATAAGGGCTTTTCCAACAAGGATGTTCCCCTTACGCTGATTCTGTACAGCTTCGGTGATGTAAAATCGATTGTCACCGGGATCACTCTCGAGACTGGTCCAAATTACCGAGTTTGAACGAGCTGGGATCTCATCCTCCTCACGCACATAACATTTCAGTCTTCGCAATTGTTCGTCCTGCAATGTAATAGCAACCTCCAAGTTACCAATTCGCAGTGTTCTTTGCCCGATATCTAGAACAACTTGATGCTCCTTCATGAAATCCATTCCAAGAATGCATTCGTCCGTAATATCGGCAACCAAAAATTGGTGGGAGATGGCAATATTTCCCAGCACTATTATGCTCTCGACTTCTCCGTAGACTGTAGAGCATTCTCCTGTAGCAGTCCTGAAAGCGTATCTTCTATTTTTATTAAGGGCTATTTTGCCCACGACATCCGGCCGATCTCGTTGCTCCAGTGTCGATTGTCACTGCTGTTGTTCTTGCATTAACGATCGTAGTTACGAGGGTTGCATTTTATATTTCGGGATTAGAGAACAAAAACAAATATTGATCATCGAAAATCACTTTATTGTTTTTCAAAATATTCCCCATGAAGATCTATACACTTTTGCATGCGTTTGAACCAATTGTCGAAGCACTTTGCCACTCTGATTGAGGTATCTCCAACACATGCATTCTGAATGCAGCAACCGCTTCTTCAGGTGTCGAAAAACGTTGACCTCTCAGTTTGTTTTTTACGTACGGGAATAAAAAGAAGTCATTCGGTGGCAAGTTAGGACTATACGGCGGATGACCCATCAAATCGATGTTTTGGGTGCTCAAAAATGCAGTTGTCGCAGCCGATGTGTGAGAGCTCGCATTGTCGTGGTGAAGAGTGATCCGTCTTCGGCGGTTGGTTTTCCTGATTTCTTGGAAGACAACTGGCAAACAAATGGTTGTGTATCACTCAGAATTGACTGTTCTGCGTTGTTCTAGTGGTACGGTTGCGACATGTCCAGTTTTTCCGAAAAAACAGGCGAACATTTGCTTGGAAGTGCTTCGTGCGCGAACAACTTTTGTTGGATTTGACCCATCTTGAAACACCCAGACAGTCGACTGCCGTTTACTTTCGGGCTCATACGCGTAAATCCACGATTCATCACCTGTCACAATGTCATAGACGTGTTTCGAAGCACCGCGACCGTATTTTTTGAGCATTTCTTTCGACCAATTGACACGAGCCTTTTTTTGGGCAATTGACAAATTGTGTGGGATCCAGCGCGAACAAATTTTTTTGACAGTCAAATATTTATGCTATATTGAATGTATGCTGGTCCCACTAACGCCAAAGGTTGTCTCAATCTCACGATAGGTCACATGACGATCTTCCAATATCAGTTCGCGCACAGTATCAATGGTTTTCGGAACAACAACTGATTTTGGACGACCTTCACGAAATTCATCTTGGAGTGAACTACGACCACGATTGAATTCACCATACCATCGATAAACACTGGTCCTTGATGGAGCTTCATCGCCAAAAATTGAATTAAGTTCATCCATGCACTGTTGCTGAGTTAATCCACGCCGAAAGTTGTAAAAAATAATCGCACGAAAATGTTGACGATTTAATTCCATTTTTGGGCCGAGATGAATCTTTTAAGTTACTGTAAACAACACAAATAGCGCTCGTATGTCAAAACGTTCTGAGTGCGTATAACCTCAAAAATGTCCAACTTTACGACAGAGCTGTCAATTGCCGGATTGCAACACTAGGGTTGCCAAATCCCGAAACATAAAGGCAACCCTCGTATAACCAAACTTTGGTTATCCCGTTGGAATTGTGATACAGTTACGATGCTGGGGCTGCAAATTCCACCAGCTATTGGCCTCAGGTTGGTCCGTTGATAGTCTCCTCTTATGATTAGCGCATGAACAACAATTCTCACTTGATGTTTCATTCGTTCGTCGACGTTTCCTACAGTCAACAGAGATGTGGCCGACTTCGCCGCATGTCCAACAGTTCATATCAGGTCTCGGGGTTCTCCGTTGTACATGCCCGATTCTTTGGCAGGAACATTCTTCGACGGACGTTTCTCGAACTCTATATGTACTCCTGGTAGCCAGTTTAGCAGATTCATATGCCAATGCGAACGCCAGTATTTCATTAGTCGTCTTCTTTCCCGCCAAACGAACTGCCTGTTGCAGGTCCCGATCGTGGAATGCATTTATAAATGCATCCATTGCTACCTCGTTCAGAAATTCCTTAGTCATATTTGAATAAGACAAGTTTGCCAATCGCTCAATGTGTGCCTGCAACTGTTGAAGATTTTCTCCAGGCTTCTGCGTTCTGCTCCGCAGTTGCATGCGGTAGACCTGCTGCATGTGGTTGTCTCCATACCTAGCTTCAAGGCCGTCTCTTGCCGCTTGGAAATCTGTTTGCTTCTCTGCTGGTATGGTTTGTAGCAATTCTGCAGCCGCCCCGCGGAGTGACAAGATTAGTGATGTTGACTTTTGCTCATCCGACCACTTATTATAATTGGCCGCGGCGTCAAACTGACGTATAAATACGGAGAAGGGTCCTGTTCCATCGAAGGTTGGCGGTTGCATGCTTGTATCTTTGTAGTCATGTTGATTGCTAGGCGATGTCTTATTTCTCTCAACACACTCAAGTCTCTCTTCGATTCGCGTTATTTCATCGGTGACCTTCTTAAATTCAGCTTCGTTTTTTAGATCTAGATTTTCCACTTCGTTTCGAATTTTTGACTGAATTTCTTCCATAAAGTGTTGAAAATTACATTTCATCCACTGCGTTTGGGCATCCAAATTCAAATCTGCAGCTTGTGCGTCGAATTTTGAATTTTGGGCATCCAATTTTGCATTCAGATCTGAAGCTTGTGCGTCGAATTTTGAATTTTGGACATCCAACTTTGCATTAACATCTGCAGCTTGCGCATCCAATTTTGAGTTTTGGGCGTCGAATTTTGTGTTAATGTCTGTAGCTTGTACTTCCAATTTTATTATCATCATCCTGAGCATCTCCGAAATGTCCAACTCTGGCGAACTCTTCTCCGTTACATTGGCACCATCTTGTGTTTCTGTTTCTTCTCCATCCGGACAGTCTGGCCCAATCGTAAAAACATATGTGTCGACATCAATGCCCTCTTCTTCCATTGCTGCTTGTAGACGCTGTCGAAGAATTTGCTTCTGTCCTCTGCTATCCAGATTCCGGTCCTCAAGTTCCTTCTTCAACTCAGGAACGCGAAGATCCTCCAAATGTCGATCTGACATCGTCACAACACACTTTTACAGACTTATTCACTTCACCAATAATTAATCCCACTTCTGACACCAATTGTAGCGAGCTTAGGGTTCGCTGGATTAATTATTTTGAATACATAAGAGCCGTTAAATCGATTTTGAATTAATATAACACTTTATTCATCATCATCATCATCGGCACTACAACCGGGAACCGGTCTTGGCCTTATTTAGCAAGTCCTGAGGCTTGTTAAATTTTCCATAATGATTTATTTTTTCTGGGCAAGGTCATTAGTCTTGCGCCAGGGGCTCCCCGACAGGGAATCGAACCACGGTCTCCCGGGTGACAGGCGGGTGTACTAACCACTATACTATCGAGGAGCCCATAACACTTTATTAGTCCGTTAATAACAACCGTTACTTATACCGTACACTTAACGATTACTTGACTTATCGCTTCCACACTTATTACTTCTTACTTATTACTTACCGCTTGCTTCACTTTCTTACTTTTTACTTTCTACTTCCGCACTTATCGCTTGCTTCACTTTCTACTTATCGCTCCTCGATCTGCGTGCGACGTATTTATACCGTTTTCTCATTCTGATTTGGCGTTTCGTTTCCGTCCGTTCCATAATCTCGACTTTTCTATTCTCGTTTTCCAGTACTTCCTAAAATAATCTAGTACTTTGTTGCGGACTTTCTCGAAGATTCCAGTACTGATTGTCATATGCGTCACAATATATTAAATCGTTTTTAACAAACAGACGATTTTGTGTGAAAACCAATGGTTGTTTCTCTTCAACATATCCACTATACAATGGAATTACACAAGGATCTCCTCTGTCAGTGGTTCTATTTTTAATAGCTTTTGAGGAAATTTCAGACATTATAGCCAGGCACAAACTTCTGGATTATTGCATTTATGCTGACGACTTTTATGTCCTGAGCAAGTGCAATGACCTTGAATCAACTAAAATAATCTTCACCCGAGTGATTAAGGAAATAGTGGTGTGGTCGAACACATCTGGTGCTAGACTTTCGGTTGAAAAATGTAAAATATTGCACATATGTCGTAAATTTTCTTGCTCTCAAACACTAACACTAAATATAGGTAATATTTCCATTAACTCGGTTGATAAATTAAGTATTCTAGGACTTATTTGTAATAGAAAATATAAATGGAATGAACACATCACAGAATTAAAAAAGAGCCTAGCTGACAGAGCCAATATTATTAGTTATCTAGCAAGAAAGAAGAGTAGTGCACATATAAACACATTATGTAACGTAGTCCGGGCTCTTTTACTTAGTAAAATTGATTACGGGTTATCTATATACGGCAGTTGTCCTAAGTCAACGTTAAAAATCATTAAACCAGCCTACCATCATGCGGCCAGGAGGAGTATTAACGCCTTTCCCACCACTCCAATCAGAAACATACTGGCAGAAGCAGGTCTTCCAACAATCGAAGAGCAAATTGTAACAACAAGAGGAAAATGTTATACCAAATTGTCATTTTCATCTGGATCCATCGCTGAAAAATACTTCAAGTCCGCAATACGCCGACCTACGCCAAAGAGAATACCATCCGCAATCTCTAACATCGTTGCAGTTGCAATTGAAATGAATCTTCCATTGAGGCATTTTACCAAATACCTGCCCTTACACCCACCTTGGACAATTAAAGAATCGTCTTTCATTCTCGACCTAAATTCGAACCGAAAAAGCAATACCGACAGCAAATTCTTCCGTGCTCTCTTCAAGAGCGTTTTCCAACCTTTATTCTACCACGCCGCCCCGAAAAAAATTTTTTTTCTGCGCCTCCCTTACATTTTATTGTTTTAATAGATTAAATAACATAGACACGTTTTAAGTAATAAAAACTTTATTACAAAAAAAACTGAAAACTACAATCAACAGAATAATAACAAGGTTTAGCTATAACATACACGTACGTGTATATTTATATTTATATAAAATTATTTTTAAACATTTAAACCATCTACATCTATCGCATACAAATTTAATGCGAGGGTTGTTGTTGTTTACTGGCACAAGGTTTATCAAATATTGGGGGCAATGTGGAGAGTGCCACTCGTATCTCTTTTTTGACCACTAACCTGACTCGATATTTGGTTTTCATTCCAGCCAGTGCCGAAAAGCCCGTTTCGCATAAATACGACGTTACAAACGGTAGAAGCACTTGCATTGCTTTGCAACACAAAGATTCATACTCTCCGCTAAGATTCATCCAAAATTGAATTCAGGTTTCATTTTGAAACTTTTGTTTTAGTAGGCTATCGCATGATAATTCTATCAGTTTTTCCTTTTCAATGGTTGTCAGCTCAAATTCGTCATCTTCATTGTCGATAAATGGATTCTGTACCCACAAAAACTTTGAGAAACCAAGGTCTTTAAAATAATTAGAAAAATGCAGCACTAAACCATCCAAGTGTTCAATAAAAAGATTCTTTTGTTTCAATATTGGCTGTGGCCCAGAAATCTTTTGACAGTGAAAACATGTCCATCCCATTCTTTTGTAAATTTGACTTCCATAACTTCAACTTTTTATTGAAGGCTTTTACTTTGTCTTTTTGAACAAGTGGATGCATTTGTGATCCCTGCATTGATTTATTCAAACTGCTCACTTTTCCAAAAATTTCAACCAAAAAGGCAAGTTTAACAAGGAAATTATCGTTCGTCCACAAATGTGCATCTTCATGGTGATTTTCTTCGAGAAATGTTGCTATTTCTTCTTTGAGTTCAAATACCTTTCGAATCACTTTTGCACGAGATAGCCAGCAAACTTCACAATAATACACAAGTGAGGTATGATTAGCTTCCATATATAACACACAACTTTGCAAACAGCCTAGATCTCAAGGGACTGTTCTTAATGCAGTTTATAATGTTTATAACTTTCGTAAAAATGTTGTTAAGTTCCTCGCTCGTATTTTTTGACACTAGGGCTGCTCTGTGAAGCATTCGTTCGATGTTGTTGTGAGTATTGTGGCCGGAATGGTCACAAATGGGAGCAGTGCAGATACAAGACAAATTGGGAAAAAACCGCAATGCAACGGGTAGAACTGTACGTCGCCGTAATAACCTACCAACCTACACGGTTAATCTTGAATGGCCAGAACCACCAAAGAGCTCAAATAAGGGAAATGAACCGAACAAAAAAGGAAAAACCCTAAAAGGCAGGAGAAACCGGCAGGGGCACCGTAGGCGCACGTCAGGTCGAAGCCGCTCTAGTACGGACAGTACCGAATAGAGCACCCATCGAAGTGACTGCACTGAGAAAGCGGGTCCTAAAACTAACACCCAAAATAGCAATCAACCAAAACCAACGGTCGCACCTGGTAAACAAAAAAGCTATGGGTAAGAACTCGGGAAACGTCAAACGGTCGGGTGGAACATCCCCAACCCGACCGAATTAAACTCGCTAAATAGTCAAAGCTGTTCTCAGTTTTCGCCGACTGAAACCCCAGTTGTCCAACTCCAATTGGACATTGGCCGTAAGCCATCTACGAGCCTAATTGTGGATACAGGCGCTGAGATCAGCCTGATAACGACTAAAGCACTCCACAAAAAGTATGTAGTGGATGCCCAGAAGGCAACAATCCTCCAAACACTTTTTGGCAAAGGAAAGTCTAGGGGATACATACGGGGGAAGTTCAAACTACATCAAGAAATCCCCTGTAGCTTCCAAGTAGTAGACACATTGCCGGGGTTGTCGGAAGACGGCTTGTTGGGTAACGACTTTCTGTCGCAAAATTGCAAAGTTGATGGACCAAGCGGTTGTGTGGAATTCCCCCAAACAATCGGGAATCCTAAAAGCTTTTCTGTTGACTTTGCAAATAAACGCACAGGAAAGCTTCGACAAAAGGCAGCCGAACGGGAAACCGTACCACAGGGACCTGAGAGGGTCGATACTGCGGTCGGTAAATACACGAAGACCCAACCCACGCAGGGGAAGGACTGCGAAAACCTGTCAGGCGCAATTTACCCCAACAAGAAGGCAATAACCCGAAAGCCAAAAGGTGGAAAAAAAGGGGACGCTTCGGTAGAACGCCTACCAATAAACCCTTCGGAGGTGGACATCTTGTTGAGTAGACCTGTCATTGTACCAGGGCGCTCAAGAAATATGATTGGGCTCCCAATAAAAATCCGGGAGGAGGTAATCATGATACCTAGAGAAGTACAATCGGGGATTTTACTCCCAAATTGTATTTTGAAAAGGGCGAAGAGTGCCTAAATAGAGGCACTCAATATCATAGATTACCGCCAGACCATTAACCGGATAATGGTGGAGTTGCTTCCAGCAAAGGACTATGCCTTCTTTCCTTTGGAAAACCGGGAGAATATACAGACCGGTAAGCGAGTTAATACGTCAGCGGGAGATAACTTGAATAACAAATCAAGTCATCCCGTATCCGAGATAAACCCATCGGAGGTAGAAAACCTCCAGTTTATAAGACATCTTTTCTCGGAAGGTGAGTTGCCTAAAGAATCAATAAAAGATTCGAGATTGACCTAATTACATGAGGAACTCCACTTAGGATAAAACCCAAGTCCTCAGGAGTGTCAATCGATGGTGGAAATGTGTGAGGAGTTTAATGACATATTCCACTTAAAAGGCGACTATCTGACGTATACAAATGCGATAACGCATGAATTGTCTTTGGTACAGGACCAAGCGCCTATAAACCAAAGACCATACCGTCTGCCTGAGTGCAAAAAGGAAGTAATTAACGAGCAAGTTCGGGAAATGCTAGAGAATGAGTTTGGGTTGACGCCAGCATGGGCGTTCTGCCTCGTCCCCACAACTCCTTAACACTGGTGCGCTGCTGATCGCTCTCCAAGAGCAACACAAACGAAAGACAACGCACTGTTCACCCGAAAGAAAAGAAAAGCAACCAGGCATCCCAACTCTGCGTCTGCGGGCAACAAGTTAAATGAAACACTCGATTGTTGGTTGTTGATGTTCCTTTATTGTTCTCCGTTATTTTGCCTGTATTGCAAATTCACGAAATTGCTGCGGAATTTTATTCGAGTGTTCCTGATCACCATGCAAAAGGAAATAAAAGACGGAAGGTTTCACTGAATTTAATTAAGTTTATTGTTTATGTTCTGTGGTATTTTGAACTTAATAATAATTGTCAATTGACTGAACACGTAATTATGCGACTTTACTGCACTGTAGGAAATACAAAATGTATTGGGAAATGTCTGGTTTATAAAAGGTACGCAACACTACGACAACGACTCCGGGGTATATTCGGGTATGTACGCGTCTCCGTGCCCACCGGAGAACGGGAGCGGCAACGACCGCGGCGGTCGGCGGATGGAAAAAGACTCCTAGATTCAACCTCCGTCTGGGGTGTGTTTGTGGTGTGGTGGTAGATATCCTCTCCACTAAGGATATGAATTTACTTACCACCAGAGAAACGTAAAGTCTCTCTTGGTGGAATAGAGAACCAGATCTCGTAATGCAAGATCATGGTGGTATGTGTGTGATCGTTCAGATCTGTGTTGTTTACATAAGCTTGCAGGTCAAAAGCGAAACGAAACCTAGACAATGGATACAGACAAACGAAGAAACGACCTAATGCATCGTCCGGTAATGAGGGTCGGCTGAGTAAATAGCAGCCACTCATTAGATGCTAAAAGGGATTGAAATAATGGAGATAGTATATCGTATCTCTGCCGACTGGGAGAATCGGATTCTTTTGTTTGCTTATGTTTATGCTATTGAATCCAATCCGACGGCTAAGCGCGACGTCGGTGATTGTTTGAAGATTCAAACAAAGAAATATTTCCGAGAGAAGTACTTGCAGCTGAATCGATAGTTGCAAGTCATTGCAAGGCAGATTAGTTGGTTATACAATGACGGTTTGTATATACCATCTGTGTCATGCCCTGTGAGTAGGGCGTTAGAATATATTCACAGCTAGGCCAGCTTGTCGTAAGAGGCGACTAAAGGCCGAGTGGTAGCCGGGGTCCCAACGCTCTGTGCGCCCGGTGAAATACCACCCCATCAAGCTTTAGGCTCCGTGAAATGGTCGGGAGAAATCCCTGGCCATCCTTCGGAGCTTGGCTGATGGACCGGTTCGAGAAAAGGTTGGTTAGGTGGTAGTCGGTCCCAAGGTGAGATACCACCCCGCCACGCTGTACATTCCGCGATATCGCCGAGAGAAATCTTCGACGGTGTTTCAAATGTGTGGCTGATGACCCGGACTGACACGGCGATGTCATGATGGTGTCTTCTGATATAAAGAATTCCGGAGGTAAACTAGTCTCCCATTCGGATCTCCGGGTGGCGGGGAGGGGGGGGGGGGGGGGGCATCATGCAGATATCATGATAAATAATGGAACTTTAAGAGGTTCGTCATCGCATAACCGGGCTAGCTCTCGAGGCTCGGCCCACGCTCGACTGGTGACGGCATTTTGTAACATCAGGGGCATCGGTTTCACCAACACGAATATAACCGCCGTCCACCAATATTTGCAAACAACGAAACCTGATATTCTTGCCCTAACTGAGACCCAGGTCGATTCGTCAACTGATTCGACATATCTTCGTTGCTCAGGATACGACTTACATTCGAGATTCCGTTTTAAGGGCGGAAAGTACTTAAAAATGGTACTCCAGAACTATCGCCGGTTCTTGGCATACTCTTTCGCTTATCTTATGCACGAGGGACCTTTTCTTCCTGCTGGAAAGTCGCTCGAGTTCAGCCAATCCCAAAGAGGGGAAAAAAGTGTCTCCCACAAAATTACCGTCCGATAGCATTACTGTCTATGTTCTCTAAGGTAATGGAAAAAGTCATCAATACAGAGTTGGTTAAGTATTTGGAGTGCAACAGTCTTCTGAATGTTCGTCAATACGGATTCCGTGCAGGCGGTCCACAGGAGACCTTTTGACACTTATAACCGATATATGGACATCTGCGATTGAACGGCATGGTGAGTCAAGGGCGGTCGCATTAGATATCTCCAAGGCTTTTGACCGCGTCTGGCACGGGGCATTGCTGAGCAAACTTCGTTCATATGGACTTTCCCAACATCTTTGCGACTGGACGAGGAGCTTCCTCGAGAATCGATCGATCCGGGTTGTTGTGGACGGCGAGTGTTCGGATCTGTATCCTGTTAATTCGGGGGTGCCCCAGGGTTCTATTTTGGCTCCAACCTTGCTCTTGCTTCACATAAATGATTTGTTGCAGACAACGGATAACAAAGTGTTCAGTTTTGCGGATGATAGTACTCTTGTTTCCTCCTTTCGAGTGATCGGTCGATTGGTGCATCAACGTCGCACCAGCTGAGATGTAGACAGATTGACTCTCTGAACCAGGATCTAGATAAAGTCCTGCAGTGGGGAAAGGCCAATCTTGTCGACTTCAACGCAACGAAGACCCAGTATACTACATTCACAAAGAAAATGGATCATCGGTTCCACAGCTGATGATGAGTGGCCGGGCCCTCGAGGCTGGGGAAAGTTTGAAATTGCTCGGCGTCACGGTCTGTGGGAATGTATCATGGCATAAACACGTATCGGGTATCGCCAGATCAGCCTCAGGAAAACTGAGTTATCTTTCTAGAGCCAAGAAATACTTTACTCCGGCCCAACTTCTTCTCCTATATAAATCTCAAATTAGACCCGCGCTCGAATATTGCTCTCATGTTTGGAGCTCGGCTCCTAAACATACCCTCGACCTACTTGAGAGTGTACAAAGACGAGCGATCCGCCTGATCGGGGACTCGGCGCTGACGTCGGGACTACAGTCGCTATCACATCGAAGGCGTGTGGCCGACCTCTGTCTGTTTTACAGATATTATCACGGGTGCTGTTCTTCGGAGATTCTTGGCATTGTTCCACGCAATTCGGTCTATATGCGCTCCACAAGACAATCCGACGGATCGCACCCGTTTGTGGTTCATCTCCCGACAGCTCGAACATCCCTGTATCAGAACTCGTTCTGTTACAGAGCGGGGAAGCTGTGGAACTCCCTTCCCGGAGCGTTACAACCTGCAACTGTTCAAAAAGAACTGCAACTGTTATTTGATGGCATCTCGGGGCGCCCACTTGACGCTATAGGTTCGCCTCTCCCGAGAGGTCTAATAAAAAAAAAAAAAAAAAAATGGTAAATGGTATCTATGGGTTCCGCTCAGAACTACATTGATTCATGCACATACAACCAAATCCAGCCCAAGTTAATCATACATTGTGTTTCTGTTCTCTCATTCTCCCGCTCTCTTCGATCATCAGTTTACCGATGTAACCTACCACACATCGACGGACGAGGCAATGAGAGAGCAAAAGTATGTTCTCTTTTGGTTGTCGGGTGCAAAAATTAAATTATCCAATTCCTTCCCTCTTCGAGTCAGTCGATTAAGAAGATTAACAGGAGGAAGTCGTTACGCTAATCACCGCCGCGTGTGCATGCTTATGCACACGCTCGTCCGCGAAGGGTCCCTAACGTAACTAAATTAACTGTCGGAAATCGGAGACTTTCTAACGAAACAGAAGAAGTGTAAAGTTATAGTGATTTAAATTGTATTTATATTGCGATAAAAATGTATCTTTAGCTATTTTTCGTGTAACAGGCTAACGCACCTCGAGTGCCCAAGAACGTTCTACTTATCAAAATGTTAATAAAAAACTTAGCCGCGATGGCGCAAAAAAATCAAATAAAAACATTTATACAACCAACCAACAACAGTGTGTTTTCTATTGTTCCTGTCTTCCTGGGTGGACTATCCTCATCGGAGCAACGTCGTTGGGAATATAACGAATCCGTGTCGTACCAGGCACACCAACTTACACCCCCACAATGTGGTTTTAAAAGATAAGTTTTTTGTCTAGAATAATACCTAGATATCTACAGTCTTCGGACCAATCAATATCAACTGCACACATACTGAGTTTAGTGCCATTTGGTAGGTAGCAGAGTTTCCTACATCTCGAAAACCAGACAGCTTGTGTTTTATTACCATTTATTTTTATTTTCCATTTCCTGTAATATACTGCTAGTTTGTCAAGAGCTGTTTGCAAAGAGTTGGAGACATTAGTGAATAAGGCACCCGAAGAGAAAATAGCCGTATCGTCGGCAAACATAGCTACCGGAATGTTTTCCCCTAGACATGGTAAATCTGCGACAAACAATGTGAATAATATGGGACCAAGGACCGAGCCTTGGGGTACACCATAGTGGATTTGGTGTGTAGAGGATATGTCTGTTCCTATACTCACAACATATTTTCCCGAACGAAGAAAGCTCTGGATAATTTTGTTAAGCGGTATTGGCAGCTTAAGTTTTAGTAGCTTATAAATCAAGGCAGCGTGCCATACCGTATAAAAAGCTTTTTCGATGTCTAGAAGAACCAGTCCCGTTGACTCCTTGTCGATGAATTTACCAGCTATGTGGTTTTTAATGCGCAAGACTTGGTGAATTGTGCTGTGACCACTACGGAAACCGAACTGAAAGTTTGGTAAGATGTTATTGTCTTCCACAAAACGATCAATCCTTTCCTTAATGAATTTTTCTAAGAGCTTACTTAGACAGCTAAGTAGACTAATAGGTCTGTAGCTTTCGGGCCTGTTCTTCGGTTTGCCGGGTTTCGGGAAAGCTATTACTTTTGCTGTTTTCCAACAGTCCGGAAAATAACAATTCCTAAGACAAGCGTTGAAAATGAACGTTAAATAATTACTTGCAGCAGGTGGAAGTGCATTAATTAATTTGTTGTTAATGTTAACAAGACCAGCAGCCTTTTTAGATTTCGATTTTTTTTATCAATTCTTTAACTTTGCTGATATTAGTTGCGTAAGTACTTTCAGCTGGTGTTTGAGAAAGTACATGGATAGTGTTAGCAACTTCAGCTTCAGTATACGCGTCGCTTAGATGCATAGATATGGAGTGGTTCTTACTAAACGTGTTAGCAAGTAGGTTCGATTTCTCCACTGAAGAAATAAACAACTTGTCGTGAACTTTAAACGGAGGAATACTTGACCCTTTCTTTTTCATAATTTTTGATATTTTCCAGAACGGTTTGCTTGCTTTGTCAAGAGAGGAAAGGTGTTTATTCCAACACTTGTTCCTATATGTTGAGATTTCGTTTTTAATGATATTATTTAAGACTTTAACATTAACTAGAAAACAATCGATTCTATAACGCAGCCATTTTCTTCTTTCAGAGTTTCGTAGCCTAATCAGATGTAAGATATTTTCAGGAAGCGGTGCCTTATCAACTGGAACAGTGGAACATTTAGGTATCGCAAGATCGGCCGCTCTATTGATAACAGAAACAAAATTGTTACATAGGATATCGATGTGCTGGCTGCAGGTTATAGAATTTAGGCTGGTATCACCTAGAACCAAGTTCGTGTTTATATATGATTTATAACAATTCCAGTTGGCGACGGAATAGTTGTGGTATAAACTGGTACGATTTACAGCTACTGTATGATTCACTGTGAGGCTGATCGGAAGGTGGTCTGAACTTAACGCATTTAGAGTTAATGGTACTGAGCAGTAATTTGGAATATTAGTGATATATAGATCGAGAGTTGAGGGGTTCTTGTTAGCACTCGCTGGGATATAGGTGGGGAGAAGTGGATAAAGTATGGAAAAACTTGGGCTGGATTCAGTGACATCTAGTAAAATGTTACCCCAGCAGTTTGCCCTAAGACAATTCCACGACTGATGTCTGCAGTTTAGATCACCACCATTAATTACCTTGTTTCGATTGTTGACTCTATACAATTTTTGCAGATCCCGCTTAAAGTAAGTAGATTTCTCAATGTTTCTATTTCCTCCAGGGAAATAGACCGAAAAAAGACACCTTGGAGTTGTCACTTAATGTTACATCTATACTAATTTCCTCAATTAACTTAAGGTGCAATGAAGGACGCAAGGAATGAGCTATACATTTTTTCACAACAATGGCGACACCTCCACCACTAGCATGTACCCTGTCTAGGCGATAACATGTGTAATTTTGATGTGAAAAAGAAAAGCCTTGTTTGAGCCAGGTTTCTGAAACAAATGCAATGTCAATATTAAAATTTATCAAGAAACTAAAAAATTCATGCTTTTTGTTTTTGATGCTTCTCGCATTCCAAGTTATGATGTTAAGAGAGTTTCTTAACATGTTTTTTCCGAGTATATGTACTTAATAACTAATGAAGTAATGACGTTAAATTGGTCAGCTTTGGTTTGACAAGCACTAAGCTTGGTTACAACTTCATTAAGAAGAGAGTTTATCTCGCTAAATGAGAACAAGTTATCATTAGTTATAGTGTCAGACAGATTTTTGTTCGTGTGTGTCGTATCACTGTTGGAAGGTTGCTGGGTTTGATGGAGGCCAGAAGCCCAGGTGGATGAAGGAAGTGAAGGTTGGCGCACAGATCGGGGTTATTATTATTATTATTTATTGGCCTGTAGGAACCCGGAATTTCATGACCTCACCGACTCGGCTTCGCCATCGTTCCCTGTCCTGGGCATTCTCCTTCCACGCCGAAGCAAGACTCACCTTGGAGTTATCAATTAATGTTACATCTATACTAATTTCCTCAATTAACTTAAGGTGCAATGAAGGACGCAAGGAATGAGCTATACATTTTTTCACAACAATGGCGACACCTCCACCACTAGCATGTACCCTGTCTAGGCGATAACATATGTAATTTTGATGTGAGAAAGAAAAGCCTTGTTTGAGCCAGGTTTCTGAAACAAATGCAATGTCAATATTAAAATTTGTCAAGAAGTTAACAAATTCTTGCTGTTTGTTTTTGATGCTTCTCGCATTCCAAGTTATGATGCTAAGAGAGTTTCTTAACATGATTTTTCCGAATATAGATACTTAATAGCTAATGAGGTAATGACATTAAATTGGTCAGATTTGGTGTCACAAGCAGTAAGCTTGGTTACAACTTCATTAAGAAGAGAGTTTATCTCGCAAAAAGAGAACAAGTTATCATTATTTAGAGTTTCAGTTGGATTTTTCTTAGTGTGCGTCATAGCACGGTTGGAAGGTAGCTGGGTTTGATGGAGGCCAGAAGCCCAGGTGGATGAAGGAAGTGAAGATTGATGCACAGATCGTGGTAGTGGAGGAAAATTAGCAAGGGAGAATCGGTCGGGCAGTGGCTGCTGCTTATCACTCGGGGGCTGAAGGAACGTTTTATTTCCTGTACCACGTCCACGTGGGGATAATTTGCGGCGAATGTCTAGGTACTGCCTTCGGCTAATGCATTCAGGATCGGTGGATTTATGAGACCCACTGCAATTTGCACACTTAATGACCTCATTCGTTTTGCAGTCGGATGTTTTGTGGTTTCCAGAACAGATTGGACAGAAGATTTTAATGTGACAATGCATCGAGCCGTGGCCGTAAAGCTGGCAATTATGACATTGTGTGACTTTACCTGGATGATGTTTTTTGAAGTCCCATCGAACGATCGTTTTAAATAAAGTAGAGTAGTTACGTTTGAGTTCATTTAATTTAATAGTACCGCGTTGAATGTAGACGATGTACAAATAGTGTTTGTACAGGGCTTTTCTTGATGAATTTAATGTGATGGTTTTAACATCTAGGCAATTAATCCCGAGTGTAACTAGTTCATTTTTTATTATGCCATTGCTAATTAGATCTAAACCGGATAACACTACCTTTAGTGGGCGATTTTCCTTTCGCGAGTGGGTAAAAAATTCATTTTAACCGCAAGAGCTCGGTTCTAATTTTGTTGTATATGTCCATTGTTGGGGAACATACTTTTTGTCCAAGTGACATGTTTTTAATTAAGTAGTTGTCTATTTTAATGTTATTCAAAATATTACGCACTTTAGCCATGGTTGATTTTAAAACCACAATTGGCGGGACGGTTTCTTTAGTAACTTTTGCACACTGATCGAATCCATTTCTTTGCTCTTGTCAGTTTTTTGTTTTTGTCTAGTAGTAAAAAATGCAAGCGAAAGGGATATTTTTCCTAGAAAAAATAATAGAAACAAACCATCACCACAGTCTTCAATTGTGATTGTGAAGTAAACTACTGGTTCGTCTTTATTGAAATCTTCGTAAATTTGTTAGACTTGTGTTTTGTTAGAAAAAAAAAAAACAGTAAAAATAAAATTTTGTGAAAATGGGTCGTGGAGTACATTGCACTAGTTCCGATCGTGAATTGATAAACAAATTAAGAAATGACGGGAAAACAATGGATGAAATAGCTAAGCTAATGAAGTGCTCTAAGAAAAACAGCTCTTCATTCAGGTCCCAAAATGGAAACCAAAGGCAGAAAAAGAAAACCAACCTTACGATTCGACAAACTGCTAATCCGACTATCCAAGAGCAAATCGTTTTTTTCTTCAACGGAATTAAAAAAATAACTTTAACGCAGCTTGTACGAGTCGTACAAACAAACTAATAGAAGCGGGTCTTCCTGGAAGAAGTCTCTAAAAAGTTCCATACTTGAGCAAGAAAAATATAAAACAGAGACTCGTTTTTGCCAAAAAAAAAAAAAAAAAAACCCCTCCACCGTGCGAATTGGAACAACATCCTATGGTTGGATGAAACCAAGATTAATTTGTTTGGTTCCGATGGAAAAATGTACATCAGACGACCAATGAACTCAGAATTCGATCCAAAGTATACGAAAAAGTGAAACATGGTGGAGGCAATTTAATGATTTGGGGGTGCTTTTCAGAATCTGGTGTTGGTCCAATTTTTCTTATAAAGGACAAAATGTGTGCTAAAGATTATGTAGGAATCTTAAACACTAGCCTATTAAATGGGAGTTTATGCAGGATAATGACCCCAAGCACACTTCAAAATTAGCTAAAGAATGGTTTCTTCAAAACAAAGTCGATGTTATGGAGTGGCCATCGCAGTCTCCTGATCTTAACCCAATAGAACGCCTATGGGGCATTCTTAAGCGCAAGATCGGAGGCTGCAAAGCCAAAAATAAAAAAGAACTTTGGTCCAAAATAAAAGATGAATGGTACTCTTGTGGCTCGTCCTAGTTATGTGCAGGTAGGTGCACTGGTTCACTAAGACACCCTAATGTGCTAGTCATTGATCACGGTGCCGAAACTAAGACACTGTGGTTGGTCCCCGAACGTCCCAACTAGATTTACAAAAAAAAAAAAAAAAAAAAAAAAAAAAAACGACTCCAATTCTTCATTCTAGCTTTTATTCGGTATACGGTGTTACACATGAAATAGTTCACAACTTCGCACAATGTCTAAATTCATTTATATTTAGTTAAAATAGTTTTTTTTTTATTAGACTTCTCTCGGGAGAGGCGAACCTATAGCGCCGAGTGGGCGCCCCGAGATGTCATCAAATAACTGTTGCAGTTCTTTTTCAACAGTTGCAGGTTGTAACGCTCCGGGAACATTCGCGTGGGAAGGCAGTTCCACAGCTTCCCCGCTCTGTAACGGAACGAGTTCTGATACAGGGATGTTCGGGCCGTCGCGAGATGAACCACAAACGGGTGCGATCCGTCGGATTGTCTTGTGGAGCACATATAAACCGAATTGCGTGGAACAATGCCAAGAATCTCCGAAGAACAGCACCCGTGATAATATATGTAAGACAGACAGAGGTCGGCTACGCGCCTTCGATGTGATAGCGACTGTAGTCCCGACGTCAGCGCCGAGTCCCCAATCAGGCGGATCGCTCGTCTTTGTACACTCTCAAGTAGGTCGAGGGTATGTTTAGGAGCCGAGCTCCAAACATGAGAGCAATATTCGAGCGCGGGTCTAATTTGAGATTTATATAGGAGAAGAAGTTGGGCCGGAGTAAAATATTTCTTGGCTCTAAAAAGATAACTCAACCTTCCTTAGGCTGACCTTGCGATGCTCGACACGTGTTTATGCCATGATACATTCCACCAATCGGCCGAACACTCGAAAAGGAGGAAACAAGCTTCCTATAATCCGCAAAACTGAACACTTTGTTATCCGTTGTCTCCTACAAATCATTTATGTGAAGCAAAAACAAGGTTGGAGCCAAAATAGAACCTAGGGGCATCCCAGAATTAACAGGATACAGATACGAACACTCGCCGTCCACAACAACCCGGATCGATCGATTCTCGAGGAAGCTCCTCGTCCAATTACAAAGCTGTTGGGAAAGTCCACATGAACGAAGTTTGCTCAGCAATGCCCCGTGCCAGACGCGGTCAAAAGCCTTGGAGATTTCTAATGCGACCGCCCTTGACTCACCATGACGTTCAATCGCAGATGTCCATATATCGGTTATAAGTATCAAAAGGTCTCTCGTGGACCGCCTGCCACGGAATCCATATTGACGATCATTCAGAAGTCCGTTGCTCTCCACATACTTAAATAACTCGGCGTTGATGACGTTTTACATCACCTTAGATAAAATAGACAGTAATGCTATCGGACGGTAATTTTGTGGGAGACACTTTTTTCCCGTCTTTGTGGTTGGCTGAACTCGAGCGATTTTCCAGCAGGCAGGAAAGGTCCTCCGTGCATAAGATAAGCGGAGGAGTCTGCCAAGAACCGGCGATAGTTCTGGAGCACAGGTCTTAAGGACTATTGCTGGTATTCCGTCCGGGTCGGTTGCCTTCCTACAATCCAGATCACGTAGAATGCGTTGAATAGTGCGCGGACGAAATCTCACATCCCACGTGGAAGATCGTACCGGCGAGATCACAGGTGGCTCCAAAAGGCCGGGATCGAAGTTTGAATTCGCGGAAAATAAATTCGCGAACACATTAGCTTTATCCTTTGAATTCGCGACTAACGTCCCGATGTCTGTCACCAACGGAGGGAAAGAGGAGGATGCGAAGTTACCGCGGACAGCCTTTGCCATGACCAGAAGGAGCGCGAACCAGTTGAGCACCGAAGGAGCTTATTGATCACCCTGTCGTTGTGAGCCTTCTTCGCGGTATCAATCGCCTGGTTGCACGCGTTTCTGATTTTAACAAAATTCGTTCTGTTAACATCGGCGGGATTGGAGCGCCATTGCTTAAAAGCTCTATTTTTTGCCACTGTAATCAGCTCGCATTTTTATCAAACCAAGGTTTATCAGACGAACTTCGTTTGATGGAATGCGGAATGCAGATCTCTATCTCTATCCCCAGAAGAATAATCTCTGATACCGACTCCGCGCAAACGTTAATATCCGAGTTTCCGAAGCACACCTCGGACCATGGAAAGGATGCGAAGAAATCTCGCAAATCGTCCCAGTTAGCAGCCCCATACCTCCATACATGGCGAAGCTGCCTAGGGCGGTTATTTGCTTGATATGCAAGTGCTTGCGCGACAGATACCAAGCAGTGATCTGAGTTTCCCAATGGCGCAGAAACCTCTACACTATAAATACTCGGTTCGGATGTCAAAAACAGATCCAGGGTGTTCGCATAATCGCCTCGGGCATCCGTTTTTTTACGCCTAACAGTTTTGTAAGGATGCTGGGTAAAGGTTTTCCTAGGTGATTATGAGGGATGGATGTAGGTGTGTGGCTGGAGAGGGCATTTTTTAGTATTTGCTCTATTCTTAAGGCTGCTGATCAATTTCAGCAGGGAGTAGGTTTGAAGTTTCTGGCAAAGTATAGTCTGTAAAACTGGCAGCAATGTCCCTATTGACTCTTTTTCCAGTTTGTCCTGGAGAAATTCGGGATCGGATTGAGTCTCTGGGAAAGTATAGTCTGTAAAACTGGCAGCAATGGCCCTATTGACTCTTTTCCACTTTGTCCTGGAGAAATTCGGGATCGGATTGAGTGAGTAGCTTGGGTCGAGGGCAGGGAATTGTTGATTTAGTAGAATTGAAGATACGTGTTGACTGTAATGGATAGACCGCATAGATATATGGATGAAGTTGAAGGAGTTCTAGAAATTGGCAACCGGATTTATTGCACTTAGTGTCGTTAAATGAAGTATGCCGAGCATTCCAGGCTCCTATTATGAAAGGTGCAGGTAGAGACTGTTGGATTATCTCAGTGATGTCGGAACTAGGGAAGTTTGGTTCCCGAGAAGGGTGAATGAATAGGGACGACAGCACAAGCACTTTGTTGGTTTTAATTGCCGTTTACTCAATATTATTTATATTCATCATCATCATCATCATCGGCACTACAACCGGGAACCGGTCTTGGCCTTATTTAGCAAGTCCTGCGGCTTGTTAAATTTTCCATACTGATTTGTTTATTCGGGGCAAGGTCATTAGTTTGGTGCCAGAGGCTCCCCGACGGGGAATCGAACCCCGGTCTCCCGCGTGACAGGCGGGTATATATTATTTATATTGGTGAACCTAATTTCGGGAAAGTGGAATTTCTTGTGTGTTAGAATTCCAGTACCTAAACGAGGTCCAGTGGTTCGTGGATTAGAAACAAGTGTATAATTAGGGATAGATACTCGGGAGTTTGGCTTAAGCCACGTTTCCGAGGGGGAGGAGGATATCTGGAGAAAACTTGTCAACGAACAATCGGAGGTGTTGTCTGTAAATATTGGAATATATGGACTCTGCATTGAGGGAAATTATGGTTAAATTAGCCATTAAGGGAAAGCGTATGTGAAGTTATAAGAGATAAAATCTGGCTTTTTTTTTTTTCTATTTCTGAGCTGCGCTTCAACGTGGGCAGCATCTTCTGTGATGTCCAGATTAAGATCGTTACAGTTGAATTGTTGATTTTTTGTCATGTTATGGGAATCCTTGACAACCTTAGCGTATGTAAATCCTGGACTTGTAGGATATGTTGATTGAGGTGATGTTGTTTTGGTTGGTGAAGGTTTGCTCGTTGCCATGGGTGTTGTTCGCCTTTGTAGAATCCTCAGCTTATGAGGACATTACAAGAAGTTAGCAGGGTGGGGTTGTGGCGTTTCTAACAGATACACACACAATACACAAGCAAATAGTGAAGAACACCGAACGGAAATCGAATAGAAAATGCATCACAGTCGTATACCATAGCGATAACATAACAATTCACATCAGTTGAATATATTTGAGTTTAAAAATCGAATTCCAAACACGACCAGTAGCCTGATGTGTTACGCATTGGTTCAATTTTTGGTGATTCTAACTGTCATAGCGTCAGTTCGAATCACACGTTCTTCACTATCATCCCAAACGCTATAATTGCTGACTACGACGTGATCTGAGTACACACAGCACACACTTTCCCGTAGTAAAACCGTTCTTCACGACACGATCACGACTTCCGCATAGAGCACCGGCACACTCGTCTGCTCCGACGATCTCTCGCCCGTTCGTTCCTCGCTCCGTCATTCGCACACGAAGCTGATTGCAACAAAGTTACTGGGGAGGGAGTAGCGTGGCGTTTCTAACAGATACACACACAATGCACAAGCAAATAGTGAAGAACACCGAACGAAAATCGAATTAGAAAATGCATCAGAGCCGTATACCATAGGGATAACACAACAAATCCACATCAGTCGAATGTACTTGAGTTTAGAAATCGAATTCCAAACACGTCCAGTAGCCTGATGTGTTCGCATTGGTTCAATTTTTGGTGATTCTAAGTGTCTTAGCGTCAGTCCGAATCACACGTTCTTCACTATCATCCCAAACGGTATAGGGTTCTCCACAGTTACAGCATGTTACTGTGGTTTTCTTCGTTGTAATGGATCCATCGGGGTTTGCTGTTTGGATTGTTCCTGGTTCCATCCCAGGCGGGCTGACCTTACATTCTCCAGGTTGATGTTGTTCTGCACACTTTACGCATCAGACGCCTAGATGATATGCGACCGCCAAGTGTCCTGAGCCTTGGCATCTCTTGCAATGAAGGACGTTTTGTTTATGTGGTTCCTCAATCGCAATTTTATGCGTGAATAGACATTTTATTTGTTTGAGCCGGGTGACATTAGTTGGAGGAATTTGTATAATACGTAAATGCAGAGTCTTGTTAGTCCGCATGTATGGCGTTTGGTTGTAGTCCAACCTGTTTATTTTCAGTTCCGAACAGATCCTGAATATTTCTGCTGCAAGTTCCTCATTGGTCCATGCTGGATCAATATGTCTTAAGATGAAAGTCGCTGGTTTCAACTGTCCATGTTGAAAAGTGAAAAATTCAAGCTTATGCTGCGCAAGTTTTTCTACCGCCTTGTTGTGATCCGTTAAAGTGGTTGTTGTGATTGAAGTCGAAGCTCTTGTTGTGTTTGTAGTAAAATTACGGTGGCCTAAGATACTTTCGACCATCCTAATTAGCTCCTTGATATTTGTTATATTTTTAATGTAGATGGGTGGTGGTCTTATATTTTTGGCGTGTGAGTTAGTCATTTGATTCCCGGCTGTCTTCTTTCTTTGGGGAGATGGTGTTTCGGGGGACAATAATTGTTGCTTTGGAGATGATGGGGCTAGTCCGGGGTGTTGACCAGGCGTTTCTTCCATGCAGACGTCATCTCTGTTTTTACTGGTTGTTTTTAGCGAGTGAATTTCCACGTGGAGTTGCTTCATCTGGAGTCAAAGTGTATTGATGTATTCCTCTGCTTCTAGATACTTTTTTGGTAGTCCATAGCTTGTGTCTCCATGGTTGTTGGTTTCTGTGTTGCGCTAAGTAAAATGTCGGTGCTCTTCTTTTGCGCTCTTTGATGAATTATTGGCCATCACTGGGGCCGTCGCCCAGCATTCGTTACTGTTGGCTTTCACTGTTTTATTACACTCTTCTGCTAATGTTAAAATACTAAAAGTATTTTTACACGTGCACTTCACACACTTTTACTGACACGTGCGTTTTACACACTTTCACAAACACGTTTTTCAGAAACACGTGTTTCACCTATGCTACGAGCGAACGTTTCTTCGCTGTGAAGTACACGATAAGAAATATACCCACAGTTAAAAACCACATCGACAAGGCTAGCATCCTTCGTCCACAACTTCTTCAACTTGAGCAAGTGAACAGCCCATTAAAGAAATTGGACGGAAAAAAGCTCAGGTAAGCCAGATCTGTCAATTGGATTGGATCCGCTTGGAAGTGGATAGCTAGAAATCCAGATGCAACGGAATGGGGCAACCTACTGCAAGCTCAAAATCCAATCATAGAAAATAATAATAACCAGTATAAAATAAATGAACACAGTGACACAGGGAATAATGGAAAGGTACAATAAAATTATCAAAAGAGTAGATGGCACAAGCATTGACAAATTTGAACAAATGATGTACAACAAGATCACTATACTCAATGAAGAAATTAACGAGATCGCATTAGCTGCTCACCTAGTAAGAAAGTAAAAAAAGAATAGTTAATACCAATCTTTTAGACAAGGTGGAGATTCAAGAAGTGCTTTCACAGATAAACTCTTCCGTACGCCAATGAGATAGAAGCCATCGAGTATGCTAAACCAATCATGCTTCGAAAGCAATCGCTGTTACTCTATACTATATCTCTACCGAAAACAGAGGTTAAAGAATACAATAATCTATTAATCAGGTCCACAGTAAAAAACAATATGAGAATCGATTTTGAAACTAACGAAATATTTACATCCCACGACGAGCAGTACGGAGTCATGCAAACATGTGAGAAAATGCGGGATATAACAATTTGTAACATAAACCAGCTGTGCGAATGTTCCTCAGATCACTGTATTACTCAGTTACTGAAAGGAAAGAAAGCCGGATGCGACCACCAGTTCTACAGGAAACCTATCATCGGACTTCTTACAGGTAACACGGTCTTCCTGACGAATTTGAATGGGACCCTAACGTACGAGAATGAAACTAAAACACTTAACGGAACCCTCCTGGTACAATTCGATAATGACGCACTAGCAATCGGTGACAGAAATTTCAGCAATAAAGAAGTAAGTACTTTCCTAATTTTACCGTCTATAATCCAAATTAATTTGACTATCAAAGATATAAAGCTAGATTTAGAATACCTACACGATTTACACTTAGAAAATATAAATAAATTACAGAATATTTCTATAATAAAAAATGTATCCCTTATAACTTAGTTATCATCATCATCATTATCGGCACTACAACCGGGATCCGGTCTTGGCCTTATTTAGCAAGTCCCGAGGCTTGTTAAATTTTCCATAATAATTTGCTTTTCCGGGCAAGGTTATTAGCCTTGCGCCACATAACTTAGTTATATATTTGTCATTTATCATTGTATTAATTATAATAATAAATGCAAGAAAGAAAAGGAACCAATGCAAATTCAATTTCAATTCAACTTTTTATTGGTAGATAATTACATTTATGGTATATTTTACAACTAGTACTTAAGAGATTTAGGATAGCAATTCCTTTACAACTATAATCTTAAATCTATATAACGACAATAGCACAATTTTAATGAATAACAAATAATAAATTAAGGGAAAACTACATGAAAAAACCCTTATTTGAATCTTAAGACTAATATTGCACGAGCTTCCGGTTATTTTATATAGTAATGACCTCGATATAATTTTCATAGACAGAGTACATATGTAGTGATTTAGGATAACGCAAGACGGGAAACGAGAACATTGTCAGAAAAAGAACAATTGACGAAGAAGTTTTGATTGATTTTGTCAATAAGGAACTCTACCGGTTTAACGTTGGCGTTTTCATGTAGTTCATGTGTCGAATAATGCCATGGCAAATTCAGCAACATTTTCAATATTTTATTTTGACACCTTTGCAATTTTATTTTGTGTGTGCGAGCACAATTACACCATACAGGGGCCCCGTACAGGAGTATCGCTTGAAAAATGGTTTTATATATTATAATTTTATTTTCGATGCTAAGCTTTGACTTTCTACACACTAATGGATACATAACTCTTACGACTTTGTTTATTTTGTCTATTGTGGTAGTGATGTGTTTTTGAAAGATAAGTTTTTTACCTAGAATAATACCTAGATATCTACAGTCTTCGGACCAATCAATATCAACTGCACACATACTGAGTTTAGTGCCATTTGGTAGGTAGCAGTGTTTCCTACATCTCGAAAACCAGACAGCTTGTGTTTTATTACCATTTATTTTTATTTTCCATTTGCTGTAATATACTGCTAGCTTGTCAAGAGCTGCTTGCAAAGAGTTGTAGACATTAGTGAATAAGGCACCCGAAGAGAAAATGGCTGTATCATCGGCAAACATAGCTACCTGAATGTTTTCACCTAGACATGGTAAATCTGCGACAAACAATGTAAATAATATGGGACCAAGGACCGAGCCTTGGGGTACACCATGGTGGATTTGGTGAGTAGAGGATATGTCGGTCCTAAACTCACAACATATTTTCTCGAACGAAGAAATCTCTGGATAATTTTGATAAGCGGTATTGGCAGCTTAAGTTTTAGTAGCTTATAAATCAAGGCATCGTGCCATACCGTATCAAAAGCTTTTTCGATATCTAGAAGAACCAGTCCCGTTGACTCCTTGTCGATGAATTTACCAGCTATGTGGTTTTTAATGCGCAAGACTTGGTGGATTGTGCTGTGACCACTACGGAAACCGAACTGAAAGTTTGGCAAGATGTTATTGTCTTCCACAAAACGATCAATCCTTTCCTTAATGATTTTTTCTAAGAGCTTACTTAGACAGCTAAGTAGACTAATAGGTCTGTAGCTTTCGGGGCTGTTCTTCGGTTTGCCGGGTTTCGGGAAAGCTATTACTTTTGCTGTTTTCCAACAGTCCGGAAAATAACAATTCTTAAGACAAGCGTTGAAAATGAACGTTAAATAGTTACTTGCAGCAGGTGGAAGTGCTTTGATTAATTTGTTGTTAATATTATCGAGACCCGCAGCCTTTTTTGATTTCGATTTTTTTATCAATTCTTTAACTTTGCTGATATTAGTTGCGTAAGTACTTTCAGCTGGTGTTTGAGAAAGTACATGGATAGTGTTAGCAACTTCAGCTTCAGTATACGCGTCGCTTAGATGCATAGATATGGAGTGGTTCTTACTAAACGTGTTAGCAAGTAGGTTCGATTTCTCCACTGAAGAAATAAACAACTTGTCGTGAACTTTAAACGGAGGAATACTTGACCCTTTCTTTTTCATAATTTTTGATATTTTCCAGAACGGTTTGCTTGCTTTGTCAAGAGAGGAAAGGTGTTTATTCCAACACTTGTTCCTATATGTTGAGATTTCGTTTTTAATGATATTATTTAAGACTTTAACATTAACTAGAAAACAATCGATTCTATAACGCAGCCATTTTCTTCTTTCAGAGTTTCGTAGCCTAATCAGATGTAAGATATTTTCAGGAAGTGGTGCCTTATCAACTGGAGCAGTGGAACATTTAGGTATCGCAAGATCGACCGCTCTATTGATAACAGAAACAAAATTGTTACATAGGATATCAATGTGCTCGCTGCAGGTTATAGAATTTAGGCTGGTATCACCTAGAACCAAGTTCGTGTTTATATATGATTTATAACAATTCCAGTTGGCGGCGGAATAGTTGTGGTATAAACTGGTACGATTTACAACTTCTGTATGGTTCACTGTGAGGTTGATCGGAAGGTGGTCTGAACTTAACGCATTTAGAGTTAATGGTACTGAGCAGTAATTTGGAATATTAGTGATATATAGATCGAGAGTTGAGGGGTTCTTGTTAGCACTCGCTGGGATATAGGTGGGGAGAAGTGGATAAAGTATGGAAAAACTTGGGCTGGATTCAGTGACATCTAGTAAAATGTTACCCCAGCAGTTTGCCCTAAGACAATTCCACGACTGATGTCTGCAGTTTAGATCACCACCAATAATTACCTTGTTTCGAGTGTTGACTCTATACAATTTTTGCAGATCCCGCTTAAAGTAAGTAGATTTCTCTAGGTTTCTATTTCCTCCAGGGAAATAGACCGAAAAAAGACTCACCTTGGAGTTGTCACTTAATGTTACATCTATACTAATTTCCTCAATTAACTTGAGGCGCAATGAAGGACGCAAGGAATGTTCTATACATTTTTTCACAACAATGGCGACACCTCCACCACTAGCATGTACCCTGTCTAGGCGATAACATGTGTAATTTTGATGTGAGAAAGAAATGTCTTGTTTGAGCCAGGTTTCTGAAACAAGTGCAATGTCAATATTAAAATTTATCAAGAAACTAAAAAATTCATGCTTTTTGTTTTTGATGCTTCTCGCATTCCAAGTTATGATGTTAAGAGAGTTTCTTAACATGTTTCTTCCGAGTATATGTACTTAATAGCTAATGAAGTAATGACGTTAAATTGGTCAGCTTTGGTTTGACAAGCACTAAGCTTGGTTACAACTTCATTAAGAAGAGAGTTTATCTCGCTAAATGAGAACAGGTTATATTTAGTTAATGTTTCTGACGGATTTTTCTTCGTGTGTGTCTTATCACTGTTGGAAGGTTGCTGGGTTTGATAGAGGCCAGAAGCCCAGGTGGATGAAGGAAGTGAAGGTTGACGCACAGATCGGGGTAGTGGAGGAAAATTATCAATGGATAATCGGTCGGGCACTGGCTGCTGTTTGTCACTCGGAGGCTGTAGGAAGGTTGTATTTCCTGTACCACGTCCGCGTGGGGATAATTTGCGGCGAACGTCTATGTACTGCTTTCGGCTTATGCATTCTGGATCGGAGGTTTTATGTGGCCCACTACAATTTGCACACTTGATGACCTCATTCGTTTTGCAGTCGGATGTTTTATGGTCTCCCGAACATATTGCACAGAAGCTATTTATATGACAATGCATCGAGCCGTGACCATAAAGCTGGCAATTGTGACATTGTGTGACCTTACCCGGATTATGTTTTTTAAAGTCCCAGCGAACGATGGTTTTGAACAGGGTGGAGTAGTTCCGTTTTAGTTCGTTTAATTTAACAGTACCGCGTTGAATGTAGACGATGTACAAGTAGTGTTTGTACAGGGCTTTTGTTGACGGATTTAATGTGATGGTTTTAACATCTAGGCACTTAATCCCGAGTGCAATTAACTCATTTTTCACTATATCGTTGCTAATTAAATCTAGCCCGGATAACACTACCTTTAATGGACGATTTTCCTTACGTGAGTGAGTGAAAAACTCACATTTTAACCGTAAGAGTTCGGTTCTGATTTTATTATATATGTCCATTGTTGGGGCACATATTTTTTGCCCAAGCGAAATGTTTTTGATTAAGTATTTGTCTATCTTAATGTTGCTCAAAATATCACGCACTTGAGCACTAGTTGTTTTTAATACCACAATTGGCGGAACGGTTTCTTTAGGAAGTTCTGCGCACGGTTCGTCATTGGTCGGATCCATTTCAGGAGAGTCTTCCATCAGACTCTGAAGTGGTTGAAAAAAGTTAGTGTTTGAACACATTTTAGATTTTTCTAGAACTTCATTGTTCACTTTTAAAAGTTTATCGGGAGGAGTTTGGCCTGCAATAACGGGGTCGTAACGCAACCGTTTGCGCTTAATTTTGTTTAACACACGTGGCCCAGGGGCCATAACTTAACGGTTTTAACACTTGTTCAAATTTTTGTATGCGAAAAACGAGGCAAAGAAAATAAGATAATGATAATTAAATTGTGAAAATTATTGTGAAAATAACGGTTGATTAAGATAAATAGCACGAGCAAAACTGTGAGACAAGTTGTCTGTTAGAAAGTCAGCCAGGTACTGACCAATGCAAATTCAATTGCCTTTTATAATACCGCAGGTAAATCACCTCTATCCACAACCTATCAATCAAATTTTTGATCTACGAGGCGTAGATCTTTGACCAGGTAGGAGTTATCACCCTTCTTTTAGTGAAGCCAGCTACACGCGCCGCATACAGTAGTTATAACCTTCCTTTTGGGCGAGTCAGCAACACGCGCCGCCTATCTCGATGGGACAAAGGTGGTGGGGGAGTAACTACGTAACACCGTGTCGGAAGACAGTCCATGGTGAAAAAGATTTTCGTTTTTTTTTGAATGTGTTAGTCTGATCGGGTGGTTTACTGGGAAAGTTATAGACATTTGCACAAAAACAAAATACTGCAAACTGTGTGAGTATTGGGAAAAACGAAGTGACACAGCTGAGTACGAAGAGTGGGAAGTTGGACACGACGGGCAATGTGCTGCAAATCATAGTGATAATGCTGGAAAGCCCGATGCGACCGTTGAGATGTTTTGTCGCTCCAAAACTTTACACAATGTCACGTATGCACACTACGTCGGAGGCGGCGACAGCAAAACATATGTGTCCTGTAGATACCAAGCCTCGGCTCCTCGATAGTATAGTGGTTAGTATACCCGCCTGTCACGCGGGAGACCGGTGTTCGATTCCCCATCAGGGAGCCTCTGGTACAAGACTAATAACCTTGCCCGGAAAAAAAATCATTAGGGAAAATTTAACAAGCCTCAGGACTTGCAAAATAAGGCCAAGACCGGCTCCCGATTGTAGTGCCGATGATGATGATGAGATACCAAGCCTTATAGTGATATCGAAGTCACGAAACAAGAATGCATAGGGCTTGTCCAAAAAAGGCTAGAGACGATTTTGACACATAAAAAAAAAAAAAAAAAACTTGGTGAAAGAAGCAAGCTCATTGAAGAACTAAGTACTTATTACAGATTGGCTATTAGACGAAATACTGACTCAGTAGAGGATTCGATCTTACTAAAATACGAAATACTCACTCCCTTCCCTTTGATATATACGCTCTGACCGAAAGTAACCTCACTCCCAGTATCAATAACCTAGAACTGTTCCCCCAGCTTCAACGATATTCACGACGACGATGTTCATTGTTCCTGTCCTGACTCCCCTTGCCAAGGCGTGCTGCTTGCCATACAAAAATGGATTACCATCTTCTCTTATCACCATCTCTTCTACTCCCAACCTCGACTATGTCGCTATAAAAATTGAACATTGCTTAAAGTCCTTGTACGTCATATGCTTCTACATACCGCCTTCGCAAACGATCGAGTCATACGAACTCGCAATTGCTGCAATCGACCGCTTAACAGAGCTGAGTTCTTCCCAAGACGACATTGTAATCCTTGGCAATTTTAACCTCCCCCATCTCCAATGGACGCTGTCCGAGGATATGTCCCACTACATTTCAAACCCCACTCCTACCAAGGAATGGCTCTTTGTAGACAGCCTCACCGACTCTAGCCTTTGCCAAGAAAGCAATGTTTTAAACCATCTGGGCAGACAACTTGACCTTGTGTTCACGACAGACCCCTTAATTCCTTAGTTGCCTTTAGTCCCTACACCCTCTCAACTATTGACAATCACCAACCCCCGCTTCTCTTATCCTTATATCACCACTGCTCACATCAAGCCACTCCTCCTAACAATTTTCTTACAACTTCCGAAAATCCAATTTTCGCCTCATAAATAAGTACCTCAGCAATATCACACTCCGCTGAAACGATATAAGTGTAGAGGTCGCTACAGCTGCGCTCTACAGAGAAATCTACAATGCCATATCCCCATATGTCCCATATTCCCGAGACAGGTTATCGTTCTCATCGCCCCCTTGGTATAACCGCAAACTCCACGCCCTCCGTAACAAGAGGAATAAGCTGTGGGATACTTTCTTAAATACGCGTTATCCCCTAAACTACTCCAACTATCTCGGTTACTTTTATCAATTCACCGAGTTTTACAGCTCCCTCTACCACAATTACCTCACCAAAACTCAATTCAATCTGATCAACGACCCCAACATTTTTCTTCCACTTTATCAACTACAAACACAAATCTGATGCCTATCACAACTCTCTTTTCTACGACTCAACTACTACAACTGACTCCCATACCATAGCCAATCTTTTCGCGTCCTTCTTCAAACTATCCTCCACGGACGACTCTTTCGAGCCTAACCCCTCTTACTTCACTGGCCTGTCTGAATTATCCCTCGGCCCTCTCATCCACCACCCAATACCAAGTTATAGAAAAACTTGAACAACTGAAAGACGATGTCAGTCTCGGCCCAGACGGACTCCCTGCTATCCTCTAAAAAAATGTTCCTCTTCTCTCTCTCTCCAGCTCGCTTTAAACTTCAATCTATCCCTTGCACCAGGTCTATTCTCTGACATTTGGAAATCCTCTTATATAACCCCCATATATAAAAAGGGACCAAAAAACGATATATCCGATTATCGTCCCATTGCTAAGCTTTCGAACATTCCTAAAGTGTTCGAAGGCCTTCTATATGATCCGTTATGTTTTCGCTGCAAACCCATCATCTTTCCCAACCAGCACGGCTTCCTCTCCAACCTTGTTGAATTCACATCCCATACACTCCTTGTTCTTGAAAACGGCGATGAAGTCGATGTAATCACTACCGACTTTAGTAAGGCTATAGTGTTTGGGATGATAGTGAAAAGAACGTGTGATTCGAACTGACGCTATGACAGTTAGAATCACCAAAAATTGAACCAAAGCGCAACCCATCAGGCCACCGCCGTGTGTACGAATTGGATTTCTAAACTCAAGTACATTCGACTGATGTGGATTTGTTATGTTATCGCTATGGTATACGGCTCTGATGCATTTTCTTAGTCGATTTTCGTTTGGTGTTCTTCACTATTTGCTTGTGTATTGTGTGTGTATCTGTTAGGAACGCCACAAGGCCTTCGACAAAATCTCCCACAGCCTCATTCTCTTTAAGTTATCTTGCCTCGGTTTTGAACCCCTGCTGATTAAGTGGATCTCATCCTATCTCAATTATCGAACCTGCGCGTGCGATTTAGGTCCACCCTCTACGATCCTTTTTTTTCCAACCTCAGGGCAGTCACCTCGGCCCCCTCCTATTTATCCTAACCATTAACGACATAGGCTCTAGTATCAATCACTCCTCCTTCTCGCTTTACGCGGATGATACCAACATTTTCAAGCCAATACGCTCTCTCCAATCGGATCTTGACAGCTTTTCGACTTGGTGCCAAAATAACTGCAGAGAACTGAATATCGCCAAATGTCACGCAATCACTTTCTCTCGGAAACGCTCCCCCACCCAGCCACGCTCCTATCTCTTAGTGAACCAACTGATAACATCGGTTGAATCGATTCGCGACCTGGGCGTCCTATGCGACAAGGAGCTCAAATTTACCGCAGATATTGATGATATAATCCTTAAGTCCAACGCCGCTCTTGGCTTTGTCAAACGCTGGTCGAACGAATTCCTAAACCCCTACGTCACCCGCTCACTCTACATAACCTTTGTCCGCCCACTACTCGAATATGCTAGTCAGGTCTGGTCCCCGTATCAATTGTCTCACATTCGCACGATTGAGAGCGTTCAACGTCGTTTCATGCGCTTTGCCCTCCGTGGACTAAACTGGGAAAATCCGCTGACTCTACCACCTTACACAAACCGACTCCCTCTAACCAATCTCAACACACTTAAAGAGCGCAGAATCCATGACGACTCATCTTTGTCCATCGCCTTCGGTCTGGCTCAATCAATTACCCAAGCTTGCTCTTTTAACATTGCATACAAACCCCCGCAACGTACGTAACCCTCGACTGTTTTACGTGCCCGCTCATCACACTTCTTACGGCGGTAACGAACCCATCTCGCGTATGCTACGACAGGCCAACTCTTACCCCACCTCCTTCGACTTCAACCACTCCACTCCCGCTCTCAAACGACGTCTCAGAAGATATCCGTCCTAACCCCGCCTCCTCCTTCCAATAACCCCCCTACCCTTCAATCCCACCTCTCCTCTCCCGCTCTCAAACTAGTTCTCCCCCTCACAACCCACACCTTTCCAGCTCCGCCGACAAATTCAAACTCTCCCCCCAGCTCATTACGCACCAAATACAAGTCTTAATTCCGTTGTTTGGTCTATAGCGCCTAAAACAATATCAAGTAGAAAAATCATACTGGACGTTGCAACTAATCTGGCTGTACAACGATGGCTTACACGGAATACTGCCTGTAATGAACGTTTTAGGGTTAAAAATCGGCTATGAGACCTATAATTTCTGTGTAGCAATCGATGAGCACCGAGTTACAGCCGCTAACCGTTCTGTATCGCAAAATCGAAAAGACGCTCGTTAGCAAACAACATCGCTTGGAAAAGAAGAACAAGAGAAAAATATGAACGTGGGGAGGATGTTGTATGGTCCTGGGATAACAGATTAAACGTAAAAAATTGACAAGCCGTATTTCATAAATTTTGTCCTGTAAACACGTTTTTCTCAAAACCACGTTTTTCAAGTTGGTGTGCAACTTATAACTCGGGCAATTTTTATTCAATCGAATTTTAACTGTAGCTTCTTAGATAAACTATCTAGGCCATCTCACGTCCTGTGAGTAGGGCATTCGAATATACTCACAGCTAGGTCGGGTTTTCGTAAGAGGCGACTAAGGGCCGAGTGGTAGGTGGGGTCCCAACGCCCTGTCGCCCGGTGAAATATGGCCCCATCAAGCTACAGGCTCCGTGAAATGGTCGGGAGAAATCGGCCATCTTTCGAAGCTTGGCTGATGGATCGGTTCGAGAAATGGTTGATTTAGGTGGTAGTCGGTCCCAACACAACACCTGAAGGTCAATATGTCCAGCTTTTTGCTGATTCAAATAGTTTAACTCAACTTGTCAATGAGCCAACACGAGTACCAGATATATATGGTCATTTCGCCAACACACTGTATCTGTTTCTCACCTCCCACCCAAACAAATACACAACTGAAGTTTCTTCGCCTTTGGGCACTTCAGACCACTGTGTGGTGTCAGCTAAATTTCCTCTAACCAACAGTAACGCTAACGAGAAAGCTCCCAAAAGAACATTTTGGTTCTATGAGAAACCCAACTGGGAACGTCTGAACGACTTTTTTGGGTGGTTAAATTGGTCGTTATTTTTCCTCAATAACGATCTTAACTCTATAGCGGACACAATGACAGCCTCGATTATGCTTGGCATGCGGACCTTTATTCCACACAGAGTAAAGAGTATCAAACCCAAGAGAAAAATGTGGTTCTATTACGGGTGCAGAGAAGCCATTAAGGCTAAAGAGTTGAGCTTCCGGTTGTATAAATCAAACAATACTGAGGGAAACCGGAAAACATTCAGGAGAGCTAGAAATGCCTGCAATGCGTATATTCAACGCACCAAGTTCTTGCATGACCAGAGAGTGAGACAAAAAATACTACACTCTCCCACAGCTAGTAAAAGCTTCTGGGCATTCGTGAAAAACATTCAAAACTCAGTCTCTTCATCCATTCCATCGCTTATAGTCGATGACAGACCAGTCACCAGTGCAATAGAGAAGGCGAATCTACTTGCTGTACATTTTGCAGCCAACTAAACGCTGTCTGATACCACATCAGCTCCACCTCAACTTGAGCATACGCAGCACACCATGAGCCAGATTAACTTTCGAACGCGTACCGTTGCCCGCGCACTCAAAGAGCTAAACGCACACAAATCCGCTGGTCTGGATGGCATTCCCCCAATCCTCTTGAAAAGATGTTCCTCTTCACTCGCCAAACCACTGTGGAAACTCTTCCATTTGTCTTATTCTACTGGCCGTTTCCCAAATAGATGGAAGACAGCAAACATTCAGGCAATTCCCAAAAAGGGTGAAAAATCCTCCCTTTCTTCTTATCGACCCATAGCACTAAAATCTCTTCTCTCGAAGATAATGGAATCACTTATTAACCGTCAACTTTCAAAATATCTGGAATCAAATGACCTCCTCAATGACCGCTAATATTATTTTCGTAGCAACAGGTCCACAGGAGATCTGATGGCGTACCTTACCGAAAAATGGAGCCATTCCATCCACTATCTCGGTGAAGGTTGCAAGCAAGGTTGTTGCACTGGATATCTCGATAGAGTTTGGCATCCATCCCTTCTGTCAAAATTGCATTCATATAGATTGGACAATTCCCTGATCCAATGGATAGGAGACTATCTTTCTGGCCGTTCAATTCAAGTGGTTCTTGATGGTGTCAAATCTGTCTCCCATCAAATTAATGCAGGTGTTCCCCAGGGTTCGGTACTCTCGCCACTCTCTTCCTCATCTTTATAAATGATCTCTTGTCAATTACTCACAACCCAATTCACTCGTTTACTGATGATAGCACACTGAGTTTCTCATACTCATACGAACACTCCCGTCCGAACTCTTCGAACGTCACTACCAACCAGCAACTTGTGCTTGATACATTGAATTCAGACCTCAACTAGATATATCAGTGGAGATTATCTAACCGAATTGAATTCAATGCCCTAAAAACTCAGTGCTGTCTCTTGTCGTCAAAGGCGAGCCCAGAAGTAAATATACTGTCTATGAACGGCACTTCTATCGACGAAGCTAAGGAACTATCAATCCTCGGCACTCGAATTAATTCGACTCTTAATTGGAATGATCACATATTTGAAGCTGCGAAAAGTGCAGCCAAATGTATGGGGTTTCTTAAGAGATGCAAAAGGTACTCTACTCCATCCAACCTGGACCCTATTTACAAGGCGTATATTCGTACAAAAATTCGTCTAGAAATGACTGCAATGTGCATATGCACCGCGCCAAGTTCTTGCATGAACAGAGGGTGAGACAAAAAATACTACACTCTTCCACAGGTAGTAGAAACTTCTAATGGATTTGGCCAGGCGCATCCAAAACTGCACTACACGTGCTCGACAGGATGCAACAACGAGCAGCGAAACTTATTGAGGACTCAGCCGTAAGTCGATCAATTCCGTCGTTAGAACACAGGGGCAACGTATCATGCCTATCTCTTTTGTATAGGTATTACCACGGTCGTTGCTCAACTGAACTTGCTGAATGTGTTCCGCTCCTTCAGACATTTTCCTGCGATACCCGTCAATCTGTGAATGCGCATCAGTTCACGTTGAAAGCCGACTTCAGGCGCACAAATAAACATAGAGTCGTTCTTTAGCCGAACTACACGAATGTGGAATGTTCTGCCTGATCATGTGTTTCTTGGTCGTTGTGATGTCCAGGCATTTAAGACCAATGTACATAGACACCTTTCCTTATCCATTTCCTGTCCATCCGCTCGCACTGTGCTCTGACATTTAAGGGTACTACAAAATCCCCCTTTGTGCGCGCGTTTGTGTAAAAAAAAAAAAAAAAAAAAAAACTTACTGGCCCTACGCAGACGCTTTAAGCTAAACATAATATAACTATTGTGCAATTTGCCTTGACAGGACTTTATTTGTGGCTTTAGTTGTGATTGTGTGACTAACAAAGAAAAATTCGGAAAAAATGGTGAGACACCACTGTGGCGGTTCCGCCAAACCCCACGGCCCACTTACCTGAAAAACCCCCATAACTTCATCTGTCTGCATAGGTTTTTGCTAATGCAATCGCATTAGGCACGTGTAAATGCTTCACGCATCAAATAGATTAAATTTATAATCTAAAAGTCCCTGTAAAGAATCCTTACCTTTCATGCATGTCTTCGCATATAAATTCCCTATAAGAATTCTTTCCTAACTAATCATGAATTCATAAACCATCGGCACTCTGGTATGCCAAGTAATTCCGCTGTCCACGTGCACACCGCATGTCCCTGGTAATTCCACGGCCTCGGCAGCCTTTTTTCCAAGGTACACTAGCGTCTAGTGTCATAAACCGAATTCCTTCGCATGTAAACATGCATAAAAACTCGATCCCCTTTCGCTCAGCAAGATACGGTACACGACCATCCATCGTATACCTAAATTGCTTTAGCATCACCAGCATAATACAACACGGCTATTTACCCAGCTGCAATAGATTCACCCATGATTTGTTTTTCAACGAACAAACAATCACAACTTCGTGCTTAGCCACCAAACGAATTATCTAGCATATACAAATGCAAGCAAATTCGTTTCGACCACCGACCCAAGATACGATATACAATGTTCATTGTATAAAGTATCGCAACCATTAGCACCTTTCCCAATGTCTATTCGTATATTTACACAAGGGCATCACTCATCTAAGACTTTTATGATGCCCTCGTCGCATCTTTTCTTTTACCACATTTCTTCTATGCATCGTCGTCTATTTATTTAGCCGCGATGCACTTTATAGACAACGATCTTCTCGATCCCTTTGCAGATATTATGATGAATAGCCAAACTTTAAGAAAATCGTCTTCGCAAAATCGGTCTCGTTCTCGAGGCTCTGTCGAAATTCGATTGCTAACGACATTTTGTAACATCACGAGTATCGGTTTCACCAATACGAATGTAAACGCCACATCTTCGTTGCTCAGGACACGACTTACATTCGAAATTATGTTTTAAGGGTGGAGTCTACGTCTTCGCGCGCCGCGATCTGGCTCGCCAAAGGATAGAGGCGTTAGAACCCAATAACATGGACATCATGCGGTTGAAGGTCGTGATGTGGACTTCTGTTAAATTTCTTTGTTGTATTTTCCGCTTTTCGAATGACGACAGACCAATTACATTTTAAGAACATCTTTCACGTACCGTCGACTGGATAGAGATCAACCACCCGGCTTATGAAACTGTCGTCCTTGGCGATTTTAATGTACACTATTCTGGTTGATGTACTCTAACAGAACCGATGAGGCTGACGGAGATGTTCGCTGTTAGCAGCAATTTGACTCAACTCGTGGAGGAACCTACCCGAGTATCGGATACCCGAAGTGATTATGCGAACACACTGGATCTGTTTTTCACATCCGAACAGAGTATTTATACCATGGAGATTACTACGCCACTGAGAAACTCTGATCACTGCTTGGTATTGGTCGCCCAACCACTTGCATTTGAAGTGAACAACCGGCCTAGACATCTTTGCCATGTATGGAGGTATGGGGCTGCTACCTGGGACGATTTGCGAAATTTCTTCGCATCCTCTCCATGGTCGGAGGCGTGCTTCGGATACTCCGATGTTAAGGCATGTGCGGAGTCGGTCACGGAGATTATTCTTCTCGGCATGGAGATCTACATTCCACATTCCATCAAACGAAGTTCATCTGATAAACTTTGGTTTGATAAAAAATGCGAGCGGCAAAAAATAGAGCTTTTAAGCAATGGCGCTCCAATCCCCCCGAGGTTAACAGAACGAATTTGGTTAGGATCAGAAACGCGTGTAACCAGGCGATCGATACCGCGAAGTAGGCTTACAACTACAGAGTGACTAATAAACTCCTTGAGTGCTCAACTGGTTCGCGTCCCTTCTGGTCAATGGCAAAGGCTGTCGGCAGTAACTTCGCTTCCTCCTCTTTTCCTCCGTTAGTGACGGGCAGTAGGACGTTAATCACTAATTCAAAGGATAAAGCTGTGTTCGCGAATATATTTTCCGCAAATTCAAACATCGATGCCGGCCTTTTGGAGCCACCTGTGATCGCGCCCGTGCAGTCTTCGATGTGGAATGTGAGGTTCTGCCCGCGTACTATTCAACGCATTCTACGTGGGCTGGACTGTAGGAAGGGAACTGCCCCGGACGGAATACCAGCAATAGTTCTTAAGAACTGTGCTCCAGAACTTTCGCCGGTTCTTGGCAGACTCTTTTGCTTATCTTATGCACGAGGGAACTTTCCTACCTGTTGGAAAATCGCTCGAGTTCAGCGAATACTAAAGAGGGGAAAATGTGTCTTCCACAAAATTACCGGCCGATAACATTACTGTCTATTTTATCTAAGGTGATGGAAAAGGTCATCAACGCGGAGTTGTTACGGACCTACCTCGCGTCCAGGTCCCCCCTAACATCCACAAATCCCCTTTCGTAAGTTTCCCCTCTCTACCTCTGAAAGGAGAACAACTCGCCAAGTAGCTAATTTGCATAAACTACTTTGTGCAAATTCTCCTTGGTAGAGAAAAAATAATAAAACGGCGTAGGTGCCAGACAAAAAATAAAACGTCAACGGCAAATAAACAAAGATTTGACATTCGACGTTAAACTTCGAAAGCGATAGGACGAAAATTAATCATAAAGCGTGCAAAGCAAAACGAAGTGCGAAAATAGTCGCTGAAATACAAATTCGGTGTTCTAAATAACTGAGATAGAGCACAACAAACGAAAGCTGATCAGGGGAGCAGCCAGTCAACGCCCCCCGCACCCAGTCGCAGCTCCAACAACCCTCCAATCAAGCTAAACCAAGTAAGTCACCCAGCATACACTTACTCTTAATATAACCTAAATTAAATAACCCATTTACTATATTCAATCTATATAATATTAACTTGTTAATAACACCATAACAGAGTTAATTAGGTATTTGGAGTGCAACGGACTTCTGAATGATCGTCAATACGGATTCCGTGGCAGGCGGTTCACGGGAGACCTTTTGTCCCTTATAACTGATATATGGAGATCTGCGATTGAAGGGGGTGGTGAGTCGAGCGGTCGCATTGTATATCTCCAAGGCTTTTGACCGCGTCTGGCACGGGGCATTGCTGAGCAAACTTCGTTTATATGGACTTTCCCAACAGCTTTGCGACTGGACGAAGAGCTTCCTCAAAAATCGATTGATCCGGTTTGTTTTTCTATCTTTTTCTAAAGACTTATTGACCTGCCCTCGTATCATCATCGGCACTACAACCAGGAGCCGGCCTTGGCCTTATTTAGCAAGTCCTGAGGCTTGTTAAATTTTCCCTCGTATATTAACCCTCATGCGGGAGACCGAGGTTCGATTCCCCGTCGGGGAGCCTGTCATCATCATTATCGGCACTACAACCGGGAACCGGTCTTGGCCTTATTTAGCAAGTCCTGAGGCTTGTTAAATTTTCCATAATGACTTGTATTTTCCGGGCAAGGTCATTAGTCTTGCGCCGGAGGCTCCCCGACGGGGAATCGAACCCCGGTCTCCCGTGTGACAGGCGGGTATACTAACCACTATACTATCGAGGAGCCTATGGCGCAAGACTAATGACCTTGCCCGGAAAAACACAATTCATTATGGAAAATTTGACAAGCCTCAGGACTTGCTAAATAAGGCCAAGACCGGTTCCCGGTTGTAGTGCCCATGATGATGATGATGATGATATTAACCCTTAAATGGTAGGGTCGAGTTACTCGTACCTTAGTATACTAGTAAACTATCAGCTCCTTCCTCAAGCGCTAACGGTTTAGTGCGTAAACAGACTACAAAGTCGAGTGCGACCGCTAGCCAAGCCGGTCCCCCCACTCTTCATAAACCAAACAACAGCCACGTAGAAGATTATTTAGCTCGGAACATGTTGCTAAGCAAAAAAAATAAATTACCGTTTATATTTTATTTATCATCATCATCATCGGTACCATAACCGGGATCAGGTCGTGGCCTTATTTAGCAAGTAAAATTTGTTAAATTTTCCATAATAATTTGTTTTTCCGAGCAAGGTTTTCAGCCTACCCTACCATTTACGGTCGTCAAGAACTGCAAGTGTTAAAGTAAACACTCGAAAAAAAAATTCAATAAAAGGAGTAAAAACACGAATTATGATACAAATTTTTACTAATTTGTATCATAACGTTTGTTTCTCAACGCTCGCACGTGGATATTGATCACATCTTGCGCCCACGAAATTTAAAAGTATATTATTGTGACGGATATGACAATCAGTACTAGAATATTCTAGAAAGTCCAAAACAAAGTACTAGAATATTGTAGAAAGTACTGGAAAACTGGAGACTATGAGCAGTAGAAAATTCGAGGCTATGGAACGGACGGAAACGAAACACCGAATCAGAATGAGGAAAAACGGTATAAATACGTCGCAAGCAGTGAAGTAAGCATAGTAAGCAAGCGATAAGTAAGGAAGCGATAAGTCAAGAAATCGTTAAGTGTACGATAAAAGTAACGGTTGTTATTAACAGACTAATGAAGTGTTGCATTAATTCCAAATCGATTTAACGGCTCTTATTTATTAAAATAATTAATCCAGCGAACCCTAAGCTCGCTACATTATTGTATCGATTGCGTACCTTGGCGTTGCCATACTCTTTTTATCCTCACATTCCTTCTCTTTTTGTAAAATCAACATTTTTTTTTAAATAGAATTAATAAAAAAATTATATTTTGTCCATTTTATTGTAAATATTACCTTTTTTTACGTACCTTGAAAAAACGCGATTTGGATGCTCCGAACTTAAGCATATTTTTTAAATACATATTTGCAAAATTTTTTTCTTAAAAGTACTATTCTTAAGCTTCAATTTGCAGTCCGAATTTAAAAAAAGATATTTATCTGGTCCAAAGTTATTATTTTTTAACAAAATGATACATTCTTCGTTTTTATTTGTTTATTTACTTCTATTGTTTAAATAAATTAATAAATCATTAATATACCGATTGGTCCTTACACAAGGATAATTAATGAAGCAACATGCATTTTTTTCAGCACTTTTAGGTACTTTTTAAAGCGGCGGAACCGAGTCACCCTACCCTAGCATTTAAAGGCGAAAACGACCCTAACTTGGAAGGGTTAATGGTTTGTTTCGTTTTGGTATCATAGGGTTTTCCTTTGTCTGGATGACTACATGTGCTATGAGGATTGTGATCATTTTGTTTTTTGTTAAATTCATTGCTTTTGTTTTTATTTGTTCAGTTAATGTTTGATATATTTATTTGGTGCGCAACTAAGTTCTCGCCGATTTTTTTTTATGAAAATGCAACTTTATCATGAAAAAACGGTTACAAACAAATCATTTTAAATATTGCCCATCGCTAGCTTCAAGTTTTTCCCATCTTTCTGGCAGAACTCGAATACCGTTACGGTAAAAGTGTTCATTTTTTGAGGCTATCGACGAATCAAGCCATTTTTTGATGTCTTCCTATGAAGGGAACTGCTGTTAGCCAGACCATGTGCCATCGAACGGAACAAGTAATAATCGGACGGCGTAATATCTGGGTAATATGGCGGGTGGGGTAGGAGTTCCCATTTGAGCGTTTCCAGGTAGGTTTTAATGGGTTTGGAAACGTGAGGCTGAGCGTTGTCATGATATAGAATCACTATTTCGTGGCTCTCTTCGTTTTTCGCGGTGATCGGCTCAATCGTATCAACTGGAGTCGATACCGTTCCCCAGTTATGGTTTTGTTCGGTTACAACAGCTCATAATAAATAAGACCGACCTGGTCCCACCAAATACACAGCATAACCTTCGGAGTGTAAATATTCGGCCGAGCTGATGACGTAGAAGCATGACTGGACAGTCCCCATGACTTTCTTTTCTTTGGGCTGCTGTAATGAATCCATTTTTCATCACTCGTCACGATGCGATGAAGAAAGCCCTTCCTTCTTGCAGCTGTAGCAGTTGTTCAGACAAAAAAAAAAAAAAAAAAAAAAAAAACTCCAACGTCCCTTGGCTTCTAATCATAAGGAACCCAAGTTCCTTGCTTTTCAATCACTCCCAACGTATGCAACCACTTGGAAATGGTTTGGCGGGTAACCGCTAGCGCTGATGAAAGCTCTTGTTGCGTTTGGCATGGATCCTCATCGTTTTTTTTCTTTTGAATTTTTTTTTTTATACTAACGCGCGCACAAAACGGGATTTTGAATGACTTGTCATGAATTATCATAATTTGAGTAATGCCTCCAATTCAGCGTCTTCGAAGTTTTTTGGCTTTCCTTCACGCGGACGGTCGTCAACATCGAAATCACCGTCTTTGAAACGATGGAACCAATCACGGCACGTTGTTTCATTTAGAGCAGCGTCTCCGTAAACTTTGTGGAGCTCTGTATGCGCTGTTACGTGAGTAACTCGCCCGTCGCCCTTGTTTTGAAAGGACACACGCGCGGCTGCACGAAGAATTAAGGAGGCGAAATGATATAATTAAACGCACGAAGATAGTTTTAAATTGAATGCAACGTGCGTGTAAACCCAGTTTCTCTTCGGCGGTGGCGGCTTTGGCTAGTTTCGAAGTCAACCATTATCGAGGATGAATTTATTTCGAAGAGCAGGGATGCTGAGGGAGGACTACGAGAGAGAAAGGGAGCGGTGATTTTGAAGAGGTCCGTTGCGACAGTAGTGCACGGTTCTTAGAGATCATCATCATCGGCACTACAACCGAGGACCGGTCTTGGCCTTATTTAGCAAGTCCTGAGGCTTGTAGAATTTTCCATAATGATTTTGCTTTTTTTTTTTTTGGCAAGGTCATTAGTCTTGCACCAGAGACTCCCCGACAGGGAATCGAACCCCGGTCTCTCGCCTGACAGGCGGGTATACTAACCACTATACTATCGAGGAGCCACAGATCTTAGAGATAGAGATAGAGTGCGGTAAAAAAGAAGAAAGAACTGAAAAAGAATTTCTCGTTTGTTACTGTTAAATTAAATTATTATAAAATTAGTATTTTCTTTGTTTGAATAAACCAGTCTTGGGGAAAAAAATTTATGATTACCGTTTCGTGTTAAAATAAATTTCCGAGGCTGCACGATATGTGGAGATCGGATGAGAGGAGAAGTTAGCGTTCCAGATTTTCATTTTGCACTGTTGTTGACTGACCCGAGATTGTGGTCCGAAAATTGGAGCTTGCCAGAAGGAAATAAAGATTAAAACCAAGAGGAGCGTGTTGTTTGTATCTCAAGTGGTGGAACGTGAGTACCTAGGGTACTACCCAGGTACGTATAAAATACATTTTGCTGTACTGTGAAGCAAATTAAAGGTTGGCCCTCCCGAGAGTGTAATATAGTCATACAGGTGGCAGCCAATTGGGTAACGTGACCCGTCGATTTGCATCTACTCAAAGAAGCCTAGACGGCTTGTGGGGGTTCTCTATATTACATGGAGAACCAACCCACAATTCCAGTCACAATTTCCGCCTTATTTCGAGCGCTTTCAGCGTGCCATACTAACCCCTATCCCACCGTTCGGTATTCACCTGACAGTCACTGATTTCCCAAAGGACGCATAGCTAAACTCATTATCTTATGCAGATAATGCATAATTGAGTTTAGCTACCCTTTTGCCATACGGTAACTCCATCTTGCTAGCCCATGAGATTTCCATCGGAAACCACATCATGTCGGTTAGCAACAACAAGTCTAACCAAGCGACGCTGTTGCATCATAGCAAAACCGCTGCGGTTATTTCACCGTCTTAGAGCCTGGTTCTCACGCTGATTATTTACCAAGCATCAGCAGCGTCCTATTGACTTTCCCCAGACATGCCATTCGCTTGGGATCAACGATCTCATTTCGAAGGTGAATAGCACCGACCACATTTCCTCTCCTCCACAATTCTGTCTCCCCGCGGTTCAATGCACTCTGAGATCACCACAGCCGTAACACTAGGGCAGCAGGTCATTCTCAGAAACTGCATTTGATACCGGCGCACAAGCTAAGCCAACCCCGAAGTTATTGCACTCTTTCTTTTGTTATTTTTATCCTTCGCATGTCCAGCGACTGTCGAATGATGCGCGAGTATTATTCACCTCACTGAGGCATACGAATGAGAAGATACATGAAAAGAGCGCAGTGATGATTGGATAATAGCTGTGCGAATTCGAAACTCAATTTTCCATCCCTAATTCAAGCCAGTCGTTACCCAACTACCGCAGCGTGTGCACGCTGTTGCACACGCTCGGGCTCCAAGCAAAAGGAAAGACATGTCTGTCGGCAATTTGAGTATCAACAACCATTCCCATTAAAGAGTTAAAACGAGTTTGATTTTAAATTAGATCCATTCCAATTCCGTTCGGTCAGCAAGTTTTTATTGTTCGATTTTATAATGAGTTATCTTTTTAGAGCCCAGAAATATTTTACTCCGGACCAACTTCTTCTCCTACATAAATCTCAAATTAGACCCGCGCTCGAATACTGCTCTCATGTTTGGAGCTCGGCTCCTAAACATACCCTCGACCTACTTGAGAGCGTACAGAGACGAGCGATCCGCCTGATCGGGGACTCGGCGCTGACGTCGGGACTACAGTCGCTATCACATCGAAGGCGCGTGGCCGACCTCTGTCTGTTTTACAGATATTATCACGGGTGCTATTCTTCGGAGATTCTTGGCATTGTTCCACGCAATTCGGTCTATATGCGGTCCACAAGACAATCCGACGGATCGCACCCGTTTGTGGTTCATCTTCCGACAGCGCGAACATCCCTGTATCAGAACTCGTTCCGTTACAGAGCGGGGAAGCTGTGGAACTTCCTTCCCACGCGAGTGTTCCCGGAGCGTTACAACCTGCAACAGTTATTTGAAGGCATCTCGGGGCGCCCACTCGACGCTATAGGTTGGCCTCTCCCGAGAGAAGTCTAATAAAAAAAAAAATAAAAAAAATAAAAAGTTTTAACTCGTGGAAATGCCACTGTGGCGTACTGACTTAGTGTGTTGGCGTGCCTTACATTCTGCTGCTTCATCTCAACCGTATTCTTGGATTATCGCACGCACGTACGGATTAACACAGTGAAAGTCCTAGTAAAGAACGTGCCCGTGTCGTGTTGGACACACTCACGTACCCCCACAGGCTCACCTGCCCGGCTCTCTTTGTCAATCTATGCACTGCTCTCCAACTCTGGTTATTCTATAACACTAGCAGTTATATCCATATATCCTGTGACAACCCACAAAACGTTACACGTGTGTCAAGAGGCTCCTTTTGCTACAAGTATGACACGCTGATCCCCTATGTAACAACAGCCACAGATAACAATAACCTGTTTAACAACGTGCACCTACGGACACTTCTTATGTTGCAATTGACATTAATTTCCTAATTAACAAATGGTTATATGAGCCATCAAAACAACATGCTACAACTGGCGCTGCGGATAAACGCACCGGGGAAACCTCAGCAATTGTAGAGACGAATCATATCAATCATAGAGAAACGTTACAGTGACAAGAAAAACGTTACATTGGCAGATCGGCGTTGCAGTAACATCAAGGAAGTACGTTACAGAAGGATTTCTGGAAGGTGTTCGACAAGATAGCATCACAGCCCTGTGAGTAGGGCGTTAGAATATACTCACAGCTAGGCCAGCTTGTCGTAAGAGGCGACTATAGGCCGAGTGGTAGCCGGGGTCCCAACGCCCTGTGCGCCCGGTGAAATACCACCCCATCAAGCTTTAGGTTCCGTGAAATGGTCGGGAGAAATCCCTGGCCATCTTTCGGAGCTTGGCTGATGGACCGGTTCGAGATAAGGTTGGATAGGTGGTAGTCGGCCCCAAGATGAGATACCACCCCGTCACGCTGTACATTCCGCGATATCGCCGAGAGAAATCTTCAACGGTGTTTCGGATGTGTGGCTGATGGCCCGGACTGACACGGACATAAGTCATGATGGTACCTTCTGATATAAAGAATTCCAGAGGTAAACTTGTCTCCCATTCGGATCTCCGGGGGGGACTATGTCAGGGGAAACATCATGCAGATATCATGAGAAATAATGGAACTTTAAGAGGTTCATCATCGCATAATCGGGCTCGCTCTCGAGGCTCTGCCCACGCTCGACTGGTGACGGCATTTTGTAACATCAGGGACATCGGTTTCAGCAACACGAATGTAAACGCTGCCCACCAATATTTGCAAACAACGAAACCTGATATCCTTGCCCTAACTGAGACCCAGGTCGATTCGTCAACTGATTCGACATATCTTCGTTGCTCAGGATACGACTTACATTCGAGATTCCGTTTTAAGGGCGGAGTCTGCGTCTTCGCGCGGCGCGATCTCGCTTGCCAACGGATAGAGGCGTTAGAACCCAATAACTTATAAATCATATGGTTAAAGGTCGTGATGTGGAATTCTGTTAAATTTCTTTGTTGTTTTTGCCGCTCCCCGAATGACGAACATCTTTCACGTACCGTCGACTGGATAGAGATCAACCACCCGGCTTATGAAACTGTCGTCCTTGGCGATTTTAATGTACACTATTCTGGTTGATGAGACCGGGGTTCGATTCCCCGTCGGGGAGCCTCTGGCGCAAGACTAATGACCTTGCCCGGAAAAAACAAATCATTATGGAAAATTTAACAATGCCTCAGGACTTGCTTAAATAAGGCCAAGACCAGCTCCCGGTTGTAGTGCCGATGATGATGATGATTCTGGTTGATGTATTCTAACAGAATCGATGAGGCTGACGGAGATGTTCGCTGTTAGCAGCAATTTGACTCAACTCGTGGAGGAACCTACCCGAGTATCGGATACCCGAAGTGATTATGCGAACACACTGGATCTGTTTTTCACATCCGAACAGAGTATTTATACCATGGAGATTACTACGCCACTGAGAAACTCTGATCACTGTTTGGTATTGGTCGCCCAACCCCTTTCATTTTAAGCGAATAACCGGCCTAGGCAGCTTCGCCATGTATGGAGGTATGGGGCTGCTAACTGGGACGATTTGCGAGATTTCTTCGCATCCTTTCAATGGTCCGAGGTGTGCTTCGGAAACTCCGATCTTAACGCCTGCGCGGAGTCGGTATCACAGATTATTCTTCTGAGGATGGAGATGTATATTCCACATTCCATCAAACGAAGTTCGTCTGATAAACCGTGGTTTGATAAAAAATGCGAGCTGATTACAGCGGAAAAAAATAGAGCTTTTAAGCAATGGCGCTCCAATCCCACCGATGTTAACAGAACGAATTTTGTTAGAATCAGAAACGCGTGCAACCAGGCGATTGATACCGCGTAGAAGGCTCACAACGACAGGGTGATCAATAAGCTCCTTCGGTGCCCAACTGGTTCGCGCTTCTCCTGGTCATGGCAAAGGCTGTCCGCGGTAACTTCGCATCCTCCTCTTTCCATCCGTTGGTGACAGACAGAGGGACGTTAGTCACGAATTCAAAGGATAAAGCTAATGTGTTCGCGAATTTATTTTCTGCGAGTTCAAACCTCGATCCCGGCCTTTTGGAGCCACCTGTGATCTCGCCGGTACGGTCTTCCACGTGGGATGTGAGATTTCGTCCGCGCACTATTCAACGCATCCTACGTGAACTGGATTGTAGGAAGGCAACCGGCCCGGACGGAATACCAGCAATAGTCCTTAAGAACTGTGCTCCAGAACTATCGCCGGTTCTTGGTAGACTCTTCCGCTTATCTTATGCACGGAAGACCTTTCCTGTCTGCTGGAAAATCGCTCGAATTCAGCCAATCCCAAAGACGGGAAAAAAGTGTCTCCTACAAAATTACCGTCCTATAGCATTACCGTCTATTTTATCTAAGGTAATGGAAAAAAGGTCATCAATACAGAGTTAGTTAAGTATTTGGAGTGCAACGGACTTCTGAATGATCGTCAATACGGATTCCGTGGCAGGTGGTCCACGAGAGACCTTTTGATACTTATAACCGATATATGGACATCTGCGATTGAACGTCATGGTGAATCAAGGGCAGACGCATTGGATATCTCCAAGGCTTTTGACCGCGTCTGGCACGGGGCATTGCTTAGCAAACTTCGTTCATATGGACTTTCCCAACAGCTTTGCGACTGAACGAAAAGCGTCCTTGAGAATCGATCGATCCGGGTTGTTGTGGACGGCGAGTGTTCGGATCTGTATCCTGATAATTCGGGTGTGCCCCAAGGTTCTATTTTGGCTCCAACTTTGTTCTTGCTTCACATAAATGATTTGTTGGAGACAACGGATAACAAAGTGTTCAGTTTTGCGGATGATAGTACGCTTGTTTCCTCCTTTTCGAGTGTTCGGCCGATTGGTGCATCTGCGTCGCATCAGCTGAGATGTAGACAGATTGACTCTCTGAATCCGGATCTAGATAGGGTCCTGCAGTGGGAAGGGCCAATCTCGTCGACTTCAATGCAACGAAGACACAGTATGCAACATTCACAAAGAAAAGTGGATCATCGGTTCCACAGCTGATGATAAATGGCCGGGCCCTCGAGGCTGGGGAAAGCTTGAAATTGCTCGGCGTAACGGTCTGTGGGAATGTATCATGGCATAAACACGTGTCGAGCATCGCAAGGTCAGCCTGTGGAAAACTGAGCTATCTTTTTAGAGCCAAGAAATATTTTACTCTGGACCAACTTCTTCTATATAAATCCCAAATTACACCCGCGCTCGAATATTGCTCTCATGTTTGGAGCTCGGCTCCTAAACATACCCTCGACCTACTTGAGAGCATACAGAGACGAGCGATCCGCCTGATCGGGGACTCGGCGCTGACATCGGGACTACAGTCGCTATCACATCGGAGGCGCGTAGCCGACCTCTGCCTGTTTTACAGATATTATCACGGTTACTGTTCTTCGAAGATTCGTGGTATTGTTCCACGCAATTCGGCTTATATGCGCCCCACAAGACAATCCGACGGATCGCACACGTTTGCGGTTCATCTCCCGACGGCGCGAACATCCCTGCATCAGAACTCGTCGGTTAGAGCGGGGAAGCTGTGGAACTCCCTTCCCACGCGAGTGTTCCCGGAGCGTTACAACCTGCAACTGTTCAAAAAGAACTGCAACAGTTATTTGGTGGCATCTCGGGGCGCCGACTCGACGCTATAGGTTCGCCTCTCCCGAGAGAAGTTTAATAAAAAAAAAAAAAAAAAAAAAAACCGGAGCGGAGACTAGAGGTCGTGCACTGTGGATAGAATTTGATATCAGCAGGAGAGAGCGGCGAAAGTGTTTTTTATTTTTGTACTTCAAAAATCTATTGTCAATAATTGTAGAATTGTTTTGGTTTAGTTTTGGGTCAGTCATTATGATTTTATTTAGTACTTATATTTTTAGGAACCACTATCAATTCATCCTCGACGATGGTCGACTTCAAAACTAGCCAAAGCCACCGCCGCCGAAGAGAAACTGGGTTTATACGCACGTTGCATTCAATTTAAAACTATCTTCGTGCGTTTGATTATATCATTTCGCCTCCTTAATTCTTCGTACAGCCGCGCGTGTGTCCTGCCAAAACAAGGGCGACGGGCGAGTTACTCACGTAACAGCGCTTCAGCTGCCGTTTTCTTCGAATGGAAGAAGAAAATCGACACTTCCCACAAATGACGATTTTTTAGCACAAAATCAGACATTTTCACATAACCAAAAGTGTATGAAAAACAAATCATTACGGAAAATTTAACACGCCTCAAGACTTGCTAAATAAGGCCAGGACCGGTTCCCGGTTGTAGTGCCGATGATGATGATGAAAAGTGTATGACGCCAAAACAAAACCACTACTAACAGGTCAATTGAAAAGTCTCTGGCCTGACACATAGATGGCGGCACTAGAATTAAATCCATATGATTTTTAGTTAGCCCTAACCTTCAAAAGACGCGTGTATAAATTTGATGTCGGATCATTAGTTTGTGAATTATAGTATTTTGAGTGAAGCAACTTCTGTTATTGTGAAAAAAATGGATAAAAGGGAATTTCGCGTGTTGATAAAATATTGCTTTTTGAAGGGAAAAAATACAGTTGAAGCAAAAACTTAGCTTGATAACGAGTTTCCAGACACCGCCCCAGGAAAATCAACCATCAAGGATTGGTATGCTAAGTTTAGACGTGGCTAAATGAGCACCGAAGACGGTGAACGCAGCGGACGCCCAAAAGAGGTTGTTACCGACGAAAACATTAGAAAAATTCACAAAATGATTTTGAATGACCGTAAATTGAAATTGAATGAAATAGCAGGCACTCTAAAGATATCAACTGAACGTGTACATCATATCATTGACGAATATTTGGGTATGAGAAAGCTCTGTGCAAAGTGGGTGCCGCGCGAGCTCACTTTTGACCAAAAACAACGACGAGTTGATGATTCGGAGCAGTGTTTGGAGATGATCAAGCGTTATAAACCCGAGTTTTTGCGTCGATATGTGACAATGGATGAAACATGGCTCCATCATTTCACTCCGAAGTCCAATCGACAGTCACCCGAGTGGACTGCACACGATGAACCCGCCGCAAAGCGTGGAAAAACGCAACAGTCGGCTGGCAAGGTTATGGCGTCTGTATTTTGGGATGCGCGCGGAATAATTTTCATTGACTATCTTGAAAAAGGAAGGACCATCAACAGCGACTATTACACAGCGTTATTGGGCCGTTTGAAGGACGAAATCGCCGAAAAACGACCGCATTTGAAGAAAAAGAAAGTGCTGCTTCACCAAGACAATGCACCGTGTCACAAGTCAGTGAATCATCCACCGTATTCTCCAGATCTGGCCCCCAGCGACTATTTCCTGTTCTCAGATCTCAAAAGAATGCTCGCTGGGAGGAAATTTTCATCGAATGAAGAGGTGATCGCCGAAACTGAGGCCTATTTTGAAGCAAAGGACAAATCGTACTACAAAAAAGGTATCGAAAAGTTGGAGGGTCGCTATAATCAGTGTATCACCCTCGAAGGGGATTATGTTGAATAAAAAAAAAAAAAAACGAATTTTGCCAAAAAAAAAGGTTTTACTATGGAAGGCCGGGGACTTTTCAATTGACCTGTTATGTCGAAGCGGTTTGTTTACCATATGTTTATGCTTGGTTCATGACGTTTTGGGTATGTCCAAATCGACCAACACTTATTGCTGGAGCCATCTACTGACAAACAGCGGGAACTTGGTTGGGCACCTAAATAGTATGAAGTTACTTTTGTAAATAAATTAAAATATGTTTTTTTTTTTTTGCAGAGAATTGAATTCTTTTATAAATAAAAACTCAACTGTTTTCTTTCGGAGCCCTGGTTGAATGCAATGATTACTCGTAGGTAGTACCATTGGTCAATAGATTCCAAATCCTATCGTAAATCTTGATATTATATCGACAATGGTGATTAAGTAATCCAATGCTATAGAAAACTGAAGTATTTCAGTCAAAAGACTTAAAGCAGTCAATTAAGTTACAATTGACTGTCATCTGACTGTAAGTTAATTGACTGACTGCAGTTGAAAGACTTATTGACTGCAAAAATTACTAAAAACTTTAGGAGACTTATAAGTGACTAAAAGACTGGAAAGTCACCCAAGTACTGCAATCATTTAACTTACAGTCAATTGACTGCTTCAGGTAACTGTCCAGTAAGAATATTCAAAATGACTGCTAACTGTAGTTTTAAAGTGGAAGTAATAAGTCAAAGTCTTCACTTTTATTTGAAGACGTTATTCCATTGACTATGACTCTCTTATTACAGTACCAAAGTAATGCAGGTTTTAACAACTCTGCTGGATAGTAAGGATTTCGAGATAGGAGTGTACGTGCTGTCTCGTCGGCGGTTGTAATCGTAATTGCTAAGGGCTAGAAAGAGCTCTGGGGCACAGTTTATAACGATTATTGCTGGTATTCCGTCTGGTTCGGTCGTCTTCTTGCAGTCGAGCTTACGAAGGATGCTTTCGTACGCGAAAGTGCTAATATTTGAATGTTAGGTTTTGATTTGCAATTCTCTGCAGTTAAGGCAACACCATGTTGAGGAGCTGTTTAAGAGTGTTGGATAACCCTGCTGCGGAAAACGTCATAGTTGCAGTAAGATGACACTATACAAGCGCAGTAAAGTTAGGAAAAGAGGCAATTCTATGTTTGGTGTGGCTAGAAAAATGTGACAAAAGTTCTTATCCTTTGAGTTTGTTATTCGGCAAACAAACAAAAAAGGCGCGCAATTTATTAGAGAGGAAGGTTGTGATAATGTTGACTGTTACGCAATAGCAGACGAATCAAACACAATTCAGTTTGACTGGGAACTTTTGATGCATGCACCACGTAACTGTGACGTTGTGCAATTTTATGTTGTTACAATACATGCTGGACATAATGTTCTTCATAAAAACAGAGTCTGAAGATTACTGTTTCTAATCTATAGACCGACGTTTTAAAACGACTATGATTTGATTACATTTGAAAATTGGCAAAACGATAGTGAATTAAACGTTGTCGGTTGAGTAAGACTTTCTTTAAATGTACAAATATTAAACAATTGCATAAATTTGAACCGAAAATGTTCGATAACTTTTCCCCATCAAAAGCATTGACACTCTGATCTACAAATGCATGTCAGTGTACAAAATGGACTACGCAAATCTTTTACACACTTATCGAAAATAGACTTACTTGTAAAATGGTTTCAAAATTGAATGTAAGTCCATTCCATAGCGTGAATTCTCCAGAACTTGCGCCTGTTACTAAGCGACGTCCTTCTGGTGTCCACGCTAAGGTAAATATTGGACATCGCATTTTATTCGTAGCCGTTTTGACAAAACGTGTTGTAACTGAATTCGTTGGATTATCCAAATAACTTGGTGGTGGCAGGAGATCTGGTACATAAATATTTTCCGGTTGAAGAGCTGGTCTATCACGGGAATCTCTTTGCCATGTTCTAGACTAAAATCAAATAAACATGCATTTTATTAATCAATGTATATTTGTGATTATTATAAATATCTCACCTCTAGTGCTTTTACAATAGATGCATTGTAATCTACAGTTTTGCGCATAACACTTTTCCTTAGCCTCTTTCCATCGAAGTCATCTTGGCTCATGCCAAAGCCACGACTAAAATTACCAAATGGTTTAAAATATGGATAACCCGGTTTACCAGCTCCCGTGTGATGTTGAAAATAATGTGGACGATAAGAATTTGTGCCACCAGCATTATTGCCACCATTTGCAGAATTATTCGATCCATTATGCCCAGAATTTATGTTCGCTGGTGCCGTGGGTGGCGGTGGCGTCTGCATCACAGATGTTGGTGGCATTACATTTTCTTGATGTGAATATTCCATTTAATTTATTTGATATGAAAGTTCTAGGACAAAACTACTTTAGCATGAATGAAGTATTTTTTAAATAAATAAAATAGTATCCAAAAATTAAACTCGCAGAACAACTTCAATCACTAAGAAAACTCGCAACGACTGCTGTCATTAAATCGACGAAACACATTTAGATAGAGTGAAAGAGATATGTGACCGAATGCTATGAACAAGTAAACACGATATAACAAGTGCAAGGAGAGGTGCACATAGCTAATATATGTTCTCTTTCTCGCAAATGTCGGATTTATACCACTACTTCAATTGAATGTCATCGAGTTCAATCGAATTTTTATAGACGATATCGTATTTCAATTTAATTGGAATATTTGGCAAAGATTGGGTTACTAATTCAACTTATTTTATTGATAATAACAACTAAATAGAAATATTTTGAATGAATTTATTCACAGTGCTCCGGAGCATAATATGATGACACAACATTTATAAATGTGTGAATCTATTCAAGCATTAAAACTAGTTTTTTTATTTACGATAGTTTCATTTTGCACTAATAGCGTCTCATATAACGACGTTTAATATCATTTGTTTTGATTGGGGTAAAAGTCTCCATTTATCCAACTAATTACGGTTCTATAAAACTAAGATTTAAGAGCTAGAAAAGCTAACGAAGGGAAAGATGGTGAAGGAGATCTATTTTATCCAACTAATTACAAGGTACAGTTATCTAAAACTAAGATTTAAGAGTGTAACATTAAAGTGTTAACATTTAATATTTGATTATCAGAAAGAGTTTCTTTAACGTTATTAGTAGTTTTGTTTATTACGGTCCCATGTTGGGCGCCAATATGTAACATTAAAGTGTAACCTCTAATGTTAACATTTAATATTGTAGCGAGCTTAGGGTTCGCTGGATTAATTATTTTTAATAAATAAGAGCCGTTAAATCGATTTTGAATTACTGTAACACTTTATTAGTCCGTTAATAACAACCGTTACTTTTAACATACACTTAACGATTTCTTAACTTATCGCTTCCGTACTTATCGCGTCTTTGACTGCTTACTTCTCACTTTTTACTTATCACTTCTTACTACCGCATTTATCGCTTGCTTCACTTTCTACTTCTTACTCATCTCCATGAAAAAAAAAAAAAAATTGTGGCGAGAAGGCCGAATTTAGCGAGACAGGACATATGTGTCCTTCATCTTGTCTCTGAGTTCTGGTCATCTTGCGATAACCAGAATCACCCACATCCTTGAGGATGTTGGGCTCGGTCTCGCGGCATCTGAAAAGAGAAGAAAAAAAGGGGGGGGGGGGGGGGGGGTATCCAAGGATAGTGTGGACAGTGTTAGTCCAAGTGTTCTCTAACTACTTTTATAGAGGGATGGTGGGAAAGAAATCATACAAGAGCGGTGGGTCTTGGGTGCGGTAGTAAACGCAGATCACGTCTTTGGTGTCTGATAATCTGCTCTTTGGTCGGTGTGTATGTTTGTGTTTGTGCCGTCTTGTACTGTGCGTTCGTGTGTTTGGTTTGTTAATAGTAGACCCTATGGGATGGGTCCAGGAATCCTCTATTATAGAGGGGAATGTTGTTGGGAAGGGTGCTTTCTTCAGTTTTGTACTGAAGAAGAAATTGTGGGGGTTTGATCCGAAGAGATCGAGAGAGAGAAGGGCCAAGAACGCAAGAGTCCCGTACAAGTAGGTTCTCGCTGTTCTGAATGTTTTCGAGGTACTTATATGCTAATTGAAGCAAGTACTCGTCGATAGGGGTTATGGAGGCGCCTTCGTATAGGTGAGAGTTGGGGTAATGACGACCGTCAGGCCTTCTAGAATGATTGGTGGATCTTCTGAGGAGTTTCCTTTCGAAAATCCGAAGTCTTTCCATTTGAGCCGAAGATATGCAGGACCATATGGGAAAGGCGTAAGATATTCCAGATCGGATTAGCTGCTTATAGCAGAGAAGCTTAACTTTGGTGTCAACTTTGTTCCTCCCTTTGGAGAATGTGGGTCACATGTTTGATGAAATTCATTTTTGGGGTATAAGTGACCCCGAGATATTTCATCTTGTCCTGTGGTCTAATCGTAGTATCTCCCATTTTTATTCGAATATTCTGTGAATATCGAGAAGTAGGTTGGGAGTGTTTACTACTCAGAATTATGGCTACTGCTTTGGATGGATTAAGTTGGATTTTCCAACGACTGTAATACTGATACAGTTCGTCCAAGTGACGGTTGAGTCGATTTGTTGCGAGGTTAGGGCCTTTGGTTGACGTGTACACCAGGACGTCATCCGCATAGCATATTTGGTTTACCCTCCCGTCCACAGGGCGGGGAATATCGGAGGTGTAAATATTGAATAAGATGGGGCCTAGAATGGAGCCCTGTGGTACGCCCGCAGCAGCGTGATACTCATCTCCAAGATCTGTGTGCGGCGTATTTATACCGTTTCCTCACATTCTGATTCGATGTTTCGTTTCCGCCCGTTCCATAGCCATGAATGTTCTATTGTTGATAGTCTCCAGTTTTCCACTTCACCAATAATTAATCCCACTTCTGACACCAATGGTAGCGAGCTTAGGGTCGCTGGATTAATTATTTTTAATAAATAAGAGCCGTTAAATCGATTTTGAATTAATGTAACACTTTATTAGTCCGTTAATAACAACCGTGACTTTTACCGTACACTTAACGATTTCTTATCGCTTGCTTACTCTGCTTACTTCTCACTCTCTGATCTGCGTGTGTCGTATTTATTCCGTTTTCCTCATTCTGATTCGGTGTTTCGTTTCCGCCCGTTCCATAGCCTCAAATTTTCTACTGCTCATAGTCTCCAGTTTTCCAGTACTCTCTAGAATATTCTAGTACTTTGTTTCCGACTTTCTCGAATATTCTAGTACTGATTGTCATATGCGTCACAATATTTAGTTATAAGAATTAATATTTGTTTTTATTATTTATATTTTCTTTTATTATGTCCCTGCTCGGGCGCCAAAATATAACATGAAAGTGTAACCCCTAATGTTAACATTTAATATTTTATGGTTATTAAAATGTAACACCTGAACGAAACCCCAGATGCTATCATTTAATATTTTGTTACCGGAAGTGAAGTAGAGTTAGGTGGACAGGGTTCTTGGAGGTGTTATATTCCCTGCTCGGGAGCCAATGTAACACCGTTAGCTGAAAAGTATCTTTACCTGGTTGAGTTGGTCCTTTGTCCGTTTTGTTTATTAATTAAACAGGGCTTTTTGTGGAGGGCAGACTTCTTCTTTGTCTAATGCGGCTTCTTTGTGAGTCAGGTTTTTTTGTTGTTTTGTTTATCGGATTAACAAGACTATACTTTACGTTATTTACAACTTTTATTTGGTTTTAAACAAGCTGGGAATATCCATCCTTTAACACTTTTGTTTGACAATTTAGAAACTTAATTTAATAGCACTTTATTTAATAGCAAGAAGACCCGCTGTACTAACGCAATGGGCCGCAGTCTTCTTGCTTGGTTATTACTCTGTTCTACACTGCAAAGAAACTCACTTGCACTACCCTTTAAATACCATTTTAATTGGGGAGTAAATGCAGACGGAGCATTTTTCTCACCCAGCGCGTGTAGCCTATTTGGGGGTTATTTGCCTGTCACTCGCAATTTGCAATTTTCGATAATCGTTTAATTTTCCTTGCAAAAAATGCAACGGCATTGATTAAACACTTATTTGACCCGTAGTGGCAATGACCGAACCAATTACAGTACATTGCTCTACGTACAAATCGTATCATACGATTAATTGCGACTCACTGCTGTGTTCGCTACTTTCGCCGAGCTCAGCATTTCACTGACGTTCAACTAATTCGTAGTCGGTGGTCTTTGAAAATGCCGCTTGTGCTCGTATACCGTGTATCACACTTGTAAACATGTGTACTCGTCAACTGAGACCGTGTAGGATCTTCGTAATACGAAGCCGAATGCAGTGGCCTTGGGAAGTGGGTCAAGTGTATGGCTTTGGCATAAATGGGTAATTATTGCAACGTATGCGATATGGATTAATTGCCCGTGCCCGCTTCCGAATGAATGCGAATTTCAATTGTTTGCATTGTATGCAAAATACTTTGAGGATTTGTCATATGCGAATTTCAATTGCTGGAAGGGCGAGTATTGCATTATATGCAGAATACTTTGATGATTGTTTATATAGATGGAATAATAGGATGATGGATCATAAGATGATGGAATCTTAATTGTTTGAGAGGGGGTGTAAAGCGAGGTGTAACAAGAGCTAGAAAAGCTGAAGAAGTAAGGTAGGGGCAGATGGTGAAGGAGATCTGTGGGCGTAAAGGTATGGATGCCGACGTACGACATGGATTCACTGATACACCCCAACGATTGTTCCGCCGAATACACGTGCACAAAAATCCAAGCACCAAGGAAAGAGAAAGATAAAAACGCCCTGGGTTGTTTTGTTGTATAGTTTTCTTTTTTATTTTTCTTAATTTTTATCTATTACTTTACAATTCTCGGATTGTCGTAGGCTTTTATAAGTAAGATGCGAATGTCATTAGGTTTGGTGATCACAATATTAAAGACAATCTCTGTATATTAAAATAACAGTTAGCGCGGACAACCAATGAATCCTGGATATTTGGTATCAGCACATACACATATTACACTGGAGATTCTTTATATAACATTTATTGCACCATGTCTCTTTTTATTTTCTTGATAATGTCTATAGTATACGCTCACTAACCATTTATAAATTATCTACGTTAAACACAGGATTGAAATTGAATTACTGGATTAACCCGGTAAGGCGAGAAATTTGCACTCGCGTGTGTGGCTTGATAGTTAAAACTCGACTTTAGTGTTGTGGTGCGCACACCTCGGGGGATGAAATCTGGCTCCTCGAGAGCTGCTCGATACAGAACCAACCCCGTGAGTGAGGTGGATTTCCACTAGTGTGGTAAAAAGGGAATGCGATCTTTCTTTCGCCGCTGCGACCAATGAGAAACCGATTCGCGTCTCATTGGAAAGGTTCCCATGGATATCGTTCAGATAGATTGAATGTCCATACCTTGTAAGGAAGGGCAAACGAAAAATGCGTTGGTTGGGAAGAAGAGAAACCAACCAGCGGCTGTTCAAACAAATGATCGTGCACAGAGGCTGAAGGCATTGCTATCGTAAACAATAGAGGCATATTGCCTGGATAGAATTTTTCTGTTGATGTTATATCAACAAAACCGTTGCGACGCACGCTCTCATAGTACAGAGTGTTTGGATAATAAGCCCCGAAAATTAGGTCATTGGACGAGTTTATTGCTCTCGCAATATGTCATCTGATTAATTTAATCATAAAATTATCCACCATATTTATGTATGCTTCATTATACAAAGTCTTATTTGAATAATACTTTTTATAGTCCGATTCCGGTGTCCAATATAATCTGAGACAAGTTCTGAAATACTTCCTTTCGAACACCCGAATCTTTTCCCTCAAATTTGGACCTTTGTTAAACCATACTGGACAACTATATATGAGCATTGGCCTGATTAGCGTCATGTAGCATATAACTTTTACCCTACTGTCAAGTTGTCTACTGTGAAATAGCCTCCTTGCCATAGCAAAAGCTTTCCTAGCTTTGGCCAAAACAGACTCTACATGTCTGTTGAAATATAAATATTGATCTACCCAGATGCCAAGGTATTTAACAGCACTCTTGGTTTCCAGTTTACCTCCATGCGGTCCCACGATAACTAACTTACGCCAGATTTTCCTAGTGTCGTTCATGCCTTTAAACAATGGGGTTCTAAATAGGATGGCTTCACATTTCTGGAAGTTGATCTTAAGTTTCCAGTCGTCGCAATTGCGCTGCACTTTGTTGAAGTCTCGCTGTAGTAACATGATCTCAACTTTCGGAGCTGTTCAGTAAATTATGAGGTCGTCTGCGTACGCAATAGCCTGCGGAAGTGCATCTAATAAATCGCTAATGTAAATGTTAAAAAGAATCGGAGAAAGTAATGCTCCCTGTTGCAAGCCATTCTTGACATTATACGTTTTATTAGAGGTCACATTACCATTTTTGACCATGAACCTCCTGTCATTTAACATAGTAAAGGCTTATGTATGCCAAGTCTGACCAGTTTGTAATATAACCCTTCGATCCAGACGGTATCAAAGGCTTTTTCCAAGTCGATCAAATAGGCATCTGTGCACTGGTTCCTACATTTATTCCACTATATGTTGGAGACCAGTTTAACTGCGGCATGTGTGGTTTCATGACCCATCTTAAAGCCAAACTGGTTATTCGGAATAATGTTGTTGTCATCTACCCATTTTAGCAGAGCTTTATCAATTGTCTTTTCATATACTTTACTGATGCTTGGGAGAAAACTGATCGAACGCATGTTCATTAGGTTTGTACAGTCTTTGCCCTTTGTGCTGTATGATTGCCGTTTTCCAAAGCGCGGGGAAGTATGCTTTATTCAACGCGTTGTTAAACAGGACCGTGTATATATCTATTGCGATTTGGGGGAGGTTCTTAAGTACGATGTTTGGTATTCCATCTATTCCCACTTACTTTTTGCTTCTCAATGAGTCGAAGATACCCTGGATTTCTTCCCTCGTAATTAAAAGGCTATTAGACCTACCATTGGCATTAATGTCAATTGACAAATTATCGTCACTGAGTTTGGTAAATCCGGGATTAGTATCAAAGGCTTTTTCCAAGTCAATCAAATAGGTATCCGTGCACTGGTTCCTACATTTATTCCACTATATGTTGGAGGCCAGTTTAGCTGCGGCATGTGTGGTTTCATGACCCATCTTAAAGCCAAACTGGTTATTCGGAATAATGTTGTTGTCATCTACCCATTTTAGCAGAGCTTTATCAATTGTCTTTTCATATACTTTACTGATGCTTGGGAGAAAACTGATCGAACGCATGTTCATTAGGTTTGTACAGTCTTTACCCTTTGTGCTGTATGATTGCCGTTTTCCAAAGCGCGGGGAAGTATGCTTTATTCAACGCGTTGTTAAACAGGACCGTGTATATATCTATTGCGATTTGGGGGAGGTTCTTAAGTACGATGTTTGGTATTCCATCTATTCCCACTTACTTTTTGCTTCTCAATGAGTCGAAGATACCCTGGATTTCTTCCCTCGTAATTAAAAGGCTATTAGACCTACCATTGGCATTAATGTCAATTGACAAATTATCGTCACTGAGTTTGGTAAATCCGGGATTCTCCGATTGCCAAAGTGAAATTTCATTTCGGAGGTGCAGGTGATTCAGTAGAGCTCTGTCCGCCAAGTCGTCATTTCGGTGAATGCTTTCATTCACCTTGTACATTTCCTGAAAGACATCTCCCACAGCGTTCACCTTTTCCAAAGGATGTTCGATCACGAAGAGCTCACTATTGAGGATAGCGTTCTCTGTATCTATGCCAATGTTGGTTAGCAGCTGCTTGTTCACATCAGTACGTGGAATTTGGAGACACTGAATCCCGTTTTGATTATTTCTCCTGAATATTTTATTTATTTGTGGGAACATATTCGGGTTATTAGTTTTTATAGACCGAATTCTGTTGTTCCAATACAAATTTGTTGCTAATCTATAATTGGCTTTAAGTAATTGCTGGAGGTTTTTTAATCGGGATTTCAGTGATATTATCTCCTGGTCTTGCCTGCCTGTAAACTGTCTGTGTAATTGTTTTAGTTTTGATGCCAGTCTGCTCTTTACTTGTGGAGTGCGTTTATTGTTGCGTTTCTGTACATGTTAATGTGATCTGTAACTGTTGTTTTGGGAATTGTTTTGTCCATTGTTCGTTTTACGGTTTCGCCCATTTGTTGAATGTATTTGTCGATTTTGTCATTTGTCAGGTTTCTGTTTATTGGCAGATTAAAGTCATTCGAAAGAAGTTCTCTTGTTATTGATCTGGTGAACCGCGGCCATCGTATCGCCCAGTAGTTGTAGGGTTGCGGGATCACGAATTCCTCCAGATCTGCGAGATCGCTCGGAAGCTCTATTACTGCCGTGAATGCACAGTGGTCACTGTCGTATTCAATTGTCCTTAAACAGTTTCTGTTTCCTCTGTTGGTGTTAAGTAGTCTCAGTCGTGAGTCAATAAGCTAGATATCTAAGAACGATCTACCTCTAGGGACCGATGGCTATTCCGTAGCTAGTGGGTCAGTTTTATATTTAATATCATACTGATCTAACCAGCCAGCCAACTGATTTCCTCTGGCATTAGATATATAACTTCCCATTTGTTATGATTGGCGTTTATATCTCCACCTAGGATAAAGTAGTTTTTGCCCAAGTGCAATTGTAAGCATCGAAATAGTGTCTCGAGCTCTGCTATAAAGAGGTTATGTTGGTGCTCCTCAGGTGCATAGACCGCAATCGCATACAAACCCCTTCCTTGCTGAAAGTGTATGCAATCACAACAAGAGCTTTGATTGATGTTTTGGTTAGAGGGTTTATACTGTTATTTTTTATTTAGGCTGGGCAAGTGCGAGTAGATCTCGTTTATTTGACTTTGCAGCTGTGTCATCTGTCTCTGCAGATTGAGCAGGATTGTGAACATTTCTGCTTGTGATGTTGTTTCAGTCTGTGTGGGAGTATTTGTTGCTACCAGTGTTGTAGCCTGATTTGGTGTTCTCCCACCCGACGCAACTTGTGCGTACGTTCGCTACGATGTTACGGGCGTTGTTGTATGAGTTGGCTCTGTGTTTTTTTTGCCAAGTCACACTTCTTGACATTATTTCTCGGAATTTAGGACAACCTCGATAATTAGCGGGATGTCCCTCATTCCGACATACTGCGCACTTTAGAAGGGCTTTGTCTTCTACCCTTTCTTTTCCCAGAGGGCATTCTTCTGCCTTATGGTCTTTTCCGCATTTTACGCAACGGTGCTGCATTTCACAGTTCGCCGCTGCGTGACCAAACCTTTGGCAGCGGACACATTGCAGGATGTCTCTGCCTTTTTTTAATTTGTCCCATGTGACAATTTGATGATCCACGACTTTAATTTTCCTTAGACCACCAATTCTACTGCTGGGTGATAATTGGACCAAAAATAAGGGTAGCTTGTGGTTTTCCCTTCTTGCCTTGGTTGTGGTGAACGGTTTTACCGCGGTAAACTCGAGATCTTCGTGCTTCAGGTTTTGAAGCATTTCGAGAAGAGCCCCCGGTTCCACTTCATGGTCGACACCCTTTAATAGAACCGTTACGCTCTTCGTTTGTTTCGGCGTGAACGAGTGAAATTCCGTGGTGGCTCTTTTTAACACCTCTTTAATTTTGTCGTGGTCTACCACCGCATAGGTTTGAATGGCATGCCAGTTACCTGCCAGTCTTTTAACTACAAAATTGTTTCCTATAGCTAGCTTACAGAGACTTACCAATTCCTTACACTCAATATCTATGGTGTTGTTTGGTGGTATCTTTATTTTTCTGTTGTTGTTGTTGATTTGCTGCTTGCTGTTTCGGTGGGCGATTTTGTGTTGGTAGTTGCTGTTGATTTTGATGTTGATGTTGATACTGTTGCTGTTGGCCGACTTTTGGCTTTGGCTTTTGTAGTTGTTGGGTGGTTTCTTCCTGTTCGAGCTCCGCTATTTTTTTCTTTTGGCGTCTCTCTTCTAGTCGGGCTCTTGCCATCGCAAGTTTCGGCTCCGATTCACTTATTTCCTCTTCTTCATCCTCAGACTCTGAGGATGCAAGAGAAGCGAATGAATTGTTTGCCCCATACATGTTAAAGTTGGAGGGGGAGGGGAGCTCACTGTCCTCCTCCATTTGCTGTTCTCTTTTCTCCATTGTTAATTTCGCGGTTTTACTTCGTGTCACAATGGAATTTTTCGGAGCATCTTTTCTTTTGTGTATTGTCGCGTTTTTTTCTTCGCCCGTGATCATGCTGGTACTTTCCAGTTTGTTTTCATTAAAAAAACAAAAGGGATCTGCTGTACGAACCACGACACAACTCAATTTCTCCGTAAGCTGACTCGAACTCGCCTATCGCCTACAAAGAGTCAGTCACTTTACACTCGCGCTAAATGATGACTTAAAAACTAACTGCTTAACGAGCAATACATTGTTAGTTTTGTTTTTCACACTTGCGACCAAGGTGATATATTGTAGCGAGCTTAGGACTCGCTGGATTAATTATTTTTAATAAATAAGAGCCGTTAAATCGATTTGGAATTAATGTAACACTTTATTAGTCCGTTAATAACAACCGTTACTTTTAACGTACACTTAACGACTTCTTGACTTATCGCTTCCTTACTTATCGCGTCTTTTACTGCTTACTTCTTACTTCTTACTTAACTTCCTGATCTGCGTGCGATGTATTTATACCGTTTTTCCTCATTCTGATTCGGTGTTTCGTTTCCGTCCGTTCCATAGCCTCGAATTTGCTATTGCTCATAGTCTCCAGTTTTCTAGTACTTTCTAAAATACTCTAGTACTTTGTTTCGGACTTTCTAGAATATTCTAGTACTGATTGTCATATGCGTCACACTACCATCCGCCTAGATTAGTTCATCTTGAACTAAGTTCACTGGTCTCCTGGGTTAACAAAAAGTCGCCAGTCAGTCACGATGTACCACTTTCATCTTGTCGTTCGGTCTTCGCTGACAACGTCGTTAATTCTTGTGAGAATCTTATACGGTCCTTCCCAATGTTGCTGCAACTTCGGAGACCTTCCTTTTCGCCGATGAGGGTTATAAAGCCACACGTTATCGCCTGCATTAAATCCGGATGCGTTGGCTCGAACGTCGTACCTTGTTTTCATCCTGTCACTTGATATCTTGATTTGCTTTCGAACCAAATGATGAATCTCATCGAGGCGATTTCTCCATTCGGCTATGTAGTCTTCGGTCTTATCTATGGCATCTGGAGGTATTCCGAATCGCAGATCGGCTGGTAATCGTATCTCTCGTCCAAATATAATTCTTGCTGGAGAATGGCCCGTCGTATCGGGATTAGCCGATCTATAGCTCATGAGAAAGGTTTGTACATTTTTTGTCCCAATCTCGTTGGTGATCACTAACGACCTTCGATAAATGCTCTTTTATTGTTCGGTTAAACCTTTCGACCTTTCCATCTCACTGCGGATGTAGGGGTGTGGTCCTGGTTTTCCTTACGCCCAGTGCCGCACAGATGCCTTGAAATATCTGTGATTCGAAATTTCGGCCTTGATCGGAATGCAGCTCACAGGGAACTCCATATCTGCTGATCCAATTATTGATAAGCTGCTCAATGACGGTTGTTGTTTCTTGGTTTGGAATTGGAAGGACTTCCATCTACTTGCTGAAGTAATCCATGATGACCAACATGTATTTGTTGTTACCGTTTGTTTTTGGGAATGGTCCTGAGATATCAATCGCAATTCGCTAGAAAGGGGCACCCACGTTGTACTGCTTCATAGCGCTCCTTGGCTTTGCTGTTGGTCCTTTGTTCGCAGTGCAAGTTGTACACTTCCTACACCAAGACTCGACGTCATCTCTCATGTGAAGCCAGTAGAATAGAGATCGTAATTTTGAAAGTGTCTTATTAAATCCCAAATGTCCACCGGAGGCCCCGTCGTGCATTTCTGTTAGTACATCCTTCACTTTTGATGGTGGGACTAGAATCTGCATTCGATGGGATTTTCCGTCCGCGGCTTCCCATTTACGCTTTAGAATTCTATCTTCCACTAGGAACGAATTCGATTGTGCCCAATATGCTTTAAATGTTCCACTCTTGTAGAAAATATTGTTCCAAGTTGGCCGCTCGTTTTTTAGTGTTCCAGGATTAGCGACATATCTTCATCCTGAAGTTGAGCTGCGCGTATAGCATCACTCGACCACCCATCTAGAACTACTATTTGTACATTTCGCAGGTCGTACGCCTCTTCTTTCTTTTCCGGTCTATGACAATGTTTACAATCTGGCTTACATGGTCTTCTTGATAGAGCATCAGCGTTATTATGCACCTTCCCTTGAGGGTGGGAAATTTGAAAATCGTACGTTTGAAGTCGTTCGATCCATCGAGCTATTTGTCCTTCCGGATTCTTAAAATTTAACAACCATTTCAGGGCGGCATGATCCGTCCGAAGGTGGAATCGACGTCCGTAGAGGTTCTTATGGAAATTCTTAACGGCTTCTACGACAGCCAGCAGTTTCTTTCTTGTTGCGCAGTAGTTTCTCTCTGGCTTAGATAGAACTCGACTATAATATGCGACAACACTCACTTTACCATCGACTTCCTGTGACAACACTGCTCCGATTCCTGTGTTACTTCCATCAGTATCCAATATAAACGGGCGATCCGCTCTTGGGAATGCCAGTGTTGGAGTTTTACATAACTCGGCCTTCAATGTGTTGAATGCTGCCTCACACTTTTCTGTCCAATTGAATTTCTTGCCTTTACCAGTTAGTTCATGTAGGATTTTAGCCACATTGGTGAAACCTTTAACAAACCGTCGGTAATATGTGGCTAATCCCATAAAGCTTCTCAACTGTTGCTTATCTTCTGGAGTAGGCCACTCTTGGATAGCTGCTATCTTATCAGGATCCGTTTGAACTCCTGCAGATGAAACGATGTGTCCCAGGAATTTTACTCTCCTTTGGAAGAGTTCACATTTCTTCGAATTGAGCTTTATGTTGGCCTGCCTTAGTCGTTCGAAGACGGAGCGCAGATTATTGATGTGTTCTGGTAAATTCCTTCCAACAACGATGATATCGTCCAAGTACACAAGACACGTCTTCCATGTAAGTCCCCGTAGAACACTTTCCATTAATCGTTCAAACGTTGCTGGAGCATTACACAATCCAAAAGGCATTACGTTGAATTGATAAAGTCCGTTTCCGGTAGTAAACACTGTCTTCTCCTTGTCCTCCTCCTTCACTTCCACTTGCCAGTAACCGCTTTTAGGTCCAATGTTGAAAACCACTGAGCTCCAGAAAGGGTATCTAGTGTGTCTTCGATTCGAGGAAGTGGGTAACTGTCTTTCTTCGTAACGTCGTTTAACCGGCGGTAGTCGACACAAAATCTAGTTGTCCCATCCTTCTTCTTGACGAGCACTACCAGCGAAGCCCATGTGCCCGATGATTTCTCGATGACTCCTTGCTCTTCCATCTCTCGAATCATGTTGTCGACTTCTGATTGTTTGGCCAACGGTAGTCGACGAGGTGGCTGCCTTATAGGTCTTGACTCACCCGTGTCAATGCGATGTTTAACTATACCGGTGCGTCCGAATTTATCATTTCCTGTCACAAAAATATCAGAAAAATCTTTCAGGAGTGTTTTAACGCTTGCCTTTTCTCTATCTGTTAATCCGATTTTCTGGGACATCAACCTATTAACCACAGAGGATGCACCAGAGGGCTGTTGAATTGAATGGTCCTTCCCCCTTGTCTGATTTGAGCTTATCCTTGACACGGGTGCACATTCTGCGATTACCTCTCCTTTTCTTATTGCCTTCGGCTCCTTGGACGCATTTAGTACTCTGACGGATACGATGTGCTTCTTCGCATCGATAAGGGCTTTCCTAACAAGGATGTTCCTCTTACGCTGATTTTGTACAGCCTCGGTGATGTAAAATCCATTGTCACCGGGATCACTCTCGAGACTGGTCCAAATTACCGTGTCTGAACGAGCTGGGATCTCATCCTCCTCACGCACATAACATTTCAGTCTTCGCAATTGTTTGTCCTGCTGTGTAATAGCAACTTCCAAATTACCAATTCGCAGTGTTCTTTGCCCGATATCTAGAACAACTTGATGCTCCTTCATGAAATCCATTCCAAGAATGCATTCGTCCGTAATATTGGCAACCAAAAATTGGTGGGAGATGGAAATATTGCCGAGCACTATTATGCTCTCGACTTCTCAGTAGACTGTAGAACATTCTCCTGTGGCAGTCTTCAAAGCGTATCTTCTATTTTTATTAAGGGCTATTTTGCCGACGACGTCCGGTCGAATTATGGATCTCGTTGCTCCAGTGTCGATTGTCACTGTTGTTGTCCTTGCATTAACAATCGTAGTTATAACCAAACTTTTGTTATCCCGTTGGAGTTGTGATACAGTTACGATGCTGGGGCTGCAAATTCCACCAGGCGACCTTCGCCCCGTAAAGTCTGCCCTTACAAGCTTCCCGAGCTATTGGCCTCAGGTTGGTCCGTTGATAGTCTCCTCTTATGATTAGCGCATGAACAACAATTCTCACTTGATGTTTCATTTATTCGTCGACGTTTCCTACAGTCAACAGCGATGTGGCCGACTTCGCCGCAGGTCCAACACTTCATATCAGGTCTCGGGGTTCTCCGTTGTACATGCCCGATTTTTTGGCAGGAACATTCCTCGACGGACGTTTCTCGGACTCTATATGTACTCCTGGTAGCCAGTTTAGCAGATTCATATGCCAATGCGAACGCCAGTATTTCATTAGTCGTCTTCTTTCCCGCCAAACGAACTGCCTGTTGCAGGTCCCGATCGTGGAATGCGTTTATAAATGCATCCATTGCTACCTCGTTCAGAAATTTCTTAGTCATATTTGAATAAGACAAGTTAGCCAATCGCTCAATGTGTGCCTGCAACTGTTGAAGATTTTCTCCAGGCTTCTGCGTTCTGCTCCGCAGTTGCATGCGGTAGACCTGCTGCATGTGGTTGTCTCCATACCTAGCTTCAAGGCCGTCTCTTGCCGCTTGGAAATCTGTTTGCTTCTCTGCTGGTATGGTTTGTAGCAATTCTGCAGCCGCCCCGCGGAGTGACAAGATTAGTGATGTTGACTTTTGCTCATCCGACCACTTATTATAATTGGCCGCGGCGTCAAACTGACGTATAAATACGGAGAAGGGTCCCGTTCCATCGAAGGTTGGCGGTTGCATGCTTGTATCTTTGTAGTCATGTTGATTGCTAGGCGATGTCTTATTTCTCTGAACACACTCAAGTTTTTTTTTCGATTCGCGTTATTTCATCGGTGACCTTCTTAAATTCAGCTTCGTTTTTTAGATCTAGATTTTCCACTTCGTTTCGAATTTTTGACTGAATTTCTTCCTTAAAGTGTTGAAAATTACATTTCATCCACTGCGTTTGGGCATCCAAATTCAAATCTGCAGCTTGTGCGTCGAATTTTGAATTTTGGACATCCAACTTTGCATTAACATCTGCAGCTTGCGCATCCAATTTTGAGTTTTGGGCGTCGAATTTTGTGTTAATGTCTGTAGCTTGTACTTCCAATTTGATTATCATCATCCTGAGCATCTCCGAAATGTCCAACTGTGGCGAACTCTTCTCCGTTACATTGGCACCATCTTGTGTTTCTGTTTCTTCTCCATCCGGACAGTCTGGCCCAATCGTAAAAACATATGTGGCGACATCAATACCTTCTTCCTCCATTGCTGCTTGTAGACGCTGTCGAAGAATTTGCTTCTGTCCTCTGCTATCCAGATTCCGGTCCTCAAGTTCCTTCTTCAACTCAGGAACGCGAAGATCCTCCAAATGTCGATCTGACATCGTCACAACACACTTTTACAGACTTATTCACTTCACCAATAATTAATCCCACTTCTGACACCAATTGTAGCGAGCTTAGGGTTCGCTGGATTAATTATTTTGAATACATAAGAGCCGTTAAATCGATTTTGAATTAATATAACACTTTATTCATCATCATCATCATCATCGGCACTACAACCGGGAACCGGTCTTGGCCTTATTTAGCAAGTCCTGAGGCTTGTTAAATTTTCCATAATGATTTATTTTTTCTGGGCAAGGTCATTAGTCTTGCGCCAGGGGCTCCCCGACGGGGAATCGAACCCCGGTCTCCCGGGTGACAGGCGGGTGTACTAACCACTATACTATCGAGGAGCCCATAACACTTTATTAGTCCGTTAATAACAACCGTTACTTATACCGTACACTTAACGATTACTTGACTTATCGCTTCCACACTTATTACTTCTTACTTATTACTTATCGCTTGCTTCACTTTCTTACTTTTTACTTTCTACTTCCGCACTTATCGCTTGCTTCACTTTCTACTTATCGCTCCTCGATCTGCGTGCGACGTATTTATACCGTTTTCTCATTCTGATTTGGCATTTCGTTTCCGTCCGTTCCATAATCTCGACTTTTCTATTCTCGTTTTCCAGTACTTCCTAAAATAATCTAGTACTTTGTTGCGGACTTTCTCGAAGATTCCAGTACTGATTGTCATATGCGTCACAATATATTAAATCGTTTTTAACAAACAGACGATTTTGTGTGAAAACCAATGGTTGTTTCTCTTCAACATATCCACTATACAATGGAATTACACAAGGATCTCCTCTGTCAGTGGTTCTATTTTTAATAGCTTTTGAGGAAATTTCAGGCATTATAGCCAGGCACAAACTTCTGGATTATTGCATTTATGCTGACGACCTTTATGTCCTGAGCAAGTGCAATGACCTTGAATCAACTAAAATAATCTTCACCCGAGTGATTAATAAAATAGTGGTGTGGTCGAACACATCTGGTGCTAGACTTTCGGTTGGAAAATGTAAAATGTCGTAAATTATCTTGCTCTCAAACACTAACACTAAATATAGGTAATATTTCCATTAACTCGGTTGATAAATTAAGTATTCTAGGACTTATTTGTAATAGAAAATATAAATGGAATGAACACATCACAGAATTAAAAAAGAGCCTAGCTGACAGAGCCAATATTATTAGTTATCTAGCAAGAAAGAAGAGTAGTGCACATATAAACACATTATGTAACGTAGTCCGGGCTCTTTTACTTAGTAAAATTGATTACGGGTTATCTATATACGGCAGTTGTCCTAAGTCAACGTTAAAAATCATTAAACCAGCCTACCATCATGCGGCCAGGAGGAGTATTAACGCCTTTCCCACCACTCCAATCAGAAACATACTGGCAGAAGCAGGTCTTCCAACAATCGAAGAGCAAATTGTAACAACAAGAGGAAAATGTTATACCAAATTGTCATTTTCATCTGGATCCATCGCTGAAAAATACTTCAAGTCCGCAATACGCCGACCTACGCCACAGAGAATACCATCCGCAATCTCTAACATCGTTGCAGTTGCAATTGAAATGAATCTTCCATTGAGGCATTTTACCAAATACCTGCCCTTACACCCACCTTGGACAATCAAAGAATCGTCTTTCATTCTCGACCTAAATTCGAACCGAAAAAGCAATACCGACAGCAAATTCTTCCGTGCTCTCTTCAAGAGCGTTTTCCAACCTTTATTCTACCACGCCGCCCCGAAAAAAATTTTTTTTCTGCGCCTCCCTTACATTTTATTGTTTTAATAGATTAAATAACATAGACACGTTTTAAGTAATAAAAACTTTATTACAAAAAAAACTGAAAACTACAATCAACAGAATAATAACAAGGTTTAGCTATAACATACACGTACGTGTATATTTATATTTATATAAAATTATTTTTAAACATTTAAACCATCTACATCTATCGCATACAAATTTAATGCGAGGGTTGTTGTTGTTTACTGGCACAAGGTTTATCAAATATTGGGGGCAATGTGGAGAGTGCCACTCGTATCTCTTTTTTGACCACTAACCTGACTCGATATTTGGTTTTCATTCCAGCCAGTGCCGAAAAGCCCGTTTCGCATAAATACGACGTTACAAACGGTAGAAGCACTTGCATTGCTTTGCAACACAAAGATTCATACTCTCCGCTAAGATTCATCCAAAATTGAATTCAGGTTTCATTTTGAAACTTTTGTTTTAGTAGGCTATCGCATGATAATTCTATCAGTTTTTCCTTTTCAATGGTTGTCAGCTCAAATTCGTCATCTTCATTGTCGATAAATGGATTCTGTACCCACAAAAACTTTGAGAAACCAAGGTCTTTAAAATAATTAGAAAAATGCAGCACTAAACCATCCAAGTGTTCAATAAAAAGATTCTTTTGTTTCAATATTGGCTGTGGCCCAGAAATCTTTTGACAGTGAAAACATGTTCATCCCATTCTTTTGTAAATTTGACTTCCATAACTTCAACTTTTTATTGAAGGCTTTTACTTTGTCTTTTTGAACAAGTGTGATCCCTGCATTGATTTATTCAAACTGCTCACTTTTCCAAAAATTTCAACCAAAAAGGCAAGTTTAACAAGGAAATTAACGTTCGTCCACAAATGTGCATCTTCATGGTGATTATCTTCGTTGCTATTTCTTCTTTGAGTTCAAATACCTTTCGAATCACTTTTGCACGAGATAGCCAGCAAACTTCACAATAATACACAAGTGAGGTATGATTAGCTTCCATATCTAACACACAACTTTGCAAACAGCCTAGATCTCAAGGGACTGTTCTTAATGCAGTTTATAATGTTTATAACTTTCGTAAAAATGTTGTTAAGTTCCTCGCTCGTATTTTTTGACACTAGGGCTGCTCTGTGAAGCATTCGTTCGATGTTGTTGTGAGTATTGTGGCCGGAATGGTCACAAATGGGAGCAGTGCAGATACAAGACAAATTGGGAAAAAACCGCAATGCAACGGGTAGAACTGTACGTCGCCGTAATAACCTACCAACCTACACGGTTAATCTTGAATGGCCAGAACCACCAAAGAGCTCAAATAAGGGAAATGAACCGAACAAAAAAGGAAAAACCCTAAAAGGCAGGAGAAACCGGCAGGGGCACCGTAGGCGCACGTCAGGTCGAAGCCGCTCTAGTACGGACAGTACCGAATAGAGCACCCACCGAAGTGACTGCCCCGAGAAAGCGGGTCCTAAAACTAACACCCAAAATAGCAATCAACCAAAACCAACGGTCGCACCTGGTAAACAAAAAGCTATGGGTAAGAAGTCGGGAAACGTCAAACGGTCGGGTGGAACATCCCCAACCCGACCGAATTAAACTCGCTAAATAGTCAAAGCTGTTCTCAGTTTTCGCCGACTGAAACCCCAGTTGTCCAACTCCAATTGGACATTGGCCGTAAGCCATCTACGAGCCTAATTGTGGATACAGGCGCTGAGATCAGCCTGATAAAGACTAAAGCACTCCACAAAAAGTATGTAGTGGATGCCCAGAAGGTAACAATCCTCCAAACACTTTTTGGCAAAAGAAAGTCTAGGGGATACATACGGGGGAAGTTCAAACTACATCAAGAAATCCCCTGTAGCTTCCAAGTAGTAGACACATTGCCGGGGTTGTCGGAAGACAGCTTGTTGGGTAACGACTTTCTGTCGCAAAATTGCAAAGTTGATGGACCAAGCGGTTGTTTGGAATTCCCCCAAACAATCGGGAATCCTAAAAGCTTTTCTGTTGACTTTGCAAATAAACACACAGGAAAGCTTCGACAAAAGGCAGCCGAACGGGAAACCGTACCACAGGGACCTGAGAGGGTCGATACTGCGGTCGGTAAATACCCGAAGACCCAACCCACGCAGGGGAAGGGCTGCGAAAACCTGTCAGGGGCAATTTACCCCAACAAGAAGGCAATAACCCGAAAGCCAAAAGGTGGAAAAAAAAGGGGACGCTTCGGTAGAACGCCTACCAATAAACCCTTCGGAGGTGGACATCTTGTTGAGTAGACCGGTCATTGTACCAGGGCGCTCAAGAAAGATGATTGGGCTCCCAATAAAAATCCGGGAGGAGGTAATCATGATACCTAGAGAAGTACAATCGGGGATTTTACTCCCAAATTGTATTTTGAAAAGGGCGAAGAGTGCCTAAATAGAGGCACTCAATATCATAGACTGTTGAAGATTTTCTCCAGGCTTCTGCGTTCTGCTCCGCAGTTGCATGCGGTAGACCTGCTGCATGTGGTTGTCTCCATACCTAGCTTCAAGGCCGTCTCTTACCGCTTGGAAATCTGTTTGCTTCTCTGCTGGTATGGTTTGTAGCAATTCTGCAGCCGCCCCGCGGAGTGACAAGATTAGTGATGTTGACTTTTGCTCATCCGACCACTTATTATAATTGGCCGCGGCGTCAAACTGACGCATAAATACGGAGAAGGGTCCCGTTCCATCGAAGGTTGGCGGTTGCATCCTTGTATCTTTGTAGTCATGTTGATTGCTAGGCGATGTCTTATTTCTCTCAACACACTCAAGTCTCTTTTTGATTCGCGTTATTTCATCGGTGACTTTTAGCTCCAGATTTTCTACTTCGTTTCGAATTTCTTCCTTAAAGTGTTGAAAATTACATTTCATCCGCTGCGTTTGGGCATCCAATTTTGCATTCAGATCTGCAGCTTGTGCGTCGAATTTTGAATTTTGGGCATCCAACTTTGCATTAACATCTGCCGCTTGCGCGTCGAATTTTGAGTTAATATCTGTAGCTTGCGCGCCCAGTTTTGTATTAATATCTGTAGCTTGCGCGTCCAATTTTGTCATCATCATCCTCAGCACATCCGAAATGTCCAACTGTGGTGAACTCTTCTCCGTTACATTGGCACCATCTTGACTCGCTGTTTCTTCTCCATCCGGACAGCCTGGCCCAATCGTAAAAGCATCTGTGCCGACATCAATATCCTCTTCCTCTATTGCTGCTTGCAGACGCTGTCGAAGAATTGGCTTCTGTCCTCTGCTATCCAGATGCCGGTCCTCAAGTTCCTTCTTCAACTCAGGAACGCGAAGATCCTCCAAATGTTGATCTGACATAGTCACAACACACTTTCACAGATTTATTTACTTCACCAATAATTAATCCTACTTCTGACACCAATTGTTGCGAGCTTAGCTGGATTAATTATTTTTAATAAATAAGAGCCGTTAAATTGATTTTGAATTAATGTAACACTTTATTAGTCCGTTAATAACAACCGTCACTTTTACCGTACACTTAACGATTTCTTGACTTATCGCTTCCGTACTTATCGCGTCTTTGACTGCTTACTTCTTGCTTACTTCTTACTTACTTCTTACTTGATCTGCGTGGGACGTATTTATACCGTTTTTCCTCATTCTGATTTGGTGTTTCGTTTCCGTCCCTTCCATAACCTCGAATTTTCTATTGCTAATAGTCTCCAGTTTTCCAGTACTTTCTAGAATATTCTAGTACTTTGTTTCGGACTTTCTAGAATATTCTAGTACTGATTGTCATATGCGTTACAATACCATAAACGGGTTACACAATTGATCCGATGGTACGGATCACGAGCCAGAGGCGCACGTGCTGACTCGTCGGCGGTTAGTTAACGATCAAGTTGCAACTCAAATATTTAAAAAATACGAGGGTTGCCTCTTATGTTTCGGGATTTGGCAACCCTAGTGTTGCAATCCGGCAATTGACAGCTCTGTCGTAAAGTTGGACATTTTTGAGGTTATACGCACTCAGAACGTTTTGACATACGAGCGCTATTTGTGTTGTTTACAGTAACTTAAAAGATTCATCTCGGCCCAAAAATGGAATTAAATCGTCAACATTTTCGTGCGATTATTTTTTACAACTTTCGGCGTGGATTAACTCAGCAACAGTGCATGGATGAACTTAATTCAATTTTTGGCGATGAAGCTCCATCAAGGACCAGTGTTTATCGATGGTATGGTGAATTCAATCGTGGTCGTAGTTCACTCCAAGATGAATTTCGTGAAGGTCGTCCAAAATCAGTTGTTGTTCCGAAAACCATTGATTCTGTGCGCGAACTGATATTGGAAGATCGTCATGTGACCTATCGTGAGATTGAGACAACCTTAGGCGTTAGTGGGACCAGCATACATTCAATATTGCATAAACATTTGACCGTCAAAAAAATTTGTTCGCGTTGGGTCCCACACAATTTGTCAATCGCCCAAAAAAAGGCTCGTGTCAATTGGTCGAAAGAAATGCTCAAAAATACGCGACGCTTCGAAACACGTCTATGACATCGTGACAGGTGATGAATCGTGGATTTACGCGTATGAGCCCGAAAGTAAACAGCAATCGACTGTCTGGGTGTTTCAAGATGAGCCAAATCCAACAAAAGTTGTTCGCGCACGAAGCACTTCCAAGCAAATGGTCGCCTGTTTTTTTCGGAAAAACTGGACATGTCGCAACCATACCACTAGAACAACCCAGAACAGTCAATTCTGAGTGGTACACAACCATTTGTTTCCCAGTCGTCTTCCAAGAAATCAGGAAAACCAACCGCCGAAGACGGATCACTCTTCACCACGACAATGCGAGCTCTCACACATCGGCTGCGACAACTGCATTTTTGAGAGCCCAAAACATCGATTTGATGGGTCATCCGCCGTATAGTCCTGACTTGGCACCGAATGACTTCTTTTTATTCCTGTACGTAAAAAACAAACTGAGAGGTCAACGTTTTTCGACACCTGAAGAAGCGGTTGCTGCATTCAGAATGCATGTGTTGGAGATACCTCAATCAGAGTGGCAAAAGTGCTTCGACAATTGGTTCAAACGCATGCAAAAGTGTATAGATCTTCATGGGGAATATTTTGAAAAACAATAAAGTTATTTTCGATGCTCAATATTTGTTGTTGTTCTGTAATCCCGAAATATAAAAGGCAACCCTCGTATCATCTATACCGAACTCGGATGCTTAAAATACACCATCGAAGCTAGGACCTATAATGCCTATCGACCTACCCATGCTTCATAATGCCTATCCATTTGAATTTTTTATGTCAAAGTGTACCATCATCTCATTCTCCTAACTTTCGTCAGGGCTATCAGGCGCGTCCGAACCATACTCAAAGACTTCTTACGATTGTATCGTGGAACGTATAGCCTGGTGAATTAATATCCCACTTTGGAACCGGTCTATCATCCAACATAGTTTTGACCGGATCCATGAGATAAGTTCCGAAAAATGATCAAGAATTTCTTCTAACCAATAGGCCGTGAGCCTATAATTGAATGGGGTGAACTTTAACCGGATAGCTGGGCGTTGGGACCCAATGTACCACTCAGTAGTTCTGCCGAACTGCCACAAAAGCAAGAGTCCTCACTTGAACCTATGTATGTGTGGGGGTGTTTAGTCAGGGCGCCAGCATGGGCGCTGAGTTCGCTAAACTTCCACAATACCGCAACTGACGTTCACTGAAAATTGTTCACAATCGAGACCAAACCCCAAGCGAAGAGAAAAATAAAGAAAACGTTTGAATCTTCGTTCCACAATTTTATTACACAATATTTGATACAACTTGGCAGACGCGTACACTGCAATGAATTTGATAGTCCAGATTTATTGTATAAACATATAATATTAAATACGACTTAACGTACGTGCACACTGAATTGTATTTGTTAGTCCAGATTTATTGCATAAGCATATAATAATAAATACGATTTAACATACGTACACACTGAACTGAGTTTGATAGTCTGGATTCGTTGTATAAACACATAATATTAGATACGACTTAACACAACGTGTATTCTCACTACTCCGGCACGCTGCGCTTGAAAGGAAGCGCCTCGCGACCCGGGGTGAAAGCTGACTCTATTATTTTACGACAGTGAAAATGGAACTGAACGGCACAATCGTAGGACTCGACTCTTCCGGGGATGAAAAACGGCTCTCGTCGCGTAGGCTGTTGAAACTCGACTGTGTTCGGATTGAAGAGCGATGTGCGCTCGGTGGTGGTTGAGACTCGACTCACTAAAAAAAGGCAAGAATCCATTCATGGTGTCGTGGCAGTGGGGTCATAGCTAAGTAAAGCTCACTGCCACTTACTAGGAACTTGAAAAGGGTTGCTATGCGTGCATAGAGAGTTTGTTTCGGGGAATTGCTGCCGTACAGGCTGAGTTAGATTCCTCGGTTGCTATGTATACTGAGAAATCGGTTTTGGACGCATAACCAAGTATGGGCATGAGTTGTCAGTTAGACAAAGGGACATGGGTCTTGGTCGTTGCGATGGTTGTTTCGTTGAAATGCAACGCATTGTGCTGGTGGCTTACTAGTTTTTTGGTTTAGGTAGGATGAGAGCCGGAATGGTTTTCGGGGAAAATTAATGGTGCTTGGTTGCAAGCGATAAACATAGTTTAAGTAGGAAATTAACCGAAGTGGTTTTTGGGAAAAATACATGCGGTTTGATGTAGATGAGAGAGATGATTTAAAATGTAATCTGTTGTGGGATTCGGGGTATATTCTGTTGTGTGTTTTACAAATGCATTCTATAGCGTTAAGCAAGGATAGTGAAGAAGGTGAATTGAACACACGATGAAACGATTGAAAAGCGAAGCAGTGAAGCATCAGACTACTGACCATGTTTAGAATTTGATTTCCAAACTCGAGTATATTCCACTGGTGTGAATTATTTTTTTTTTTATTTATCGCTTGGTATACGGTTCTGATGTATTTTTCTTATTCGATTTTTTTTCGTTCGGTGTTCTTCACTATTTTTGCTTGTGAATTGTGTGTATCTGTTAGAATCGCTACACACTCCCGCCGCAGTAACTTCGTTACGATCAGATTCGTATGCGGACGACGGACGAACGAGAGAGAAACGAGAAAACGTCGGAGGCTGGGCTCTATGCGGAAGTCGTGACCATGTGTGAAGTTCTGCTTTACTATGGGAAGTGTATGCTGTGTGTACAAGATCACGTCGGGGTCACCAATTATAGCGTTTGAAATAATAGTGAAGAAGATCGTGTGATTCGAACTGACGCTATGACAGCTCGAATCACGAAAAAAAATTTACCTAAGCGTTACACACCAGGCTACTGACCGTGTTTAGAATTTGGTTTCCAAACTCGAGTATATTCCACTGGTGTGAGTTATTTTTTTTTTATTTATCGCTTGGTATACGGTTCTGATGTATTTTTCTTATTCGATTTTTTTTTCGTTCGGTGTTCTTCACTATTTTTGCTTGTGAATTGTGTGTATCTGTTAGAATCGCTACAATTCTATTACAGATTGGAAAGATTCTGTTGCAGATTGGGAAGTGCGTTCTTTGCATGTTTGCGAATGTGTGCTATTGCAGATTTGGGTTATGGTGACGCGCCGTTAGCGGTCGAAGTTAGGTAGGAATTGTGTGTTAGTTCTCCGTGTGATATAGAAAATCCTCACATATGTACAATTAAACGCATGACACAACCTCCTTACCAACTCAGCCATTATGGCAGCTATTGGAACGATCGAATATTTGAATCTGCGAAAGATGCGATAATTGTATGGCGTTTCTCAGGAGATGCATGGAATATGATCTATCCAACCTAACCGCAGGCATTTTCGTTATTCACATTCGACGCCCAGATGATTCCAATATATTCAATTCAGATACAACCACAGGAATTAAAACTCATTTTGTAGCCTTCCATGGACTTGCAATATTCACATATATTTAACGTTATTTTATTGAAATAATACTGCTGCTACATAAACATTGAATTTCTAAAATATTGTATACTTAAATCTTTTCCACCTTTTACATATGTTTTGTATTTATTCTCCATTGGAGTTTGTCTATGACCTTATTGAATATGAAACCTTTTGGTTGTTGTAGTTCGGCCTTCGCTTGCAATGTAATTTGCTTAAGAACATTGCGCTCTCGTTGCCTTATACAGCAGGGGTATGCCCTTGGTCTGAGATTCCTCTATTACAATAATTAAATTATGTTAATGTTAAATGCACAGTTATAAGTTTACCTGGATTGGATCCTGTTCCTGTAGCTGAAGCTTCGACCTTCCGCCGTGCTGTAAATTTCTGCCATCCTCGAAGTAAAATTTGTTTCCGATACTTTGGCGTGGTGAATGTATAAAGCAACGGATTTACAGCTGAGTTCAATGGTATGATGAAGATCACTAGCCAGGCATATGTGTCATCTGGAAACATGTTCCATTCATTGAGACTATAATTAACATGCGAAGTAAGCAAATATCGAACGTACCTGATATGCTGTATCTGAAGAATGCCCAAATCTTCATTACGATTATTGGTGCCCAACACATGACATCGGTGAGAACAATAAAAAAGAATCGCACTGCAAATTCGCAGTCCGATAAAGATAGTGGAGTTGCTTTTCTGGTCTTCCAAATCGATATCATTAATGCGGTATACAAAAGGACTATTATTATCAATAGGAGTAGATTCAATCCGAGGAATAAAAATGCCGAGTATTGCCATCCCAATGGATATGGTTCTTGAATGTGTAATGGAAAACAAGTTCCTGAATATGTACCATAAAACATATTGCTTGTTCGCCACATAATCACCGGGGCGATGGCAACTCCACCTCCCATCAACCAAATTGAAAGTAATGCGATGAATACATTTTTTGGATTCAGACGATAGTGACCACGAAACGGATCCGCTATCAACAGAAATCGCTCTAGGGACATGAAGGTCAGTATAAACATTGACACTTCAGATGAAGTCACTGCCAACGCACCAACAGCAACACAGTTCCATGAAGCTATCCAATCCTGAGCAATCTGGTGATATCGATTTCGATATCGATAATCTTGTATCGCAATTGTGAATAAATAGAAACCCATTAGGATGTCGGATAATGCGAGATTTCGAATGACCATGGTAACACCCTGATTTTCGTCTCTGTAAATAAATCGGCCCAATAATACCATCAAGTTGCCAATAAAGATAAAAAAAGCCATTATCCACACTGAATATCGAAGCACTGGCTTTGTGAGAAGATCAGAAAACGACGATACCCCGTCTGAGTTCGGCTTACACATTCGCACCCGGGGAATCATCGAACAGAAGTAGAATTTCTCGAAAACCACATGTCTGAGTTTCGCCACACTAGCGACCTCTTTAAAGTCGATTTTGTCGAATGGGATGCCATTTAAGTTGAGGTAGGACACGTTGACATTCCGCAGTAGATCCCCATCAATGGAGACGCCAGTATGGCCCAAATATCTATGAAAAGATGAGTGAGAAAACATATGTATCTATGTATCGAGTTCGTTTACTTACAACGCATCCAATAGGCCGTTCCTGGCAAAGGTCTCGCTGGATAATGACTTCAAAGGATTCCCCTGCAATCGGCTGACGGGTGACCAAAAGAGAAATACAAAAAGCAATCAAATAGTACGCAAAAACAATCATTAAAACTAAGTATCCATCTGTCGATTATAGACAGGGCGTCGGCAAATTAAAAGATCTTCCAACAAAATACAAATTCCAGTCAAACAGGATTCAGGTCCATTAGTTCAGGACACTGGTACGTCAGTCACCGTACAGAATAAAAACTCGTTTGTATTAGCATGCGTCGTTTGAGCCATCGAATTTATTGACTAATAACGTCTGTTTGGGCGAAATTTTGTCTTTGGCCTGTTAGGTTCCAAGGAAGAGCGGACCCGCATCTATTGCGCAAATATTTTTTTCTGTCTGTAGTTTTGCATCTATTTGCGTTAGGGGCATTTAATTTAAAGTTCTCCCGATCCAAGTAGATTTTAACTTTTATTTTATTCCTCTTCGACGTGGCCTATTTCGAAGGTCAGACAAATGGAGTTACCGATAATCGCTTTGAGGCGCAACATGACTATCGGTCAAGTTTAGTGTATTTGAATCCGTGACTGGAGATTTGATTAGGTCAGCTGAAGAGACATTATTAGTTTATATCGACAATGGCATAGTTGTCAATTAATTTCAGGTTAAACAGCTTGCCTCATTTAAAAGGAAGGGCTCAATTCTTATTTTATTTAGGGCGTTGTATAAGTCCTCGTTGACTTCAACGAGTCAGTGTGCTTTGCTTTCGAATCAGCCCTAATACTTTCAAACGTTTCGAAAATGTTGTGAGCCCGACTTCTTATTATTTTGCAAGTTTACTTAGCACCTGACGTCAGCAATGGCATCGTGAAACGTGGAGACTTGAGAACCTATTCAAATCAGCGAGAACTTATTCAAGGTCTCAAGCAAAACATTGTTCAATTTTCGATTATCCTGTGTTTGTGGTTCTATGGGGACAATGGCTGAGTTAAACCATTTCACGGAGCCTTTAACTTTAACTAACTAACCACATTGGTGTGTAGGCTTTTGGTTTTAGTGTCAGCATATTTACTTTTACTGAAATATAGCCACTCTCGTGTTCGTAAAACAACTGGTACAGGGTGTTTCACGGGCTTCTGACGATTCTAAAATGCAATAACTCGCTAAGTAATAGTTACAATGAAGTGAACATTTTACATAAGTTACAAAATGTAATCAATTTTAATTCTGAAATATCACATCGGACAATTGAAGACCATCTGTGGCTGCATGAGAAGCGTTTCACCCAATTTTCGATCACTTTTTTCGTAATTGTTGGAAGAGTTCTGGAAATTTCATCGTGAACGTGATTTTTTTTGTGTTCTAAGCTTTTCGGTCGATCGATGTACACTCTTGCTTTCAAATAACTCGATAGGTCGTCACAGTGCAAATGCTGTCAGGATTGCACAAAAGCGAACGGTCGTGAAAAAAACGAAAAAAAGGGAAAATAAAAGTGTGCGAATAACACGTTAGGGAATGGGAGCGAACACACAGGACAAAGTCCCTGATTGCTTTCAACATTTGAGCCCTGTGAGTAGGGCGTTCGAATATACTCGCAGCTAGGCCGGCCTGTCGTAAGAGGCGACTAAAGGCCGATTGGTGGGCGGGGTCCCGACGGCCTGTCGCCCGGTCAAATACCACCCCATCAAGCTATAGGCTCCGTGAAATGGTCGGTCCCTGACCATCTTTCGGAGTTTGGCTAATGGACCGGTTCGAAAAAAGGTTAGTTTAGATGGTAGTCGGTCCCAAGGTGAGATACCACCCCTCACGCTGTACATTCCGCGATATCGTCGGGAGAAATCTTCGACTATGCTTCGGATGTATGGCTGATGACCCGGGCTGACACGGAGATAAGTCATGATGGTACCTCCTGAGGTAAAGAATTCCGAAGGTAAACTAGTTTCCCATTCGGATCTCCGGGGGGACTATGGGAGGGGGAACATCATGCAAATATTCTGATAAATAACCGAACTTTAAGAAATTCATCATCACATAATCGAGCTCGTTCTCCTGGCTCTGTCGACCTTCGACTGGTAACGGCATTTTCTAACATCAGGGGTAACGATTTCACTATCTAAACGCCGTCCACCAATATTTGCAAACAACGAAGCCTGATATCTTTGCCCTAACCCAGACTCAGACCTATTCGTGAACGAATTCGACATATCTTCGTTGCTCAGTATACGACTTACATTCATCTTCGCGCGATCCGATCTGGCTTGCCAGAGGATAGAAGCGTTGAAATCTAATACCTTGGACATGATGTGGTTGAAGGCCATGCTGAGGAAATCTGTTAAATTTCTTTGTTGTCTTTACCGCTCTCATGTCATCATGTATTGTCGACTGGATACAGATCAACCAACCGGTTTCTGAAATTGTCGTCCTTGGCGATTTTAACGTACACACCTCCATCTGGTTGGTACATTCTAACAGAACCGACGAGGCTGGGAGGCTGGCGGACATGTTCGCTGTTAGCCACAACTTGACTCAGCTCGTGGAGGAATCTACGCGAGTGCCGGATGCCCGAGGTGATTATGAGAACACCCTGAATCTGTCTTTGACATCTGAACCTGGTATTTACACCGCGGAGGTTTCTTGGTATCTGTTGGCGATGCATCACGTCGATACGAATTCCCAGGAAAGGCAAAGCAAGCGCCAGCACACAAGTTCCTGGGAACAACAATCAGCGGCGCACCGATTCCAGGAAGCCACTAAGGGAAGCAGCACCCAGGAAACGAGCGAACGAGAGGACGGCTGTAGGCCTATGTGAGGCGAGCACATTGGGAGAGCAGCCGGACTCGCCACAGGAACTCCTCGCCGCACGGTCTTAACGAGACCACAATTATAAAGACAAGAATCAATAAAGACTAACTAATTAGTGGCAGCGTGGTTTTTTATTCGCAAATTGCAGAGAATCGTACTGGGCAAGACAATAATGCCCTCCGTCCAGAGCAGAGTCCGGTTCTGAAAGTATGATCATCATCATTATCATCATCGGCACTACAACCGGGAACCGGTCTTGGCCTTATTTAGCAAGTCCTGAGGCTTGTTAAATTTTCCATAATAATTTGTTTTTTTTTCGGGCAAGGTCATTAGCTTGCGCCAGAGGCTCCCCGACGGGGAATCGAACCCCGGTCTCCCGCGTGACAGGCGGGTATACTAACCACTATACTATCGAGGAGCCTGAAAGTATGATACGTCAATTCAAATAAATCGTTTGGCCGGCCAGCGCCGGAATACAGTCCACACGGAAAAAGGAAAGCTGAGACGTCGCCGGAGAAGGCGCCGTTCCCAGAGCAGTAACAGTATCTGTCGCGCAACCACTTGCATTTCAAGCAAATAACCGACCTAAGCAGCTTCGCCACGTATGGGTGTATGGGGCTGCCAACTGGGACGATTTGCGAGATTTCTTCGCATCCTTTCCATGGTCGGAGGTGTGCTTTGGAGACTCCGATGTTAACGCTTGCGAGGAGTCGATCACATAGATTATTCTTCTCGCGATAGAGATCTACATTCCGCATTCCATCAAACGAACTTCATCTGATAAACCTTGGTTTGATAAACAATGCGAGCAGATTACAGCGGCAAAAAATAGAGCTTTTAAGCAGTGACGCTCCAATCCCACCGAGGTTAACAGTATGAATTTTGTTGGAATCAGAAACGCGTGCAACCAGGCGACTAATACTGCGAAGAAGGCCTACAATGACAGTGTGACCAATAAACTCCCTCTGTGCCCGACTGGTTCGTGCTCCTACTGGCCAATGGCAAGGGCTGTTAGCAGTAACTTCGCTTCCTCCTCTTTCCCTCCGTTGATGACGATAAAGCAAATGTGTTCGCGAAATTATGTTCCGCGAATTCAAACCTCGATGCCGGGTTTTTTAGAGCCACCCGTTATCGCACCAGTGCAGTCTTCGATGCGGGATGTGGGGTACCGCCCGCGTACTATTCAACGCATTTTACGTGGACTGGACTGTAGGAAGGCAACCGACCCGGACGGAATACCAGCAACAGTACTTAAAAATGGTACTCCAGAACTATCGCCGGTTCTTGGCATACTCTTTCGCTTATCTTATGCACGAGGGACCTTTTCTACCTGCTGGAAACTCGCTCGACTTCACCCAATCCCAAAGACGGGAAAAAAGTGTCTCCCACAAAATTACCGTCCGATAGCATTACTGACTATTTTATCAAAGGTAATGGGAAAAGTCATCAATACTGAGTTAGTTAAGTATTTGGAGTGCAACGGACTTCTGAATGATCGTCAATACGGATTCCGTGGCAGGCGGTCGACGGGAGACATTTTGACACTTATAACCGATATATGGACATCTGCGATTGAACGGCATGGTGGGTCAAGGGCGGTCGCATTGGATACCTCCAAGGCTTTTGACCGCGTCTGGCACGGGGCAATGCTGAGCAAACTTCGTTCATATGGACTTTCCCAACAGCTTTGCGACTGGACGAGGAGCTTCCTCGAGAATCGATCGATCCGGGTTGTTGTGGACGGCGAGTGTTCGGATCTGTATCCTGTCGGGGGTGCTCCAAGGTTCTATTTTGGCTCCAACCTTGTTTTTGCTTCACATAAATGATTTGTTGGAGACAACTGATAACAAAGTATTCAGTTTTGCGGATGATAGTACTCTTGTTTTCTCCTTTTCGAGTGTTCGGCCGATTGGTGCATCTGCGTCGCATCAGCTGAGATGTAGATAGATTGACTCTCTGGATCAGGATCTAGATAGGGTCCTGCAGTGGGGAAGGGCCAATCTCGTCGACTTCAATGCAACGAAGACAAGTATGCAACATTCACAAAGAAAAGTGGATCATCGGTTTCATAGCTGATGATGAATGGCCGGGCCCTCGAGTCTGGGGAAAGTTTGAAATTGCTCGGCGTCACGGTCTGTGGGAATGTATCATGGCATAAAAACGTGACGAGCATCGCCAGGTCAGCCTCAGGAAAACTGAGCTATCTTTTTAGAGCCAAGAAATATTTTACTCCGGACCAACTTCTTCTCCTATATAAACCCCAAATTAGACTCGCGCTCGAATATTGCTTTAATGTTTGGAGTTCGGCTCCTAAACACACCCTCGACCTACTTGAGAGCATACAGAGACGAGCGATCCGCCTGATCGGGGACTCGGCGCTGACGTCGAGACTACAGTCGTTATCACATCGAAGGCGCGTAGCCGACCTCTGTCTGTTTTACAGATATTATCACGGGTACTGTTCTTCGGAGATTCTTGGTATTGTTCCACGCAATTCGGTTTATATGCGCTCCACAAGACAATCCGACGGATGCCACCCGTTTGTGGTTCATCTCCCGACGGCGCGAACATCCCTGCATCAGAACTCGTTCCGTTACAGAGCGGGGAAGCTGTGGAACTCCCTTCCCACGCGAGTGTTCCCGGATCGTTACAACCTGCAACTGTTCAAAAGGAGCTGCAACAGTTATTTGATGGCATCTCGGGGCGCCGTGTCGGCGCTATAGGTTCGCCTCTCCTGAGAGAAGTCTAATAAAAAAAAAAAAAAAAAAAAACATTAGTGCATCAACGTCGCAACAGCTGAGATGTAGACAGATTGAGTCTCTGAATCGGGATCTGGATGACATCCTGCAGTGCGGAAAGGTCAATCTTGTCGACTTCAATGCAATGAAGACATAGTATACAACATTCACAAGGAAAAGTGGATCATTGGTTCCATAGGTGATGATGAATGGCCAGGCCCCCGAATCTGAGCAAAGCTTCAGAATGCTCGCAGTCACGGTCTGTGGGAATGTATCGTGGCATAAACACGTATCGAACATCGCCAGACCCACCTCAGGGAAACTGAGTTATCTTTTTCGAGCCAAAAAATAGTTTACTCCGATTCAACTTGTTCTCCTGAATAAATACCAAATTAGACCCGGGCTCGAATATTACTCTCATGTTTGGAGTTCTGCTCCTAAACATACTCTCGACCTACTTGAGAGCATACAGAAATGAGCGATACGCCTGAGCGGGGACACGGCGCTGACATCGGGACTACAGTCGCTATCATATCGAAGGCGCGTGGCTGAGTTCTGCCTGTTTTACAAATATTATCACGGGTATTGTTCCGCGCAATTCGGTTTATATGTGCTCCACAAGACAATCCGTCGCATTCGCGATTAATCTGCCGACGAGGCGAACTACCCTGCATCAGAACTCGTTCCGTTATAGAGCGGGGAAGCTGTGGAATTTCCTCCCCGCGCAAGTGTTCCCGGAGCGTTACAACCTGCAACTGTTCAAAAAGAACTGCAACCGTTATGTTGTGGCATCTCGGGGCGCCTATAGGTTCGCCTCTTCCAAGAGAAGTGTAATAAAAAAAAAACTATTCTATCAACTATTCCAACTTTTTCGACCAACGCATCAGCCAAGCTACGACAGGCTGTTAAGGATTCCTATAGAGACTTTCACGGGATTTTGGTATCTATAGGTTTGCCTCTCCCGAGGAAAGTATATTAAAAAAAAAAAAAAAAAAAAAAACAAAATAAATAAATAAATAAATAAATAAATAAATAAATAAATAAATAAATAAATAAATAAATAAATAAATAAATAAATAAATAAATAAATAAATAAATAAATAAATAAATAAATAAATAAATAAATAAATAAATAAATAAATAAATAAATAAATAAATAAATAAATAAATAAAAAAATAAATAAATAAATAAATATATAAATAAATAAATAAATAAATAAATAAATAAATAAATAAATAAATAAATAAATAAGTAAATAAGTAAATAAATAAATAAATAAATAAATAAATAAATAAATAAATAAATAAAAAAAAATTAGAAAGGTTAAAGCTAGATTTTTATTGGGATTATATTGACTACTACCTATAGGATCAAACAATTAATAGAGAGTAGAACAACCAAAATGTTGACGAGGTAGAACAAAAAATTACGGAGAAACGATCTGTCTTGCAAAGGTATCGTTTGGGAGAATGAACGAAACCACTGCTAGTCTGAGAACTTTTCATCCTGGCCTTGTATGCTAAATATATTTTATATAGCACCTCCTAAGCCTGTGCCTCGAACCAGTGGCTCGCAGGCATACAGAATGAAATCATTTTGGCACTGTTTCCTTTCTTCACACCTATTCTCCTAATTTCTAACGTGTATTTGTATAGTATTCAAAACTAGTAACTCTTGGATGTCCCGATAGACTGAGTCCAACACAAATGTATGCAATACCATGATACCACCTCTCTTCTTCCCTATGAGCAGTTATTAGCTTTTCTCAAATCGAATTAATCAAAACAACGCCGTGGAGGTAATATCTTATGAAAATCGGTGGTGATTTCAACGAACGTTTGTAGCAGCATTGAATCCATAGAATTGAAAATATCGTCGTCTCGGTGCCTCGTTGTCCAGGCAAATGGAATCTCCTGCAAACACACGTGTATCTACTTTTCCTCTCGATGTTTGCATATCAATAACGTAGTTGAGCAGCTCCTTCTGTTCTAACCAAGTTGGTAACTTTCATTTACCGGTCTGCACGTAAATCAAGTATTCTCCCTGTTCCCCATCACTACTCTCGTGGCAACACAACTATCTGTTTTTGGCCGGAATGGTCCTTGTACGTAACAGATGGAACTAAAAAGTATTGAATGCAAATTTGCTCGCATGTTTACAGCAAGCTTATGATAACTTTATTTCGTCCACGCTTTGTAAACAGAAAGTAAAAATCGGTACCGTGGTGCGCTTGGATGAACGTGACAACTGAGCACTTTAGACCTGCCACAATCATTTAGGATTGTTATACTAAAACCCTGGACAATCACATGCTGTACTAGTTGCCTACAATGACGCACTAGCATGAAGGTCAAATGTGCGTTTTAGCCTAATTGCGAGCTTAAAATTAATTTCGTCCTTTGAATCTGTTTATCTCACCACAGGACTGTGCCGCACACCGGGTGGCACTGTTGTCTTGAATATAATTCCCAGGATGGTGGGTCCACTATATATTGTCTAGACAAAAATAATACAACCGAAAATTATGCGAATTCTTTACTAAGTTCGCATTTTAAAATGTCACATTATTTACAAGGCGCCCACAATACAAAGGCAATCACGATATATTTAGAACATTAAAGGGTTATCTCTGGTTGTTGCAAAGAAGCTCGATAATAAATTCGTCGCACGTCGGTAATTTGCGTGGAACGAATTCTTACTAATAGACAGACGATTTACTTTTCACTTATAGAACAAATGGTAAAAAATGCGCTCATGTCATGAGGATTTCTTGACGACTAGTCGTATACTATCATTCCATTAGATTGCTCAATAGTCCCTAGCTCTAGACGTCTTGTACGGTAAATGGTTAATACCTATACAAAAAGGACGTGCAGATGATGGTTGGCGTAATTTATTTAGAGCCAATAACAACGTCTAGGGACTCAAAGAAAAAACACAAATCCTTTTGGTTTATATTTCATTCGTAATTTAGTTTTATCTTCGACTTTCGACAGGCGATGATGGTGTATCCTACAAGAGAATAATTTCTCCATTCATTGCTGCTTAATCAGAGGGATTCTTGTTTCCCCGTCACCTGTGGCTTATTCCAACTGTTTGATTATAAGGACCTTTATGAGCTTGCTCTCGTCTTGGGCAATTACAGATATTACCGGATCATTGTCTTTGGACATGTTTTGTATTTTTCCTCAATTCCTCGGTTTTAAAGGTCTAGCTGGATGAAGTTTGGTTTTATCGGAAACGGATACGCGGAATGATAATTATTGCGGACCAAAAAGATTAATTTACAGCTTTAGAAATCAATAAGAAGATAATATAACACATGGTGCAGGGGATAAGTGAGGACATCTGTGGGTTATTTCTTCTAGTGCGTCAACACGGACGCTGGTTCAGCAGGGACACCACCCAGCACCCAGCGAACACAACAACTCTTCAAAGAAAAACACACTGGAGTAATTTATTCTCTTATTTTTAGTTTAGTTTATTCTCTTGAACATAGGTTTTATTTTAAATACACACACTGGAACTGTCTTCTAAATTATGGGTCGTTTTGTTTGTTCAGTAGTCTTGATTTTAACTTTCACTGCGCACTTGTTATTTACTGGTACCACACAGAACGAACTCTATGAATCAACGTCACACTCGTATTTGGCAACTATTATTTAAGTAAATTTATTCCTATAAAATAATAAATTCATTTCCATAGAACTTATGTTTCTCGACAAAAACTCGACACGAATACAAGCGTGTGGACGCTTACGAAATTTAAATCTGACAAAGGGAGACATGACAGCAGAAACTCGACGTCTCCTTTGACTCCACTTGATTTTGCGCCGACATCCACTAATCGTGATCGTGATGGATTTCCCGATCTACGGGTAGCCAATCAGCGATCGAATCGGGATTCAGTGGCAGGATTTTCCGTATGACCGTACGGTCAAGTATAATGCCCCTTTGTCTGCATATCGACAACGGACAATACCGCACCTGTTCAAACTAATGGACGAGCAAAAAGGGGCTGCAGGCATTGTGTTCATGTAATGGCGTTCTAGGCGACACTTTCTTTGGTGACGATAGGTCGACCGAAGATTTGGGGTTTGTTTGATTAGGCCGCATGGCTCTGTTGCACTAGAAAGGAAGATATTTCGTCAACATTAAGTCAACAGAAATCTTGCCGACGCTGGCAAAGGGTCAGGCTGGATGGCTATCTTATTTGGGTTAATATGGTGGTACATGGATATGGTGGTGAGGAATAGCCACCCATGGGAACCATGGACCAGCGTTGGTAAGCAAAACAAACACAGTGCGGTACTGTGTGTTTACTTTGATTTCCAGAAGGGTCATCATAGAGCATGAACGTGGGTATGATTGCGTAAACAACGATCCTATTCATGCCCAAATCCCATGATCAGTTGATATTCGATAATGGGAAATTGGTTGCAGCTATTGCGAACCTAAGGATATGGGGGCAATATTTAATTACCGAATGGTAGGGAAACTATCGGCTGCAGTTGTGTCAACAAGTACGTTGGTCGACGTGTCTTCTGGACCAACGGATTGTTGTTTGGACGATCGACCGATGGTCCAGCCGATAAGGCGAGGATGGACATGTCATGCACGTGTGTGAGAAAGTGCTTCTCAGCAATGCGCATTGACATGTTCGGGAATTAATGTCGGTTACATGAAGAAGTAACCGAATTAAATTTCGGAAACATGGTGGGTTGGATGCAAGCATGCCCCAGGGTGAAAGTTTGATGCCACGACAAGGTGGTAATCTTGCCGTGGGCTTATGTTTACAGGTGGAAGGTGATGCAGAGTAGCTTTCGATGCTCATTTGCAGGTAAGTGTAATGACTTGCCTGGTAAGTGGGAGACGGTTAATTAAAAGGGATGGGCGGTTCTTTGGGAATGCCTTATAAAATAAGTCTTCAATAAATATTTTTCTAATTTTATCAGGAACTAAACTTTGGCCTTGGCGCAAGACTAATGACCTTGCCCGGAAAAAACAAATCATTAGGGAAAATTTAACAAGCCACAGGACTTGCTAAATAAGGCCAAGACCGGGTCCCGGTTGTAGTGCCGATGATGATGATGATGAAACTTTGGTCTTGACTTTATGGAAAACGAAGATTTTATGGAAGTCGGAAGTTTTTCGTAAACAATGTTAGATGAAAAAGGTGGTAAACTTTATTTTCATCATCGCGCCCAACAGGCGATGAAGCAATTTATTTATTTATTTAGTGAGGGCAAAACCCCCGTTTATTTCACTTAGTACAAGCGGTTAAAAGGTTTAAAAGTAAAAACTTACGAACTAACTTGAAAATTAGGGATTAAGAAAGCTTAATTTAGATAATTGAGATTTAGGGATTACAAAAAATTAATTTGGAATAAATATGAAGGTAATATGGTGGGAAGGTGGCGGTGTACGCGGTGGGGTGGCGAAGACCGGGTGGTAGGATAAAGGGGCGGGATGATTGGAATGTGTACGGGTTGTAAGAGTGTAGACGGTGGGTGGGGCAAGGTCAGGAGGTGAACGAGAGGAGACGACGTTTGAGTGCAGTAGGGGTGAGGTAGAAATCGAAGGAGGTAGGGTAAGAGTTTGCCCGCCTTAGCATTCGTGAAATGGGTTCATTACAGCCGTAAGAAGTGTGGTGGGAGGGCAAATAGGAGAGACGAGGGTTTCGTAGGTTACGGGGGTTGGTGTGGAGTGCGATGGAGGAGAGCAAGCTAGGGCAGTTGATTGTGCCGGAGAGGAGACGGTGGTTGAAGAGAATATCGGCAAGAATTCTGCGCTCCTCAAGTGTATTGAGGTTAATCAGATGGAGCCGGCTTGTGTATGGGGGGAGAATCCGAGGATTCTCCCAGTTCAGTCCACGGAGAGCAAAACGCAGAAAACGACGTTGCACGCTGTCGATCCTGCGGATATGGGACGAGCAGTGTGGAGACCAGACCTGACTGACGTATTCAAGAAGGGGGCGGACGAAGGCTATGTAGAGGGAACGGGAAATGTAGGGATTAGAGAATTCCTTAGACCAGCGTTTCACAAACTCAAGGGCGGAGTTGGCCTTGAGAATGATATCATCGATATGTGGGATGAAGCAGAGCTCCCTGTCGAATAAGATTCCGAGGTCACGTATTGATGATACGTATGAAATCTGCTGGTTTAGCAGGAAGTAGGAGCGCGGGGGTGTGGGGAGACGTTTGTGGGAGAAGGTAATGGAGTGACATTTGGCCGCGTTGAGAGCCAGGCAGTTATTACGGCACCAAGTTGAAAAGTTGTCGAGATCCTGTTGAAGAAGTGATGAGTCGAGAGGAGAGATGATTGTTTTGTAGAGTTTGGCGTCGTCCGCGTAGAGGGAGATGGATGAGTGTTTAACCCCTTAATGCACATTTAAACGGTAAACGGTAAACATTGCCCGTATATGTCACGGATGTGTGCATTAAGCGGTTAATAATGGAGTCGACATCATTGATGGTAAGGATAAAAAGGAGGGAGCCTAGATGACTACCTTGCGGAACCCCTGACGTGGGAAAAAAAGGATCGGCAAGGGAGGATCTGAATTTGACACGGTAGGATCGGTCTTTCAGATAAGAAGATAACCATTTGATCAATAGGGGTTCGAAACCTATGGAGGACAGCTTGAAAAGGATGAGATGATGGGAGATTTTGTCAAATGCCTTGCTGAAATCGGTGGTGATAACATCGACTTCGTTGCCATTCTCTAAGGCACGGAGAGTATGGGATGAGAACTCGATCAGATTCGTTGTGGTCGACCTACCCGAAAGGAAACCGTGCTGGTTGGGTGGGGTGATGGATTTACAACTGAAAGATAACGCATTGTAAAGAAGCCCTTCGAACAGTTTAGGGATATGAGACAGTTTGGCAATGGGCCGGTAGTTGCTGAAATCATTTTTAGGTCCCTTTTTATATATGGGGTTGACATAGGAGGATTTCCAGATACTAGGGAAAGTCCCTTGAGAAAGGGATAGGTTGAAAATCTTTGATATCGGGAGAGAAAGAGAAGAGGAGCATCATCATCATCATCGTCGGCACTACAACCGGGAGCCGGTCGGGGCCTTATTTAGCAAGTCCTGAGGCTTGTTCAATTTTCCATAATGATTTGTTTTTTCCGGCCAAGGTCATTAGTCTTGCGCCAGAGGCTCCCCGACGCGGAATCGATTTAATTGAATCGAATTATTGAAAAACGAAGGGAACAGGTTGGCAATAGTTAGGGGGTCGGTTGAACTAGTCGCGCCATAAGAGAGGGAGTTAGGAAAGGCGTCGGATTTACGTTTATGATTTATAAAGTGGAAGAAAGATTTGGGTTTGCCCTTGATTAAATTTGATTGTGTTTTGGTAAGGTATTTGGAGTAGAGGGAGTTGTAGAGTTCGGAAAATTTATAAAAGGAACCGAGATAGTTGGAGTAGTTTTCAATGGATCGCATTTTGAGGAAAAATTTTCCATAAGTTATTCCTTTTGTTCCGATGATTGCGGAGATCGTGGTTGTACCAAGGCGGCGAAGAAACCGATGACCTGTGGCGAGAATAGGGGACATATAAGGCGACGGCATAGTAAATCTCCTTATAGAGAGTGGCCGTAGCTTCTTCTACACCCAAATAATCAAAGCGAAACGCTGATTTGCTAAGATGCTCATTTAGAAGGGGGAAATTAGCCTTGTGGAAGTTGTAGGAAAAACAGTCACGAGGAAGAGAGGACTGGGTTTCATGGTCGAGATATAAGGATAAGAGCAGAGGAGGATGATAATTATCAATGGTAGAGAGGGCGTGTGGGCTGGGGGCAACTGAGGACATGAGTGTGTCGGTTGTGAACACGAGGTCCAGCTGTCTCCCCATATGATTTGGGACATAGCTAATTTGATGGAGGCATGAGTCGGTGAGACCGTTTATAAAAGTACGTTCTTTGGAACTAGTGGGGTTACAGACGTAGAAGGCTTGTTCGTCAGCCGATGTCCATTGTAGATGGGGGAGGTTAAAATCACCAAGAACGACGATATCGTCTATTGCGGTGCTTAACTCTGTAAGGTTATCTACCGCCTCTATTGCAACTTCGTATGACGCGATGGGTCAAGAGGGAGGAACATAGAAGCACATAATGAAAAGAGACTTAGGGCATTTGTCAATTTTAATTGCGACGTAGTCAAGATCCGGAGAAGAAGAGATGGCAATTAGAGACGAAGCCAGCCTGTTATGAGTGGCAAGCAGCACTCCATGGGACGCAGGGATGGTGTTCGCCATCTAAGGATGAATGAATGACTGAATGAATGAATGAATGAATGAATGAATGAATGAATGAATGAATGAATAAATGAACGAATGAATGAATGAAAAAATGAATGAATGAATGAATGAAGTGAGGGCAGAACCCTCAGTTTATTTCGCTTAGTACAAGTGGTATAAACATATAAACTTATAAATAGACTTACGAACTACCTTAAAAACTAAGGCATGGGGGTTGGGGGTGGGGAATCAACTTTAAAATAACTTAAAAACTGTGGAATGGGGAACTAAACAAAGATGGATAGAATAATAAAATACGTGGTAGGACGATAGATAAGATATACAATTATGTATGGTAGAAGGGAATATCGGTTGCAGCTGTGTCCGCAATACGCTGGCCAGCGTTTGTTTATCGTTAATTGAGCCGATAGGTGATGTAAACTGGTTCATGGAGTATGAACCAGAAAAGTTCGGAATTATGTATGCCGTCGGAGAGATTTCATTTCAGGTATGAAAAATGCTGCTGGGAGCTTACGCTGCCCAAAATTGCAGGTAGGTATGGTGTCTTGTGGGTGAGGGAAAAGACAGGTTAAGTTGAAGAAGTGGGTGGTTCTTGGAGAAGACTTTAAAGAAGCCCCACAGGGTAAGAGTTTGTCCACCCCTGCATTCGCGAAATGGGTTTATTAGAGCCGTAAGACGTGTGATGGGCGAGCAAAGAGAAGATACGAGGGTTTTGCAGATTTCGGTGATAAGTGGGAAATGTGATGGAGGAGAGCAGGTGTTACACCTCGCTACACAACCCCCTCAATTAGCAATCATCCTCACAACTAATATTCATATTGCACACAAAGCAATGTACAAACAATTCACTAACACCTTTTCCCACAGGCAATTAATGTTCATATCGCATACGTTGCGATATTCATTCGCCACCTATAATGCATACCCACCTTCCAAAGCTAAACGCTTATCGTGTATCATTGCACCCGATGCAATCAAACAATTGACATACGATATCACATTCCCACTTCCCAAGGCCACTCGCTAAATGCATTTTGCTTCACATTCAAAAGCAAACATCTGTCCTCGGACCTATTTACACGGTTTCATATTTCGAACGAATTTTTTGCTTCATGCCCGAAAACAAGTGTCATACAAGTCATAGGACACGGTCGGTGCCTTCAAAGGCTATTAGCGACGACTTATGTGGGGAAGAAGTGTTGTGTGCAGGCGTACTGCACCGGGTTCTCTTCTTCCGCCATCATAAGTTCGCTAAACACCAAAAGATAGTTCCACTGTTCTGCCGAATACAGTCTAACACAAACAACAAAACAAAACTCCGCAATACACCGACCACAGTACGTGGAATGACACAAAGCACACTGTGGGCTGTTTATTAAATGATTACTTTATAGATGATAAATGAAAAAAAAAACATAGATTACCGTCACTGGACCTTATTACGTATTTTAAACTAAGCTCCCGCACATTGTTTGTTAATTAGAACGTTATCTTATGGTTAATTAAACAATTTCCGATCCGGTGACAAACGTTAACCACGCGACTCGCGGTTGACTTTCGCGTTCCCGTGCGCACCGGGGAGCGTGAGAGACACGACCGGCCCTGTCGGTGGATGGTAAAGGACTCACCGATATACGGCTCGTGCAGAGCCGACTCGCTAATGGCGTGTGTTTCCCCGAGAGAGGAAGTGTTCCTCTACACTAAGGATACGTTTTACCTACCGCAAAGTCTCTCTTTGCGGAACAGAAAACCATATCTCGTAATGGTAGTATGTGTGCATGGGTGATCGTGAGGATCATAATGTTCAACACACGCGCGAAGGCGATGGATAAACGAAGCAGACAGGCAGTAAGGACAAAGGTACCTGCATGTGTGTACATGGGTTCTTTCATGGGACAAACCATGAGAACGAACCTGAAACGACGAAAAGAGCATAGGGGGTATCCATGAGATGTGAGTTCGGTAAAGCAAACAAACCGAATTCCTTTGGATGCTAATGGTTTTTGTTTGCTCATGCCGCTGCTGATGAGAAGCAGATCCCGAAATATGAGAAGAAAAAGGGAACGCTAAGGTCTTTGTCTAAGATTGCGGCTAAATAATTAGGCGGCAATGCAATGTGGAAATGCGCTAATTGGTTTTTGCTTGATTACCGGGAAATGGTGTTTATGGCATCGCTGGTAAGGGTAGGTATTCAATTCCTATTTGCATTTGCCTGTGCTGTAGGATATAATTGATGCCTTAAGACGCGAGCGCGTATATTTGTCTTGGTCGCTTGGGTGTAGGTCGCCAGCGAATGTGTATGTATGGTGATTTATGATACACTTGGTGAGGACGGGAAATAGGCGATGCAATGTTTATGATCCCTGTTATGATGGTTACATCGTATGTAAACCAAATCATTTTGTTTTCAGGAATTCGTCTAGGGGGATTTGCCTGTCACCGAAGGTGCCGAATTGGATTTGGGATTCCTGATAAATTACTTTTAGTTAAATAAATTTGATCTATTTGATGCGTGAAGCATTTACAGGTGCCTAATGCGATTGCATTAGCAAAAACCTATGCAGACTGGGATGAAGTTAGGGGGGGTTTTCGGGTAAGTGGGCCGTGGGGTTTGGCGGAATCGCCACACTTAACTGAGCGTCGATCAAAATGCTGAGATCTGCGAAAGAACAGACACAGCGAAGAAGTCAACCGAGCGATGCATGAGTCGAGCATGGGGTGATGTACTGTAACTGGTTCGGTCATTGCCACTACAAATTGAATGAAGGTTTAAGCCGATGCCGGTGCACCGTGGGCAAGGCAAAGTGAGCGTTAATGATAATTTAGAAATGCGAATGACTCGTGCCAAGCAATTAGCCTCAAAATGGGTCTTACGTTCTGGATCAAAGTCCAGGCTGAAGTAAACGCATCGTTTGCACTTCCTCGCCAATAATTAAGGTATATAAGAGTGGTTGCAAATGAACAGAGCAGAAGAACAGAATTAACCGGAGAGTGTATCGGACCAGCCAGCTCCTCAATAGTGTACTGGTTAGTATACCCGCCTGTCATGCGGGAGACCGGGGTTCGTTTCCCCGTCGGGGAGCCTCTGGCGCAAGACTAATGACCTTGCCCGGAAAAAACAAATCATTATGGAAAATTTAACAAGCCTCAGGACTTGCTAAATAAGGCCAAGACCGGTTCCAGGTTGTAGTGCCGATGATGATGATGATGTATCGGACCAGCCATCCCAATTGTATAGTAAGTTGAGTAAATAAAGGTTCAATAAATCAAATAGCCTTTTAATCCGGAGAAGACCAGCCATCCCAATTACATAGTAAAAGAAAGGAAAACCAGCCATCAGTTGGATAAAGAATCCACACAAGTGTCGAGGAGGAACGGTCAAACAGCCGGAAGCCAACAAAACAACGTAAGTAACACCATATAATTGAATAATAATAAATGTTGTATAACAATATATAGGCGGTTGATTGAACCTGAGATTAGACGATGGATGAAGAGGATGTCAGGATGAATCCTGCGCTCTTCAAGTGTGTTAAAGTTAATTAGGTGAAGACAGCTCGTATATGGGGGTAGAATAACAGGTTTTCCCCAATTAAATTCTCGGAGGGCAAAACGCAAAAAACGACGTTGCACGTTTTCGACCCTGCGAATTTGGGACGAGTAGTGAGGAGACCAAACCTGACTAGCATATTCAAGAGCGATCTGGAAACATAGGGATTAGAGAACTCTTTCGACCAGCGTTTCACAAAACCAAGAACAGAGTTGGCCTTGAGAATAACGTCATCAATATGTGGGATGAAGTTAAGTTCCCTATCACATAAGATGCCAAGGTCACGAATCGTTTGTACAGGTGTTATCTGTTGGTTGAGTAAGACATAGGGACGTAACGGGGAGGGAGATTGTTTACGGGAGAGGTGATTGAGTGACATTTGGCAATATTAAGTACGAGGCAGTAATTTTGGCACCAAGTTGAAAAGCTGTCGAGATCCATTTGGAGAAGTGAGGAGTCGACAGAAGAGTGGATCGTCTTGAAGAGTTTAGTGTCGTCCGCGTATAGAGAGATGGAGGAGTGCTTGATACTGGAGTCTATATCATTAATGGTAAGAATGAATAGGAGGGGTCCAAGATGACTGCCCTGGGGAACCCCTGACGTGGGAAGAGAAGGATTGGAGAGGGTGGATCTAAATCTGACACGGTAGGTTCGATCGTTAAGATAGGAAGAAATCCACTTAATCAGTAGGGGTTCGAAGCCAAGGGAGGATACCTTAAAGAGGATGAGATCGTAGGAGATTTTGCCGAAGGCCTTGCCGGAATCGGCTGTGATTACATCGACTTCGTTGCCGTTTTTTAGCACGGAGAGCGTGGGATGAGAATTCAACTAGATTGGTGGCGGTCGACCTACCTGTAAGGAAAACGTGCTAGTTGTGTGAGATGATGGATTTGCAGCGGAAACATAACGCGTGGTAAAGAATGCCTTCGAACAGTTTTGGAATATGTGACAGTTTGGCGATGGGACGGTAGTTACTAATATCCGTTTTTGGCCCCTTCTTATGTATGGGGTTGACACAAGAGGATCTCCAAATATTTGAGAAGACACCTTGTGTAAAGGATAGATTGAATATCTTTGATAGCGGGAGAGTAAGAGAAGAGGAACATTTTTTTACAAGGACAGCCGGGAGTTCATCAGGTCCAGGGCTGAACTCGTCTTTAAGCAAGAGAGGTAAAGGGGCCAAGGGAGAAATCGGGCAGGTCTTTGAAGTAAGAGCGGTTAGGCTCGAAAGAGTCGCCTGTGAAGGATTTTTTAAAGAAAGAAGCGAAAAGATTGTCAGTAGTTTGTGGGTCGGTTGAAGTAATCGTGTCATAAGAAAGGGATTTGGGATAGGCGTCAGATTTACGTTTATAGTTAATTAAGTGGAAAAAAGATTTGGGGTCATTTATGGAGTTGTTTTGTGTTTTTTTGTGAGATAATTGTAGTAAAGGGAGTTGTAAAGCTCGGCGAATTTGTGGCGTTTCTAACAGATACACACACAATATACAAGCAAATAGTGAAGAACACCGAAAGAAAATCGAATAAGAAAATGCACCAGCCGTATACCAAGCAATAACATAGCAACCCCACATCAGTTGAGTGTACTTGAGTTCAGAAATCGACTTCGTACACGCGGCCGTGGCCTGATGTATTGAGGATTGGTTACATTTTTGGTGATTCTAACCGTCATAGCGTCAGTTCGAATCACTCGTTCTTCACTATCGTCGCAATACGCTATAAATTTATAAAAGGAACCCAGAAAGTTGGAGTAGTCCAGGGAAGAGCGTGTTTTTAGGAAAATGTCCCACAAATTATTCCTCTTGTTCCGAAGAGTACGGAGTTTGCGGTTGTACCATGGATGGGGATGATACTGATGTCCTATGTCGAGAATAAGGGACATATAGGGAAATGGCATTGTATATATCCTTATAGAGAACGGCAGTAGCTTCTTATACCTCTAGGTGATCAAAGCGAAATGGGATTCTGCTACGACGCTCATTTAATAGGCGAAAGTTAGCTTTGCGGAAGTTGTAGGAAAAATTGACGTGAGGTGGTGAGGTTTGGGATAAGTTGTCACAATAAAGGGATATGAGATGCGAGGGGTGGTAATTGTCAATGGTGGAGAGAGCGTGAGGACTAAGGGCAACTGAGGAATTATAGGAGTCCGTTGTAAACACAAGGTCAGGTTGCCTCTTCATATGGTTTGGCACATTGCTTATTTGGCGGAAGCTTGAGTCGGTGAGACCGTCTATAAAAAGACATTCCTTGGTACTTATGGAGTTTGAGGTATAAAAGGATTGATCGTCTGACAGCGTCCATTAGAGATGGGGAAGCTTGAAATCGCCAATTTCAACGATATCGTCAAGGGAAGTACTTAACTCGGTTAGGTGATCAACCGCTGCTATTGCCAGTTCGTATGACACAATAGATTACGAAGGAAGTATATAGAAACATATAATGCATAACGACTTGGGGCGTTGGTCAATTTTTATTGCGACCTAGTCAATATTGGGAGAATTTGATTACGTTTATTTACTGGCTTTGTAACTTTATATTTTATTTAATGGCCCGCTGTACTTGTGCGAAGTCGCAACCTTTTGCTCCTTTACTTAACTCTTAACTCTAATCTCTTTGCAACCACTCATTTTATACCCAAATTAGTGGAAGATAGCATCACTCGTCAATGAAAGCTAGTAAATGTGGTTGTACATGTTTTGACAGTTGCTCACCAACATTTCAGACATTTTGGACGCGTAGTTTTTATTTGACAGTCGTTCGAGTGAGTCGATGTGAGTGTTTTTGTGAAAATGGACAAAATTGAGTATCGAGCTGTCATTAAATTGTCGTTTTTGAAAGGCAACACACCGACGCAAATCAAAGATGAGTTAGACTTTGTGTATGGGGACTCTGCACCATCATTTACCACCGTGAAATTTTGGGCAGCTGACTTTAAACGTGGCCGCGAGGGCTGGGGACGTCCAAAAACTGCAACAACTGACGATAACATCGCTAAAGTTCACTAAATGGTGCTAGACGACCGCCGACTTAAAGTGAGAGAGATAGCAGAGGCTATGAAAATCTCCAAAGAACGTGTTTGTCACATATTAAATCAATATTAAGGCATGAGAAAGATGCATTGGGTGCCGCGTATGCTCACGTTAGACCAAAAATGTGTTCGAATGAACATTCCCAACGCTCTGTTGGCGCAATAAATCCGAGTTTTGGCGTCGATTAATTACTGTCGATGAAACTTCGATATACCATTATACGCCCGAAACAAAAATACTGTCAAAACTGTGAACTGCAAAGGGGGAATCGGCTACAAAAAAAGCAAAAATTGTTTTTTTCTGGTGGGAAACTGGTGGCGATTGTTTTTTGGGATAGTGATGGAGTTATTGGGCTCCTCGATAGTATAGTGGTTAGTATACCCGCCTGTCACTCGGGAGACCGGGGTTCGATTCCCCGTCGGGGAGCCCCTGGCGCAAGACTAATGACCTTGCCCAGAAAAAATAAATCATTATGGAAAATTTAACAAGCCTCAGGACTTGCCAAATAAGGCCAAGACCGGTTCCCGGTTGTAGTGCCGATGATGATGATGATGGAGTTATCTTAATCGATTATCTTCAAAAAGGCAAAACCATCACAGGAGCATACTACGCTTCATTACTTGACCAACTGAAGGCAGAAATTGCAGAAAAACGACCAGATATGCAAAAAAAGAAAATCTAGTATCACCAAGACAACGCACCGTCTCACACCGCAGCGGTTGCCATGGCGAAAATCCACGAATTACGGTTTGAACTGCTTGACCATCCACCATACTCATCACCACATCTAACCCCAAGCGACTTCTTTTTGTTCCTTAACCTAAAAATTGCTCTCGGAGTACAGAGATTTTTGTCAAATGAGGAGGCAATCTCCTTCCTGAACAGTTATTTTGCAGAGAAAAACGCCGAGTACTATTTGGAGTTGTTAGAGAGATGGGAGCATCGCTGGGAGAAGTGTGTCGAGTTACAAGGAGTATATGTAAAAAAATAAAAATACATTTTAAGAAAAAATGTCTTGTATCTTTGTTAGGTCGGAAACTTTTCACACCACCCATGTACATATTTATATATATATATATATATATATATATATATATATATATATATATATATATATATATATATATATATATATATATATGTGGCGGATCAGCACAATCCACAACCTCCACACAGTCGCCGTAAGCAAGGACTCACACCCACTCTCGGTCCTTGACGCTCTTGACGCTGAGGACGGACGCCTCCGACACCACAATAGGGGCCGCGTTAGAGCAACAACAACTTGACGACACATGGCGACCTCTAGGCTTCTTCTCGCAAAAGCTCTTGGAAACCCAAAAGCATTACAGCACCTATGACCGAGAGCTTTTGGCAATATACACAGCGGTGAAACACTTCGAGAGAATCCTCATCGACCACAAGCCCCTGGTCTACGCCCCAGCCCAGCAATCACACAAGGCATCACCGCCCCAAGCTAGACACCTCGAGTATGTGCTGCGTTTCAACGCCAAACTGGAGCATGCTGGAGGCGCAGGCAACGTAGTAGCCGACGCTCTTTCTAGGACCCACCCCGACGATTCGCCAACAGTCACCGACAACGACGCAACAAACAGCAACGTACCGACCGACGACCGCGCCATCGCTACTGGCGCGACATCTGCCACCGAGACGCACACTGCGCCAGATGCGCTGGAAATCTCGATGCCCACAACGCTGAGCGCGGACATAATCGCCGAACCGCAAGCTGTCGACCCAAACCTTCCGCACTTGATGGACTCAGCCCTACAACTACAGCAGCTTTCAATCGACGGCCACAACATCTATTGAGCCACAAAGGAAAACATCATCCGACCGTACCTGCCAGAGCCCCTGCGACGTCAGGCCTTCAGCATCATTTACAGCTTGTCCCACCCAAGTGGCAGGGCAACAGCCAAAGCACTGCCGCGGAAATTCGTCTGGCCCGGCGTTCGCAAGGACGCCATCGGGTGGGTGCCTCACTGCGAGGACTGCCAACGTTCCAAGGTAGGACGTCACAACAGGGAGGCCCTGGGAAAATTCAAAGAGCCGGATAACCGCTTCGGGCACGTCCACATAGACCTCATCAAGATGCCACTAATTCAAGGGGTGCAGTACTGCCTGACCATCATCGATAGATTCACGCGATGGCCCGTGGCGGTGCCCCCGCCCAACATCAAAACAACCACAATCGCCAAGGCATTCATGGACTACTGGATCAGTAACTATGGAACTCCACTTCACATCACGTCAGACAGAGGGCCACAATTCGAGGCAGAGCTATTCACAGAGCTCGCCAAATGCATCGGCGCGCAGATGATCCATACATGCCGTACCATCCGCAGTCCAACGGAATGGTGGAGAGATTCCACCGAACTCTCAAAGCTGCCCTAAGATGCTGCCCACATTCCTGGCTGGATAGCCTGTGGGGTTACGAGGTCGCGACGCCAACATGGGTGAGGGTTCTACCTCGTCCGCACAAGTTTTCCAAGGTCCTCCGTAAACTAAACTGTTCGTCGAGAAAAAGGAAGTACACACAAACACTCAGGAAACTGCAGCCGGGAAAGAAAACACTAGTGCATGTTGTTCAAAAAGAGCTCTTAATTTAAACTGTTATTTATATGTATTTGACTATCATATTGTGTATGTGATTCGTCATCAGAAGGATGCACTGCTACACCAAAAGTTTAACTTTACAAAAAGACAATGGCTTGAGATTTAGAATTTTGAATCACCATAACGAAAAACACTTGAGTTTTAAACTTGAAGTTTATTTCAGAATACATTAGTACTTGAGGTACTTGAACACGATTGTCCCGAACTACAAATATCGACGGACTTACAATAGTGGTTGCAACACTCCACTGTATACGATCAACTTCCGCACTTCTAAAACTTTATGCAAAACTCGACTTCAGAATATTTATTTACGCGTCTCCGCTGCCGGCGGAGAGCGGGATTGACGCGTGACCGTGGTGGTCAGCGGATGGAATAAGACTCACCGAGGATAGAACTCTGACCTGAATTCCATCCTAGGTTAGGGTTAAGAAAAAGGAAGAGAGAGAACAACTTTTCTCTTAAGGGCGCGGCCGCCACAGAAATACACTCTTTCAGTGCAGTGGGTTGTGTGCGCGATCGAACAGATCGATGTTATTTACATGGGTTCGAAGGCAGTCGAACAACGAAACAGGCAGGCGGCAAAGACAAAGGAAATTCATGATCTATATCTATGCTGTGCGACGTCGCTATGATAGACGTCAGGAAAAAAAGGTGCTAATGGGATGCGATACTTTATACAATGGGAATTGTATATCGTATCTTGGGTCGGTGGCCGAACAAATCCCTTGCATGCCTTTGTATGTGTCGGGTAATTCGGTTTGTGGCGACGAACAAAAATTGAAGATTGTTTGTCAGTAGGGAAATGCTGGGAATACGATTATAGTTTGCCGTATCGCTAGGTGCCTGCTAAACGACAGCGTCCCTTTGTTTGCACTTAGTGCATTGCTAAGGCATTAGTCTCAATGTGGATGGTGCTAATTACGTGCATCTGCGTCGGACTATTTATCGCTGGCTAAAGGGGTCGCCAGCCGATGTGTGTGTAAGGAACATTGTTGTACACATGGCGCGGCTGGGAAAATAGACGGCGCAATATTTATGGTCCCTGTCATGACGGTTACATTGTATGCAAACCGAATCATTTTGTTTACAGGAATTCGTCTGGTACCGAAGGTGCCGAATTGGTTTGGAATTCCAAATAAGTAAAGCAAGAAATCTTACGGAAAATTGTATGCGAAGAGATGCATGAAAAGGTAAGTTTTCTTTACAGGGACTTTAAGATTATAGATTTGATCTATATAATGCGTGAAGCATTTTCAGGTACTAATTCCATTGCATTAGTGAAGTTAGGAAATTGGCTGACTGTTATGGGGGTTTTACGGTAAGTAGACAGTGGGGTTTGGCGGAACCGCCACAAGCCTGCCCACAGTTTTGCTGGGCCTCAGGACGGCGTACAAAGAGGAACTCGAAGCCTCCCCAACCGAAATGCTCTACGGCACAACCATTCGAATCCCCGGAGAATTCGTCGCATCGGAACTTGCACAGACAAACGAAACCAACTTCGTCGCGAGCCAACGCTGGATTTTCAAAGCCATCCGCCCTGTCCCAGTAACCCGGCACACCACAGGGCACCCGTTCATCCACAAGGATCTGCAGACCTGCACCCATGTCTTCAGACGACTCGACAGCATCCGCAAACTTCTCGAAGCGCCCTACACAGGCCCACTCCGCGTTATCCGACGCACGGAATTTAGAACAGTCATCATCGACGTCAATGGCGAGGAGAAAACCGTCTCAACCGACCAAGTCAAACCAGCCTATCTGGAAAGAGCAGAATCGGCCCACACCAACCAACCGGTCCAGCCCCAGCTGCCCACACCACAAGCCGGGACCCCTGCCCAGGAGGCCGCCCAGCTACAGCGCACCCACATAACCACTACACACATCCGCCCCGGCCCGGAGGCAGCGCGCACCCTCACCCCACAGCAGCCTCATTGCAACAGAGAAATCTCACACTCCCAGCGCAACATGCACTGGTCACGGAGAGGGAGGAATCACCTGAAATCCTTCCAAGTAGTTTTCGAACAATTCAATTGCACTATGTTCGTAAGTGATTACAATCCTCTGAAAATCTGTGGTTATTGACCGCATCGTGGATATCAATAAATTCCACCGCCAAGAGAAATCTAAACCAAAATAAGGTTATTAAACTGCGAGACATTAGTTTCCTCTGAACAAAAACGCAAACACTCAAAGTATCTTTATATCGATTTCAGTTCCTTATATCCATTGCCAGTCCTCATCCAACCAATGTAGAAATAACAGAATATTGTATTACTAACTCTCTGCAATTCATTCTGCGTCGTCTGCGATTGCATCAAATTAGTCCTTTTATGACTTTCTAAAGTTCGAAATAATAATTGGAAACTGTTCGCAGTGTTTAAATTATGTACCCTCGATGTAAAGATAAGCGAACGAATAAAACAAAGTACGGGAATTTCAATTGACACATTAAAGAACAGGACAAAAAGCACATAATAAATTCAATAAGGACGATTTGGGAAATATGAGTAGTCTAGTCAATAAACTGGACACGACTATTCGTTTGAACTATCGCACAACATCAAATACTTACATGTCTCGGATGTTCTTCAGTCCCCAAAAGGCCTGACCATGGATGGAAGTAATCCTGTTGAAATTTAAGCTCCTGCTCTTTGCAAACCCCGACGATATTGTTTATTCCCAATCCCCAGAAGGGGTGTTCGAGTTGGGCACAAGAGATGAAAAGAAGAGAAAAGAAATCAAGAAAGTAAAATGTAGTAAGAATAACAGAACATCTGAATGTGCAGAAGGAGGAAGCCGGGAAGATCATTTCTTCTTATTAAGTGCGGCTAAGTGCGAAATGAATGAGCACAGTGATACTGCACCCACCTCCGATGCGCTGCCAACTATGAAGGACACTTCGCCTTGGTGGAAGTCCTCCATTGTCCTAAATGTCTGTTGAATACCATTTAAGCAAATCGATTGGAAAAACCAAAATCAAAGCCAAGAGATTTATCAATCAAGACCCCGATTCCCATAGTTGGTTCCGCCAGTCAAACCAGTGTCCTGTTGAGAGTAAGAGCATAAGGCCACAAATTCATATACACATATCCTTTTCAATTAAACATTAGCCATCCAAATGTCTTCGGATATCTTTGAAAGTGGCGCCGCAGCCTAACATATAATACGACATTATGAGAGCCAATACATTGATGCAAACTGGTGGTGTCGCAAATTATTGAAGTCTGCCAGCGATTAAGGATATCAATTTTAGGGATGATAAAGGATAAATAAAAAAATGAAAAACAGAGAAATGACGTCCAATCAATGGTGCGCCACAATAAGCGATAGATGAAAGGCGTTCGTTAACAAAGATTGATGATGATGTCGCGCTAGACGAATCCGTTCATTTACTCCCGATGATGTTTAATAAGTGTTAAAGTGTATCCAACTCCGACAGTTTTATAGCTTGAGCACAAGACACCCCCAGGACGGCGATCAACATAACGACTAAACCCAAGTGCAACCCTTTCTACACGAATCCGTGATGACACGTTCTCCTTCAATTTATTTAATCCCGACGATATTAAATAAGTGTCATAGGATATCCAACAAAGCCCTCAACCGAAATCAATTGCGGTGATTCAACCAAACAGGCCCTGTGAGTAGGGCGTTAGAATATACTCACGGTGAAATACCACCCCATCAAGTTATAGGCTCCGTGAAATGGTCGAGAGCAATCCCTGACCATCTTTCGGAGCTTTGCTGATGGACCGGTTCGAAAAAAGGTTAGTTTAGGTGGTAGTCGGTCCCAAGGTGAGATACCACCCCTCACGCTGTACATTCCGCGGTATCGTCGGGAGAAATCTTCGACTATGCTTCAGATGTATGGCTGATGCCCCGGACTGACACGGAGATAAGTCATGATGGTACCTCCTGAGGTAAAGAATTCCGAAGGTAAACTAGTTTCCCATTCGGATCTCCGGGGAGACTATGGCAGGGGGAACATCATGCAAATATTCTGATAAATAACCGAACTTTAAGAAATTCATCGTCACATAATCGAGCTCGTTCTCCTGGCTCTGTCGAGCTTCGACTAGTAACGGCATTTTCTAACATCAGGGGCAACGATTTCACTATCTAAACGCCGTCCAGCAATATTTGCAAACAACGAAGCCTGATATATCTTTGCCCTAACCGAGACTCAGGGCTATTCGTGAACTAATTCGACATATCTTCGTTGCTCAGGATACTGCTTACATTCATCTTCGCGCGATCCGATCTGGCTTGCCAGAGGATAGAAGCGTTGGAACCTAATACCTTGGACATGATGCGGTTGAGGGTCGTGCTGAGGAAATCTGTTAAATTTCTTTGTTGTCTTTACCGCTCTCCGAATGTCGATTGGCCGGTGATACTTTTCGAACATCTTTCATGTATTGTCGACTGGATACAGATCAACCAACCGGCTTCTAAAATTGTCGTCCTTGGCGATTTTAACGTACACATCTCCATCTGGTTGGTACATTCTAACAGAACCGACGAGGCTGGGAGGCTGGCGGGCATGTTCGCTGTTAGCCACAACTTGACTCAGCTCATGGAGGAATCTACGCGAATGACGGATGCCCGAGGTGATTATGCGAACACCCTGAATCTGTCTTTGACATCTGAACCTGGAGGTTTCTGCGCCGCTGGGAAACTCAGATCACTGCTTGGTATCTGTTGGCGGTGCATCACGTCGACACGAATTCCCAGGAAAGGCAAAGCAAGCGCCAGCACACAAGTTCCTGGGAAACAACGATCAGCGGCGCACCGATTCCAAAAAGCCACTAAGGAAAGCAGCACCCAGGAAACGAGCGAACGAGAGGACGGCTGCAGACCTATATAAGGCGAGCACATTGGGAGGGCAGCCGGAGTCGCCACAGGAACTTCTCGCCGCACGGTCTTAACGAGACCACAATTATAAAGACAAGAATCAATAAAGATTAACTAATTAGTGGCAGCGTGGTTTTTTATTCGCAAATTGCAGAGAATCGTACTGGGCAAGACATAACGTTCTACTGAGACCAGTGTTCAACATATGAGGGCGTTAAAATATACTCACAGCTAGGCCTGCTTGTCGTAAGAGGCGACTAAAAGCCGAGTGGTAGGTGGGGTCATAACGCCCTGCCGCACAGTGAAATACCACCCGATCAAGCTATAGGCTCCGAGAAATGGTCGGGCGAAATTCCTGAACATCTTTCGGAGCTTAGCTGATGGACCGGTTCGAGAAAAGGTTGGTTTGGGTGGTGCGTCGGTCCCAAGGGGAGATAATACGCCGTCACGCTGTACATTCCGCGGTATTGTCGGGAGAAACTTCGACAATGTTTCGGATGTATGGCTGATGGCCCAGACTGATACGGAGATAAGTCATGATGGTACTGTGGGGAGGACGAAGTCGTGGCGCCAGCATGGGCACAGGGTTCTACTCCGTCCCCACAAACTATTCACTTTCCACTCGTCGTTTGTTCCGCCGCAGCAAACTGTTCACCAAGGATATCCAAAGAATTGGTAGAATTAAAACACACTTGTAATATAATTAATTCGTTTATTCAGATCGCGATATATTCCAAAATGAACTAGGTGTACTTCATTTGTAAAATAATTATATTCGTAAATGCATTACATTGAAAGATGTTCTATAGTAGTTTACTATGTTTTTAGCTTGCGTATGTGGTGTCGAAAATGAACAGTAGTAATGTTATAAATACGCGACTAACTCACAATACAATGCCTCGGAAAATAGAATAAAAACACCATACACGAAACTGTTTCTTTGAGGGTACACTTAATCGAATTAATTACTAAGCGTTAAATTAAAAAGGTAAACTATTAGAACACGACTGGGGGTTATTACTCGACGCGAGTGAACACGTCCCCGTGAGGGCTACGGGGAGCGGGAGAAAAAAAAACCCACCGTCGCGATCAGCGGTTAGAATAAGACTCCGGGTATATACGCGTCCCCGTATGCATCGGGGAGCGGGAGCGGTCACGACCTACGAGGCTGGATGTTGAAAACAGGCTCAATCGAGGGTTGGAATCTGTCTCTTGATTCACCCTCGATTCGGTGGTGGTGAATATCCTCTCAGCTAAGGATATGTTTACCTACCACACGAGAAATGTAAGGTCTCTCTTTGTGGAATGGAAAACCAGATCTCGTAATGAAGATCATGGTGTATGCATGTATGGGTGATCGTACAGATCACAGTGTTTATCGATGCATTTGAGCAAAGGATAAACGAAACCTGAAACGAGGGAAAAAGAACAAAGGGAGAAGCGACCTAAGGCAGCGGCCTGTAATGAGGGTCGGCTAAATAAATAAGCTGTCACTCATTAGGTGTGAAATGCATTTGGGATACATCATACAATTTATATCATATCTTTGGTCGTTGTAAGGGAACGGATTCTTTATTTGCATTTGTTGATGCTATTGAATTCAATCCGGCTGCTATGCGCGGAGTTGATGATTGTTTGGAGATTCAAACAAAGGAGCATCTCGGGTTAAAGTGCTTGCAGCTGTATCAATAGCTGCAAGTCGTTGAGAAGCAAATTAGATGGTTACACAATGACGGTTTGTATAATATCTATCCCAATTGTATATGGTATCTAAGGCAACTCAAGGGTCGTATTCTAGTGTAAGTATTTACACTAAACGAGAATTCGGTTCTAGGTCGTTAATGCAGAGATGCATTGATGCATGCATGAATGCCCTTGTGGGAGAAATTCTTTACAGGAATTTCTAGATAATGCGTTGAAAGCATTAATTGCCCTTGAGAAGGGAAATGTTTCAGGTATGCTGGTGATTGGGATTTTCCTGGCAACCGAAGGTGCCGAATTGGGCTTGGGATTTATGAAGTTTGGAACAGAATTCTTATAGGGAATTTTGAATTCGAATAAATGAATGAAGGTAAGAATTCTCTTCCAGGAGCTTTTAGCTGAATACATTTAATAAACTTAATGCGTGAAGCATTTATAGGTGCTAATGCGATTGCATTAGCAGAAACTTATGAGAGCTGGGTTGTAGTTATGGGAGTTCTTGGGGTGAGTAGACAGTGGGATTTGGCGGAACCGCCACACTACCTTCTGAGATTAAGAAGTTCGAAGGTAAACTAGTTTCCCATTCGAATCTCCGGGGGGACTATGTCAGGGGGAACATCACGCAAATATTTTGATAACCGAACTTTAAGAAATTCGTCATCGTGTAATCAAGTTCGTTCTCGAAACTCTGTCGACGTTCGACTGATAACAGCATTTTGTAATATCAGAAGCATCGGTTTCAGCAATACGAAAACGCCATCCAACAATATGTAAAAAAACGCCTCCCACTAATATTTGCAAACAGCCCACGCTCGACTGGTGACGGCATTTTGTAATATCAGAAGCATCGGTTTCCCCAATGCGAATGTAAACGCCGTCCACCAATATTTGCAAACAGTAAAACCTGATATCTTTGTCTTAACTAAGACCCAGGTCGATTCGTTAATTGATTTGACATATCTTCGTTGCTCAGGATACGGCTTGCATTCGAGATTCCGTTTTAATGGCGGAGTCTGCGTCTTCAAGCGGTGCGATCTGGTTTGCCAAAGGATGGAGGCGTTGGAACTAAATAGCTTGGTCATCAAGTGGTTGAAGGTCGTGCTGAGGAATTCTGTTACATTTTCTTTGTTGTTTTGTTTTACCGCTCCCAGAATGACGATCGAGTTTGTGAAAAACAAGTTGGCAAAAATATTGACTTTTTCACGTTCCTGACGAAACATTTTCCCCTGCCCGTCGGGTGGAAACACAAAGTAGTTAGGCACTGTGCATCTAGTATGTAACGTCACTAAAAATAATCTGGTCAAGTTTCCTCATCACGTGCTATCCACATCGACTAATTGTAAACTAAGGAGTATGTAACTTTTACGTGACACATAAACTAACAATACTACCAACAAGTTAGAAGATCTAATACTTACAACAAATGTAGTACGTCCAATTGGCTGAAGACCATCTCGTCGATTGCTGTGATTGCATTCCTGTCCAAAGAACTGAAAGAACATAATTAAAACCATAATCAGAAGATTTGCCAATTATTTCAACCTCCATTAGCTGCGATATAATATTTATTGTTTTATACGTACATTTCATAAACATTCCCCAGGCGGGGGAAGATTTCGTTTTCTAAAGTTAACAAGTTATCAGTTAAGTTTAGCCACTCCAAACTGGGAACGTCTACCAAGTTGTCCAGTGGAAAATATTGTAATTGATTTGAATTCAAAAACAGCCATTCGAGGGACGTTAATCCGAGCAAAGAACCAACCGGCAATTTTCTGATTTTATTGTAACTCAGTGTCAGTCGTTGCAAATTGAATTGACTATCAAACAGTCCCAAGGCGATCTCTGATATGTTGTCATTCTTTAGGGTACTGTAAGACAGAAATTGAAAACGTTAATCGGTCATTCCGTGTTTCGATATTATTATGATTGAACTCACAGATAGGTCAAGTTGAGTCCGTGCAAGGAATCCTGTTTAAGGGTTATTTTGTTGCCAATGATTAGTAAGCCCGTTGTCTAGTTAAACACACAAGCAATACAAATAATGATACGATTAGAACGCAATGCCAGTATCATTAGCAAAACATAAATTGGCCGACGTTAAAAGTAAAACGATTCATGCATGTGTATGAATTTAACTATTTGTATGATATCATGGTATCCTTTGGTTAATAAAAATTTTATCACAGGACATATAGTCTGTGTTTTAATCTTTGAGTCTGCGAGTTCGAAGCGATTATCCCAGCGATTGTGGGATTTCATAGTAAGTTAACCTCTAAGGTTGAAAAAGCATTCTATCTAGCAATATACGAGGGTTGCCTCTTATGTTTCGGGATTTGGCAACCCTAGTGTTACAATCCGGCAATTGACAGCTCTGTCGTAAAGTTGGACATTTTTGAGGTTATACGCACTCAGAACGTTTTGACATACGAGCGCTATTTGTGTTGTTTACAGTAATTAAAAGATTCATCTCGGCCCAAAAATGGAATTAAATCGTCAACATTTTCGTGCGATTATTTTTTACAACTTTCGGCGTGGATTAACTCAGCAACAGTGCATGGATGAACTTAATTCAATTTTTGGCGATGAAGCTCCATCAAGGACCAGTGTTTATCGATGGTATGGTGAATTCAATCGTGGTCGTAGTTCACTCCAAGATGAATTTCGTGAAGGTCGTCCAAAATCAGTTGTTGTTCCGAAAACCATTGATGCTGTGCGCGAACTGATATTGGAAGATCGTCATGTGACCTATCGTGAGATTGAGACAACCTTAGGCGTTAGTGGGACCAGCATACATTCAATATTGCATAAACATTTGACTGTCAAAAAAATTTGTTCGCGTTGGATCCCACACAATTTGTCAATCGCCCAAAAAAAGGCTCGTGTCAATTGGTCGAAAGAAATGCTCAAAAAATACGGTCGCGGTGCTTCGAAACACGTCTATGACATCGTGACAGGTGATGAATCGTGGATTTACGCGTATGAGCCCGAAAGTAAACAGCAGTCGACTGTCTGGGTGTTTCAAGATGAGCCAAATCCAACAAAAGTTGTTCGCGCACGAAGCACTTCCAAGCAAATGGTCGCCTGTTTTTTCGGAAAAACTGGACATGTCGCAACCGTACCACTAGAACAACGCAGAACAGTCAATTCTGAGTGGTACACAACCATTTGTTTGCCAGTTGTCTTCCAAGAAATCAGGAAAACCAACCGCCGAAGACGGATCACTCTTCACCACGACAATGCGAGCTCTCACACATCGGCTGCGACAACTGCATTTTTGAGCACCCAAAACATCGATTTGATGGGTCCTCCGCCGTATAGTCCTGACTTGGCACCGAATGACTTCTTTTTATTCCCGTACGTAAAAAACAAACTGAGAGGTCAACGTTTTTCGACACCTGAAGAAGCGGTTGCTGCATTCAGAATGCATGTGTTGGAGATACCTCAATCAGAGTGGCAAAAGTGCTTCGACAATAGGTTCAAACGCATGCAAAAGTGTTTAGATCTTCATGGGGAATATTTTGAAAAACAATAAAGTGATTTTCGATGATCAATATTTGTTTTTGTTCTCTAATCCCGAAATATAAAAGGCAACTCTCGTATAATGTAAAGGGTGTATGATGAAAACACTAAATAAAATGCGAGTTTTTATCTGATATCAATAATTAGCTTTTTATTCGATGGGAAATAAAATATAGGACAAATACTCGCCGTGGCTCCGGAGGTAGACGCCATTGTATTTGTCTATATTTTTGATGACCTGGCGGCATAAATGCTCATTTCATTTTTTTTTTTTCATTTCTGCAACATTCTTTATTTCCACTTTATATTCTTAAATTTAGGATAATAAAAAAAAAAGCTTAAATACTAGCTTGATTATCTTATATAATCTCTCGCTCTAAGCTAAACGTAATATGACTACTGTCGTACAGTTTGCCTTTCGGCGACAGAACTTTGTTTGTCGATTATATTATATTAATTGAAATGACAAAGACAAACTAAAGAAAAACTTTGTGCCAATTTTTGTGTTTTTTAACTTAAAATTTAACTTGCATCTAACTTTTTTTTCATATAATACTTAACATAATCCTTATTCTATCCTTACACTAGCTTTGTTCCACCAGAGGCGTTCCTTGATTTGGACACGAAAGGGCTTACACCGTATAGATCCGGAATTCCGCTGATCTATCATGTAAGTAGATCATCCGAAGACGGGTGATTGTGATACGACCGGGAAGTAACGCGCACTGAAGAAGATATGTGCGGTTTGTAAGTTTGTGGTGCCGATCATGGGCACAGATTCACTTAATCCCCAACGTATAATTTCGACGATGTCCAAAAGCAAATGAAAACGCACTGAATTAATTTTAATGTTTCTTTAATCGATCTTCTGATTTTTATATTTTTACAGCAATGTGTTGATACAGAGATAAAAGTTTCATTGATTCTATTAATAATACAAAGTTACTTTCAACATTCAAAAAGTCGTTTACACAGGTAATTGTAACATTTAAGATTTTATTCCTATTCGGTACAATGTTGTGGAATAAACGGAAAAACTTGCCACCAACAGTCAATAGGCAGGGTGAAACGCTGAGATCTACCTAAAGTTTTACCTTTACACACAAATTATTCACACATTGAACTCTACTCGGTTAGATAATCCCCATTGTTATATCTTGTTGAGGTCGGAATTCAGTGTATTAAGCATAACCTGCTGATTAGTATTGACGTTCGAAGAATTAGGTCGGGAATGTTCGTATGAGTATGAGAAACTCAATGTAGTATCATCACCAAACGAATGGATTGGGTTGCGAGTAATGAACAAGAGATTATTTATAAAGATCAAAAAGAGAGTTGGTGAGAGTACAGAACCTTGGGGAACTCCTGCATTAATTTGATGGGAGGCAGATTTGATACCATCAAGAACCACTTGAATTGAAGGAAAGAAAGTTCACTCCGTATGAATATAATATAATAAAAAAAAAAACTGGATGCCAAACTCTGTCGAAGGCTTTTGAAATATCCAATGCGACTACCTTGCTTTCACCGAGGTAGTGGATGGAATGGCTCCACTTTTCGGTAAGGTAAGCCATCAGATCTCCCGTGGACCTGTTGTTACGAAAGCCATATTGGCGATCATTGAGGAGGTCATTTGATTCCAGATATTTCGAAAGTTGACCGTTAATCAGTAATTCCATTACCTTGGAGAGAATAGAAGTTAAAGCTATGGGTCGAGAAGAAGAGAGGGATGATTTGTCACCTTTTTTGGGAATTGGCTGAATGTTCGCTGACTTCCATCTATTTGGGAAACGGCCAGTAGAATAAGACAAATGCAAGAGTTTCCGCAGTGGTTATAAGATATATCTTCGCTACAGAAAGATCAAAGGCCAACGCCGACGAGCGTATAGTTAAATACAAAAATTATAACCACTCAGAAATTTTAGGAGAAAAAAACAGAAAGGAAATTTTTTTACTTTTTTTTTATTAGACTTCTCTCGGGAGAGGCGAACCTATAGCGCCGAATGGGCGCCCCGAAATGCCACCAAATAACTGTTGCAGTTCTTTTTGAACAGTTGCAGGTTGTAACGCTCCGGGAACACTCGCATGGGAAGGGAGTTCCACAGCTTCCCCGCTCTGTAACGGAACGAGTTCTGATGCAGGGAGGTTCGCGCCGTCGGGAGACGAATCGCAAACGAGTGCGATCCGTCGGATGGTCTTGTGGAGCGCATATAAGTCGAACTGCGTGGAACAATACCACGAATGTCCGAAGAACAGTACTCGGGATAATATCTGTAAAACAGAGAGAGGTCGGCTACGCGCCTTCCATGTGATAGCGACTGTAGTCCCGACGTCAGCGTCGAGTCCCCGATTAGGCGGATCGCTCGTCTCTGTACGCTCTCAAGTGGGTTGAGGGTATGTTTAGGAGCCACGCTCCAAACATGAGAGCAATATTCGATCGCGGGTCTAATTTGGGATTTATATAGGAGAAGAAGTTGGGCCGGAGTAAAATATTTCTTGGCTCTAAAAAGATAGCTCAGTTTTCCTGAGGCTGACCTGGCGATGCTCGACACGTGCTTATGCCATGATACATTCCCACAGACTGTGACGCCGAGCAATTTCAAACTTTCTCCAGCCTCGAGGGCCCGGCCATTCATCATCAGCTGTGGAACCGATGATCCACTTTTCTTTGTGAATGTTGTGTATTGTGTCTTCGCTGCATTGAAGTCGACGAGATTGGCCCTTCCCCACTGCAGGACCCTATCTAGATCCTGATCCAGAGAGTCAGTCTGTCTACATCTCAGCTGATGCGACGCAGATGCACCAATCGACCGAACACTCGAAAAGGAGGAAACAAGCGTACTATCATACGCAAAACTGAACACTTTGTTGTCCGTTGTCTCCAACAAATCATTTATGTGAAGCAAGAACAAGGTTGGAGCCAAAATAGAACCTTGGGGCACCCCCGAATTAACAGGATACACATCCGAACACTCGCCGTCCACAACAACCCGGATCGATCGATTCTCAAGGAAGCTTTTCGTCCAGTCCCAAAGCTGTTGGGAAAGTCTATATGAACGGAGTTGGCTAAGCAATGCCCCGTGATAGACGCGGTCAAAAGCCTTGGAGATATCCAATGCGACCGCCCTTGACTCACCATGCTGTTCAATCGCAGATGCTCATATATCAGTTATAAGTGTCAAAAGGTCTCCCGTGGACCGCCTGCCACGGAATCGGTATTGACGGTCATTCAGAAGTCCGTTGCACTCCAAATACTTAACTAACTCTGTATTGATGACTTTTTCCATCACCTTAGACAAAATAGACAGTAATGCTATCGGACGGTAATTTTGTGGGAGACACTTTTTTCCCGTCTTTGGGATTGGCTGAACTCGAGCGATTTTCCAGCAGGCAGGAAAGGTCTTCCGTGCACAAGATAAGCAGAAGAGTCTGCCAAGAACCGGCGATAGTTCTGGAGCACAGTTCTTAAGGACTATTGCTGGTATTCCGTCCGGGCCGGCTGCCTTCCTACAATCCAGTTCACGTAGAATGCGTTGAATAGTGCGCGGACGAAATCTCACATCCCACATGGAAGACAGTACCGGCGCGATCACAGGTGGCTCCAAAAGGCCGGGATCGAGGTTTGAATTCGCGGAAAATAAACTCGCTAACACATCAGCCTTATCCTTTGAATTCGTGACTAACGTCCCGCTGTCACTCACCAACGAAGGGAAAGCGGAGGATGCGAAGTTACCGCTGACAGCCTTTGCCATTGACCAGAAGGAGCGCGAACCAGTTGGGCACCGAAGGAGCTTATTGATCACCCTGTCGTTGTGAGCTTTCTTCGCGGTATCAATCGCCTGGTTGCACACGTTTCTTATTCTAACAAATTTCGTTCTGTTAACATCGGTGGGATTGGAGCGCCATTGCATAAAAGCTCTATTTTTTGCAGCGGTAATCTGCTCGCATTGTTTATCAAACCAAGGTTTATCAGACGAACTTCGTTTGATGGAATGAGGAATATACATCTCCATCCCCAGAAGAATAATCTCTGATACCGACTCCGCACAAGCGTTAACATCGGAGTCTCCAAAGCACACCTCCGACCATGGAAAGGATGAGAAGAAATCTCGCAAATTGTCCCAGTTAGCAGCCCCATACTTCCATACATGGCGAAGCTGCCTAGGCCGGTTATTCGATTGGTGTCCAAGTGCTTGCGCGACAGATACCAAGCAGTGATCTGAGTTTCCCAGTGGCGCAGAAGCCTCTACGGTATAAACACTCGGTTCGGATGTCAAAAACAGATCCAGGGTGTTCGCACAATCGCCTCGGGCATCCGGAACCCGCGTCGGCTTCTCCACGAGTTGAGTCAAGTTGTGGCTTACAGCAAACATTCCGCCAGCCTCCCAGCCTCCCAGCCTCGTCGGTTCTGTTATAATGTGCCAACCAGCCGGAATTGTGCACATTAAAACACCAAGGACAACCATTTCTGAAGCTGGGTAGTTGATCTGTATTCAGTCGACGGTATGTGAAAGATGTTCGAAAAATGTCACCGGTCGATCGTCATTCGGGGAGCGGTAAAGACAACAAACAAATTTAACGGAATTCCTCAGCACGACCCTCAACCATATGATGTCCATATTATTGGGTTCCAACGCCTCCATCCTCTGGCAAGGCTGATCGGACCGCGCGAAGACGCAGACTCCACCCTTAAAACGGAATCTCGAATGTAAGTCGTATCCTGAGCAACGAAGATATGTTGAATCATAAATACACTTCAGTGAAAAAGTAACATCTAGTGCACCAATAACAACGATAACTCATTTCAGTGAGTAAATTAATGAAAATCAAAACTCTGAGGGAAAAGGCATCGCGCTTTACTACCAATGTATTGAGGAAAAACACAAAACCCGACAGTTCAACGGAAGAAAGTGAGGAAGAGAACCAGGACATAAACACAGGAATGGAGGCCCCCAACGAAAAAGTAGATTACTCGACCCAGCATCTACAGGTGCTGGTCAATATAGTAACTCAACAGTCACAGGAACTGGAAAAACTTAAGCCCAAGTCTATAATAAAACTGAAGAAGCATCAGGATCTGGTATACAAATATGAAGTACCAGAAGATATAAACCTAGAAACCTTCAAGTCTCTGCCAACTTTTAATGGAAATCAGAAGGAATATATCACGTGGAGGAAAACAGTGATGAACACAATGAGAGCCTGTGAGGCACACAAAGCTCACGTCAAATATTATGAAGCCCTGACCATCGTGAGAAACAAAATAATTGGCGACGCCTCACTGGTAGTAGTGAACAACAATACAGAATTCAATCTGGATGCAATATTGGACCGATTGGACTTCACATACGGCGACAATCGACCGTTGTACGTACTACGGAAAGTCATGGCACGCTTCGAACATGGTTCGAAAAATCTGGCAAGGTACTATGACGAAGTCAACAGGTCACTAAACTTGATTATCGCAAAGATCCAGATGGAGTATAAGCACGACGAAATAAAGAAAGCATTCATACATGAAGCAGAGCAGGAAGCTGTAAGAATATTCTCTAACAGACTTAACAACCATACAGCTAGACAAACATTATATGCACACAAAAAAAAGAACCCAGAGACACAATGAGGGACACATTTGTCCTCGTCTCGTTTAATTCGGCCTCCCGCCCTGTTGCGGATTCACTGGACGCAACCAGCGAATTCGCAATGGAATGCAGCCATTCACAATAACAAATGTCAGCAAACAGCTGACATGAATATTTAAATTTTGAGCTGTAGTTGATATCACTCTCTTGGATTTTTAGCTGTTGGCGATTAGTTCGCAACCATTTTTAAGCTGTATATATCAAAGGAATCAAAATCAATAAACATTATTTTATAACATTACAAGGACCTCGAGTTGTGTATCTAGTTTGGAGACTTATTCTTGGGGTTACAACGGTTAACCCATAGGTAATCTGTTTTCTATTCAATTTAATTTATATCAGTTGATTCCAGCGGAGAGCATATTGTTCCAGACAACTTTCCCACGGAACCAACATCACTGCACGCCAGGAGACACCATTGTTCCTGACGTCATCCCAACGGCCCACCAAAAGATACAGTTGTTGGTGGACATTACGTTCGACGTGTGTGGAACGCAGAGATTCGCAGTACGCAAGAATTTACGTGTTGGCCGATCGATTGGCAATACATTTAGGCATGTAGAACTCACATATTCGCAGTACGCAAGAAGCACGTGTTGACCGATCGATTGCCAATACACGCCCCTTTTTTGACACAGTAAAAGAGTAAAAGGCAAAATCTACGATCCTCGGAACAAATATGGAATTCAATGCAATCGCTTCTAAATGTTTGAATTATTTATTGAAGATATGATTAGTAAGGTTTTACGTTGATGTAATAAACAACATTTAATGGAGAGAACTCTGTAAAATAAAAGACTAAATAAAATAAATTTGTTACGGACCTACCTAGCGTCCAGGTCCCCCCTAACATCCACAAATCCCCTTTCGTAAGTTTCTCCTCTCTACCTCTAAAAGGAGAACAACTCGCCAAGTAGCAAATTTGCATAAACTACTTTGTGCAAATTCTACTTGGTAGAGAAAAAAATAATAAAACGGCGTTGGCGCCAGATAAAAAATAAAACGTCAACGGCAAATAAAAATATATTTGACATTCGACGTGAAGCTTCGAAACATTACGCACGAGCATTCGCAATTTAAAAGTCAAGAACGACACGTTATCAAAATAAGTCGTACAGGAAGTATTATATTGTAGCGAGCTTAGGGTTCGCTGGATTAATTATTTTGAATAAATAAGAGCCGTTAAATCGATTCTGAATTAATGTGACACTTTATTAGTCCGTTAATAACAACCGTTACTTTTTACCGTACACATAACGATTTCTTCGCATATCGCTTCCGTGATTATCGCGTATTTTACTTCTTCACTGCTTACTCATTACTTATTACTTCCGCACTTACGGCTTGCTTCACTTTCTACTTCTTAATCCTCTCCACGATCTGTGTGCGACGTATTTATACCGTTCCCTCATTCTGATTCGGCGTTTCGTTTCCGTCCGTTCCATAATCTCGACTTTTCTATTCCAGTTTTCCAGTACTTCCTAAAATAATCTAGTACTTTGTTTCGGACTTTCTCGAAGATTCCAGTACTGATTGTCATATGCGTCACAATATGGAGAAAAATTGACTGAACAGGAAGGGAAAGCCGCCACTACAGCTGAACAGGGGACCATTACTTCAACGCCCCTTCCACCCAATCGCCGAACAACCAGCAACCAACCAATCAAGCAACACAGCGACCATTCAACGGTCGACTAAATCCATGTAAGTCCATTCAGATTCAGGATTAGAATGGAGGAACCCATCGCCGCTATGCTGGGTGCGGAAAAAGTTGTGGACCTAGTCTAAGCTAATGTGTAAGTCTACAGTGGCCAGAAAGGGCCTAACGCAGAGAGGGAACTACATAGTTTCCTCGAAAGCTGTGATAGGACGCTAGATTGCTTATCAGAGGAGGAGGAAAAAATTTTCCTGCGGTGGTTGCCCATGAAATTAACTGGGAAAGCTCGCCGCATGTTCAAAGAACAACTCCCAACTTTCAAGGAGTTTGAACAGCGACTCCGAAGCACGCTACTACCACACGCGTCATACGAAGAGTTACACTCGAAACTCTGGCGTATGCGACAATCCCGCGAAGAGGATGTCGCCGATTTCGCCCACTGCATAACGCAAGCAGGCTCCTCGATAGTATAGTGGTTAGTATACCCGCCTGTCACCCGGGAGACCGGGGTTCGATTCCCCGTCGGGGAGCCTCTGGCGCAAGACTAATGACCTTGCCCAGAAAAAATAAATCATTATGGAAAATTTAACAAGCCTCAGGACTTGCTAAATAAGGCCAAGACCGGTTCCCGGTTGTAGTGCCGATGATGATGATAACGCAAGCAGTAACTGTCTGCAATGAAGCGGCAAAACGTAAGTATGGGGGTACAAATAGCATAGGGTTCACCTTCCAGACCGAAAGATTAGCAAAATCGGTTCTGATGGTAGGAATCAGGAACGACCAACTGAGGCATCTGATAGTACAATCAGAAAAAGACTCTTTAGATAGGATAATTGATAGGGTTCTCGAGTTAGAACAAACCGAGAATGAAATGAGAATCGAGAGTGTATGGCATGAAATACCAACGAGGTATTATGCCCAGTCACCTGCACCTGAAAGGATCGACACATACCATGCCCCCGTTTCACCAAATAGGCAACCAATCCTAAGAAATAACCCATTTTACTATTGGGAGGATGAACAAGATCCCCCAGAAGAAATAAATAGGGTTTTAGATAGAACCTACGGGGATAATCGACCAAACCCCCAGGAATCGAGGCAAAGGCAGAATAGGCCTATAAACGATGCGCCCCGGGTAATAGGGACACAGAATAGGAACTCTAACACTAGATTCCCAGAACGATCTCACCACGTTACACGCCCACAATCTGGGAAAAGGTTTAGGTCAGAAACACCACCACACACTTCTAGAAGACCAACGGGGTCTAAACCAAAGAAGCCCGAGGTACCACGACACCTTCAAAGAGGCGGAGGTGATTATCTTAGTGACTCCGTTAGTCAAGGTAGGGACAAGCGTACACCAAACACATGGGTTACACGCATTACTTGCAGCTTCTGCAAGAGGAAAGGGCATGTATACGACGAATGCCTTCGACGCCGAAACACACCAAAGTGTACAAAGTGTGATCGATATGGGCACGATGTCCAGGATTGTCGCACACTAAGTACACAAAGGAAGGCGTATAATCCCGAACCCACACCAAGGTCACAGAACCAACAACAGTCACCCAGGAACACCTCAAATCAAGGGCAGGTACGACCATCCACTTCGAAACAAGCAACGGCATCGAATCGTAGAGTGTACAGCATTCGATGTTGTTGTGAGTTTTGTGGCCGAAAGGGTCACACGTGGGACGAGTGTCGTATCAAGGCAAGGTGGATAAAACCACAAAAGCCAACAGACACACCCAATGTGGTTAAGTTTGCACTTAGCGACCACACCCCACTGACCTGGACGGTCAATACAGAATGGCAAACAGTCGAAGGAAGAAAAAATTCAAAGGATAATAAACAGTCACGCGACAAAGGCGGTGAACAGACTCGAGCCAAGAGTAGTACTAGTTCGAGCAGTACGGAACACTCGGAGGCTCGAAAAATAAAACAACGCCAAAACCGATTACAACGCCATCGACCCGAATCGAACCGTAGCCAGTCGAACTCAACCACTACGGACGCGTCAGAGACGCCAAAAAAGGGACATAGGCGACAGAAGAACGGAGAATGGTGCACATTTTGCAAGCGACACAACCATACGACGACAGTGTACCGGCAAAAAGCAAAATGGGAGAAGTCGGAAAACTCCCAGAGGTCGGGCCGGAATTCCCCAACCCGACCGAATTAAAGCCACCAACAAAAGAAAACTGTTCACAACTACCAACAAAAGTTCCAATAGTCCAGCTCCCATTAGACGTCGGATGTAGAAACACTACACGTCTAATAGTGGACCCAGGTGCAGAGATCAGCCTTCTTAAGCTGAAGGCACTCCAAAATGGAAAAGCACTGAATACCAAAAAGGCCACTACTCTCCAAACGATTTTTGGAAAGGGAAAGTCTAGGGGCTTTTGTAAGGGAATATTCAAACTGCCCCAACCAATCTCCTGTAACTTACAGGTAATGGACTCCCTACCGGGATTGTCAGCAGATGGGTTGTTAGGAAACGACTTCCTGGCTATGAATTGTAAAGTCAACGGACCTGGGAATTGTTTGGAATTCTCCCAAACCAATATAAATCCGTTAAGTTTTTCCGTTGAATTTACAAAAGATAGGAAGCGGATGCCAGGACATAAGGCAACCAGTCGGGAACCCGTACCAAGGGGATCCATAGAGGTCCAGACCGCAGCCGGAAGTACACCGGATACCCTACCCAAACAGGGGAAAGGGGGCCAAAAATTGTCAGGCTCCAAGCATCCCAACCCCACATTAATAGCTGACAAACCAAAGAAAGCTAACAAAGAAGTAGCAGTGGTGGAACACTCATTGCCAAATGCTTCGGAGGTAGACATACAACGATACACAGTGGCCGAGTGCGGACGTGTTTTCGGTTCGGCGAGCGAGTTGAATGAAAAAAGTTGCTTCTATGAGTCGCGAGTGGCTGAAGTGTTATAAAAAGACTATTTATAAACAAATAAATTAGAGTGATAGAAACGGTCAAAGTAAATATAAATAAATAGAATAAAATAAAAGAGAACGAAGCCACGTGTTGTGACAGTCAAAACGAAGAACAAGTTTAATACAAAAAGTGTGTGAGTAACACGTTAACGGTGTTTACGTGTGAGTGCGCGAACATTGTGAGTGTGTGCGCGAGGCCACAATCTGTTTGTCCTTCACGCAAAAAAAAAGAATACTTTCCATAATACGGACGTAGATCCAAAAACAAAAAAACAATAAAAAAAGTGAGAACACGCGGTCCAAAATGGTAAATCGGAGAAGGCAAAATACGGACCTAAACCGAAAGGTTAAACGCGTTAAAACAAATGAAAATAAGAATACAGACACGTCGATTGTAACCAGCCATGACAAAGACAACAGCCAGGAGCTGGAAACCAATTCAAAGAACTAGCTGTCAGCGACACAAATGCAGACGCTAGCAATCAAATCGAGGTCCTCAACAGACTCATCCATGAGATTAGTCGTAAAAAAGAAGAACTGGATAGACAAATGGAGGAAGTTGTTAAACTAAAAAACAACCTGTCCCAGAACGAGCGAAAACCGAAAATGGTAGAACAACAACAGCAAGAACAAAGACAACAGCAACTCACGAAGGCAAAGAAAACACGACAAGATAAGGAAATTCAACAGCAGGAATCACATCAACAACAACAGCAGGAACCACACCAACAGCAGGAATCACACCGGCAGCAGGACACATCTCAGCAGGTGCCAGTCAAAAAAAGGGAGAAAGTACCTCCTATCTACATTAGCTACATGGAGACAAAGGATCTCATAAAATTGGGTGAGTTGACATGCAAAACTTTTAAAACAAAACGAATAAATAATTTTAAGATAAGTTTAACATGCGAGGATTTGGAAGAGTATAACAAAATTAAATCGGCATTAGGGAAATCGAAAAGCAACTGACAGATATCTTCATAATGACGAAATTGATCATTATCTTTCGACGATGAACAACATTGTTACTAATACAATGAATCGTTCTATCCCAAAAGTGTCTCACATGGAGAGCCATACAAACCGGTACAGAAACGCAACGATCGACGAGCTGTATCGGCAAAAGAGTATTCTGCTCTCTAAGTTAAAACTGCTCTAGAGACAATTCAGCGATCCAAATAGCTAGGAAATAAAAACAATTAAGTCATTAATTAAAAATCTTCAAAAACTGATCCGTGACAACTATAGATCAGTAATTAATGAAGACTGGAACAAGAGAATTCAAGCCATTAAAGCTAGTGGACCGAATATGTTCCCACAAATAAATAAAGTCTTTCGAAGGAAAAATTATAATGACACCCCATGTCTGCGAGTTCCACGGACTCCCGAGAATTGTCAAACTCTGCTGAACGCAGGACTTACCCTGGAACACATCAACTCTAACGAAGAGTTCATAATAGTTGAGGATCCGCAAAAAAAGGCGAACTCAATTGGCGCTTGTTTCGAAGCAGTGTATAGATTGAACGAATCGGCTCATTCTAACCTTGACCTGGAAAATAGGGCTCTCCAAAAACAAATTTCGCTACGCAATGAACTTAACAATTGGCGTCTCTTAAGTCGAAGTTTCACTATCTTTAGTGAAACTAATAGAGCGGATTCCCCTCTTAGAGAGCTAAACACTAACATATTTGTACACAAAGATGAACTGACGGACATTCTTAGATCGATTAAGAACAAAAAATCGTCTGGAATAGATAGTATTCCAAACATTGTTCTAAAGCATTTACTTCTTGAAGTAGTGAAGGTTTACACTATTTTGTTCAATAACGCTCTAAATAATGCATATTATCCAACCCAATGGAAATCTGCAGTAGTCCATCCCATCCCCAAAAAGGGCAAGGACAAGAGCAATCCAGCCAATCTTCGCTCGAATAGTTTGCTTCCGAACATCAGTAAGGTATTCGAGAAAAGTATAAATAAAGCATTGACTAACTGGTGTGAGGAAAATAGTATTATTCCAAACAATCAGTTTGGTTTCCGTTCGCAACATGACACAGTTCATGCTGCGACAAAACTTGTTTCCGACATACAATGGAACAAGGCGAAGCGACAATGCACAGGGGCATGTTTGGTTGACTTTGAAAAGGCTTTCGACACCGTATGGCTAGAAGGTCTGGTATATAAGTTATCAAATCTAGGTATGCCTGAATATTTATTATACATTATCTACGATATGATAATGGGTAAACAATTTGTAGTGAAATGTGGAGATATAATCTCTAACAAGACTTTCCACATCAAAAACGGTCTACAACAGGGAGCAGTGTATTCTCCCATTTTATTTAACATTTACACTAGTGGTCTAGTGGGTTCTCTCAACCATGCAATTGCGTATGCCGACGACATTGTGCTGTATAGATCTGGAGAAAAGATTGATTTCAACAAAATCAAACGTTTTTGCGACGACTGGAAATTAAAAATAAATTTCCAGAAAACTTTCCTTTTCAGAACGCCACTGTCCAGTGCATCAAGGGATACAAAACGGAATTGGAAAACATTTTCTATTGCAGGAAGTAATAATATTCCCCTACAAGTAAAAACTGTAGTCAGATACCTTGGAATCTGGCTTGATCAGTATCTTTACTTTGATAAGCACACTGCAGCTGCTCTTATAGCAGCTAAAAACGCATATGCAATGACACGAAGAATCTTCCGTAGTAGTCTGCTGGACCCCAAGGTGAAAATAATTTCATACTCAGCATTCATCCGACCAATATTGGTGTATGGCTGCCCGGTATGGTACAACATATCCCCATTTTACATGGAGAAGTTTCGGGTGTTCGAGAGGCAGTGTTTGCGTTCCTGCCTCGGAATGTACAGAACCCCAGAGTCGCAGTATAAGAAATACTACCCCAATAAAGTTCTGTACGACAAATCAGGACTAAACAGAATCGATAACTTCATTATTAAGATTATTCGTGGTCACACAACAAGGGCAATGTGCAGTGAAAATGATCTTATAGCGGGAGCATTCTATCCCAATGATATGTATATGGAGAGTACTCTCCAGAATGGGTTTGTGGGGCTTTTCAGGGCCCGAAGAGCCATGCATCGCTCGATCCGCACCATTCCCAGCGATGCGACTTACCTTGAAGTCGAATCTTCAGCAAGGTTACGCAACCTTGCTACGGCATTAACCGCCAACCAATTCGCTGGAATTAATTCGGTTATCCCCAAGGATAACCGACATAAATATATATTAGGCAGCTTACCTTTTTTGGGTGCTTTTCCAAACCTCTTCCCCACGGTCATTCCTAAAAGCATAATTCACGACAAGATTATCATCTTGCCATGACATCAATTCATCAACCGAGCTTCCGCGACCGAACAATGGATGGCACATATCCACCAACACACGCTGATCTTTCCGTGTGTTATTTTCGTACCCATTCATTGACCTAGCATTATTTCGGGTTGCTTGCACAGCTGCAAGCCAGATTTCCAACGGCATGTCTACGATCTATCTTTCCTTACGTAAAGAAGATCAAATCAAACATTGGCCTTTCAGGCGCGCATATTTTGCTTGGATCTAAGCATAACAGATTTTATGATCCGTTGCCGTTTCTTGGAACTATCACCAGCATCGGTCATGGCCACCAATTTTAGTTTACACAAAGTAAACATTCAAGCGGATACTTTCGCCTGACAGTGCCTTTCAACGGGATTAACACATCCCTAACATAACATGCATCGAATCACCAGACCGAAATTTGTTTATGCTAGATGATCTAACAACGGCCATGCCCAATGTTCGATACATTTTTCCAAGATAGATTTCTGCCTTCGGCAAGGGTTTTATTGACTCACGTCAATCAAGAATCTATCCCTTGCGGATGGCGGCAGTTTATCTTGCCCAAACATGTAGCAGTGGATTCGATCTGCTACATGAGTTTTTTTCTTTTCCTTTTCGTTTGGACCTTCGCCATTGGCGGCGAATCCTTTAGTTTTTTTTTTTTTTTGGTTTTCTTCGGATGTCTGTAAAGAGACATTCCACTTGGAGTCAGATTGCAGCCATCACCGCGGTCGGTCAAGCTATCTACCAGTCCCTAGGATTAATCCCGCAAAGGTGTAAGTGCGCCAACGATCGAGTGTACTTTTGTAAAAACTCAGTGTTCGAATTACCTAGAATAATTTTTAACAGTTCGTAAATAGTCAGTGTTTGAATTACCCGGAACAATTGTTAACAGTTTGTAAAAACTCGCGTGTTTGAAGTACCATAATTTGTACATCGGTGCGCAGAACAATTCTTAACAGTTTGTAAATACTCGAGTGTTCGAATTATCATAAATTTTAAGACAGTGTCCAGAACAAAACAGAATACTAACTGTGAATAAAAGTTAAACATTACATCTGTAACCTGAATTGTGTTTTATTCCTCGAACAATCGTTGGGTGTAAAAGGAAATAAGTGTCCGTGTTTTGGCATCTCGACTTTTACCCCACAGGTTCATTCCCCCAGAAGCATTCCCTTTCTTGGATAAAAAAGGACTTATCCAAGACAAACGCGGGGTCCCTATTATTTACCACGCTTTCCGTGGTGCCAGGGATAAACGAATTCTACACGATAACGATATCTATAATTTTCCAGAGCGCCTGCGTTTTAGTATGGTGATCGGTGAAAGAGATAAATTAATAAAGTATCGATCCCATCCCAACTGGTGGTGGATCACTAATGAAGAAAGGACTACACGTCCCCAAACATAGTATGCCTCTTAGGCGCACCGCTTTCCTTCCCCCTATCCCCAACTCCCAATTATTTTTATTTTATTTTTATTTTCGTTTTTAATTTGATTTTAATTTTTTAGGTTTTTATTTTTATTTGTATTCCTTGTTTATGTTTGTCCGTTTTGTTTCATTATTTTATTTTTTATTTTTTGCGTGTCAACTCCCTATATATGTAATTAAAAAAAAATAAATAGTACATGTTGTAGGAAAAAAAATAGAATACATTTAAAAAAGAAAACATATCCATTATTGTGACATGTTATAAAAACAGTTATTGTACGCCGAAAGGCATAAAAAAAAATAATATTGTATAATTCAGAGTGCTTGCGAAGAGCCAGTAAGTTAATGTAAGATTGATATTTGTAAAATAGAAATTAACATTTAGTCTTAAGAAAAATATGTAATTAATTTGTTAAATAAATGTGGATATAAAACAAAAAAAAAAAGCTTCGGAGGTAGAAATTGTTCTGAACAAACCGGCGATAATACCGGCACGTTCACGAAAACTGCTGAGACTTCCCATAGAAATTCGGGAAGAGGTAATTATAGTACCTAAACCAATGCAATCAGGGATTTTCATATCCAATTGTATTGGGAAAGCGAAGACTGCCCAAGTAGAGGTGCACCCAGTCGCCGAACAACCAGCAACCAACCAATCAAGCAACACAGCGACCGCTCAACGGTCGACTAAACCCATGTAAGTCCATTCACTTACATTTAAATATATTCAAATTTCTCATATATAAATATATTAACTACATTTAAATATATTATCAAATTGCTGTTAACGAAAACCATAACAAATTTATAGAAGACTTATAATCTGTAAAAGAAAATAAGACCGCGGAATAAATAAAATAAATATAGAAATATTTGCGGAATGTTTTCGTGCTTTCTACGCTTACCAAGGAGGATCCCGGCGGTAATGATTCGAAGGCCACCATCCTGGGACTATAAGAGGTAATCCAGCATATTAATTAAAAAAGCTAACCCTACAGAAGAAGAATTCGCACTAGTGTCCTATAACTTTATATTCAATCAACACAAACATTGCAAAAACCACTTTAAATTAGACTTAGAGATTAGTGGTGTTACCAAAATGGGCTCAATAGCTATAACCTCAAGGTTGCTACAATAGTCTTTCTGAGGCTATGACCGTGAAGCCACATTCTTTAAATGCTTCTGCCAATGATGTCACTTAGAGCAACTGTCGTCAAAATTAAATGAAATAAACATTATTGTACATTCCAAGTACCTATAAACGATGAGTAATATTCATTTTTATTTAGTTCTATTGTTATCCCTGCTACCTAATATTTTTGTAGCAGGCCATTTTAGACAATGCTCGATCTAAGCACGACCCTCATTGCATTTGGTTGACAGCTGCCCTCGAATCGGGCGACAAACCAATGTCACCGAGTTTCATTTTCTGCAGAAATTATTTACATTACCATGCAGGGTATCTGAATAATTTAATTTTTGTTATCCTTTTCTCTACACAAAATTCTAAGGCCAGTATAAATGTTGTCAGTCTACTAATCCTTCCAACACCTCGATACCAAACCCAGACTATAAGGTCAGGAAAGGCACAGTAGACTGGATTCGGCTATTAATTTCAGGCTCATAAAACACTTGAGACTCGAAGTGGCAATTCTCACAAATGCTGCGGCTTATCCATTTAATATCCTTTGTGTACTATATTATCCACTTTTTTAATCACCCGAAACAGATTACTGGGAACTCACGCTGGCTTCACATAAAAGTACGATATACCACAATTTCAAGATGCGACCCAAAATTGGGTGAAAAAAAAACAGAAATAAAAAAAATTAAAGAACGAAGTGAAAACAAAACATTCTACAAAACACTTTGCTCCATATCAGTGACTTGATTATAGAGAAATAAAACAACAATAGTTCGCGGCTGATTGTAATTGATGGTTCTGTTTCGTCCTTATTTAAAGCAAAGGATATGAAAAACAAATAAAAGTGTAACAGTGATATTTTGAAATGGCTTTTGCTTGCCTTATCGGACATCATTGTATGCCTCCTTGCTCTTCTTTCTTATTCTCATTTCGTCATCCTACACGTCTACCATAAACCGACAGAGTTCCTTAACTGTCCCATCTTGCTAAATCCATCGTCCTGTTGTGATCAGACTTCGGAACTCATTTGAAATTCATGACTCTCAAGAGGCAGTCGAAGAATTACGGAAGCCAATTTGCATTGTCAGCTACTCTGTGTCGTCCTAACTAACTAAGCTGCCAATAATTAAACAAATAGGTGATGTATTCTATTTGTGACTTCTGTGTCGACAGGTCAATGATCAAACGAAGGTTGGCATCAACCTAGAACCATGTCAGATAGTACAAACGAATTCTAATGAAGAAATCAACCTCATTCTAAGAAATTATTCTGTTGTTGAATTGTAATCGATTGTATTCTCTACATTTTGAATTTACATATCTGAATGTCTGTTACCATTCTTAGTAGGTAATTTTATTTTATTTCCACTAACGCGCAGACGAAAGGGGATCTTGGAGTACCCTTAAATGTCATAGCACATGTCAATGATCAAACGGTTGGCATCAACCTGGAAACATATTGTCAGATAGGACAAACGAATTCTAATGAAGAAATCAACCTCATTCAAAGACATTATTCTGTTGTTGAATTGTAATCGATTGTATTCTCTACATTTTGAATTTACATATCTGAATGTCTATTACCGTTCTAATGTAGGTAATTTTATTTTATTTCCACTAACGCGCGCACAAAAGGGGATCCTGGAGTACCCTTAAATGTCAGAGCACAGGGCGAGTGGACGGTGAGGAAGTGTATAAGGAAAGGAGGTATCGATGTACATTGATCTTAAATGCCTGGACATCAAAACGGCGAGAAAACACATGATCAGGTAGAGCGTTCCACATTTGTGTGGTTCGGCTAAAGAATGACTGTCTATGTTTATTTATGTCCCTGAAGTTGACTTCCAATGTGAACTTATGCCCATTATCAGATTGCCGGGTATCGTGGATATATGCCTGAGGAGGCGGAACACATTCAGCAAGTTCATTTGAGCAATGGCCGTGATAATAGCTATAGAAAAGAGACAGGGATGATACGTTGCGCCTATGTTCTAACGGCGGGATATGATAACTTACGACTGGGTCTCCAATAAGTTTCACTTATCGTTTTTACATCCTATCAAGCACGTGTAGCGTGGTTTTGGATGCACATGAACAAATATGGGAGTTGAACTCCATTTTGGGACGAATGTACGCCTTGTGCCTTTGTGCATTACGCCTTACGCATTGAGAACACCAATAACACCTTTGGTCATGCGTTAGGACTCGTCCTCGAAGAGCTCGATGGAGGGAGAGTAAGTCCTGGGGCCAGAATGCCGGGCATAGAAGAGAAATGGACACGCCTTAAGAATACTGTCATTAGTACTGTCAACTCCATCTTAGGCAGTAGTCATAGAGATGGAAGCGACTGGTTTGATAAGTAGAGCAAACTAGCGACTGGACGTAAGAATGCTGCATCCCGGGCAATGCAGCAGTCTCATAGGATGCGGTTACGCGAGGAGAAATAGGACGAGCTCAGAAGATTGGAAAAACGAGTCCGCAGACAAAAGAGCAGTGCCTGGGAAAAAATCTAGTCTGCGAAAAAGAGAAAAGTAGAGAGCGAAGTCCGCACCAGGCGCGGAAGTTCTACCAGATAATCCGCAGTATGACGCGGTACACACCACGCTGCACTTGCTGCAAGAATAAAGAGGGTAATCAGATCACCGATCCTGAAGGCATTCTGGAGCGATGGGAAGTGCACCTCAATGAATTGCTAAATGGCCAGCTCACAGAAGAATTGGAGGCTTCACCAATGCAAGATCAAGACCAAATGTTGCCGTCACAAAGCATTGAGGAAACATTAAAAGCCATAAGACAGCTCAATCAAATAAAGCCCCCGGAGCTGATGACATACCGGCTAAGCTGAACAAACAAGGAGGGACAGCCTTACATCACGAAATTCATGAGATCGCGGTGCACGTATGGGAGCAAGAGGAGATGCCGGAAGATTGGGAATAATTTGGAATAATTTGCCCCATACATAAGAAGGGAGATATCACACTGTGCAGCAACTATAGGAGTATAACATCGCTGAGTACCACCTATAAGTGACTGTCAACTATCCTACAAGATCGGATAGTCCCATACGCTAAAGTCATCATTGGTCAGTATCAGTGTGGCTTCATCCCAGGCAAATCAGCGACTGATCAGATATTCACACTTAGGCAGGCAATGGAAAAATGTCTGGAATTTAATATCCCATTATATCATCTATTCATAGACTTTAAGCCCGCCTACCACAGCATACCGAAGGTAGAACTATATAATGCCATGAGAGAGTTCGGCATTCCAAACAAATTGATACGACTTTGTAGGTTGACCATGACCAACGTAACTAGTCAAGTAAATATAGCGGGATTGTTGTCCAAACCAGTAAACATATTTAATGGACTCCGACAAGGGGATGGTCTGGCCTGCCTCCTCTTCAACCTGGCGTTGGAGAAAGCAATCCGTGACTCTGGCGTCACAACTAGATGGACTATTATCACCAAGTCCAGCCAGATACTACGCAAATGACATCGACATTATCTGTAGATCCGATTCGGCTGTACAGGGCTCCTTTACCCAGATCGAGCAGGCGACACAAAAACGGGGACTACACATTAATGAGGGAAAAACTAAGTAGATGGTGGCAACTTCAAGCAGTGTATACAGTGTGCTAAAATTCAGAATTTAATTTCTCGCGGCTAAGACTTCACGTTCGTAGGCATGTCATAGATTACTGCTTTCTTTACAGAAGGCTGAACTTGGATATAAACGCGTCCTTTAACGAATTTGATATTCTATCTGATTCTATCGGTAGGATCTTGACCCTATATCCCCACACTGAAATCGTCATTACGGGTGATTTCAATGTGTATAACTCTCAGTGGTTTCGTCACTAGGGACTCACAACACCTGAAGGTCAGTATGTTCAGCTCTTTGCTGAGCCAAATAATTTAACTCAACTCGTCAATGACCCAAGATGGGTACTAGATAGAAGACCTGACGTTGGTCAAACTATCGGAGTAGTGGAGCCCGAATTTGAAGTAGTGCAATCCTTTAACTATCTCGGGTCAATAGTATCATCCGATAACAATATGGAAGAATAAATCCGCGAACGGCTGATCAAGTCCGAGAAAGCCTACTATGATCTACCAAGGCTCTTTAAATCCCGAAATTTATCCAGAACATCCAAGCCACTACTGTACAAGACCATGGACTTCATCATCATCATCATCGGCACTACAACCGGGAACCGGTCTTGGCCTTATTTAGCAAGTCCTGAGGTTTGTTAAATTTTCCATAATGATTTGTTTTTTCCGGGCATGGTCATTAATCTTGCGCCAGAGGCTCCCCGACGGGGAATCGAACCCCGGTCTCCCGCGTGACAGGCGGGTATACTAACCACTATACTATCGAGGAGCTTATGGACTTACCAGTACTCATATATGGATCCGAGACCTGGGTGCTCCATAAAAAGCACTCTGAACTCCTAGCTGCGTTCGAGAGGAACGTCTTAAGGAGAATTGTTGGCCTCGTATGTGAGGGAGGACGATTCCGGGGACGCTACAACCATGAGTTGTACGCGATCTACCTTGAAGCTAATATTGTAAGAAAAATCAAGCTCAAGAGATTTGATGGCGTACCTTACCGAAGAGTGGACTACTACTTCGGAGAAAGCAAGGTTGTTGCACTAGATATCTCGAAAGCCTTCGACAGACAGCCAGCTTTTTTTTATCATATTACATTCATATGGAGTGAACAATTCCTTGATCCTACGGATAAGAGACTATCTTTCTGGTGTCAAATCTGCCTCCCATCAAATTAATGCAGATGTTCCTCAAGGTTCTGTACTCTCACTCACTCTCTTCCTCATCATTATAAATGATCTCTTGTCAATTACCCACAACCCAATCCACTCGTTTGCCGATGATAGCACATTGAGTTACTCATACTCATACGAACATTCCCATCCAAACATTTTATCAAAATTACATTCATATGAAGTAAACAATTCCCTGATCCGATGGATGAGAAACTATCTTTCTAGCGGTTCAATCCAAGCCATTGTTAATGGTGTCAAATCTGTCTCCCGTCAAATTAATGCAGATGTTCCACAAGGTTCTGTACTCTCACCCACTCTCTTCCTCATCTTTATAAATGATCTCTTGTCCATTACTCGCAACCCAATCCACTCGTTTGATGATGATTTGATACAGATTGAGGTTCTCATACTCATACGAACGTTCTGGACCAAACTCTTCGAACGTGAATACGAATCAGCAGGTTATGCTTAATACACTGAATTCCGACCTCAACAAGATATATCAATGGGGATTATCTAACCAAGTAAAGTTCAATGTCTTGAGAACTCAGTGCTGTCTCCTGTCATCAAAGGCGAACCCCAAAGTAAATATACTGTCGATGAACGGCACTTGCATCGACGAAGCCAAGGAACTATCAGTCCTCGGTACTCGAATTAATTCGTCTGTTAATTGGAGCCACCACATTTTTGAAGCTGCGAAAAGTGCGGCCAAATGTATGGGGTTCCTTAAGAGATGTAAAAGATACTTCACTCCATCCAACCTGTCCACTATTTACAAGGCGTATATTCGTCCCAAAATGGAGTTCAACTCCCATATTTGGTCAGGCGCATCCAAAACTGCACTACACGTGGTCGACAGGATGCAAAAACGAGCTATGAAACTTATTGGGGGCCCAGCTGTGAGTCGATCAATTCCGTCGTTAGAACACAGGCGCAACGTATCATGTCTATCTCTTTTCTATAGGTATTATCACGGTCGTTGCTCAACTGAGCTTGCTCAATGTGTTCCACCTCCTAAGACATTTTCCCGCGATACCCGTCAATCTAAGAATGCGCACCAGTTCACGTTGAAAGTCAGCTTGAGGCGCACAAACAGACATAGAGAGTCATTCTTTAGCCGAACCACACGAATTTGGAATACTCTACCTGATCATGTGTTTCCTCGTCATTGTAATGTCCAGGCATTTAAGACCAATGTACATCGATACCTCCTTTCCTTATCCTTTTCCACTCCTTCCGCTCGCACTGTGTTCTGACATTTAAGGGTACTCCAAAATCCCCGTGTGTACGCGCGTTTGTGTGAAAAAACAAACTTTAACTTTCGATTAACTGTTCTTAGCTTTAATTTTAATTAATAACTTTAACTTTCGATTAGTCATTCATATTTATCTTTAACTTTTAACTTAATAATTTTATTTTACAATTAATTGTTCACGACTTTAGCTTTTGATTAATAACTTTAGCTTTCGATTAGTTGTTCATGATTTTAATTTTTAACTCAATAATGTTATTTTTCAATTAAATGTTCATGACTTTAGCTCTTAATTATAATAAAACTTTAACTTTCGATTAGTTGTTCATAACTTTATCTTTTAACTCAATAATTTTAACTTTTAACTCTGGACAGGAGACCTGTCTTTCACTCCGGGGCGTATTTACATCTTATCGCTATCAATACTTTACCTGCTGTTATACCTGCTTCGACCTATTCAATTTTCCATGCTCGCTGACGGTGCGTCTGATTAGCCTTTGTTGCATTCGGTGCCAGTTTCATGTCACAGGTATATGACCCCCGTGACCACGAACTCGAAATATTAGATATTCGCGCGACTCGACATCCAATACGACCAGGTGTATGGGAACTTTCGTTTTTCCAATTCTCGTGGGATTTCGTTTTTAGAGTATTCTGATGGTTAACCTATTTTTCGTGATACTATACAAAATTTTCCTTTTGTAATTCTCATGGGGTTTAGGTTTTAGGGTATTTTTAATGTTTAGGCTATTCTAACGGACGATGCACGATGTTCAAGCACAAGCAAATGCATAAAGCCAAATGGATATGTAGGAGCGAAGTCATGGCAACGACATGGGCGCAGGGTTCCACTTCGACCTCACAAATTAGAAGTTCCGCCGCGGCACTAGAGGAAAACTGTTCACCCGGAATTCGACGACACAGTGTCCACAACAGGAAATGGAAGTAAAACGCACTGATTGTCTATTATGATTGGTTTTATTTTTCGTTCTTTTTTATTCCCAACAAATTGTAGGTATTTAATTTAAATCACAAAATCACTCTAGATCACTCTACTTGAATTACATTATATTAATTGAATTACATTATATTAACTCAATACGCGTTCGACTCAAACTCGATGTTTTTGTTTCACACCGTACCGGCGCCGGTACGGTGGATGGCGGACGACCTGTCCGCTTTGATGGTTGTAATGCGACTCACTGATATCCTCTCCAATAAGGAGATCGTTTTTACCTACCACCAGAGAAACGTAAAGTCTCTCTTGGTGGTATAGGAAACCAGATCTTGTAATAAAGGTCATGGTGGTATGTGTGTGATCGTTCAGATCTGTGTGGTTTAGACGTGCTCGAGGGCAATGGGTAAACGAAGCAGACAGGCAGTAAAAACAAGGGGATCGAAAAGATCGTCGTCTATGGAGTGTATCGCCTCCAAGTAAATAGACGACGATACAGCGAAGAAATGTGGCAAAAGAAAAGATGGGACGAGGGTATCATAAACGTCTTTGATGGATGATGCCCTTGTGTAAATATACGAATAACCATTCGAAAGAGGTGCTAATGTATTTCAATACTTTATACAATGAGAATTGTATATCGTATCTTAGGTCGGTGGCCAAAACGAATCCCTTGCCTGCATTTGTATATGCAGGGCAATTAGTTTGTGGCGACGTACGAAATTGATGATTGTTTGTCTAATGATGGTGAATCGCCGGTCGGCTTGTTGCAGCTGTAAAAACAAACCGTCCGTCGTTGCATTTCAATTGATAACAATGTCTGTCGAATGTTGTGTATTTATGGTGCATATGCACATTGAGGAACTATTTTTAGGAATATTATCTAGCACGTTGAAAGCATCAAATGTCCTTGTAAAAGGCAATGTTTCAGATATGGGAAATTGAAATCTACCTGGGATTCTTGAATAGGTAGAAAGAAACTTTTACAGAAAATTATATGCCAAGCGATGCATGAAGGTAAGTTTTCTTTCACAGGGACTTTTTGGATTATAGATTTGATCTATATAATGCGTAAAGCATTTAAGATGCTAATGCGATTGCATTAGCGAAAGCTTATGCAGACTGGGTTGTATGGATGGGGGTTTTTCAGGAAGGTGAACCGTGGGATTTGGCGGAACCGCCACAGATATCACCCGACGGCGTAACGCGTAACCAAATAGACCACTTCCTCATAGACAAAAGAAACAACTCGAATATCCTTGACGTAAGATCATATAGAGGAGCAGATTGCGACTCAGATCATCTTCTAGTAATGGGCAAAATCAGGAGTCGGCTCGCAGCAAACCCCATGGGGTTCAGATCAGAGACACAATCAAACAAACAGCCTAAAAGATATTAGGATTAAGAAAACAATTATGTCCAAACCTTGGTTTGACGATGAGTGCACGGTGAATATCGAACAACGTAAACGTCTCAGAGTGATCCACTTACAGGGATATGATGAAGTCAACGCAGAAAGATACGCAACAATTCGGAAAGAGACAATGAGACTCTTCAAAAGCAAAAAACGCCGAATGGAAGAAGACTCGGATCGAAAAAATCTTAGAAAATGCCAGATCAAAGAACATCAGATGTATGTATGTGGGGAGGAAGTATTGTGCCGGCGTACGGCGCAGGTTCACTCCCTCTCCTATCGTCACTAAAAGGATCCAACACGTAGCAAGGCTGCAAAAGGTTCACCAAGAATCGAGCTCCAAAGCACGGAGCGAGCACCACACAGGAATAAAACACGACGATATTGTCTTTGTGTATATTTGAATTTATTGTTCTATTTATTAAATGTTCACTTAGGTATTTTATTAACACGGTTTAAATACATAAACTATTTCGGTTTATGGCACTTGACGCTAGATGCGCATATTTGCTTTTGTCCCTTGGGCAAAGGGTCTGCTAGATATGTGCATGTGGGAAGATTAGGGTGCACATGAGGGACAAATTTGCTTGGCAAACAATGGTGCCGGACTAGTTTTCCTACTTATGATACGAGTACATGTATGCAGACGAATTATTTTCCAGCGAATTCTAATGATGTATTGGATTATGAATGCTACGAATTCTTTGTTGGGAAAATGTCTGCCGATGCGTTGATGCATGGAAAAATGCCCTTGTTGGTGAAATTCTATTCAGGAATTTCTAGGTAATGCATTGGGAGCGTTGATTGTCCTTGGACAGGGAAATGTTTTTAGGTGCTAATGCAAATGAATTAGCGGAAAACAATGGAGTTTGAGGAGCTTCGGTACAGGAAGCTTGGGGGTAATTGGGCAAGTCGACAGTGGCGTTTGGCGGAACCGCCGCGTGTACTCCGGCATAAATTGATTAGAAATGGCTGCCGAGGGAGAGCCAAAATAATCCGAGACGTAAACGGCTGTCTGGTCACTGAAACAAACAATGTCGTGTCAAGATGGAAGTCGCATTTTGAAAACCTGCTCAATGTGTGCACCCATCAACCACAAATAAACGCACCAGACGTGCATACAGCCGAGCCTCAGATCCCAGAGCCCTCTTTCGACGAGGTTGAAGACGCAATAAATCGATTGAAAAACAACAAGGCTCCCGGAGTTGACTGCATACCGGCAGGGCTTGTGAAGCATGGAGCATAAGCAACCGCTCGAAAGATCCACCAAATCATCAAAACAATATGGGATAAGGAAGTCAGTCCGGAAGAATGTAAAACCTTAATAGTCATCCCCATTTTCAAAAAAGGCGACAGATCTGACTGCGAAAACTACAGAGAAATATCATTGCTCCCAACCACATAAAAAATACCAACAAATGTCATACTGGGGAGAATCACACCATACGCAGAAGAAATACTAGGAGACTACCAATGCGGATTCCATAGGAATCGGTCAACAAGCGACCAAATGGTCATAGTAAGGCAACTGCTGGAAAAGAAGTGGGAATACGGAGAGATGGTTCACCAACTGTTCGTTGACTTCAAAAAGGCCTACGACTCAGTCGGAAGGCAATATGCCGATCTTATTCAAATTTGCATGGACGAACACAAAGGGTGAGTTAGAATAGAAAACCACGTCTCAGAACCATTTGAAATCCGGGACGGACTAAAACAGGGAGATGGCCTATCGCCGTGTCTTTTTAACGTTGTGCTCGAGTATGTCATCAGAAAGGTACAAGACGACAACATGGCCGGATCATCCCTGAACGGCGTCGCACAAGTGCTCGCATATGCGAATAACATCGATGTTTTGGGTGATAATCTAGAAACTGTAAGACTGCAAGATATTTGAAAAAATTAAAGAATTTAAATATCTGGGAACGATACTGACGGCCAATAACGAAATGTCGAAGAAAATTAACAAAAGACTACACTCCGGCAACGCTAGTTGGCACGCAGTCAGTAAACTGCTGAAATCCAAACTCCTGTCACGTAACATAAAGCTCCGTGTCTATACAACCATAATCATGCCGATTACTCTATACGGATGCGAAACATGGGCTCGCATGAAACGGGAAGAAAACAAATTCCACGTATTCGAGAATAAAGTTTTAAGGGATATCTTTGGAGGTAAATATGACGAGGTGGCAGGACAATGGAGGAAACTTCACAGTCACGAATTGTAAGAGCTTTACCGCAAACCTACAATAGTGAGAGCAATCAGGTCGCAAAGATTAAGATGGTCCGGACATGTGGCGCATATGGTCAACGATGGGACCGTGCGTAGAATTCTTGATGGTAGATCAACGGGAAAGAGACCGACAGGACGGCCGCGACGTCGATGGGAGGACAATGTTAGGTTTGACCCCGAGGAGATCGGATCGGATGGTCGAACGTGGAAGGAGAGCGCACGGGGTAGGGAACGATGGCGGGGTCAACTCGGTGAAGTCACGAACTTCCGGGTTCCTACAGGCCAATAAATAATAATAATAATGCTAGGACATCGAAAAAACCATTATTATCACTAAAGTCAAATTCAATGCAATTTACGTGATACGTCTTGTTAATGATGATTTGCGTAGTCATGTTGCATTTTGCAACATCCTGCGGGGCCGTCGAAAGGAAATGGGAGTGCGCTGTCCTCCATGACTCTGAGACACACTGCAGCCGTTTCTTTCATTGCAAAGGATGTATATATGTGTGTTGTGCTTAGATTTACGGCCTATAATGTTTGACCCTGCTGCCACTGTTACATCGGTTTAATTTTCCGATATGGCCTTATAGCGTTTGGAATGATAGTGAAGAACGTGTGGTTCGAACTGACACTATGACAGTTAGAATCACCAAAAATTGAACCAAAGCGCAACCCATCAGGCCACCACCGTGTGTAGGAATTCTTAACTCAGGTACATTCGTCTGATGTGGATTTTGTTATGTTATCGGTATGGTATACGGCTCTGATGCATTTTCTTATTCGATTTTCCTCCGGTGTTCTTCACTATTTGCTTGTGTATTGTGTGTGTATCTGTTACAAACGCCACAGCCTAATTTTGTTTTTTTCTTAATATTATTCTATAAATGTTGGCAAATGGCAACATTTGATTTCTTAAAAACCGTCAGAGAGAGGGGCGCGCGAGTGGCGGAGAATTGTGCGTCACTTTATGCAATTATTGTCACCATGGAGCGCTTCACGGTCCAAGAGCGTGCTTTTTGTGTAAAACAATTTTACAAAAACAACGATTCCTACGTTACAGTACGACGCCTATCGAATTGAGTACGGATTACGCCGTGTAAGTGTTAATTTAATCAAAGCTTGGGTAAGAAGTTCGAGCAAACGGGATCGACAACGAATATTAAACAAACAGGGCGGTCACGTTCAAGAAAACATCCAGGAGGAGATAGCCGCGACAGCTCGCAGCATGTGTCAGCGAGTTTTCCAAAGTTTGCGTACCCGATTGCAGGAGTGCCAGCGGCGAGACGGGGAACATCTCGACGATGACATTTAAAAAAAATAAATTTCAATAAACGTTTATTACGTTAAGTAAACGATCAACAAAATAACATTTGTAGTTTTATTTCTATTCATGTTTCAAAAGTGCAAAAATGTATGGCCCACCCTATATATTGCTTACAATGAATACCCCTTTCCAGGCTTTCAGGATTGGCGACAGCCACAATTCATATCAAACGCAGCATTCTTTTCTGTTTTGGTTGTTACGAGACTGTATTGCAATACGACACACAACACCTTGGGGTTGTTAATTAAAAGATGACCCCCCTGGAGGCGTATAAATAATCACAGTAGAAACGACCCTCTTGATCAATGGCTTGATATCGATTCTAGTTTAATTTCTTTAAGCAAACGGTCGTCCTTCTCGTCAGTTTTGGATCTACTCAATTATTTTTATCTAATTACAAGACCGTCTTTGCCGACTATTTTATTTACTTTTTTTCATTTAATTACGCGACCGTTTCTTTTGACCGTTTCTTTCGACCATTTCTTGTATATTACCGAGATGACAGTTTTATTCGACAGTTTGAAATTGACTCTGCTGACAAAGTCGGTTCAAATCGAGAAGTTCATTTTTTAATTCTTCCTGCCCTATTTTATTGCTCATTATCAATCATGTGTAATTTGAAATCAATTGACAAACGCAACGTTGCCAAGCAGTTGATGTGAAAACCAATACCCGTTCACGTTCGCTAGTGTCTACAACTTACAATTTTACGATGCTGTTTTCTACTTACCTCGTTGCCTAGAGTTGGTATCGTCCTGAGTTTGGCATTTGGGCCACAGTGCAAAATACTCCTTTTGCAGGTACAAAGTTCTGGATATGTCTGTATTACTGGAAGAGAATATCAAAAAATACAAATCAAGGACTGTTATAAAGTATTAATTATAATCAAATTACCACAATATGAAATCGAAGGTGAAGTTGAATTCACTGCAGGCATCGAACTATTAAACGTTCCACCTTTTCGAACACCACCAACAGCATTTCCGCCACTAGACTTGCCATTATTAATCCGCCGAGCATTCATGCGAGCAATTGCAGTGACAACGAGCTTGTTCACCAGCTCTCTACTACCATACAACATTCCACATTCGACAGGATGTTCATCGCTGCCGTCCTTGCAGTCCTTACGTTCATCGCATATCTTACGTTGGGGTACGCATACTGTTCCATTGTCACAGGCAAATGTTCCTCGAGGGCATGAACCTATCCCATCATGTACATTGGTGGAGTAATAATTGTTGAACACAAAAATGTACAACGAGATAAGGGAATTATTGAAAAAGTAAAATCACGCTGAAGAAGGTAAGGACGACGAATTGATAGTTTAATCGTATTCGCATTCAGATTAAGGACACACAGATATGCGAAATTCTCAATCCAGTGCCCTACTAATCGGCTGTAATTTGTTCAATTTTGATGTGGGTGTTTTATGAATATGACATAATTTTGCCTCGAAAAGGATCATCTTATTTTACAACTTCTGCTCATTATTTTGAGGGATTACCGTTTTATTAGGAAGTTCATGCATAAACATCCTCGCACACAGTCAATGCCCTTTTAACATCGGTAAATGCAAATAACTTCCTTCGTGAGAGGGATCTACTAATGTATGTAAATACACATGTTGTGTCTTCTGGGTGCTTAACAGATGTGAATATGTGGGAAACGGAAGCAAGGGTCGCTACTGCTGAGAATTTGAAGCGTTCTTATGTGTTATTCAAGAATCGGGATTTCCTTTTATGCACAATAGTTAAATGTGGCGGATAATCGAAATGCGGAGTTATATGTGAAAGTGGTTGTCCTTTTAAGGGCATTTTATCGACCTCATCCAAGTTTCACAACAGAGAAGCTTTTGAGTGACCTAAAGTGGATAGGTCTTATAGCGGTACCAAAATCTAGGAAAGGAATAGTGGATTGGTGATACTGAAGGATTTGTATATTATTGGGACAATCCTTATTTTATCTGTGACGTGGGTAAACAACTGAGAGCGTTTTTTTTTTTTTTTTATTTTTTTTTATTAGACTTCTCTCGGGCGAACCTATAGCGTCGAGTGGGCGCCCCGAGATGCCATCAAATAACTGTCGCAGTTCTTTTTGAACAGTTGCAGGTTGTAACGCTCCGAGAACACTCGCGTGGGAAGGGAGTTCCACAGCTTCCCCGCTCTGTAACGGAACGTGATATCAACACTCATTTCTAAAAGGACTAGATCTTCTAAGCAGGGCTAGGTTTGGTAGAGATGCTTTTATAGTCGATCTTAATTAAGATGCTAGATGCCTTTTAATTTGAGTCGACTAAAGGTAGATTTCCGGCATATATTGATGATATAATACCTTGATCAGAAAGTTCCCGGAATTACCAACGGATACGGCTCCCAGTCACCCGAATTGAACTCTATTCGTTTTGTTCGATTGATAGATTTGTTATTGATATTCCAATCATTCAGCGTCATAAGTTACGCCGTCTTGAGGTCTGTTTCTATCCTTACAATTGATTCCATCATCATCATCATCATCATCGGCACTACAACCGGGAACCGGTCTTGGCCTTATTTAGCAAGTCCTGAGGCTTGTTAAATTTTCCGTAATTTGTTTTTTCCGGCCAAGGTCATTAGTCTTGCGCCAGAGGCTCCTCGGCGGGGAATAGAACCCCCCATACAATTTGAAATTTAGATTGAATTTGCAACAACTCTTTGATGCGTATAGTTATACATGCACGATAGCACACATTTGTAAAATACGCGACACGATCCTAGGTATATAAGCTTTTATTAACTACGGATAAATTTTCACGACTCTATTTTTACTTTGGTTTTAATTTACATCTGACAAGGACGAAGTTGGGACTCAAACCCCGTTTATGTTGTCCGTTGAGGACAACGGTTGCGTACAGGCTCTGTTATCTCTTCTTCGATTATGCAGATCGAAGAATACATCCATTGTTTACACACACAATAGATGCCTTTCCAACACAACAGATCTATGTCTCGCAGTACAGTTTTTGTTTGTCTAACATTGAAAATGTTTTCGATCTGCGAGACCAGATTGTGTGGATGCGAGTGATATTATTCTTAGAATCGTGTATTTACACAAGTGTTCATTTATGGTCAACGATGACAAAGATATTTTGTATATCTTATTGCTTCGTTACCATGGATTTTGATATCTGTTTTGAGTAGCACATTATTTCCTTTGTGCCGTCATCGTTTTTTTCCCAGATGTGATATCTGGATTCCATGATCCGCCTGTGTATGCATTTTGGATTTCATGTACTTTTACAGGCACTTATTGCATTGGATATATTGATTAGTGTTAATCAATATATGGAGGTTCACATGAGGGTGAATCCTGTTAATGGTGGGGGAGGCCCCAAAAGGGCAAGTATTCAGGGAGGGTAGGCGTTGCTTGTAACGAGTGAGCGTTGGGCTATGAAGAGAGTAGGGACGAAGAGGGAAAGATATACTGTGGCGACTCTAACAGATACACACACAATTCACATGCAAAATAGTGAAGAGCATCGAACAAGAAAATACATCAGACCCGTATACCATAGCGATAACAAAAATAATTCACATCAGTCGAGTATAGTCGAGTTTAAAAATCAAATTCTAAACACGGTCAGTAGCCTGATGGGTAACGTTTAGGTAAAAATGTTTGGTGATTCAAACTGTCATAGCGTCAGTTCGAATCACACGTTCTTCTTCACTATTATTTCAAACGCTATAATTGGCGACCCCGACGTGATCTGTACACACAGCATACACTTTCCCATAGTAAGCAGAACTTCACATAGGGTCACGACTTTCGCATAGAGCACAGCCTCCGACGTTTTCTCGTTCTCTCGTTCGTCCGTCGTCGCATACGAATCTGATCGTAACGAAATTACTGCGGAGGGAGTGGTGTGGCGACTCTAACAGATACACGCACAATTCACAAGCAAAATAGTGAAGAGCACCGAACGAAAAATCGAATAAGAAAATACATCAGAACCGTATACCTTAGCGATAACATAACAACTCACATCAGTGGAGTATAGTCGAGTTTTAAAATCAAATTCAAAACACGGTCACTAGCCTGATGGGTAACGCTTAGGTAAACATTTTTGGTGATTCAAACTGTCATAGTGTCAGTTCGAATCACACGTTCTTCTTCACTATTATTTCAAACGCTATAATACGTTTTCGTGAAAACGTTAAAGACTAACATTTAGGAATAAGCAGTTTTTGCGACACCAAACCGAGAAGTTGAAGTAATGCAGAATCAAGTGGTGACATGATAGTCTTATACAATTTTGTGTCGTCAGCATAGAGAGACACACAGGACTACTTAATGACTCTATCGATGTCGTTTGTAGTTGGGATAAAAAGTAAGGGACCTAGGTGGGTGCCTTGGAGGACTCCGGAGGTAGCCAGGAAGGGATTAGATGTCGCGGATCTGAAACGAACACTGTAGAGTCGATCTTCCAAGTAGGATGAAATCCACTTTAACATAATGGGTTCAAAACTCAGGGTAGACAATTTAAAAAGTATAAGTTTATGAGAAATGTTGTCTAAAACCTTGGTGAGATCGATAGTAACTATGTCGGCCGCCTTGCCACTTTCTAAGTAGGGCTGACAGTGTGAAGGATGTAAATTCGACGAGGTTGGTTGTTGTTGATCTACTTGCAAGAAATCCGTGTTGTCTAGGAGAAATGAAGAATTTGCATTGAAATCTTAACGTTTCGTACATAAAGCTTTCAAAAAGCTAGGGTATATAGGAAAGCTTAGCAATAGGGCGATCGTCTGTGACAGCGCATTTGTGCCCTTTTTTGTATATAGGTGTGAGATAGGAGGATTTCCAACTGTTGGGGAATTTTCGAAAGGGGAACTAAAAGAAAAGATGAGCATTCTTTAAGGAGAATGGTAGCTATACCATCGGTGCTCGACGTGAATTCGTAGTTGAGTTGGAGTATTTGTTTTCAATCGAGTGCGGATCAATGGAATGGGCTAAAAGTGGGCCGAGGGAAAAGTGAGGCAGACAGTCAAAATGCGAAGAGTCGGGGATAGAGGAGTCATTGGAGAAGGATCGTTTGAAGTAAGTGGCAAAGAGATTAGCGATAGTAAGTGCGTCAGTTGAGGCTTCCGATTTGTAGCTAAGCGAAGTCGGATAGCTATTGTTGTTGCTGTAATTAATGAATTGAAAAATAGCTTTGGGGTCTTTCCCTAGATTAGTTTGTGTATCGAATAAGTAGTTTTTATAGAGCATATTGTAAAGTTCAGGCGCAAGGCTAATAACTTTGCCCGGAAAAACAAATTATTTTGGACAATTTAACAAGTCTTGGATAAGGACCGGATAAAGATGGAGAGACTTGGTAAATAAGGCCAAGACCGGATCCCGGTTTTAGTGCCGATGATGATGGTGATGATGATATTGTAAAGTTCGGTAAACTGAAAATAACATCCGAGAAAAATAGAATAATCGTTAACAGTACATTTGACTAATACATAATCAAGAAGTGAATATAGCGATAAGTAACGAATCGAGGCTGTTTTTAATAGCAATAAGACTAATGACCTTGCCCGGAAAAGAACAAATCATTATGGGAAATTTAACAAGTCTCAGGACTTGCTAAATAAAGGCCACGACCGGCTCCCGGTTGTAGTGCCGATGATGATGAGCACGCCACGGCAGGGAGATTCATCGGTTTGTCGATCAAAGTAGTCATCTCGATCAGACGTTGAAGGTGGAGGAGGATTAATTCAGACGTTGAAGGTGGGAGAGAATAATGCTGAATATAAAATTTATTTCGGTAAGCGCGTATATGTCGAAAGGTATATAATGAGATTTTTGTAGCACGAAGTGCGTTTTTGAACGAAGATCTTGTGACGTTTCTAACAGATACACACACACAGTACACAAGCAGGCAGTGAAGAGCAATACAGAAAGAAAATCGAATAAGCAAAAGCATCAGCCGTATACCAAACAAAAACATAGCAATTCCACATCAGTTGAGTGTACTTGAGTTTAGAAATCGAATCCGTACACGCGAGAGTAGGCTGATGCTTCAATGCTTCGCTTCTCACCCATGTGGTGGCCAGTATGTTGAATTCACCATCTTCACTATCTTTGCTTAACGCTGTGATTGGTGACCCCGACGTGATCGCTGTACAAAGAGCACACAATCTCCCATAGGTAAACAGGACTTTATTACTACGATCCCGACTTCTGCAGAGAGCACTGGCCGACTTCTCTCGCTCGTTCGTTCCTCGCTTCGTCGTTCGCACACGAAGTTTATCGTAACAAAGTTACTGAGGAGGGAGTAGGGTGGCGTTTCTAACAGATACACACACAATACACAAGCAAATAGTGAAGAACGCCGAAAGAAACTCGAATAAGAAAAAGCATCAGCCGTATACCAAGCAATAATATAACAATTCTACATCAGTTGAGTCTACTTGAGTATAGGAATCGAATTCGAAACGTGGTAGTGGCCAGATGTGTTGAGCATTGGTTACATTTTAGTGATTATAACCGTCATAGCGTCGGTTCGAATCACACGGTCTTCACTATCGTCGCAAACGCTACAATTTCTTACATTCTGATAGTAGAAGGTAAGCGGAGTATTGCGATGGATTTTTGTGGAGAGTGAGTTAGCTAGTGTTTTAGGAACGAAAAAACGTGTCAAGGTCCGCTTTGCTCTGTTGGAGATGTGTAATTCTTTTAGAGTGAGCGTAGCGGTCGAACGCTGCAAGGTCATTTGGCAATTTTTGAGAAGACACATTTAAGTTTTCTTGGAGTTTTATGGAGATTTAGAAGGATGGGGGCATCGGCGGATAAACCCTCTTGTTGAATAGAAACCATGACGCTAGTTCTGTTTTGCCTTCAAAGCAGACAGAATCCGGTTTGTCATGAAGATACACCAGAAAGATACGGATGTTGTCATGTGTCTTTCTATCTCTAAGTTTGGAGAGTGCGTAACGACATTCGATGGATTCCGAGGCAAGCTGAGTGATGTTTACTGAGGAAGGTACGAGGAGACGAAAATGGGTCGGGAGGAGCGAGAAGTTCTGGGAGGAGCTAAGGTCAAATAGAGTAGCGCTCTCTCTCTCTCTCTCAAATTGAGTTCTGTTTTTTTTTTTGTTAAGTTGGGACAGTTAAAAACGGATAGAATGCTGGAATGACGAGGATCTTTCAAATGTTGGAGAAGTATTTCTGCAACGATACTCTAAAGAAAACAGGTGGTGGGTTTTGAAGATTTTCACCTTCTTACCGAAACCAAAAAAAAAAAAAAAAAAAAAATATATATATATATATATATACATATATATATTTATATATATATATATATATATATATATATATATATATATATACATATATAGATGTCATCATCATCGGCACTACAACCGGGAATCGGCCTTGGCCTTATTTAGCATGTCCTGAGGTTTGTTAAATTTTCCATAATGATTTGTTTTTTCCGGGCAAGGTCATCAAAAAAAGGTCATCAAAAAAAAAAAAAAAAAAAAATTTATATGTATAGACGTAAGAGCATATAGAGGAGCAGATTGCGACTCCGATCATCTTCTAGTGATTGGCAAAATCAGGAGTCGCCTCGCAGCAATCCCACATGGGCAGTCACGGGAGACAAGCAAAAAGTTCGACACTGATAAACTGAAAGACCTACGCAAAAGGGCTGAATATCAAGACGAGCTAACGAATAGATTTAGCATTCTAGAGAATGTAAGCAGTGAGGAAGAGGAAGCTAATAGTGTGAACACTAAATGGACATCGATCAGAGACACAATCAAACTAACAGCCCAAAAGGTATTAGGATTTAAGAAAACAATTAAGTCCAAACCTTGGTTTGACGATGAGTGCAGGGCGAAGATCGAAGAACGTAAACGCCTCAGAGTGATCCACTTAGAAAGATATGATGAAGTCAACGCAGAAAGATACGCGACAATTCGGAGAGAGACAATGAGGCTCTTCAAACGCAAAAAACGCGAATGGGAGAAGACTAGGATCGAAAAAATCCTAGAAAATTCTAGGGCAAAGAACATCAGAGGTATGTATGTCGGCATAAATTCAATTAGAAATGGCTACCGAGGAAGAGCCAAAATAATTCGAGACGCAAACGGCTGTCTGGTCACAGAAACAAACAATGTCGTGACAAGATGGAAGCAGTACTTTGAAAACCTGCTCAATGTACGCACCCATCAACCACAGATAAATGTACCAAGCGTACATACAGCTGAGCCTCAGATCCCAGAGCCGTCTCTCAACGAAGTTGTAGACGCAATAAATCGATTGAAAATCAACAAGGCTCCCGGAGTCGACTGCATACCGGCAGAGCTTGTGAAGCATGGAGGAGAGGCAACCGCTCGAAAGATCCACCAGCTCATCCAAACAATATGGGATAAGGAAGTCACTCCGGAAGAATGGAAAACCTCAATAGTCATCCCCATTTTCAAAAAAGGCGACAGATCTGACTGTGAAAACTACAGAGGAATATCATTGCTCCCAACCGCATACAAAATATTAACAAATGTCATTCTGGCGAGAATCACACCTTACGCAGAAGAGATACTGGGAGACTACCAATGTGGATTCCGTAGGAACCGGTCAACAAGCGACCAAATGTTCACAATAAGACAACTGCTGGAAAAGAAGTGGGAATACGGAGAGACGGTTCACCAACTGTTCGTTGACTTCAAAAAAGCCTACGACTCAGTCGCAAGGCAGAGACTCTACCATATTCTAGTTGAGCTGGGAGTCCCAAAAAAATATGCCGCGCTCATTCAAATTTGCATGAACGAAAACAAAGGGCGAGTTAGAATAGAAAACCACCTCTCAGAACCATTTGAAATCCGGGACGGACTAAAGCAGGGAGATGGTCTATCACCGTGTCTCTTTAACCTTGTGCTCGAGTATGTCATCAGAAAGGTACAAGACGACAACATGGCCGGATCATCCCTGAACGGGGTCACACAAGTGCTCGCATATGCGGATGACATCGCCGTTCTGGGCGATAATCTAGAGACTGTTAGTAAAAACTGTGAAATCATCATGCAAGCGGCAGAAGAGGTGGGCCTAGAAATAAATGAAGAAAAGAAGGTCTCAGAGAACACATATAAACGTCAGAGGTAAGATCTTTGAAAAAGTTAAAGAATTTAAATATCTGGGAACGATACTGACGGCCAGTAACGAAATGTCAAAGGAAATTAACAAGAGACTGCATTCCGGCAACGCGATTTGGCACGCAGTCAGTAAACTGCTGAAATCCAGACTGCTATCACGTAACATAAAGCTCCGTGTCTATAGAACCATAATCATGCCAATTGTTCTATATGGATGCGAAACATGGGCTCTCACAAAACGGGAAGAAAACAAATTCCGTCTATTCGAGAATAAAGTTTTTAGAGGCATCTTTGGAGGTAAATATGACGAGGAGGCAGGACAATGGAGGAGACTCCATAACCACGAATTGGAAGAACTATATCGCAAACCTACAATAGTGAGAGTAATCAAGTCGCGAAGATTAAGATGGGCCGGACACGTGGCGCGAATGGGGAACGATAGGACCGTGCATAGAATTCTTGACGGTAGACCAACGGGAAAGAGACCGGTAGGACGGCCGCGACGGAGATGGGAGGACAATGTTAGGTTTGACCTTGAGGAGATCGGATCGAATGGTGAAGCGTGGAAGGAGAGTGCCCAGGACAGGGAAGGATGGCGAAGCCGAGTCGGTGAGGTCATGAACTTCCGGGTTCCTACAGGCCAATAAATAATAATAATAATAATAATAATATATATATATATATATATACACACATATATATATATTTATATATATATATATATATATATATATATATATATATATATATATATATACATATATAGATGTCATCATCATCGGCACTACAGCCGGGAATCGGCCTTGGCCTTATTTAGCATGTCCTGAGGTTTGTTAAATTTTCCATAATGATTTGTTTTTTCCGGGCAAGGTCATTAAGTCTTGCGCCAGAGGCTCCCCGACGGGGAATCCACATATATACATATACATATATATATATATGCATACGAGGATGAACCAGATACAAACGGTAGTCTTACTTTTTTGCTTAGCAATAAGTTGCGAGCTGGATAATCTTGTGCGTGGCTGTTGTTTGGTTTATGAAGATTAGGAGAACCGGCTTGGCTAGCGGTCGCGCTTGACTTTATAGTCAGTACAGCCGAATTATTATAAAATGTTTAACAAATGAAGGCTTAAAACCCTCGGACATTTTTTCTCGATTGGATGCACAGTTTGGTGATGATGACCAAAATTCGTCTCTCAGGCGGAAAAGTCTTAGCAACAATTTTTTTTCGGCTCAAAGGGAGTTTTAATGATTGATTTTCTTCACGAACAAAGAACAGTGAATGGTGCTGCCAGTTGTTACAGTCGGCAAAAGCCGCATATCGAAACAAAAGACGAGGTATGCCCATTCGAAATGTCATCCTTCTTCATGACAACGCCAGCCCTCACACAGCGTCCTTGACAAGGGATACATTGGAAGAAATGGGCTGGGAAATCCTAGAACACCCTCCTTATAGCCCAGACTTGTCTCCCTGTGACTATTTTTTTGTTCGCACGCTTGAAGGAATCACTAGGAGGAAAATAATTTGAAAGTAATGAAGAAGTCGAGGAGCACATGCGTAATTGGCTAACAACTCGCCCTAAATCTTTCTACGAACAAGGGATATTAAAGCTTCCAAATCGGTGGCAAACGTGTGTAGATCATGCAGAAGACTATATTGAAAAATGTCGAAGTATAGTTAGTGTGTAACATTATTCAATAAATGTATAAAAAGAAATTACCGCCTATACCTGACTCACCGCTGCATATATACGGAGTCCTTTCCTTTAATAATTGCGTTGAGATAAAATAAATACGAAATATTATTAATTCATGGATGTGTTGTTTTCTAATTGTCGAGTCGGATCTGTATTTACTTGCATTTTAATTATTTTGGCAACGGTGGTTGTTCGTGTTAGTCACTGTTCATTTACTGGTAATATTCAAAAGAATCTTTTCGTTACCTACAAATGTTTATAAGCTAATTTTGCTCAGTTAAGAAAAATTCTCTCGATTTCTAGCAAATGTCAATTTCAATATTCTTGTGGTTCCAGTAAACTTTATGTAACTAATATTTATTATTTCGATTAGTAATATCTTGCCAATTTTCGAATACAGCAGTCACTACGAGAATGTCGAATTTTTGGCGTTTGTATCAAGTCTGTGTGAAAATCCTTTCAGAAACATGGGCGTTTTCCGAAGTATTCCGTAGTATTATTAGGGTTTCATAATTTACGTCCAGTCCAGTCAAAAGCTTTTGTAATTTAACATACGAGATCTATCGAAGAAATCATCATCATCATCGGCACTACAACCGGGAACCGGTCTTGGCCTTATTTAGCAAGTCCTGAGGCTTGTTAAATTTTCCATAATGATTTATTTTTTCTGGGCAAGGTCATTAGTCTTGCGCCAGGGGCTCCCCGACGGGGAATCGAACCCCGGTCTCCCAGGTGACAGGCGGGTATACTAACCACTATACTATCGAGGAGCCCCTATCGAAGAAATACTCGACTTAATATACATTCTGTCAAATGTCTACCACGAATTTCTCAACAAAACAACAAATTTGAATTAATCATCAACGGACCTTTGAGTAGGGCGTTAGAATATACTCACAGCCAGGGCGGCTGGTTGTAAGAGACGACTAACGGCCGAGTGGTAGGTCGACTTCCAACGCCCTGCCCCACGGTGCAAATCGTACAACAACTTTTCCAGCTGAGAGACGAGTTTTGGTGTTCACTGAGCTGCCTTTATCCTTCCTTCGGCACTCTTTACTTGCCATTTTCGTCTCGAGAGACAAAACGCTTAAAAAAATCCTCCCCTTCTTGCCGAAATCGATCCAGAAGTCTGCCACTAATATCCGACCAGATTTTTTTTATATTTACGGTCAATAACCTCGGAACCCACCGAGCAGTAATTTTTTTTGAGCTAAGACCATCACTGATAATGATACCCACTTCTGATGAGATTTCTCCAACAGTTAAGCGGCGATCGCTTTCAATAAGCTCTCGAACGGCACGAATGTTGTCATTTGTACTTGTCCTTGGACGTCGATCAAGACTTTCGTTTTCAATACGTTCTCGCCCACTTTTAAATTCTCTGGCCCACGAATACACACGATTCTAAGACAGTGTACCCTATAAAACTGTGCCTTCAATCGAGAAAAAATTTCCGAGGGTTTTACGTCTTCATTTGTTAAACATTTTATAATAATTCGTTGCGCAACAGACGTACCTCTTTGGCCGCTCACGTCTGTAGTGATTATAAAGTCGAGCGCGACCGCCAGCCAAGCCGGTTCCCCTACTCTTCATAAACCAAACCACAGCCACGCACAAGATTATCCAGCTCGCAACATATTGCTAAGCAAAAAAGTAAGATTACCGTTTGTATCTGGTTCACCCTCGTATGCATATATATGTGTATTTATATTAAGTCCGGAATGTGTCCAAAACCTTTGCCAAACATAACGCAATGATCCGTCAAACATGTCACAACATGTTTGACAAATGTCCAACAACATAATTCCCACATGCTCCCGATAAAGGATATAAATGTGAAACTTCTCACGAAGCTTAATTAGTTGCCTCTTGATTGCCATGGCATACACATCACTGACAACTTGTAAGAAAAAAGTGCATCACCTACCTAAGTTCACAGCCATGTAAGTACGGCGTTAGAATATACTCACAGCTAGGCCGGGTTGCCGAAAGAGGCGATTAAAGTCCGAGTGGTAGGTAGGGTTCCAACACCCTGCCGACCGGTGAAATACCACGCCATCGAGCTATAGGCTCCGTGAAATGGTCGGGAGAAATCCCTGGCCATCTTTCGGAGCTTGGCCGGTGGACCGGTTCGAGAAAAGGTTGGTTTAGGTGGGACTCGGTCCCAAGGTGAGACACCACCCCGTCACGCTGTACGTTCCGCGATAACGTCGGGAGAAATCTTTGACTATGTTTCGGATGTATGGCTGATGGCCCGGACTGACACGGAGACAAGTCATAATGGTACCTTCTGAGATAAAGAATTTCGGAGTTAAACTAATTTCCCATTCGGATCTCCGGAGGGACTATGTCAGTGGGGACATCATGCAAATTTTATGATAAATAACCGAATTTTAAGAAATTCGTCATCGCATAATCGGACTCGTTCTCGAGGCTCTGTCGACGTTCGACTGATAACGGCATTTTGTAACATCAGGCGCATCGGTTTCACCAATACGAATGTATACACCATCCACCAATATTTGCAAACAGCTGATGTCTTTGTCCTAACTGAGACCCAGGTCGATTCGTCAACTGATTCGATATGTCTTCATTGCTAAGAATACGACTTACATTCCGTTTTAAGGATGGAGTCTGCGTCTTCGCGCAGTGCAATCTGGCTTGCCAGAGGATGGAGACGTTGGAACCCAATAACATGGACATCATGTGGTTGAGCATTGAGGCGAGGAACTCTGTTAAATTTCTTTGTTGTCTTTACCGCTCCCCGAATGACGATCGACCGGGGACATTTTTCGAACCTCTATCACGTACAGCCGACTGGATACAGATCAACCACTCGGGTTCTGAAATTGTCGTCCTTGGCGAGTTTAATGTGCACAATTCCGGCTGGTTGGTGCATTCTAACAGAACCGACGGGGCTGGTAGGCTGGCGGAGATGTTCACTGTTAGCCGCAATTTGACTCAACTCGTGGAGGAACCTACGCGAGTGCCGGATGCCCCAGGCGGGCAAGGTCATTAGTCTTGCGCCAGGGGCTCCCCGACGGGATGATGCTGATAACTGGGGCGATTTGCGAAATGTATTCGCATCCTTTCCTTGATCGGAGGTGTGCTTTTAGAGACGCTTGCGCGGAGTCGGTCACAGAGACTATTCTTCTCGGGATAGAGATCTACATTCCACGCTCCATCAAACGAAGTTCATCCGATAAACCTTGGTTTGATAAAAAATGCGAGCAGATTACAGCGGAAAAAAATAGAGATCTTAAACAGTGGCGCTCCAATCCCACCGAGGTGAACAGAACGAATTTTGTTAGAATCAGAAACGTGTGCATCCAGGCGATTGATACCGCGAAGAAGGCTTACAACGACAGAGTGACCAATAAACTCCTTGAGTGTCCAACTGGTTCGCGTCCCTTCTCGTTAATGGCAAGGGCTGTCAACAATAAATTCGCTTCCTCCTCTTTTCCCCCGTTAGTGACGGACAGCGGAACACTCGTTACAAGTTCAATAGATATGCTAATGTGTTCACGAATTTATTTTCCGCGAATTCAAACCCCGATGGCGGTCTTTCGGAGCCACCTGTGATAGCTCACGTACGGTCTTCAATGCGAGATGTGAGGTTCCGCGCGCGCATTATTCAACGCATTCTACGTGAACTGGACTGTCAGAAGGCAACCGGTTCGGAGCACCAGCAGTAGTCACTAAGAACTGTGCCCCCGAACTGTCGCCGGTTCTAGGCAGACTCTTTCGCTTATTTTATGCAGTGAGGACATTTCCTACCTGCTGGAAAATAGCTCCAATTCAGCCAATCCCAAATAGGGCGAAAAAGTGTCTTTCATGTGGGATGTGAGATTTCGGTCGCGTACTATTCAACGCATTTTACGTGGACTGGACTGTAGGAAGGGAACCGACCCGGACGGAATACCAGCAATATTCCTTAAGAACTGTGCTCCAGAACTATCGCCGGTTCTTGGCAGACTCTTTCGCTTATCTTATGCACGAGGGGCCTTTCCTGCCTGCTGAAAAATCGCTCGAGTTCAGCCAGTCCCAAAAGGGGGAAAAAGTGTCTCCCACAAACTTACCGGCCGGTAGCATTACTCTCTATGTTATTTACAGTGATGGAAAAGGTCATCAACGCCGAGTTAATTAAGTATTTGGAGTGCAACTTCTAAATGAGTGCACCAGACGTCAGCGCGACCATCAATACGAATTCCGTGGCAGGCGGTTCACGGGAAACCTTTTAACCCTTATAACCGATATATGGACATCTGCGATTGAGGGGCATGGTGAGCCAAGGGCGGTCGCATTGGATATCTCCAAGGCTTTTTACCGCGTCTGGCATTGCTGAGCAAACTTCGTTCATATGGACTTTCCCAACAGCTTTGCCACTGGACGAAGAGTTTACTCGAAAATCGATCGATTCGGGCTGTTGTAGACGGCGAGTCTTTGGACCTGTATCCCATTTATTCGAGGGCGCCTGAAGATTCTATTATGGCTCCCACCTTGTTTTTGTCTCACATAAATGATTTGTTGGAGTTGACGGATAACAGGTTGTTGAGTTTCGCGGATTTTAATACGCTTGTTTCCTCTTTTTCCAGCTCAGATGTGGCTAGATCGACTCTCTGAATCGGGGTCTGGACAAATTCCTGCAGTGGGGAAAGGCCAATCTCGTCGACTTCAATGCAACGAAGATACAATATACAACATTCACAAAAAAAAGTTGATCATCGGTTCCACAGTTGATGATGAATGGCCAGGGACTCGAATCTGGGGAAAGCCTGAGATTGCTCGGCGTCACGGTCTGTGGAAATGTATCATGGCATAAACACATATGACATATCTTCTTAGAGCCAAGAAATATTTTACTCCGGCTCAACTTCTTCTCCTGTATCTAAATCTCAAATTAGACCCGCGCTCGAATATTGCTCTCATGTTTGGAGCTCGGCTCCTAAACATACACTCAAGCTACTTGAGAGCATACAGAGACGAGCGATCCGCCTGATTGGTGACACGGCGTTGACATCGAGACTACAGTCGCTATCACATCGAAGGCGCGTAGCCGACCTCTCTCTGTCTTACAGATATTATCACAGGTATTGTTTTTCGGAGATTTGTGGTATTATTCCGGGCAATGCGGTCTATATGCGCTCCACAAGACAATCTGACGTATAGTACCAGTTTGCGGTTCATATCTCGATGGCGCGAACATCTCTGCATCAGAATTCGTTCCGTTACAGAGCGGGAAGCCAGTGGAATTCCCTCCCCCGCGCGATTGTTTCTGAAGCGTTACAACTTGCAACTTGTTCAAAAGAACTGTAACAGTTATCTGGTGGCATCTCGGGGCGCCGACTCGGTGCTATAGGTTCGCCTCTCCCGAGAGAAGTCGAATAAAAAGAAAGTGAAGGCGGTAACACAAAAAAGGAAAATTCAAAAATAACTCATCAGAGCCGTATACTATAAGAATTGGCGTCGTGGGGTTAAGGTGGACTGGCCTTCACATATTACTATTTACTACTATTTAGTGGCCCGTGTATGTGCAACAAGCGTTGAACGCACCTTCCACTAACAATGGATCTTGTTATGGGCTGGGTTGCTGGCGTCAGGAACAGTGATGTCTCCCGGCATGCAATAATGTGTTTATGAAAACATCAATAATGCAAATTGGTTGAAAGAGAAAAGAATACCTTTGTTGAAGGAGTGCCGCTATCCCAAGAAGTAATCCTGCTGCAATCCCCAGAAATAATTCTCCAGCAAACAACAATAAAGCGTGGTGATTTTATTGTTAATTAAAAGGTGAACTTTATTTATTTAATTCTTTCGATTTTAAGCGATTATCAGTTAAGGTGAACTGTCTCAGCCGAAAGTTTTACGAAGAAGGGGATGATGGCAACAATGACAGCAGACAAATTAAATATTCATGTCAGCTGTTTGCTGACAGTTGTTATTGTGTGAATGGCTGCATTCCATTGCGAATTCGCTGGTTGCATCCAGTGAATCCGCAACAGCCCGGAAGTTCATGACCTCACCGACTCGACTCCACCATCGTTTCCTGTCCTGTGCACTCTCTTTCCACGCTTGACCAGCCGATCCGATCACCTCACGGTCAAACCTAACATTGTCCTTCCATCTCCGTCGCGGCCGTCCTGGTGGTCTCTTTCCCGTTGGTCTACCGTCAAGAATTCTACGCACGGTCCTATCGATGCCCATTCGCGCCACATGTCCGGCCCATCTTAATCTTCGCGACCTGATTACTCTCACTATTGTAGCTTTGCGGTATCATCATCATCATCATCATCACCATCATCGGCACCACAACCGGGATCCGGTCTTGGCCTTATTTAGCAAGTCTCGAGGCTTGTTAAATTTTCCATAATAATTTCTGTTTACGAGCAAGGTTATTAGTATAGCTCTTCAAATTCGTGGTTGTTTCCAATTGTTTTCTCCATTGTCCTGCCTCCTCGTCATATTTACCTCCAAAGACACCCCTCCACATATTCAAAATAAAGATTTTTTTTTTTTTTTTTTTTTTGAGGATACAAAAATTTTAAAAACAAAATAATAAGTGCTTAATGAAAATAAAAAAGATAAAATAACAGAAGTTAACGGGAAGGAGGGCAAAGGAAAGGAAGGGAGGAAGCTGCGCCAAAGCTGAATATTATATCTGAGGACGTGAAGTCCTTTCTTCGTTTTGGAGCTACCACCAGTTGGGGTTGGCTCGGTCTTTTATTGATTTATCTCTTTCACTGATCACCGTACTGAATCGAAGTCGGTCTGGCCTATTAGAGATATCGCTATTTTGGACAATTCGTTTATCCCTAGCACCACGGAAAGCGTGGTGTATAATAGGTATTCCACCCTCATCTTGGATAAGACCTTTTCAGTCCAAGAAGAGGAACGCCTCTGGGGGAATGACCCCGTTCTGGAGGGTACTCTCCAGATACATATCGTTCGGATAATATGCTCCTGCGATAAGATTATTTACACTGCACATTGCCCTTGCAATGTGGCCACGAATAATTTTTATAATGAAGTTGTCTATCCTAGTTAGTCCTGATTTATCATACGGGGTTTTATTAGGGTAAAATTTCTGGTATCGTGACTCTGGTGTTCTATTAAGTCCGAGGCAGGAACGCAAACACTGTCTCTCGAACACGCGAATCTTTTCCATGTAGAATGGGGATATATTGTACCATATTGGACAGCCATAGACCAACACTGGTCGGATGAATGCCGAATATGAGATTATTTTAACTTTTGGATTGAGAATGCTGCTTCGGAATAGACTTTTTGTGGCAACAAATGCGTTTCTTGCTGCAGAGAGAGTGGCTGCTATATGCTTGTCAAAGTATAAATACTGATCAACCCAAATACCGAGATATCTGACTACAGTTTTCACTTGTAGTGGGAGATTATTATTCCCTACGATAGAGAAGTTTTTCCAATTGTACTTTGTATCCTGAGAGGCCCTGGAGAGAGGTGTTCTGAAAAGGATAGTCTCGGTTTTGTGGAAATTAATTTTTAGTTTCCAGTCATTACAAAAACGTTTTATTTTATTGAAGTCGTCCTGGAGAAGTCTATTGATGACATCTATTTTCTCTCCTGTTCTGTATACCACAATGTCGTCTGCGTATGCAATGGCATTGTTAAGCGTACCCACTAGATCACTGGTGTAAATATTAAACAGAATGGGAGAATTCACCGCCCCTTGTTGTAAACCGTTTATAATTTTGAAGGTCTTGCTTGAGAATATATCTCCGCATTTTACCACAAACTGCTTGTCCGTTATCATTTCGTAAATGTTGTACAATAGATAATGAGGCATTCTCAGGTTTTCTAACTTATGAAGAAGTCCTTCTAACCACACGGTGTCGAAAGCCTTTTCATAGTCAACTAAGTAGGCACCTGTGCATTGGCGCTTTGTCTTGTCCCATTGTATGTCGGAAACAAGCTTTGACGCGGCATGCACCGTACTATGTCCCGCTTTAAAGCCAAACTGGTTGTTGGGGATGATTTCATTTTCATCACACCAGTTCATCAGTGCTTTGTTTATGATCTTCTCGAAAACCTTGCTGATATTTGGCAGCAAACTAATCGCGCGAAGATTGGTTGGATTGGACCTGTCTTTGCCCTTTTTAGGGATGGAGTGGACTATTGCAGTTTTCCAGTGGGTTGGATAGTATGCCTTATTTAAGGCGTTGTTGAATAGCGTAGTGTAGATTTTTACTGCTTCAGGGAGCAAATGTTTTAAAACTACATTTGGGATGCTATCTATCCCAAAAGACTTTTTGCTTTTTATTGACTTTAGGATGTTCGTAAGTTCATCCTTACTCACAAACATATTCGTATTCTGATTACTCCTGGGGGAGTCCGCTCTGTTATTTTCACTGAATGTGGTAAAACTACGGTTTTGGTTCCTCCAGGTACAAAGTTGATTTCTCAGTGAGCTGTAGGTCTGGAATGCGTTGTTTTCGAGGATCGTATTGGAGTGAGTGGATTCGTTCACTCTGTATACTGCCTCGAAACATGCACCAATTGAGATCACTTTGTCTTGCGGGTCTTCGACTAATATTACTTCTTCGTTGGAGTTGATATGCTCCAGATTGAGTCCTGAGTACAGCATTGCTTGACAATTCTCAGGAGTCCGTGGGACTCGCAAATATGGAATGTCATTGTGATCTTTCTTTCGAAAAGTTTTATTGATTTGTTGGAACATATTCGATCCGCTAGCTTGAATGGCTGGAATTTTGTTCTTCCACTCTTCATTTATACTTGAACGGTAATTATCACGGATCAAATTTTGGAGATTTTTGATTAGGGACTTAAGTGTTCTTATTTCCTGACTATTTGGGGCGCTGAACTGTCTATAAAGTCTTTTCAGCTTTGAGAGCATAATGCTCTTTTGCTTATACAAAGCGTCAATTGCTGATGTCCTATACTTATTAGTATAACCGTCGGTATGGGGAACTTTAGGTATAGAGCGATTCATTGCATTGGTAATAATATCGTCCAATGTTGTTAAGTAATGATCGATTTCGTCGTTATGGAGGTTTCTAATAGTCGGAGGGTCTATGGCACTGTTACGAAGTTCTTTTTTTATTAATCGATCAAAGCGTGACCAGTGATCTTCCCCGTACAGGAGTATAGCTTGAAAAATGGTTTTAAATATTATAATTTTATTTTCGATGCTAAGCTTTGACTTTCTACACACTAATGGATACATGACTCTTACGACTTTGTTTATTTTGTCTATTGTGGTAGTGATGTGTTTTTGAAAGATAAGTTTTTTATCTAGAATAATACCTAGATATCTACAGTCTTCGGACCAATCAATATCAACTGCACACATACTGAGTTTAGTGCCATTTGGTAGGTGTTTCCTACATCTCGAAAACCAGACAGCTTGTTTTTTATTACCATTTATTTTTATTTTCCATTTCCTGTAATATACTGCTAGCTTCCCAAGAGCTCCTTGCAAAGAGTTGTAGACATTAGTGAATAAGGCACCCGAAGAGAAAATGGCCGTATCATCGGCAAACATAGCTACCTGAATGTTTTCACCTAGACATGGTAAATCTGCGACAAACAATGTGAATAATATGGGACTGTGGGGCTTTTCAGGGCCCGAAGAGCCATGCATCGCTCGATCCCCACCATTTCCAGCAATGCGACTTACCTTAAAGTCGAATCTTCAGCAAGATTATACAACCTTGCTACGGCATTAACCGCCAACCAATTCGCTGGAATTAATTCGGTTATCCCCAAGGATAACCGACATAAATATATATTAGGCAGCTTACCTTTTTTGGGGGCTTTTCCAAACCTCTTCCCCACGGTCATTCCTGAAAGCATAATTCATGGCAAGATTATCATCTTGCCATGACATCAATTCATCAACCGTGCTTCCGCGACCGAACAATGGATGGCACATATCCACCAACACACGCTAATCTTTCCGTGTGTTATCTTTGTACCCATCCATTGTCCTAGAAGTCATTTCGGGTTGCTTGCACATCTGCAAGCCAGATTTTCGACGGCATGTTCTATGATCTATCTTTCCTAAAGTAGAGAAGATCAAATTAAACATTGGCCTTTCAGGCGCGCATATTTGCTTGGATCTCAGCATGACCAATTTTATGATCCGTTGCCGTTTCTTGGAACGATCACCACCATCGGTCATGACCACCAATTTTAGTTTACACAGAGTAAACACTCAAGCGGATATTTTCGCCTGACAGCACCTTCAACGGGATTAACATATCCCTAAGATAACATGCATCGAATCATACATGACCGAAACATGTTTATTTTAAATGATCTAACAACTGCCATACCCAATGTTTGATTCATTTTTCCAAAATAGATTCCTGCCTTCGGCAAGGGTTTTATTGACTCACGTCAATCAAAGAATCTATCCCTTGCGGATGGCGGCAGTTTATCTCCCCCAAACATGTAGCAGCAGATTTAACCTGCTACATGAGTTTTTCCCTGTTTCCTTTTGTTTTGGACCTTCGCCATTGGCGGCGAATCCTTTAGGTTCGTTTTCGTTGGATGTCTGTAAAGAGACATCCAATAGTTAGTCAGATTTTATTCGCCCAAGGGGACAGATCTTAACCGTCGTTGCGTGCGCATGTGAGAAGTCGATGTAGTGAATCCCTTAAATAACGTGTCGAATAAAAATTTTTCCGTGGTGGTTTAAGTTACCTTAAGTAGATCGTGCGTTGTCAACTTAAAATGTAAATTCGTGTAGACAAAGTAAAACAAAAAAGGCAATAGATAAATAAAATCGAATATAAACAATAAAAGCAAAGTTCACCAAACATCCACAGTGTTTTACTTCCTTAATTGTTCCCGTTCTGCTCGATGCGTATTGATCCATTGACATTCCACAGTGACAACGAGCTAAGCCAACTTCAATCGCAAGGGCTACAGTCAATCGTAGTGAACTATCCGTGGTATATTTGCTCAATCAGCGCCCATGCTTGGTGCACATAGCAAAAATAGCTACAGGACCAAGGACCGAGCCTTGGGGTACACCATAGTGGATTTGGTGAGTAGAGGATATGTGGATTCCTATACTCACAACATATTTTCTCGAACAAAGAAAGCTCTGGATAATTTTGATAAGCGGCATTGGCAGCTTAAGCTTCAGTAGCTTATAAATCAAGGCATCGTGCCATACCGTATCAAAGGCTTTTTCGATGTCTAGAAGAACCAGTCCCGTTGACTCCTTGTCGATGAATTTACCAGCTATGTGGTTTTTAATGCGCAAGACTTGGTGGATTGTGCTGTGACCACTACGGAAACCGAACTGAAAGTTTGGTAAGATGTTATTGTCTTCCACAAAACGATCAATCCTTTCCTTAATGATTTTTTCTAAGAGCTTACTTAGACAGCTAAGTAGACTAATAGGTCTATAGCTTTCGGGGCTGTTCTTCGGTTTACCGGGTTTCGGGATAGGTATTACTTTCGCTGTTTTCCAACAGTCCGGAAAAGACAAGCGTTGAAAATGAATGTTAAATAGTTACTTGCAGCAGGTTGAAGTGATTTGATTCATTTATTGTTAATATTATCGAGACCCGCAGCCTTTTTTGATCACGATTTTTTTATCAATTCTTTAACTTTGCTGATATTAGTTGCGTAAGTACTTTCAGCTGGTGTTTGAGAAAGTACATGGATAGTGTTAGCAACTTCAGCCTTAGTATACGCGCCGCTTAGATGCATAGATATGGAGGTGTTCTTACTAAACGTGTTAGCAAGTAGGTTCGATTTCTCCACTGAAGAAATAAACAACTTGTCGTGTACTTTAAAAGGAGGAATACTTGACCCTTTCTTTTTCATAGTTTTTGATATTTTCCAGAACGGTTTGCTTGCTTTGTCAAGAGGGGAAAGGTGTTTATTCCAACACTTGTTCCTATATGCTGAGATTTCTTTTTTAATGATATTATTTAAGACTTTAACATTAACTAGAAAGCAATCGATTCTATAACGAAGCCATTTTCTTCTTTCAGAGTTTCGTAGCCTAATCAGATGTAAGATATTTTCAGGAAGCGGTGCCTTATCAACTGGAGCAGTGGAACACTTCGGTATCGCAAGATCGGCCGCTCTATTGATAACAGAAACAAAATTGTTACATAGGATATCGATGTGCTGGCTGCAGGTTATAGAATTTAGGCTGGTATCACCTAGAACCAAGTTCGTGTTTATATATGATTTATAACAATTCCAGTTGGCGACGGAATAGTTGTGGTATAAACTGGTACGATTTACAGCTACTGTATGATTCACTGTGAGGCTGATCGGAAGGTGGTCTGAACTTAACGCATTTAGAGTTAATGGTACTGAGCAGTAATTTGGAATATTAGTGATATATAGATAGAGAGTTGAGGGGTTCTCGTTAGCACTCGCTGGGATGTAGGTGGGGAGAAGTGGATAAAGTATGGAAAAACTTGGGCTGGATTCAGCAACATCTAGTAAAATGTTACCCCAGCTGTTTGCCCTAAGACAATTCCACGACTGATGTCTGCAGTTTAGATCAGCACCAATAATTACCTTGTTTCGAGTGTTGACTCTATACAATTTTTGCAGATCCCGCTTAAAGTAAGTAGATTTCTCAATGTTTCTATTTCCACCAGGGAAATAGACCGAAACAAGACTCACCTTGGAATTATCCCTTAATGTTACATCTATACTAATTTCCTCAATTAACTTAAGGTGCAATGAAGGACGCAAGGAATGAGCTATACATTTTTTCACAACAATGGCGACACCTCCACCACTATCATGTACCCTGTCTAGGCGATAACATATGTAATTTTGATGTGAGAAAGAAAAGCCTTGTTTGAGCCAGGTTTCTGAAACAAATGCAATGTCAATATTAAAATTTATCAAGAAACTAAAAAATTCATGCTTTTTGTTTTTGATGCTTCTCGCATTCCAAGTTATGATGTTAAGAGAGTTTCTTAACATGTTTTTTCCGAGTATATGTACTTAATAACTAATGAAGTAATGACGTTAAATTGGTCAGCTTTAGTTTGACAAGCACTAAGCTTGGTTACAACTTCATTAAGAAGAGAGTTTATCTCGCTAAATGAGAACAAGTTATCATTAGTTATAGTGTCAGACAGATTTTTGTTCGTGTGTGTCGTATCACTGTTGGAAGGTTGCTGGGTTTGATGGAGGCTAGAAGCCCAGGTGGATGAAGGAGGTGAAGGTTGACGCACAGATCGGGGTAGTGGAGGAAAATTATCAATGGATAATCGGTCGGGCAGTGGCTGCTGTTTGTCACCCGGAGGCTGTAGGAACGTTGTATTTCCTGTACCACGTCCACGTGGGGATAATTTGCGGCGAATGTCTATGTACTGCTTTCGGCTTATGCATTCTGGATCGGTGGATTTATGTGGCCCACTACAATTTGCACACTTGATGACCTCATTCGTTTTGCAGTCGGATGTTTTATGGTTTCCCGAACAAATTGCACAGAAGCTATTTATGTGACAATGCGTCGAGCCGTGACCGTAAAGCTGACAATTGTGACATTGTGTGACCTTACCTGGATGATGTTTTTTAAAGTCCCAGCAAACGATGGTTTTGAACAAGGTGGAGTAGTTCCGTTTTAGTTCGTTTAATTTAACAGCACCGCGTTGAATATAGACGATGTACAAGTAGTGTTTGTACAGGGCTTTTGTTGACGGATTTAATGTGATGGTTTTAACATCTAGGCACTTAATCCCTAGTGCAATTAGCTCATTTTTCAATATATCATTGCTAATTAAGTCTAGCCCGGATAACACTACCTTTAAGGGACGATTTTCCTTACGTGAGTGGGTGAAAAACTCACATTTTAACCGTAAGAGTTCGGTTCTGATTTTATTATATATGTCCATTGTTGGGGCACATATTTTTTGCCCAAGCGAAATATTTTTGATTAAGTATTTGTCTATCTTAATGTTGCTCAAAATATCACGCACTTGAGCACTAGTTGTTTTTAATACCACAATTGGCGGAACGGTTTCTTTAGGAAGTTCTGCGCACTGTTCGTCATTGGTCGGATCCATTTCAGGAGAGTCTTCCATCAGGCTTTGAAGTGGTTGAAAAAAGTTAGTGTTTGAACACATTTTAGATTTTTGTAGCACTTTATTGTTCACTTTTGAAAGTTTATCGGGAGGAGTTTGGCCTCCAATAACGGGGTCGTAACGCAACCGTTTGCGCTTAATTTTGTTTAACACACGTGGCCCAGGGGCCACAACTTAACGGTTTTAACACTTGTTCAAATTTTTGTATGCGGAAAACGAGGCAAAGAAAACAAGATAATGATAATTAAATTGTGATATCTATTGTGAAAATAACGGTTGATTAAGATAAATAGCACGGGCAAAACTGTGAGACAAGTTGTCTGTTTGAAAGTCAGCCAGGCACTGACCGAAACATTCTAAGTCCCGGTTAAGGCTAAAATACCGGGCTTCATTGTTTGTCAGGGTTGGTAAACGGCGTTTACACTCATGTAGGGTTTCTTAATAGTGATGACATATAGAGTTTTCCTAATAAGGACGATATGTTTTTGATATCAAATCAAATGCAAAATCTTTGACATGAAAAAAGAATTTTTTTAGTTTTAAAGTGAAATTATTTTAAAGTCAGACTGTGTAAAGGCAACTGACAATTAATTATATCTCTACCAGTTTAATAGGGGTTACCATGACGTTTTAATAACATATCGTCCTCTTGGGAAACCTTTTATTAGTAAAACTGAGTTCTTTTAAAACATGCCGTCACCAGTTAGACGTTGTCAGAGTTTCGCGAGCCGACCCAATTCGGCTTAAAGAATTGAGCTGTTTACCATTAGGTTTCTTATTACATTATTGATCATCTACCCTCTGAAATGCTTTATCTCCATATTTTTCCAACTGTAGTACTATCAATTCCTCAACGTCCGCAACGTAGTAAAAGAGATCTCCCAAGCATATCGCGGAACCTATAGTGTAACAGGGTGTTATTCCATTGGGTGACCAGAATTGAGACCAACCTACTACCAACCTCAACAATTGCGACCATTCCATCTGCCAAGCTCCTTTCCGACCACTTCACGGAGCCTACAACTTAACGGGGTGGTATTTCACCGGTCGGATGGGCGTTGGGACCCAACCTACTACTCAGCCTTTAGCCAATTTTTACAACAAGTTGGTCTAGCTGTGAGTATATTCTAAAGTCCAACTCACGGTGCACAGGAATTAAATAGTTTTGTGGTTTTAAATGCATCAACTGCAAAAGAACTCACTAATCCGACGAATAACTATTCTAGATCCACACTTATAGCAAAGGAAGAGATTAAAATTCAAAGGAGTTCCTCTTTCGTTCTTAACTGAATAATAGTGCCAGATGCTTGCTAACTCTATCTGGAAGTCCTAATTTGCTGTCGTGCTCTTTTTATCACACAAGAACATCATTCTTCAACATTAAACTAAGTCCTAACGTTCATCTCATGTATAATACATTTCAAAACGATGAAGCAGAGCCGAAAGCACTGCGGAACATGATAATACAAATTGTACACACGAAAAAACAAAAGAATATCGAACACACACAAGCATTTTGGTATAGGGATTGTTTTTATAAGATATGTACGCCCTTTGTCGCCATTAAGTGTTTCATTTTATTCTCACATCTTGTAGATTTCATCCTTTAAAGAGTTTACGTCTCATTTGTCGCCAATCGAAAGTGTATTCTTTTATTCCACAGCCGAATGTTGTGCCCAGGACGAAATGCCGTTGCTACATACCCAAAGGGTAGACTTCCAAATTGCAGTCCCATTAAAGAATTTATTATGTGAAAATTTATTGAAATCAGTTACTAATACTGAGACGAAGGCTTCATTAACGGTAATGTAAAGTTGAAATTGTGGAGTTGATAACGATTATATAACCCAAGGCTCTGTAGTGCTTAATGTATCGCAAAGGATTATGACTACCAGGTTCCCAACCGGTGGCTGGTGACTATGCGATAAGTTCGAGACTTTTTTTATTCTGCCAGGAACGAGGGGTTTGGGTTTGCTTAGTATAATTACAACTTCCCCCAAATTGGGGACCTCAGCTTGAGCGTGGTGAATAGATGGCGGCAAAGGGACAAACTAATACAAATACGAAACCTCCCCGGAGATCATTGCCCTTAAGCTAGGCACCTCTAATAGGTTTCACTTATCGTTTGATCTGTCCGAGGCTTAAACTTACGTCCATCAATTCCTATTGTTGACCGACGAGTATCAGGATAACCAACAGAAAGTAATAAACCCAGTCTTGTTTGCTGTTTTTGAAATGAAACTCGTAAAATATTCCCATGTCAATTGTCTATTGTGTTCATAAATTGAGAGTTGTAGTCGTCATGCATCATCGAAGGCTCATCTCATCGTAAATTTGGCCTTTTGTGTGGAACTTTTTCGTTCCCCTATTCGGTTTATTTAACCCTATCGCCCACAGAGCATCAGTATGAAACTTATTTTCCATTTAGGAACCTCTTGTTCAAAATCTATCAATAGAATCGTATTTCAACAACATTGTTAATTTTTTATATATGTCGCAGGATAACATTGTACCCATCAGTAGTATGTTCCTATGTCCTCCGCACATCTTAATGCCAGGATTGTGTGGAGAGTTTTTGAAAAGATTTTCTAGGCTGCGATGAATACTTGGGAAACGGAAACCGCAAAGAGCGTCAGCTGTTGCTTTGCCGTTTTTTATTGTTCGACGATTATGGTAATGATAGAGAGTGGGCGCTAAGTGGTGTGTTTAGGATAGGCGCTAACCATTATCTGCCTGTCCAACATGTTTACTATGAGCACATACCAATCGTGCGTAGTTTATTTACTTACAATGATCCGACTTGCATGCTGATTGAAAGTTGACTAGGATTATGTTTGTTGTGTTATTTTTTACAAACTTTAGTTATGACAGCTATGGTACTAACTCCCCACCCAATCCTGGCATTAAGATCCGCGGAGGACATAGTAACATACTGCTGATGGGTACAATGTTATCCTGCGAAACAAATAAAAAATTATTACGATTCTATTGATAAATTTTGAAGGAAAATAAGTTTCATACTGATGCTCTGTGGGCGATAGAGTTAAAGATACCTATGAGAGTTAATCAGGGGGATGGGAGCGAACACACAGGGCAAAGTCTTTCATTTATTTATTAGGATTAATCCAAGCTTAAGTTAATATAATATAATACCTTACAGACTAACTTTCTCTGATTGCTTTCAACCCGGCGAAGGCCAGGACGATCCTAGTCCCTGTTCAATCTAATTTGACATGCAGTCTCCACGTGACAGCCCTAGGTAGCTACTTTGGCAACTACCAAGTAGTGAACCAATGCATGCAGCGACATCCTGAGAAAGGTTGGCGCAAGGCTAATAAACTTCCCCGGAAAAACAAATTATTATGGAAAATTTAACAAGCCTCGGATATGGGCCGGATACACGACGACGACCGCGAAACGATTTAAAAATTTTCTCATGGAACGTCCGCTCACTATACGAGCCTGATGACGGTACGAACGTACCGAGGTGCCAACGTCGACTCGGATCACTATCTTGTTGGTATAGTTTTCCGAGCGCGGATTGCCTTACGGAGACGTACTGCTTCCGCGGATCAGGGTTCGAATCAACACGGCTGCCTTACGCAATGAGAATACCAGTAACACCGCTGGTCATGCGTTAAGACTCGCCCTCGAAGAGCTCGACGGAGGGAGAGTAAGTCCTGGGGCCAGAATGCCGGGCGTAGAAGAGAAATGGACACACCTTAAGAATACTGTCATTAGTACTGCCAACTCCAGCTTAGGCAGTAGTCGTAGAGATTGGAGCGACTGATTTGATGATGAGCGCAAACTAGCGACTGAACGTTAGAACGCTGCATACCGGCAATGCATCAGTCCCATAGGATGCGGGTACGCGAGGAGAAATACAAAGAGCTCAGAAGATCTGAAAAGACTCCACAGACAAAAGAAAAGTGCCTGGGAAAGAAAAACTTGTCTATGAAATAGAGAAACGTCTCTGAAATAGAGAAAAGTAGAGAGCGAGGTCCTCACCAGGCGCGGAAGTTCTACCAAATAATCCGCAGTATGACGCGGTACACACCACGCTACACTTACTGCAATGATAGGGAAGGTAATCGGATCACCGATCCTGAAGGCATTCTCGAGCGATGGGAAGTGCACTTCAATAAATTGCTAAATGGACAGCTCACAGGAGAATTGGAGGCTCCACCAATGCAAGATCAAGACCAATTGCTGCCGCCACCAAGCATTGAGGAAACATTAAAAGTCATAAAACAGCTCACATCAAATAAAGCCCCCGGAGCTGATGGCATACCAGCTGAGCTGATCAAACAAAGAGCGGCAGCGTTACATCACGCAATTCATGAGATCATGGTGCACGTATGGGAGCAAGAGGAGATGCTGGAAGATTGGCGTCGTGGAATAATTTGCCCCAAACATAAGAAAGGAGGTATTGGGCAGTAGGGGTATGAAATTGGTGAGTACCGCCCATAAGATACAATCCTACAAGATCGGATAGTCCCATACGCTAAAGTCATCATTGATCAAGTGTGGCTTCATCCCACGCAAATCAGCGATTGATCAGATATTCACCCTTAGGCCGGCGATGGAAAAATGTCTGGAATTTAAGATTCCATTGTATCATCTATTTATAGACTTTAAGGCCGTCTACGACAGCATACCCAGGGTAAAACTATATCATGTCATGAGAGAGTATGGCATTCCAAACAAATTGATACGACTTTGTAGGTTAACCATGACCGACGTAGCTAGTCAAGTAAAAATAGCGCGATTGCTGTTCAAACCAATAAACACCTATAATGGACTTCGACAAGGGGACGGCCTGACCTGCGTCCTTTTCAACCTGGCGTTGGAGAAAGCAATCCGTGACTCTGGCGTTACAACAAGAGGGACTATTGTCACCAAGTCCAGCCAGATACTTGCCTACGCAGATGACATCGACATCATCGGTAGAACCGAATCGGCGGTACAGGATTCCTTCAGCCAGATCGAGCAGGCGGCACATAAACTGCAACTGCACATTAATGAGGGGAAAACTAAGTACATGGAGGGAACTCCTCTTCAACCTGGCGTTTGAGAAAGCAATCCGTGACTCTGGCGTTACAACAAGAGGGACTATTGTCACCAAGTCCAGCCAGATACTTGCCTACGCAGATGACATCGACATCAGGTAGATCCGATTCGGCTGTACAGGACTCCTTCACCCAGATCGAGCAGGCGGCACATAAACGGGGACTACAGATTAATAAGGGGAAAACTAAGTACATGGTGGCAACTTCTGCGAAGAGAAGACGTTGGTCAAACTATCAGGGTAGTGGAGCACGAATTTTAAGTGGTGCAATCCTTTAACTACCTTGGGTCAATAGTATCAGCCGATAACAATGTGGACGAAGAAATACGCGAACGGCTGATCAAATCCAACAATCCTACTATGGTCTATTCATCATCATCGGCACTACAACCGGGAACCGGTTTTAGCCTTATTTAGCAAGTCCTGAGGCTTGTTAAATTTTCCATAATCATTTGTTTTTTCCGGGCAAGGTCATTAGTCTTGCGCCAGTATGCCAACGGCTGATCAAATCCAACAAAGCCTACTATGGTCTATTAAGGCTCCTTAAATCCCGAAATTTATCCGGAACATCCAAGCTACTACTGTACAAGGCCATGGTACTCATGTATGGATCTGAGACCTGGGTGCTCAATAAAAGGCACTCTGAACTCTTAGCCACGTTCGAGAGGAAGGTCTTAAGGAGAATCATTGGCCCCGTATGTGGGGGAGGACGATTCCGGAGACGCTACAACCATGAGTGGTACGCAATCTACCTTGAAGCTAATGTTATAAGAAAAACCAAGCTCGGTAGACTCCGGTGGGCGGGACACCTAGCTCGAATGAGCGAAGAGGAGCTTGCCCGGAAATTCCTTTGTGGCAGGATGTATGGAAGGAGACAGCGCGGCAGACCTCGTCTGCGATGAAGGGATGGCGTAGACCAGGACGCCCAGAGCCTGTGAGTGCCAAACTGGATGATAGCGGCTCGAAATCGGGACCGGTGGAGAGATTTGTTAAATAAGGCCAAGACCGGATCCCGGTTGTAGTACCTATGATGATGATGATGATGATGAGAGTTAATCAAGTACAAAAAAGCAACTCTATAGTTTTCTGTCCAAAATGAACTCAGGTTATGTATCCTAAACCAACGAATAAGCAAAAGCATCAGCCCTATGTCAAGCAATAACATGGCGACTCCACATCAATTGAGTGTAGTTGAGTTTAGAAATCGAACTCAGACACGCGGCCGTTAGTCTGATGCTTCAATCCTTCGCTTCTCACCCGTTTCTCCGTGCGTTCAACTCACCTTCTTCACTATCTTTGCTTAACGCTGTAATTGGTGACCCCGACGTGATCTATATACACAACACACAATCTCCCATAGATTAACAGGACTTTACTACTACGGCACACTCGCCTTCTTCGACGTTCTCTCGCTCGCTCTCTCCTCGCTCCTCGCTCCGTCGTTCGCGTATGAAGTTGATCGTAACGAAGTTACTGAGAAGGGAGTAGTGTAGAGTTTCTAACAGATACGCACAATACACAAGCAAATAATTAAGAACACAGAAAGAAAATCGAATAAGAAAAAGCATCAGCCCTATATCAAGCAATGACATAGCAAATCCACATCAGTTGAAGTGTACTTGAGTTTAGAAATTGAATTCGTACACGTGGCAGTGGCCTAATATGTTGAGCATTGGTTCAATTTTTAGTGATTCTAACCGTGATGGCGCCAGTTCGAATCACGCGTTCTTCACTTTCGTCGCAAACGCTATGGGGTCTCAACATCTGTCCAACAAATAAGAAAAAGCATCAGCCATAACATAGCAATAACATAGCAATAACATAGCAATAACATAGCAATTCCACATCAGTTGAGTGTACTTGAGTTTAGAAATCGAATCCGTACCCGCGATAGTAGCCTGATGCTTCAATGCTTCGCTTCACACCCGTTTCTCCGTGTGTTCAATTCACCAGCTTCACTATCCTTGCTTAACGCTGTAATTGGTGACTACGACGCGATCTGTGTACAAAGAGCACACAATCTCCCATAGGTAAACAGAACTTTACTACTACGATCCCGACTTCTGCAGAGAGCACCGGCTCAGTCTCCTGCTCCGACGTTCTCTCGCTCGTTCGCTCCTCGCTTCGTCATTCGCACACGAAGTAGATCCTAACAAAGTTACTGGGGAGTGAGTAGTGTGGAGTTTCAAACAGATACGCACAATACACAAGCAAATTAAGAAGACCAAAATAAAATCGAATAAGAAAAAGCATCAGCCGTATACCAAGCAATAACATAGTAATTCCACATCAGTTGAAGTGTACTTGAGTTTAGAAATCGAATTCGTACGCGCGGCAGTGGCCTAATGTGTTGAGCATTGGTTCAATTTTAGTGATTCTTACCGTCATAGCGTCAGTTCGAATCACACGTTCTTCACTTTCGTCGCAAACGCTATAGGGTCTCAACATCTGTCCAGAGGTCATCACCAACCCTAGTTGGAAAGACTCCGGTAGGAACCCACTTCGTCGGACCGGCTCCAACAACCTAACCAGCCAAACTATAGGGAGGTTACAAAGGTCAGCCAAACCGTGAGTACAAACAAGTAGTTAGTTACAAAAAAGCTATTGGTAAATTTTCCCAGAGAAGGCGTGACAAACAATCTTTGAATCAATTTAAAAGTTTCTTTTTGTTGAGTAAAAACAGATTTCCTGCCACCCATGGTTGGGTTGATCAATTGGTTTAATTACATATAACATTTTGGCGCAGCTGGTGCCTTGAGTGTCCAACTAGTTCGCGTCCCTTCTGACCAATGACAAGGGCTGTCAACAATAACTTCGCCTCCTCCCCTTTTCCTTAGTTAGTGACTGGCAGCGGGATGCAATTCACAAATTCAAAAGATAAAACTAATGTGTTCGCGATTTTTTTTTCCGCGAATTCAAACCTCGATGCCGGTCTTTTCGAGCCACCTAGGATCGCGCCAGTACGGTCTTCGATGTGGGATGTGAGGTTCCGCCCGCGTACTATTCAACGCGTTCTACGTCGGCTGGACTGTAGAAAGCAATCGGCCCCGACGGAATCCCAGCAATAGTCCTTAAGAACTGTGCTCGAGAACTCTTCCGCTTATCTTATGCACGAGGGACCTTTCCTATCTGCTAGAAAATCGCTGTCCGTTCAGCCAATCCCATTGAGAGGAAAAGTGTCCGCCACAAATTTAGAGACCGATAGCATTACTGCCTATGTTATTTAAGGTGATGGAAAAGGTCATCAACGTAGAGTTAATTAAGTATTTGGAGTGCAACGGACTTCTGAATGATCGTCAATACGGATTCCGTGGCAGGCGGTCAACGGGAACCGATATATGGACATCTGCGATTGGGCGGCGTGATGGGGGAAGAGCGGTCGCATTGAATATCTCCAAGGTTTTTTACCGCGTCTAGCACTTAGCATTGCTGAGGAAAGTTCGTTCATATGGACTTTCTCTGCAGCTTTACGACAGGACGAAGAGCGTTCTCGAAAATCGATCGATCTGGGTTGTTATGACCGGCGAGTGTTCGGATCTGTATCCTTTTAATTCGGGTATGCCCCAAGGGTCTACTTTGGCTCCAACCTTAATTTTGTTTCACGTAAATGATTTGTTGGAGTCAATGGATAATAAGGTGTTCAGTTTTGTGGATGATAGTACACTGGTTTCTTCTTTTTCGAGCGATCAGCCGATTGGTGCATCAACGTCGCATCAGCTAAGATGTAGCCAGATCGATTATGTAAGATTGGTGTAGCACAAGCCTTCCTTAACAAACTCTCAAAGTTTGATGATATTTCGTTCAGTCCAAGCCGATATGCAACGCAATAAATGACAGTCATTTTTGTGCATCGGTCAAAAACGTCTAAAAACCAAATAGTCAATATTAAACTTGGCTTCAAAATTAGGAAGAATTCTACCGAGACGTTTGAAATGTTGGAAAAAAGTTTATGCTGACAGTTCTCCATACAAGACCCAAGTGCTTGAGTGTTTTCGACGATTCACAGAAGGCAGGGAAAATGTTTATGGGAATGAACGTACAGGCCTTCGAGTTGACTTGATTACGAACAAAAGTTTTAAGTTAACTATCGTGGGGTGCCGTTCAGTGAGGAATCGTAGTTTATAAATAAGCATGCAAACATTACTATTACTATTTATTGGCCTGTAGGATCCCGAAAGTTCATGACCTCACCGACTCGACTCCGCCATTGTTCCCTGTCCCGTGCGCTCTCCTTCCACGTTCGATCATCCGATCCGATCTCTTCGAGGTCCAACCTAACATTCTCCTCCCATCTTCGTCGTGGCCGCCATGTCAGTCTCTTTCCCGTTGGTCTACCGTCAAGAATTCTATACACGGTCCTATCGTTGCCTATTCGCGCCACGTGTCCGGCCCATCTTAATCTTCGCGACTTGATTACTCTCACTATTGTAGGTGGTATAACTCTTCCAATTCGTGGTTGTGGAGTTTCCTCCATTGTCCTGCCTCCTCGTCATATTTGCCGCCAGCATACAAACATGCAATCGTAAATTCAATATGAACTGTTCTGTGTGTAAATTAAAAAACGATCGGAGTTGTGTGCCTAAAATTAAGTACTACATGACTGAAAAGCCCCGTGGTGGCGCCACTAACAAATGAACATGACTCATTTCTAGAGGCTTACTTGTCACTACTTTATGTATGAATTTTCGTGACATTTCTCCCATTCGCTACAAGCTACAGTCGTTTGAGTGACGCTACTTTCGTCTTCGTAAAAAAATTGAAAAACAGGAATATGGCATCTTGACCAACCATTGTTTTTTTGAAAAACTTCTGAACAGAATGTTATCCCACATCTGCTCCTTCGAGAACCACAGTTTATCGGTGATTTAGTGAATTTAAAATGGGTCGTACAAGCACCGAAGGCGCACCTCGCCTTAGAAGGCCAAAAGAGGCTACGAATGCGTAAATCGTAAAGCAAGTGCATCGAATCATTTTGAGTGATCGTTAAGTGAAGTTGAGCGAATTAGGTGAGGCCGTGTACATTTTCCACGGTATTTTGGAAATGAAAACCTATCGGCGCGATGGGTGCCACGTTTGCTGACCGTCGACCAAACACAGCAGCTTGTTGATGATTCAACGGCCGGTTTGGCGATATAGCAGCGTAATCGAGCGAAGTTTTTTGGACGTTTTGCGACAATGGATGAAACGTGGGGCCATTACCATACGCCTGAGTCTAATAGACAATCTGCAGAATGGCTGGAAAGCCACGAAAGCCGACCAAAGCGCACCAAAAACCTAACGCCCGGCCGGGAAGATGATGGCCTCCGTTTTTCCACAAATCCAATTTATCCATTATAAAAATCGAAAAACGTACTTGAGGTGAACCAACAAAATCAGCAGTTGTAAACAAAATTATTAAGAGATAGCGCTCAAATTTGACGTCTTTATAGTTTAGTTCAGTTTACTTTCCAAACAAATTGATACGACTTTGTAGGTTGACCATGACCAACGTAACTAGTCAAGTAAAAATAGTGGGATTTCTGTCCAAACCAATAAGCATCTTTAATGGACTCCGTCAAGGGGACGGTCTGGCCTGCCTCCTCTTCGACCTGGCGTTGGAGAAAGCAATCCGTGACTCTGGCGTCACAACTAGATGGACTATTATCTCCAAGTCCAGCCAGATACTTGCCTACGCAAATGACATCGACATCATCGGTAGAACCGAATCGGCTGTGCAGGACTCCTTCACCCAGATCGAACAGGCGGCACAAAAACTTGGACTGCACATTAATGAAGGAAAAACGAAGTACATGGTGGTAACTTCGGCGGAGAGAAGACCTAACGTTGGTCAAATTATCAGGGTAGTGGAGCACGAATTTGAAGTAGTGCAATCCTTTAACTACCTTGGGTCAAAAGTATCAGTCGATAACAATATGGAAGAAGAAATACGCGAACGGCTGATCAAATCCAACAAACCCTACTATGGTCTATCAAGGCTCCTTAAATCACGAAATTTATCCAGAACATCCAAGCTACTACTGTACAAGACCATGGTCTTACCACTAATCATGTATGGGTCCGAGACCTGGGTGCTCAATAAAAGGCACTCTGAACTCTTAGCCGCGTTCGAGAGGAAGGTCTTAAGGAGAATTGTTGGCCCCGTATGTAAGGTAGGACGATTCCGGAGACGCTACAATCATGAGTTTTACGCAATCTACCTTGAAGCTAATGTTGTAAGAAAAATCAAGCTCGGTAGACTCCGGTGGGCGGGACACCTAGCTCGAATGAGCGAAGGGGAGCCTGTGGCGGTTCCCGGAAATGCCACTACTCACCTTCCCAAATTACCTAAAAGCTTCCAGTCCTGAAGCCCCCATAAACCCATTGTTCTTTGCTAATGCAACAGCATTAGCACCTACAACATTCCCCGCATCAAAACATTTCCTTTTCCAAGGACATTTAATGCATTCAACCATTACATTAAATTCCATACAAGAATTCTTTCTTTCATGCAAATGCATTTCCCAGAATACCTACAAGAATTCTTCATATCACGCTGCCCTGATGAATCCAAAACTACTCGGCACCCGTGTACCACCATGCAATTCCGCTGTACATGTGCACACCACATGTCCCTGGCATTTCCACGGCTCGGCAGCACTTTGTCGATAGGACAAAAGCAAATACTCACATCTTGCGTCTAGAGTCATAAACCGAATTTCTTCGCATGTAATCATGTATACAAATTCAATCCCTTTTGCCCAGCAAAATGCGGTACACGATCACCCATCGTATACCTAGATTCCTTTAGCATTACCAGCCTAATTACAATGCGGCTATTTATCCAATATACCCGACTACGATCCCTGATCTGACTACAAGCCACCACCGGTAATAGACGGGATACACATTTCCCATTGGGTACATAGAAAAACTCATTAGCACCAATTCCCCGATGCATTGTCGTCTATTATAGCTACAATGCACATCGTAAACAACGATCCCTTTGTCCTTACAGTTTTTCAGTTTTGTTTTTCCATGGCCTTCGCGCATGAGTTGAACAATATGATCTTCACGATCACTCATACACCCATACCACCATGGTCTTCATTACGAGATCTGGTTTTCTATTTCACAAAGGGAGACTTTACGCTTCTCTTGTGGTAAGTAAACGTATCCTAAGCCGAGAGGATATTCACCACCACCGAATCAGGGTGAATCAAGAGTCAGATTCCAACCCTCGGTGAGTCTTATTACAACCACCGATCGTGACGGTAGGTTTTTCTCCCGCTCCCCGCAGCACATCGTGGACGCGTACCATCAAGGAGTCGATTTACCTCCCCAGTTAATTGTAATAGTTGGAATTATATTGCGAAATGTTTGGATAGTTCGTGTATTGTGTACGTTTGAACGATGCAATGAGCATGCTTAAATTAAGATATTTGTAAGGTTCCAAGTGATTTTTAATTCATGTTTTTCATTTAATTAATCAAAAAGTAACTTTCGTTGTCAATAAATTAAAATAAGACGTCTTCCTGTGTAAACTTCTGTGTACTGACAATAAAAATCATTTTATACAAACAACATTTAGTGTTTTATTCTTCTTTTCCCTTTTGTGACAACTTGCGAGTGAACTTAATCCTTGGTGATCGGATAATGGCGGAACCGATGAACTCTTCAATTTGTGGGGACGAGCTAGAACCTGCGCCCATGCAGGCGCCACGACTTCGCCCCCCACAAGCCTGCCCGGAAAGTCTTTTGTGGCAGGATGTATGGAAGGAGACAGCGCAGCAGACCTTTTATACGATGGAGGGATGACGTAGACCAAGACGCCCAGAGCCTGGGAGTGTCAAATTGGATGACATCGGCTCGAAATCGGGACCGGTGGAGAGTTGTTAAATAAGGCCAAGACCGGATCCCGATTGTAGTGCCGATGATGATGATGATGATGAAAAACGATTTTGAAATTTTTTTGTTTTTACCGACAGCCAATAAAATAGGCATCCTGAGATAGTAGCGTTATAGCAATGTGAAGAAAGGGTTTGTTTAGTCAAATATGTTTATAATACCATATATACATGTATTAGTGCAATTGTTGTTTAGTCAAATATGTTTGTAATACTATACATTTTAGTACAATTGTTGTTTAGTCAAATATGATATGTCTGTAATACTATATAACATATATTAGTACAAATTAATACTTCGCTCCACTATATCCTGGTTCGTCTTTTATGAAACTTTCTTCCTGTGATTTTTTTGCTTTGGATGCTTTTGTCTCTGGCCAATATTTCTGAGTTAGCTTTCTCTGTCTCATATATCCTTATTTGATCCATTTCTTTCATATATTTTATGAATATTTTCCCTGGCTTAATCCGCAGTTCTCTAAAAACTTTACACCTAGAAATGTTTCCATCATAGAACGTACGATTTTTTTTTTGAATTTATTTATTGAATCGTAAGTTCCAGATTGCAGTGTCGGGTACTGTACAAAAGTTGTTTTTAGAACCCTTGTCCAAATTACATTATTCAGAGCCTCATTTGGATTCTGTGTTTTTAAATGGAGGTACTTTTTTTAGCAATATAAGATTACGCAGATCTCTGAATATGAGTTTTATTTGTTCCATGATTGCCGGAGGAAAATGATAATGGCACCCCTTCGATTTTTTACTTCTCCTGAAAAGTTGCGTGTTCGAATACGCGTGAGCCGTTAAGTCAACAACGAGTGAACGTAGCATCCTCATTGTGTTTTTATCTTGTTCCTGGTTTTATAGTGAATCGATGCTACAGAGGAAATCATTAAAACGTAATTAGATTAAGAAAAAAAAGGGCTCTTCGATAGTATAGTGGTTAGTATACCCGCCTGTCACGTGGGAGACCGGGGTTCGATTCCCCGTCGGGGAGCCTCTGGCGCAAGACTAATGACCTTGCCCGGAAAAAAACAAATCATTATGGAAAATTTAACAAGCCTCAGGACTTGCTAAATAAGCCCAGGACCGGTTCCCGGTTGTAGTGCCGATGATGATGATGATGAGATTAAGAAAAGAATTTTTTTTATGAGTCGAAAATAGGTGACATTTTCGTGAGGGATATCCCGAGATGTTTGATGTAAACCATAATTCGATCTGCCTTAACACTACGTTAGACATCTATCTTCATTTTTCAAAAAACCACATTCTAATTTGCTGGATGGTTTTCGAGAAAAGGGGTTTTAAAGACGTCAATTTTTACAAAGATAAGATAGGAGCCTGTCAGTCCCCTTAAATAGTTTTGATAAAGGGCTTGTAAAGTTGGTAAACTGAAGATAAAAACGGGGAAAATTAGTTGTTAACATACGCTTCCGGAAGAAAATCGGCGACAACTTGTTCCTTCTATTATGTAGGGAACAATGTTTGTGACTAAATAAAGAAGGTGATCAATTTGATGTTTTTTTTTTTGGGCCGAGAGTAATGAATGTATAGCTTGACCTAAAGGGGGCATATATATCATCATCAAATTCTAAAGATCGGTATTTAAGTTTTTTTATGAAAACACAACATCACAGAAATGTTCTCTCGAAATGTTGAGTCGATTCGAAAGAGATGGAACATTTATAAGCCCCACTTCTCCGATCGTCTCCTATTATTTTTTAAAACTTTAAACGCGTTCATTCCAAAAGAGCATTCAAAAATGGAATTGTTTTTAATTTTTTTATGAAAGCACAAAATCCCTGAAATCTTCACTCGAAATTTTGAGTCGAATTATCGCCAATTCTTGGCAGACTCTTTCACTTATCTTGTGCACGGAGGACATTTCCTACTTGGAAGGTGGATCGAGTTCAGCCAATCTCAAAAAAGGGGACATAGAGTCTTCCACAAAATTACCGGCCGATAGCATTACTGTCTATGTTATCTAAGGTGGTGGATAACGTCATCAATGCCGAGTAAATTAAGAATTTGGAGTGCGACGGTCTTCTAAATGATCGTCAATACGGATTCCGTAGCAGATAGTCGACGGGAAACCTTTTTACTCTTATAACCGATATATGGACATCTGCGATTGAGGGGTATGATGAGTCAAGAGCAGTCGCATTGGATATCTCCACGTCTGCCACGGGGCATTGCTGAGCAATTTTCGTTCATACGGATTTTCCCAGCAACTTTTTGACTTGACGGGGAGTTTCCTCGAAAATCTATCAATCCGGGTTGTTATAGCCGGCGAGTGTTCAGGTCTGTATCCTGTTAATTCCGGGATGCCTCAGGATTCTATTTTGGCCCCAACCTTGTTTTTGCTTCACATAAGTGATTTCTTGGAGGCAACGGGGGAAAAAGTGTTCAGTTTTGCGGATGTAGTATGCTTGTTTCGTCTTTTCGAGTGATCGGCCGATTAGTGCATCAACGTCGCACCAGCTGAGATGTAGCCAGATCGACTCTCTGAATCAAGATCTGGATAGGGTCCTGCAATGGGGAAAAGGCCAATATCGTCAACTTCAATGCAACCAAGACACAGTATACAACATTCACAAAGAAAAGAGGATGAGCGGTTCCACAGCTGATGATCTATGGTCAGGCTCTCGAATCTGGGGAAAGCCTGAGATTGCTCAGCGTTACGGTCTGTGGGAATGTATCGTGGCATAAACACATGTCGAACATCGTCAGGTCTGCCTCTGGAAAACTGAGTTATCGAATATTGCTCTCATATTTGGCCCAACTTCTTCTCATGTATAAATTTCAAATTAGACCCGTGCTCGAATATTACTCTCATGTTTGGCGCCCGGCTCCTAAACATACCCTCGACATACGTTAGAGCATACAGAGACGAGCGATCCGCCTGAACGAGGACTTTGTGTTGACGTCGAGACTGGAGTCGCTGTCACATCGAAGGCGCGTAGCCGACCTCTGTCTGTTTTACAGATATTACCGCGATTACTGCTCTTCGGAGATTTGTGGTATTGTTCCACGCAATTCGGTTTATATGCGCTCCACAAGACAATCTGACAGATCGCACCAGTTTGCGGTTCATCTCCCGACGGCGCGAACATCAATGCATCAGAACTCGTTCCGTTACAGAGCGGGGAGGCTGTGGAACTCCCTTCCCACGCGAGTGTTCCCGGATCGTTACAACCTGCGACTGTTCATAGGGAACTGCAACGGTTGGGTGGGATCTCAGGGTGCCATACGGCGCTGTCTGTCTTTCTGGAGCGTTGCAACCGGCAGCTATCCAAGAAGAACTTCGACACTTATTTAACAGCATCTATAGGGCTATAGGTTTGTCTCTATTGAGACAAGTATAATAAAAAAAAAAGAATACTATGGTGTCCGCAATTTATTTACTGCAAACATCTCTGCATCAGAACTCGTCCCGTTACAAAGCGGGAAAATAAGTACCTGGTGGCAACTTCTGCGAAGAGAAAACCTAACGTTGGTCAAACTATCAGGGTAGTTGAGCACGAATTTGAGGTAGTGCAATCCTTTAACTACCTTGGGTCAATGGTATCAGCCGATAACAATATGGAAGAAGAAATACGCGAACGGCTGATCAAATCCCACCATGGTCTATCAAGGCTCTTTAAATCCCAAAATTTATCCGGAACAACCAAGCTACTACGAGGGTAGCCTTTTATATTTCGGGATTAGAGAACAAAAACAAATATTGAACATCGAAAATCACTTTATTGTTTTTCGAAATATTCCCCATGAAGATCTATACACTTTTGCATGCGTTTGAACCAATTGTCGAAGCACTTTTGCCACTCTGATTGAGGTATCTCCAACACATGCATTCTGAATGCAGCAACCGCTTCTTCAGGTGTCGAAAAACGTTGACCTCTCAGTTTGTTTTTTACGTACGGGAATAAAAATAAGTCATTCGGTGCCAAGTCAGGACTATACGGCGGATGACCCATCAAATCGATGTTTTGGGTGCTCAAAAATGCAGTTGTCGCAGCCGATGTGTGAGAGCTCGCATTGTCGTGGTGAAGAGTGATCCGTCTTCGGCGGTTGGTTTTCCTGATTTCTTGGAAGACAACTGGCAAACAAATGGTAGTGTACCACTCAGAATTGACTGTTCTGCGTTGTTCTAGTGGTACGGTTGCGACATGTCCAGTTTTTCCGAAAAAGCAGGCGACCATTTGCTTGGAAGTGCTTCGTGCGCGAACAACTTTTGTTGGATTTGGCTCATCTTGAAACACCCAGACAGTCGACTGCTGTTTACTTTCGGGCTCATACGCGTAAATCCACGATTCATCACCTGTCACGATGTTATAGACGTGGTTCGAAGCACCGCGACCGTATTTTTTGAGCATTTCTTTCGACCAATTGACACGAGCCTTTTTTTGGGCGATTGACAAATTGTGTGGGATCCAACGCGAACAAATTTTTTTGACAGTCAAATGTTTATGCAATATTGAATGTATGCTGGTCCCACTAACGCCTAAGGTTGTCTCAATCTCACGATAGGTCACATGACGATCTTCCAATATCAGTTCGCGCACAGCATCAATGGTTTTCGGAACAACAACTGATTTTGGACGACCTTCACGAAATTCATCTTGGAGTGAACTACGACCACGATTGAATTCACCATACCATCGATAAACACTGGTCCTTGATGGAGCTTCATCGCCAAAAATTGAATTAAGTTCATCCATGCACTGTTGCTGAGTTAATCCACGCCGAAAGTTGTAAAAAATAATCGCACGAAAATGTTGACGATTTAATTCCATTTTTGGGCCGAGATGAATCTTTTAAGTTACTGTAAACAGCACAAATAGCGCTCGTATGTCAAAACATTCTGAGTGCGTATAACCTCAAAAATGTCCAACTTTACGACAAAGCTGTCGATTGCCGGATTGCAACACTAGGGTTGCCAAATCCCGAAACATAAGAGGCAACCCTCGTACTCTACAATACCATGGTCTTACCAGTACTGTATGGATCCGAGTCCTGGGAGTTCTATAAAAGGCACGCTGAACTCTTAGCCGCGTTCGAGAGGAAGGTCTTAAGGAGAATAGTTGGCCCCGTATGTGAGGGAGGACGATTCCGGAGACGCTACAACCATGAGTGGTACGCAATCTACCTTGAAGCTAATGTTGTAAGAAAAACCAAGCTCGGTAGACTCCGGTGGGCGGGACACCTAGCTCGAATGAGCGAAGAGGAGCCTGCCCGGAAATTCCTTTGTGGCAGGATGTATGGCAGGAGACAGCGCGGCAGACCTCGCCTGCGATGAAGGGATGGCGTACACCAGGACGCCCAGAGCCTGTGAGTGCCAAACTGGATGACATCGGCTCGAAATCGGGACCGGTGGAGTGATTTGTTAAATAAGGCCAAGACCGGATCCCGGTTGTAGTGCCGATGATGATGATGATGATGAGAGTTAATCAAGTACAAAAAAATAACTCAGTAGTTTTCTGTCCAAAATGAGCTCAAGTTATGTATCCTAAACCAACGAATAAGCAAAAGCATCAGCCCTATACCAAGCAATAACATGGCGATTCCACATCAATTGAGTGTACCTGAGTTTAGAAATCGAATTCAGACACGCGGCCGTTAGTCTGATGCTTCAACGCTTCGCTTCTCATCCGTTTCTCCGTGCGTTCAACTCACCTTCTTCACTATTTTTGCTTAACACTGTAATTGGTGATCCTGACGTGATCTGTATACACAACACACAATCTCCCATAGATTAACAGGACTTTACTACTACGGCACACTCGCCTGCTTCGACGTTCCAGTGTGTTCCAGTGTGTTGGTGCTATTACCATATATGTCTGGTACCCGTGTTGGGTCATCGCAAGCACTGACATCGGGACCACAGTCGCTATCCCAAAGAAGGCGAGTAGCGGACCTTTGTCCATTTTACAGATATTGTGCATTTTACAGATATTATCAAGGACAAATCAAGCTCGGTAGACTCCGGTGGGCGGGACACCTAGCTCGAATGAGCGGAGGGGATCCTGCCCGTAAAGTCCTTTGTGGGAGGATGTATGGAAGGAGACAGCGCGGCAGACCTTGCCTGGGATGGAGGGATGGCGTAGACCAGGACGCCCAGAGCCTGCGAGTGCCAAACTGGATGACATCGGCTCGAAATGGGGACCTGTGGAGAGATTTGTTAAATAAGGCCAAGACCGAATCCCGGTTGTAGTGCCGATGATGATGATGACTCATCCGCTTTTTCAGAAAAAAAATCGATTTTTTCGCCCTCATGACTACCTATGTCCCCTTAAACGCCACAAACGTAACGAGAAGGCGGATTGCAAAGAGCGCGTTCGTAAACTTCGATGGGCTAAGACGACAAGATGTAGAGATAAAAAATATTTATTTCTGGGCTAGCGCAATCTTGACTGAGAACTAATCAAGCTTAAAAAAGGTAGATATAGCAAAGAGTCATGAAAAAAACCTTGTTGGGTGGGTATGAGCACGCCACCGTTGGGGAAAGCGATTATCATATTTTTTTGTCATTTCAAAACTTCCTTAAAGATAGGCAATTGGTGGAGACTATCATGAAAATGTCATAGTCGAGGTTTCCGCCAATAGGAATCAGGGCTTCTATGTAAGGCGCATTATGAAGACATTTAAAACGGGAAGAAATTATAGAATGCAGATTTGATCCAAATCGGATAATCCGAACCATGCCAAACAACGTGTTGAAAAAAAAGCCTAAAAATAACGGATTTCCTTTTCAACAAATACAAAGACATCAAAAATAGTGAAAGACATTTTTTAACGGATAGGCAGAGCTTATGAATAAATTGTCAATATCCCTACACCAATATTAATCCAGAAGGTCAAGTATCATACTACAAATTCTTCAAGGTTCGTGATTCGGTGTTCTCCACGACCCCGAAGTGGTCACTCAAGGCTCGCCCACAGTCATCTGGTCGAAGAAAAATATCCTCATCTACATAACATCTGCAACATAGGAGTATTTACCATTCCCTATCTACTATTAAACTGCAATTGAATGAAAACTTTTCTTAACTCACTTATTAAAGAAAGAATCTATGCTAGGCATTTTAAGAGATCCCTCTGAAGAAAAAAAAACGTGTAAAACTAATTCATGAAATTCTAAAAGCATTAAAGATATATAAACGAAATCTCAATTTCCTTCGATCTATTCTCTATTGAAACCTTAACCTTTAAAACTTCAAATTGTCATCATCATCATCGACATTACAACCGGGATCCGGTCTTGGCCTTATTTAGCCCGTCCCGAGGCTTGTTAAACTTGCATAATAATTTATTTTTACGGGCAAGGTTATTAGCCTTGCGCCAAAACTTTCACATAGTATTCTTTATAATAGGAGGTACATCCGAAAACTAATGAGACTGTCTTTTTGTAACCACGCATTTCGCTCTTTTTACACATCAACGTTGTACCCTTCAACATCATTTCCTTCAGTAGTCACACAACGACGAAAAGTGTTTTCCAGTCTTTCAAGCATTTCTGAGAAGTTTATTCTAGAACATCTTTCAGCTTATGGATTACACTCTTTCAAATATTATCCAAAGTGGCACCCTATCATGTAGTTTGTGAGCTGGCGGAATAAAAAGAAGTCGCAGTGACTGAGATCCACTCAATAGGGGGACTAAGAAACCACAGGAATACTATTTATTGTCAAACATTTATTGATGGAGATTGCCGGGTGACAGGGTACCTTGCCGTGGAGTAGCATCCAAGTGCGTGTAATACCATAAAGCACGTGCTAACTAATACTGGGCAAGGATGCGTTTCAACCCATTTGTCGTATGAAGGGGGCAGTAGTAACCGGGTTACCGGTTCATACATTGTGTAATCAGTCTTTTTACTTTTCTAACCTGCTTTGTATTCTCCCCTGTGAAGTTCTTCCGAACTTCTGGACTAAATATGGCCAGTCTTATTACTTTTCTAACGTACTTTGTATTCTACCCCATGAAGTCCTATAGCGTTTGCGACGATAGTGAAGAACATGTGATTCGAACTGACGCTATGACGGTTAGAATCACTAAAAATGTAACCAATGCTCAACACATCAGGCCACTGCCGCGTATACGAATTCGATTTCTAAACTCAAGTACACTCAACTGATGTAGAATTGTTATGTTATCGCTGTGGTATACGGCTTTGATGCATTTTCTTATTTGATTTTCGTTCGGTGTTCTTCACTATTTGCTTGTGTATTCTGTGTATATCTGTTAGAAACGCCACAGTCCTACCGTATGTCTGGACGGTGGCTAGTCTCATTACTTTTCTAACTTGCCTTATATTCTGCCCTGTGAAGCCCTTCTGTAATTCGGAACTAGAAAGAAATTTCCGCACACCTCGTTCTTTTTTTTTAATTTGTTATAATTTTTTGGTGTGAAGTTCTGCTAAATTTCTGAAATAAGTGTGACCAGTCTCATTACTTTTCTAACTTGCCTCGTATTCTGCCCTGTGAAGTCCTTCTGTATTTCGGAACTAGAAAGAAGTTTCCGCACACCTCGTTCTTGTTTTTTAATTTGTTATCATTTTTTGGTGTGAAGTTCTTCTGAATTTCTGAACTAAGTGTGACTAGTCTCATTACTTTTCTAACTTGCCTCGTATTCTGCCCTGTGAAGTCCTTCTGTATTTCTGAACTAGAAAGAAATTTCCGCACACCTCGTTCTTATTTTTTAATTTGTTATAATTTTTTGGTGTGAAGTTCTCCTGAATTTCTGAACTAAGTGTGACCACTCTTATCATTTTTCTGACATACCTGGTATTCTACCCTGTGAAGACCTTCCGTATTTCTGAACTAGAAAGAAATTTCCGCACACCTCGTTCTTATTTTTTAATTTGTTATAATTTTTTGGTGTGAAGTTCTCCTGAATTTCTGAACTAAGTGTGACCACTCTTATCATTTTTCTGACATACCTGGTATTCTACCCTGTGAAGTCCTTCTGAATTTTTGGACTAAGTCTAACCAGTCTTATTATTTTTCTAACTTGCCTTGTATTCTGCTCTGTGAAAACTTCAAATTGTATAATTTTTTTTTGTTGTAATTCGTTGCAATGAAATAATAAAAAATTAAACAAAAGCCATTTGTATAGAGTTTAAGATCATTTAACTTCAAGCCTCTACACAATCAAATCTTGAGGAAGAAGATATACGATTTAGCCGTCAACATAACTTAAAAATCACACAGATTGCAATAAGACTAATACTTTCAAAAACAAGAACAAAGAGTCCATTACTTTATTAAAGAAAAGAGACGAGACGAATCAAATACCACTTTGTTGAAATGGACCGTGCACAATTTGCTCGATAAAAAGAGGAAGCACGGCGCCGGACGTCAACACTGGTGGCAGCGGTGGGATTCCCAGATAACGGGATCCCGATGATGATGATCACGATGATGAGCACTCCCAGATAATGATGATGACGAGATGAAGACGAGATAATCGAAGACTGGAGATATCCTCGAAGACTGGTGGGATGATCCAACCAAAGGATCCCATGAATTAGAAACAAAATAAGAAAAAAAAAATAAAACTGAAAACAAAATTTAAAACAAAAAAAAAAATTTTTTTTATAAGAAAAACAAAAATCTTTTACAAGAAGAAAAGAGAGAAAAAAAAACACACAAGAGAAATAACCAAACCAAAATAAGAAGAAAAAAAAGCCCCGACATAAAACAACGAAAAAAAATTTAAACGTAAAACAACGAAAAACAAAGTAAACATAAAACAACGAAAAAAAAAGAAAAAAAGAAAGAAACCAGCCAAGACCAGGATAAGCAAATCAACTTTAGGACGTGAAGTCTGCCTGGCGGAAAAGGAAAAAAAAAATCGAAAAAGAAAAAAAAACACAAAGGAAACAACTAAGGAAAACTGAAGACAAAAAAAAAAACAGCAAAACTCAAGACAAAGACTTCTATCAACAATACAACGACAACAATTATTAGAGTAAGAATTTTTTTTACTAGCGACTTTTCTCTCTACTTTTTTAGGAATATTTGAATATTTTCTACTTCGAAGCTCTCCTTTTCACAAAAAAAAATTTTTTTTGGATAGAAATTTCTATCTATATTCTTTGAAAATTCTCATTTCAGTATTTCGACGACATTTCCGTTTTTTTTTCTTTCTCGTCGAATTTTCTTTCTTTACAACTTTGGGACCAATTTATTTTTCTTTCCTATATATATATATATATATTGAATAACAAAAAGAAAGGCCAATCTTTTCACAACCATACTTTTAAGAATTAACAATATTTTTAAGAATTAATAAGAAATTTTCGCCATTTATTTTAAATTTTCACTATTACGAGTCCATATTACACGAGACAGGCGGCTAGGCAGGGGGAAGAACAGATCCACTATCAACAGATACTCAGTAAAACCCCTGAAATGGCTCTGTCTCTCGGAATTTCTGATGTTTTCAGAATCGTCCCCACCTTTGACGGGAAACCCTGCGACTTAGGTAAATTTATTTCCGGGGGAGACGTTTTATTTAGATCTATAAAGAAGGCAGACCCGGATACATACGAGACATTTTTAGAGCTAGTCAAAAATAGACTAGAGGGTCATGCTTACGATCTGATTAGGTATAGCAAAATCACTAAGTGGGAGGATTTAAAAGATAAACTTGAATCGGAATATAAGGAGGAGCAATCTCGGTCGACGGCACACAATGAGTTGATTTCTCTGAAACAACACTACAGAGAAACCGTCCGGGAATACGGCGATAGAGTTGCGAATGCTCTAAGGACTTTAAACTCTGCCACGTGTGAAATAACAGCAGACCACCGCGTCACTTAATAGAAGAAAACATAAAATTGGCCGTACAAACATTTGAGGATGGACTACAGAACGAACAATTAAAAATACTAGCTAAAGTCCATGGGCGAAACAATTTAAAACAGTCGATTGCACATGTAGTATCACATGCTGCTCGAATGGACAACTCTCCCGGGTCATATCAATATAACGAAAAACCTAGATTCAATCGTATAGTCTGCCAAACCTGTGGTAAGCCAGGGGATTCTCAGGACACATGTTATCGGAACATGCAGTCCAACAATTTTCCGAATAGACAAAGGGAATATAACATTGTATGCAATTTCTGTGGACGGAATAATCACACAGAGAATGAGTGTAGATACAAGATATCTAGGAATGGATTGGCTTCAACAAATTACCAACAAGGTACAACAACGCGTAACCCATTCCGAAACAATCCTACAAACTCTGAAAATCGTTTTGGTGAAAATTCTAGGACCACCAATAGACAAAACGATCGGCAAAATGTTCACTTTTCTCGGGTGCAAGAGTCGGAAAACGAGGCCTGACGCCAACCAAAATTGATGGAAGACAGACCTCCTTATCCTGAGGCTCCCTTAATTGCTTTCCATCGACTCAACAACACCCTGTTCGAATAATTTAATTTCAACCTAACCCTCGGTTTATCACAAAATGTTCCTTAAACCCACTAGCTACTTCGCGACTAACCTTACAAAAATAGTTTCAATGCAAAACCCAGGTTTCTGCTATCCATCACATCCGTTCCATCGTCAATTACTTGCCGGCAATAAACTCTAAAACTTTATGATCTGACAAATTACACAGAGCTATGATAATGTTTATCCCTATGCCAACACTTTCACTCTCAGCCATCACTTTCATTTTTGTAACACATCAATTCTTCGCATCTGTGTCCTTCTTAACTTTATCGTTAAACAAGTGCATCCTAGGTCCTGGCATCATGGCATGTAAATATATCAACATTCGCCATCCACTGTCCAAGGAAGCATGCACCAAGGAGAAACTTACCCAAGCTGAAGTAGAATGTTAGAGCCGATATGAGGATGACGACGAAGATGATACCCCCGCCAGTTAGGATACTCTGTCTGTACACCATACCGAGACTAGCTGCTGAGGATTACAGGAAATTACAGGAGCATTGTGAAAATTGTTCGTCAATCTAACAGTCAAATCACATCTTCGACAAACGTTCACTGGACTATCTAGTAAAACGCGTTAAGTTTTGAAATAACACCGATTAACCGTCGCCGGGTCTAGGACGGATTTGCCAGTTCGTATAGAATTCAAAATAAAACTAAATAAAAACTAATAACTTCAGTGCACGTAATTAAAGTGAAAGGATTATTAAATCCTTGTCAATATTTTTATGTACTGAAGTTTTGCACTCACAAAACACTCTCGACCACTTTGCTAACGTAAATTAAGACCGCCAATGTTCATTCACTATCGACCGTAATCGTGCCTTTCCAGGATGAAGCCCAACATGCGACTGAATATCTTTTCCACTAAGCACCTATTCAGACGGCATCCTTGTATCCTTTATTGCGTTAGGATACTGTAGGAATAGGGTTGCCAAGTGACATCCGGTTAATGCATAAATTCTTCAACAACAGTCCAAAACCGTTTTGTAGGAGCGCGCCTCTTGGGAGGGATTCTGCTTCACTCACTGAAGATGGTGCTACTCGTGTGTTGCAAGATATCGCTTGGTTGGTATTTAGTTTAAGGACAATTTTTATGTTCTTCGTCAGAGTGTAATCTGGAAATTTATGGCAAAATATGATTATGGAAAAGAGGTAGAGTAAGTATCTCAATAATTTAATTTTTATTTTATTTATTGGCTTACAATTGGCTTACAATAATTCTTGGTTTCGAAGGTGTGGATTAAAAAGGGGTGCGTGGGATAAGAGGAATGTTTTTAATGATGGACTTTAAATAATCCCGTTGAGTCGTGCATTTACCCAACATACTATCCGGTCCAATGCGACCGTAGTCACTTCTGTGATGGTCTATGTGGAGTTTGGAGTTTAACTGTGGCAAGTTGTAACGCGCCGGAAACACTCGCGCCGGGAGAGAGTTCCACAGCTTTCCCCTTCTGTAACGGAACGAGTTTTGGTACAGAGATGAGCGTTCCATCGGGACATGAACGGCAAATTGATGGGATCCGTCGGATTGTCTTGTGGAGCGTAAATAAACCAAATTCCGGGGAATAATATCACGAACAGAGTCTTTGATCATCATCGGGATCCGATTTTGGCCTTATTTAACAAATCTCTCCACCGGTCCCGATTTCGAGCCGATGTCATCCAGTTTGGCACTCCCAAGCTCTGGGCGTCCTGGTCTAGGCCATCCCTCCATCGCAGACAAGGTCTGCCGCGCTGTCTCCTTCCATACATCCTGCCACAAAGGTCTTTCCTGGCAGGCTCCTCTTCGCTCATTCGAGCTAGGTACCAGCGGAGTCTACCGAGCTTGATTTGTCCTTGATAATATCTGTAAAATGGACAATATCTGTAAAATGGACAAAGGTCCGGTACTCGCCTTCTTTGGGATAGCGACGGCGGTCCCGATGTCAGTGCTCCGATCAGGTGGATTGTCCGTCTATATATGTTATCAACTAGGGCAGGGGTGTGCTTAGGAACAGTGGCCCAAAAAAGGAGACAGCATTCAAATAGTTTATCTCAACTAGTCGATGACCCAACACGGGTACCAGACATATATGGTAATAGCACCAACACACTGGTCCTGTGCCTCATCTCCTACCCGAACAAATACACAATTGAAGTTTCTTCGCCCTTGGGAACTTCAGACCACTGTGTCGTGTCAGCTAAATTTGCTCTAACTAACAGCAACGTTAACCAAAAAACTCCCAAAGAACAGTTTAATACTACGATAAAGCCTACTGGGAAGGTCAAACGACTTTTTTGAAGAAATAAATTGGTCGTTAATTTTCTGCAATAGCGATGTTGACGCTATAGGGGACACACTGACAGGGACGATTCTACTTGTTATTCCACACAGGGTAAGTGTCAAACCCATGAGAAATATGTGGTTCGATTCCAGGTGCAGAGAGGCTATAGCGTTTGTGACAACATTGAAGAACGTGTGATTCGAACCAACGCTATGACGGTTAGAATCGCTAAAAAAACAGAACCAATGCTGACTACATCAGAGCACTGTCGAGTTTTCGAATTCGATCGTCATTCTCAAGTACACTCAACTGATGTGGAATTGCTATGTTATTGGTATGGTATATGTTACAGTGCTATGGCATACTTTGCTAATCGATTTTCTTTCGGTGTTGTCCTTCAGTATTTGCTTATGTATTGTGCCATTGTAATGGCAAATTTAACAAGCCTCGGATATGGACCGGATACACGACGACGACCACGAAACGAAAATGGCTAAACGATTTAAGAATTTTCTCATTGAACGTCCGCTCACTATACAGAGCTCGAGCTGCACACTTCAACGGTGCCAGCGAAGAGTGGCTGGCTTTCAGGAGATTGTTTGCGGATACCTCCGCCGGATTCACACATGCGCAGAACTTGGCGCGTCTCCGGAGACCTCTCCAGGGAAGAGCGAGAGAGGCAGTTAGCCGATCATCATCATAGGCATTACAACCGGGATCCGGTCTTGGCTTTATTTAGCAAGTCTCGATGCTTGTTAAATTTTCTATAATAATTTATTTTTACGGGCAAGGTTATTAGCCTTGCACCGAAGCAGCTAGCCGATGCCCTGTCCGAATATAAGGCCGACATAACAGCATTAGAAGAAATAAGATGGACGGGGAGTGGTGTTATTCAAAGAAATAAGTATGACATTTATTACAGCTGTCATGCAAAATACCATGTGCTCGGGGTAGGCTTTCTAGTCAGCCGAAAACTGAAGCAATTAGCAAAAAAGTAGTGCAATAAACGAAAGGCTATGCACTCTTTGCGTGCGAGGCAAGTTTAAGAACACAAACCTCATAAACGTTCACGGACCTACAGAGGAGTCCGCTGACGACGAAAAAGAACAATACTACGAGAACGTCAAACCTGCCCAAGATACCATGTGAAAATCGTTCTTGGTGATTTGAATGCGAAAATAGGCCGGAAGCCGGTTTTCAGGCACCACCCAGTTTCCCATAGTTTGCATGAGAACTCTAATGACAATGGACTATGAGTTATCGAACTGGCAGCATCAAAGAACTTGGTCGTTGCAAGTACAAGGTTTCCACATAAAGATATCTACAAACCCACCTGGGTATCACCTGATGGAACCACTCGCAACCGAATTGACCACGTGTTGATAGATCGCCGCCACTCCTCGGGCGTGATGACGGTACGAACGTACCGAGGTGCCAACGTCGACTCGGATCACTATCTTGTTACAGTTTTCCGAGTGCGGAAGAGAATAACAGTAACACCTTTGGTCATGCGTTAAGACTTGCCCTCGAAGTCCTGGAGCCAGAATACCGGGCTCAGAAGAGAAATGGACATGCCTTAAGAATATTGTCATTAGTACTGCCAACTCCATCTTAGGCAGTAGTCGTAGAGATCGGAACGACTGGTTTGATGATGAGTACAAACAAGCGACTGAACATAAGAACGCTGCATACCGGGCAATGCAGCAGTCTCATAGGACGAGGGTACGCGAGGAAAAATCCAAAGAGCTCAAAGATCTGAAAAAAGGCTTCACAGACAAAAGAAAAGTGCCTGGGAAAAAAACCTTGCCTGTGAAATAGAGAAAAGTAGAGAGCGAGGTCCGCACCAGGGGCGGAAGTTCTACCAGTATGACGCGGTACACACCACGCTGCACTTACTGCAAGGATAAAGAACGTAATCTGATCACCGATCCTGAAGGCATTCTGAAGCGATGTGAAGTGCACTTCAATGAATTGCTAAATGGTCAGCTCACAGAAGAATTGGAGGCTCCACCAATGCAAGATCAAGACCAAATGTTGCCGTCACCAAGCATTGAGGAAACATTAAAAGCCATTAGACAGCTCAAATCAAATAAAGCCCCCGGAGCTGATGGCATACCAGCTGAGCTGACCAAACAAAGAGGGGCATCACGCAATTCATGAGGTCGTGGTGCACGTATGGGAGCAAGAGTAGATGCGGGAAGATTGGCGTCGTGGTATAATTTGCCCCATACATAAGAAGGGAGATATCACACTGTGCAGCAACTATAGGAGTATATCATTGCTGAGTACCGCCTGTAAGATACTCTCCTCTATCCAACAAGATCGGATAGCCCCATACGCTAAAGCCATCATTGGTCAATATATGTGCTTCATCCCACGCAAATCACCAACTGATTAGATATTCACCCTTAGGCAGGTGATGGGAAAATGTCTGGAATTTAAGATTATATTATATCATCTATTTATAGACTTTAAGGCTGCCTACGACAGCATAGCCAGGGTAGAACTATATAATGCCATGAGTTCAGCATTCCAAACAAATTGATACGGCTTTGTAGGTTGACCATGACCAACGTAACTAGTCAAGTAAAAATAGTGGGATTTCTGTCCAAACCAATAAACATCTTTAATGGACTCCGACGAGGGGACGGTCTGGCCTGCCTCCTCTTCAACCTGGCATTGGAGAAAGCAATCCGTGACTCTGGCATTAGAACTAGAGGGACTATTGTCCCTACGTCTAGCCAGATACTTGCTTACGCAAATGACATCGACATCATCGGTAGATCCGATTCGGCTGTACAGGACTCCTTCACCCATATCGAGCAGGCGGCACAAAAACTGGGACTGCACATTAATAAGGGGAAAACTAAGTACATGGTGGCAACTTCTGCGAAGAGAAGACGTTGGTAGAACTATCAGGGTAGTGGAGCACGAATTTGAAGTAGTGCAATCCTTTAACTACCTTGGGTCAATAGTATCAGCCGATAACAATGTGGACGAAGAAATACGCGAACGGCTGATCAAATCCAACAAAACCTACTATGGTCTATTCATCATCATCGGCACTACAACCGGGAACCGGTCTTAGCCTTATTTAGCAAGTCCTGAGGCTTGTTAAATTTTCCATAATGATTTGTTTTTTCCGGGCAAGGTCATTAGTTTTGCGCCAGTATGCCAACGGCTGATCAAATCCAACAAAGCCTACTATGGTCTATTAAGGCTCTTTAAATCCCAAAATTTATCCAGAACATCCAAGCTACTACTGTGCAAGACCATGGTCTTACCAGTACTGTATGGATCCGAAACCTAGGAGTTCAATAAAAGACACCCTGAACTCTTAGCTGCGTTCGAGAGGAAGGTCTTAAGGAGAATTGTTGGCCCCGTGTGTGAGCGAGGACGATTCCGGAGACGCTACAACCATGAGTTGTACGCAATCTAAAGTAAAAATAGTGGGATTTCTGTCCAAACCAATAAACATCTTTAATGGACTCCGACGAGGAGACGGTCTGGTCTGCCTCCTCTTCAACCTGACGTTGGAGAAAGCAATCCGTGACTCTGGCGTTACAACTAGAGGAACTATTATCACCAAGTCCAGTCAGATACTTGCCTACGCAGATGACATCCACATCATCGGTAGAATCGAATCGGCTGTGGACGACTCCTTCACCCAGATCGAGCAGGCGGCCCAAAACTGGGACTGCACATTAATGAGGGGAAAACGAAGTACATGGTGGTAACTTCGGCGGAGAGAAGACCTAACGTTGGTCAAACTATCAGGGTAGTGGAGCACGAATTTGAAGTAGTGCAATCCTTTAACAACCTTGGGTCAATAGTATTAGACGATAACAATAAGGAAGAAGAAATACGCGAACGGCTGATCAATCCAACAAAGCCTACTATGCTCTATCAAGGCTCTTTAAATCCCGAAATTTATCCAGAACATCCAAGCTACTACTGTACAAGGCCATGGTCTTACCAGTACTCATGTATGGATCCGAGACCTGGTTGCTCAAAAAAGGCACTCTGAACTCTTAGCCGCGTTCGAGAGAAAGGTCTTAAGGAGAATTGTTGGCCCCGTATGTGAGGGAGGACGATTCCGGAGACGCTACAACCATGAGTTGTACGAAATCTACCTTGAAGCTAATGTTGTAAGAAAAATCAAGCTCGGTAGATTCCGGTGGGCGGGACACCTAGCTCGAATGAGCGAAGAGGAGCCTGCCCGGAAAGTCCTTTGTGGCAGGATGTATGGAAGGAGACACCGTGGCAGACCTTGTCTGCGATGGAGGGATGGCGTAGACCAGGACTCCCAGAGCCTGGGAGTGCCAAACTGGATGACATCGGCTCGAAATCGGGACCGGTGGAGAGATTTGTTAAATAAGGCCAAGACCGGAGCCCGGTTGTGGTGCCGATGATGATGATGATGACTTAGGACTAAATGCTAAATCCTATTTTACAAACTTTTCTTATTATTAGAATAATTTACCGGCTCTACACGAGCACTCTAAATAACACGATAAAAGTTTGTGTAATGCCTTTCGACGTACAATCATATTTTTATATTTTTATATTTTTATATATTTATATATTTCCTGTTGGCTGAATATTTTAGGAAGGCGTTCTCTCTCTGTTTTGTTTTTTTTTGTTTTTTCAATAACATAAGATAAAAAGAAGTTAACAAACATATTAACAAAAATGTTAACATACAGAGATTTTAAAACGAAAAGGAATCTAAATGAAGGAAGAATAAATATATATGAAAAGGGAAATGAGGAATGGGAAGGGAAAGCGTAGCGTCTGAAGATCTTACTATATTTGGGGATATTAAGTCCTTTCTTCATTGTCAATCCACCACCAGTTGCGATGGGATCGGTCATTTATATATAGATTTATCTCGATCGCCTCTTGCCATGCTGAAGCGCAAGTGAACTGCAGCATTTGATATTTCACTGTTATAAAGAATCCGTTTGTCCCTGGCACCACGAAAAGCGTTGTAAATAATAGGGACTCCGTGCTTGTTTTAGGATAAGATCTTTTCTATCCAAGAGAGGGAACGCTTCAAGAGGGATAAACCCATTTTGGAGTGTATATCCAGGTACATATCATTGGGGTAGTATGCTCCCGAGATAAGATTATTTTCGCTACTCATTGCCCTTGCAGCGTGACCACGAATAATTTTGATAATGAAATTGTCTACCCTATTCAATCCTGATTTGTCATACAGTGTCTTATTAGGATAGAATTTCCTGTATTCAGACTCAGGTGTTCTATGTAATCCGAGGCAGGAACGCAGGCACTCCCTCTCGAACATGCGAAACTTTTCCATGTAGGATGGGGAAACGTTAAACCATACCGGGCAACCATACACTAATATTGGACGGATAAATGCTGAGTACGAAATTATTTTAACTTCGTGATCTAGGAGACTATTTCGGAACAGACTTCTTGTCATTGCATATGCACTTTTAGCTGCGGAGAGGGCATCTGCTATCTGCTTATCAAAGTATAGGTATCCATCTAAATACCAAGGTACCTGACAACAGTTTTCATTTGCAGCGGAATATTATTGTTTCCTACAATGGAAAAGTTTTTCCAATTATCCCTTGTATCGCTTGAAACTGTAGAAAGAGGTGTTCTGAAAAGGATAGTTTCTGTTTTTTTGGAAGTTAATTTTCAATTTCCAATCGTCACAAAAGCGTTTGATTTTATTGAAGTCGTCTTGAAGAAGTCTTTTAATGGCACCGATTTTTTTTTCTGATCTGTACACCACAATATCGTCGGCAATAGCATGATTAAGAGACCCAACTAGATCACTAGTATAACTATTGAAGAGAATGGGAGAATTCACGGCTCCCTGCTGTAGGCCATTTTTAAAATGGAAAGTTTTATTGGAGATTTTGTCCCCACATTTTACCACAAATTGCTTATCCATTATCATGTCGTAAATGATGTACAACAGATATTCGGGCAAACCCAGATTTGATAACTTATATACAAGTCCTTCTAACCATACGGTATCGACGGCCTTTTCAAAGTCAAGTAAACATACGCCTGTGCATTGTCGTTTTGCCTTATTCCTCTGTATATCAGAACGAGTTTTGTAGCTGCATGAACTGTGCCATGCCCCGCTCTAAAGCCAGGCTGGTTGTTCTGAATGATGCCATTTTTATCACACCAATTAATCAATGCCTTATTTACGATTTTCTCAAATATTTTGCTAATGTTTGGAAGCAGACTAGTCGAGCGAAGATGGGTCCTTGCCCTTTTTGGGGATCGGGTGGACTACTGCTATTTTCCAACGTCTTGGAAAGTATGCATTATTTAGAGCGTTATTGAACAAGGTAGTGTACATTTTCACCGCTTGCGGAGGCAAATGTTTAAGAACAGTATTCGGAATACCATCTGTGCCAAAGGATTTCTTGTTTTTAATGGATCTAAGGATGCCCATGAGTTCATTCTTGTTCACAAATATATTTGTGTGCAAATTTCTAAGCGGCGCATCTGCTCTATTGTTTTCACTGAAGATGGCGAAACTTTTGTTTTCGGAATGCCAACTTTGCCGTTACTGTACAGCGATATATGGTTTTTGATAGCTCTGTTTTCGATATCCAGGTTAGAATGAATGGATTTATAGCGTTTGGGATGATAGTGAAGAACGTGTGATTCGAACTGACGCTATGACAGTTAGAATCACCAAAAATTGAACCAATACGTAACACATCAGTACGAATTCGACTTTGAAACTCAAGTATATTCAACTGATGTGAATTGTTATGTTATCGCTATGGTATACGGCTCTGATGCATTTTCTTATTCGATTTTCGTTCGGTGTTCTTCACTATTTGCTCGTGTACTGTGTGTGTATCTGTTAGACACGCCACAGATTCATTCACTCTGTGTACTGCCTCGAAATAGACGCCAATTGAGTTCGCTTTCTCTTGCGGATCCTCAACTACTATTAGTTCTTCGTTGGAGTTAATGTATTCCGGGATGAGTCCTGCGTTCAACAGTATTTGACAATTCTCGGAAGTCCTCGGGAATCGAAGGGAGGGAATGTCATTATGATCTTTTCTTCTAAATACCTTATTTATTTGCGGAAACATATTCCTACCACTGGTTTTAATGGAGAGAATTTTGTGTTTCCATTCTTAATTAATTACCGATCTGTAGTTGTCACTGATCAGCTTTTAAACGTTTTTAACCAATGACTTAACTGTCTTTATTTCCTGGCTATAAGGATAGCTGAACTGTCTGTAGTTTCAGTTGGGAGCGCAGAGCGCTTTTTTGTCTATACAGGGCATCAACGGTTGAGTTGCTGTATCTATTAAATTGCTCCTCCATGTGAGCCGCTTTTGGAACGGAACGGTGCATTGTTTTGATGACAATGCAGTCCATCGTTGAGAGATAATGGTTTATTTCCTCATTTCGAAGGTTTCTATTAGTCGGAGGATCTACGCCATTGGAGCGTAGTTCTCTTTTTATTATTCGATCAAAGCGCAACCAGTGTGCTTTTCGGAAAACGAACAAATGTATCTGGTCACACCGCTCAGGTATTGCGTGTTTAATTGAAACATGTAAAACAGCGCCGAGGCCGTAATGGTCACTATCATACCCGATTGTGCGAAGGCAATTTCGAGTATTTAGGTCCGTGTCTAATAATTGTAGTCTCTCGTCCATCATGAGTAAGTCCAAAGAGGAGTTTTGTGGCGGTTCTTTTAATATATCCCGAGAACCACCCATTTTCCTTAATTCTGCTCCCCATTTCTCATCCAATAAAGGTTATTAACTTACCTGCAATCAGGCAGCGATAAGCTACCCTTCAATCACGTCCTTTACCTGTAAACCACCCCATGGCAAGATCGTCATCTTGCCACAGCATCAACTCGCTGTATTCCCTTAAACATATTTGGTTCCTCTTGTCGGCACCCATGACCATTGCAAACCATTAGGAAATCTTCCCCGGTGTAGGGTTATATTTTGTAGAGATTTGTTTTTCTTACATCGGTGGTTTAGCTTCCGGGTCTTTTGGTCTTTCGTCCCAAGATGAAAAGAGGAGATTTCATTAATTTGAATTTATTTATTTTATTTATATAATTTTTCAAATTTCGGCCGTTGCCTCAGCCTATCCCAACTGATCCCGAATCAAAAAAAAAAAAAAAAAAAAAAAAAAAAAAAGATGGGTGGCGAGAGGGCCGACTTTAGCGAGACAAGGACAGATGTGTCCTTCATCTTGTCTCTGACTTCTGGTCATCTTGCGATAACCAGAATCACCCACATCCGTGAGGATGTTGGGCTCGGTCTCGCAATATCTGAAAAGAAAAGAAAAAAAAAAGGGGGGGGGGGGGTATCCAGGGATAGTGTGGACAGTGTTAGTCCAGGTATTCTCTAACTACTTGTATAGAGGGATGGTGGGAAAGAAATCATACAAGACCGGTAGGTCTTGGGTGCGGTAGTAAACGCAGATCACGTCTTTGGCGTCTGATAATCTGCGCTTTGGTCGGTGTGTATGTTTGTGTTTGTGCCGTCTTGTACTGTGCGTTCGTGTGTGCGGTTTGTTAATAGTAGACCCTATGGGATGGATCCAGGAATCCTCTATTATAGAGGGGAATGCTGTTGGGAAGGGTGCTTTCTTCCGTTTTGTACTGAAGAAGAAATTTGTCGGGGTCTGATCCGAAGAGATCGAGAGAGAGAAGGGTCAAGAACGCAAGAGTCCCGTACAAGTAGGTTCTCGCTGTTCTGAATGGTTTCGAGGTACTTGTATGCTAATTGAAGCAAGTACTGATCCCGAATCCAAAATGTACTGCCCTTTTATACTCTGTGGCAACGGAGATTCGTTAAAAATTTCATTTAAAAATTCCAAGAAGCACAAACAAGATTTTGTGTGCTTCAATTGGAATATGATTCCGGGAAGTTGATAGGAATTTATTTGAATCAATTCCCGGAAGGAGAAATCATGAAATGCATTTAGAGTTAGGCATTTCATAATTTCAATGGTTATAGGGAATTGAATCAATGCACAACAAATGGACTTTCGTTTAAATTTATCGTGCATATGATTCAATTGGGTTGGGATGTAGGGTACTTGGAAATCGAATCGATGCGCGACAAATTAACTTGTGGTTTAAATCTATCGTGCATATGAATCAATTGGATTGGAATTATGAGTAAGGGTAAGGTATTCCGAAATTGAATCAATGTGCGACAAATTAACTTTTGGTTTAACTTGTCGCTCATATGATTCAATATGGAAATTAGGATTGGGATTATAGGTATTATTGGGGATTTGGATGGGAGTAGTGATTTAGGATCACTACACCGGTCATCTTGCCGGTATCCATGCCAACCATTTATACAGCAATCCCACGATCAAGCCATGGCAGATCGCTTGCTTTTACAGCTGCAGCCGATTATACCAGATCGGTTGCATAAGCGATAAATATGCAACGAATTGGATGCGACCCAAATGTGTTTACCTTAAACAACTCTCGTACCATTAACCAATACAAACAAATGCGCATCTTAGCGCTTGCCCTTTGAGATAGCGTTACGGTATATACAATATACCCTCTATCGTTTATGATAGAAATGCTTTCAGCCTATGCACGTTCATTATTTAAACAGCTGCATGTTTGCTTTCTCTTCTTTCAACCAACGCGCGTTTCGTTTGTCTTTCCTTCCAAGGTGAAGACACTCACTCCAATCTGAACGATATCTATGAGGAACTTTCCAATGGGACGTGGACCGGTTTCTCATTGGCCGCAGCGTCACCAGACAGATCGATTTCCCTTGTCACCACACGAGTGGAAATCCACCTCACCCGCCGGCGTGATTCTGCATCGAGCAGCTCTCGGCGAGTCAGATTTCATCCCTCGCCGGGCACACACGCTTAGAGCCAAGTTCCGTCGCTATCGGAGACGAGTTTTTGTTTTCCTCATACACGGTGGAGCGCGTACCACCGGATCGAATATTAACAACAGATAACGTACTCATTTGGGTCGTTAGTTTTCCTGATGTTCGGGAATTTCCCTTGCTTGTGTCGTGCTATTTTTTTGGTTAATCCGAGTCCGGTGTGCATTCGTCTGTGTTCGATTACCTGTGATTGAGAGCCGTTAATTTCAACTTGAGAAAATGTAAGTGAAATAGAATATTAAAACAATCTTAAATAGAAAGGATAATTGAAATCAATTTGCGAAATTTGTCTTTAGAAATCAAACCCAAAATTAAGTGTTAGAAAACGTAGTTTAAGTGAAATAGAATATTAAATAAAAAGGATAATTATACGACAAAACAACCCAGTGTGTTTTAATTAATTAGCCCTTGTGGACGGTTAGTGGCGGAGTTTGGCTGTTTCTGTTCGAGATCAATTCTGGTGGGGCGAATTCTCTTGGTGTTTAAAGGACTTATGATGGAGGAAGAAGAGAATCAGCGCCGTACGCCGGTGCACAACGCTTCTTCGCCACAGTTTCCTCTTATATAAGATGGTGTACTTGTAGCGTACAATTCTAGTTTATATTCTGTTGCATTTGTTTGCCACCAGTTGAATATGCATTACCTCTTGTGTTCGGTGTGATATCACCCCAAGCATTGTGTTTGGAGTTGAAATCTCCCGCCAGAACAAAATAATTGTTCTCCGAGTCTAACTTGAGATTACGAAAAAGGGTATCCAGTTCGCTGATAAATTGCGTACACTGAGGAGCTTCAGGTGCATATTTTGCCTTTGACTTTTCAAAGGTATATCTATAATGCAAGATTCCAGCATTTTAAACGTGTGTACATCTGTGCTGTAAACGACCTTGTGGTGAATGCCTTTCTTAATTAAGACAGCAACTCCACCTCCTTGTGTGGCATGTAGACGATCTCGTCCAATGACTTTATAGTTTTTGTAGCCCAATTTGTACCTCTGGTTCAGCTTGGTTAGCCAGAATCACATCGGGGTGTTCGGCTTCAAGCAGGTTACCGAGATTATCCCTCCTTTCCGCGTGGATTAGTGAATTCACATTCACAGCAATCATTTTTAGTGTTAAATTAGTTGGATAGTTCGTTATTTGTGGTATATTGGGTTGTCTGAGAACAAGGACGAATAATATCTATTCGGACCGCTTGTTCAGTCAGTTTTTTTTCAAATCCAGCAATCTGTCCTTATATGGCTAACAGGATTGCTCTTATGTCTGAATTTGCCTCTGGAGCGGGTGCTTTTATCACGTTGTGTGAAAGTTCCACCGCCGTTGTATTAATTGGATTACTAGCCATTTGAGAAAATGATATGGTGCTGAAGATTTTGTGACATTACTTCCCTGTGCCGCGAAGTTTGAGTTTAATGGACTACCGGCAATTTCAGCGAACGATACACTAGGTGCAACGAAGTTATTATAAGAACGAACCTTCACTCGTTACTCTTCTTCAAGTTGTTTTTTTTTTAAATTCCAACTTGGCTTTTAGTTGTTGGAATTTCGGACAATCTCTAAAGTTGGCCAGGTGACCTGGCACAAGACCCAAGATAGTTTGCTCCTATCCTAAACCTGTTCTTTACCCAAGGGGCATTCTCCTACAGTATGATTGTTTTGGCACTTTACACATCTAAATTCCATACAGCAGTTAGATGCAACGTGGCCGAATCATTGGCACCGCATGCACTGCAACACATGGTCAACTTTCCTTATTTTTTCCCAAATTATTGTTTGGGATCGATTGCATCGATTTTCCCCCGCTTGGTAGAAACCTTGACGTGGTGCGGGGGCTTAAACGACAATGAATCACTCAGGCTATGCTGACGGAAGCATACGCTTCCAGTAGGGCCACCCATTTCAGACAGGCTAGCGAGGAGTAACACACAAAGATCTATCACCCCTAATCCAGGGTGTTACGCGTCACCGTGCCCATTGGATGGTTTGCAATCAGGGGTATACTGGCTGTATTATAACGGCTCCTCTCTGACACCGGGTCGAATCAGAGCAGTAAGCAGACCTTACCATATCAATGAGGGACTCTGATGTGGCGGACTATTTGAAACCCCAAGACTCGTTGGAACAAAAACGAATAATCAATATACAAAAAACAATCCCACGAAAAACCCGGTAGGCGTAGGTGTGACGAGCCGACACTACCACAAGGGAATAAATCATCAAGAAAACACTGACTCGGCAAAAAGAAGACGTAGAGAAAACCAGAAAAAGTGGGATATACGCGTCGGCACTTGGAATGTTCGAACGTTATATAAACCAGGCGCGATACAGACGGTCGTAGTAAACGCGAAACAATATAAAATGGATATCGCCGCGCTTCAGGAAGTCCGACTCCCACATCAAGTAATCGAAACCAACAGATTTACAGTGGCGTGTGGAGGTACCGATACACATAACCTCGGAACTGGCTTCATCATAAGCAATACGATTACGCCGCATGTAAAAGGTGTGCAATTTATTAATGACCGAATGTCGGTGCTTAAAATACAGGGACCATGGTACAATTATGTATTTATAAACGAAAACGCCCCAACAGAATCTACTGTCGAAGAAACGAAGGACACGTTCGACGACACCCTATAGGAAGTATTTGATGGGATCTCATCATGCGATGTTAAAATCCTCCTCGGGGACCTCAATGCGAAAATTAGAAAGGAAGATATCTTCCAACCAACTATAGGTAAAGAAAGCATACATGACGTTTCCAATGATAATGGAATTCGAATTAACACGTTCGCGGCGTCAAAAGATCTGGTAGTGAAAAGCGCGATGTTCAAGCACAAGCAAATCCATAAAGCCGCATGAATATCACCCGACGACGTAACGCGGAACCAAATAGACCACTTCCTCATAGACAAAAGACACCACTCGAATATCCTTGACGTAAGATCATATAGAGGAGCAGATTGCGACACCGATCATCTTCTACCGACCTTGAGTCCAGGTCCCCCCAACATCCACTAATCCCCTTTCGTTAGTTTCCCCTCTTTACCTTTAAACGGAGAACAACTCGCCAAGTAGTTAATTTGCATAAACTACTTTATGCAAATTCTACTTGGCAGAGAAAATAATAAAATAAATAAAAATATTGTTTCTCTTTTTCCCCGTTTCGTTTTCCAATTACAGGAAAGAGGAAGAACTCAACGTTGGGAAGAAAATTTAGAGATAACCATACCCAAATATTTTCCGTTGTTTTAGTGTTCTCTTTGCAGATTTTTATCTTCTTCTTTCTTTTTATTTATCTAGATTGGATCTTGTCTCTCATCGTTGGGTTGTTCAATTAAATTGATCCTTGCCGCTCATCGTTGGGACGTTTATTTAAATAGATTTAATCCCTCGTCGTTGAACCGTTTGTTCCACTATCGTGTTATCGTTCGCTACGGGTTAATAGCGAACCATGGTCAGAATAATCCGGGTAGTCCTCCATACGCAAATAATTAAGCGCGCGTAAGCATTAGCGTTGATGCAGACGAGGAGCCACACAAGGAATTTATCCGCGGAAATAATAACGGTAGAACCCATCGCCACTATGTTGGGTGCGGAGAAAATTCTGGACCTAGTCCAAGGTAATGTGGAAGTCTATAGTGGCCAGAAAGGGCCTAACGCAGCGAGGGATCTACATAGTTTCCTAGAAAGCTGTGACAGGACACTGGACTTTATCGGAGGAGGAGGAAATAATTTTCCTGCGGTGGTTGCCCATGAAACTAACAAAAGGGGATTAGTGGATGTTGGGGGGACCTGGACTCAAGGTCGGTCCGTAACAAACCCACATGGGCAGTCACGAGGGACGAGCAAAAAGTTCGACATTGATAAACTAAAAGACCTGCGCAAAAGGGCTGAATATCAAGAGGAACTAACGAATAGATTTAGCATCTTAGAGAATGGGAGTAACAAGGAAGAGGAAACTCAATAGTGTGGATATTAAATGGCCATCGATCAGAGACACAATCAAACAAACAGTCCAAAAGGTATTAGGATTTAAGAAAGCAATTAAGTCCAAGCCTTGGTTTGACGATGAGTGCAGGGCAAAGATCGAACAACGTAAACACCTCAGAGTGATCCACTTAGAAGGATATGATGAAGTCAACGCAGTAAGATACGCGAAAACTCAGAAAGAAACAACTAAACTTTTCAAACCCAAACAAACGCGAATGGGAAAAATCCTAGAAAATTCTAGAGCAAAGAATATCAGAGGTATGTATGCCGGCATTAATTCAATTAGAGATGGCTACCGAGGGACAGCCAAAATAATCCGAGACACAAACGGCTGTCAGGGGGAACATCATGCAGATATCATGATAAATAATTGACCTTTAAGAGGTTCGTCATCGCATAACCGAGCTCGCTCTCGAGACTCTGCCCACGCTCGATTGGTGACGGCATTTTGTAACATCAAGGGCATCGGTTTCACCAATACGAATGTAAACGCCGTCCACTAATATTTGCAAACAACGAAACCTGATATCCTTGCCCTAACTGAGACCCAGGTCGACTTGTCAACTGATTCGACATATCTTCGGTACTCAGGATACGACTTACATTCGGGATTTCGTTTTAAGGGTGGAGTCTGCGTCTTCACGCGGTCCAATCTGGCTTGCCAAAGGATGGAGGCGTTGGAACCCAATAATATGGACATCATATGGTTGAGGGTCGTGCTGAATAATTCTATTAAATTTCTTTGTTGTCTTTACTGCTCCCTGAATGACGATCGACCGGCGACATTTTTCAAACATCTTTCACATACCGTCGATTGGATACAGATCAACCACCCAGCTTCTGAAATTGTTGTCCTTGGCGATTTTAATGTGCACCATTCCGGCTGGTTGTTACATTCCAACAGAACCGACGAGGCTGGGAGGCTGGCGGAGATGTTTGCTGTAAGCCACAACTTGACTCAACTCGTGGGGGAGCCAACGCGAATGCCGGATGCCTGAGGCGATTATGCGAACCCCCTGGATCTGTTTTTGACATCCGAACCGAGTATTTATACCGTGGAGGTTTCTGCACCATTGGGAAACTCAGATCACTGCTTGGTATCTGTCGCGCAAGCACTTGCACATCAATCGAATAACTAGCCTAGGCAGCTTCGGGGCTGCTAACTGGGACGATTTGCGAGATTTCTTCTCATCCTTTCCATGGTTCGAGGTGTGCTTCGGAAGCTCCGATGTTAACGCTTGCGCGGAGTCGGTATCAGAGATTATTCTTCTGGGGATGGAGATGTATATTCCACATTCCATCAAACGAAGTTCGTCTGATAAACCTTGTTTTGATAAAAAATGCAAGCTGATTCCAGCGGCAAAAAATAGAGTTTTAAGCAATGGTGCTTCAATCCCACCGATGTTAGCAGAACCAATTTTGTTAGAATCAGAAACGCGTGCAACCAGGCGATTCATACCGCGAAGAAAGCTCACAACGACAGGGTGATCAATACGCTCCTTCGGTGCCCAACTGTTTCGCGCTCCTTCTGGTCAATGGCAAAGGCTGTCAGCGGTAACTTCGCATCCTCCTCTTTCCCTCCGTTGATGACAGACAGCGGGACGTTTGTCACGAATTCAAAGGATAAAGCTAATGTGTTCGCGAATTTATTTTCTGCGAATTCAAACCTCGATCTCAGTCTTTTGGAGCCACCTGTGATTTCGCCGGTACGGTCTTCGATGCGGGATGTGAGATTTCGTCCGCGCACTATTCAATGCCTTCTACATGAACTGGATTGTAGGAAGGCAACCGGCCCGAACGGAATACCAGCAAGAGTTCTTAATAACTGTGCTCCAGAACTATCGCTGGTTCTTGGCAAACTCTTTCGCTTATATTATACGCGTGGGATCTTTCCTACCTGCTGGAAAAGTGTCTCCCATAAAATTATGGGCCAATAGCATTGTGGCGTTTCTAACAGATACACACACATTATACAAGAAAATAGTGAAGAACACCGAAAGAAAATCGAACAAGAAATGCATCAGCGTTTTGAGTGTACTTGAGTTTAGAAATCGAATTTGTATACGTGGCAGTGGCTTGATGCGTTGAGCCTCGGTTCTATCTTTTAGTGATTCTAACCGTGATAGTGTCGTAACGAATCACACCCTCTTCACTATCGTCGCAAACGCTATAGCATTACTGTTTATGTTATCTAAGGTGATGTAAAAGGTCATCAATGCCGAGTTAATAAAGTATGTGGAGAGCAACGGACTTCTTAATGATCGTCAATAGGGATTTCGTGGCAGGCGATCCACGGAAGATCTTTTGACACTTATAACCGATATATGGACATCTGCGATTGAGAGGCATGTTGAGTCAATGGCGGTTGCATTGGATATCTCCAAGGCTCTTGACCACGTCGGGCACGAGGCATTGCTGAACAAACTCCGTTCATATGGACTTTCCCAGCAGCTTTGCGACTGGACGAGGAGCTTTCTCGAAAATCGATCGATCCGGGGTGTTGTGAACGGCGAGTCTTCGGATCTGTATCCTGTTAATTCTGGTGTACCTCAAGGTTCTATTTTGACTCCAATCTTATTTTTGCTCCAAATAAATAATTTGTTGGAATCAAAAGATAACAAAATGTTCAGTTTTGCGTATGATAGTACACTTGTTTCCTCCTTTTCGAGTCTTCGGCCGATTGGTGCATCTACGTTGCACCAGCTGAGATGTAAACAGATTGAGTATCTGAATCGGGATCTAGATAAGGTCCTGCACTGGGGAAGGGCCAATCTCGTCGACTTCAATGCAGCGAAGACACAATATACAACACTCACAAAGAAAAGTGGATCATCGGTTCCACAGCTGATGATGAATGGCCAGGCCCTCGAATCTGGGGAAAGCTTGAAATTGCTCGGCGTAACGGTGTGTGGGAATGTATCATGGCATAAACACGTGTCGAGCATCGACAGGTCACCCTCAGGAAAACTGAGTTATCTTTTTAGAGCCAAGAAATATTTTACTCCGGCCCAACTTCTTCTCCTGTGTAAATCCCAAATTAGACCCGAGCTCGAATATTGCTGTCATGTTTGGAGCTCGGCTACTTGAGAGCATACAGAGACGAGCGATCCGCCTGATCGGGGACTCAGCGCTGACGTCGGGACTACAGCAGCCGACCTCTCTCTCTCTCTGCTTTACAGATATTATCACGAGTACTGTTCTTCGGATATTGTGGTATTGTTCCACGCAGTTCGAGCTATGGAACTCCCTCCCCACGCGAGTGTTTCCGGAGCGTTACAAGCTACAACTGTTCAAAAGGAACTGCAGCAGTTATTTGGTGGCATCTCGGGGCGCCGTGTCGGCACTATAAATACGCCTCTCCCGAGAGAAGTATATTAAAAAAAAAAAAAAAAAAAAAAAAAAAAAAAAAAAGACACGTAAGTTACATGTAATTCTTTGTGCTGGAATTTTCCATCACGTAGTTCTTTGAAAATGAGGTTTTTCGATTATGTGTTATAGGATTCAAGATATCGTGACCGCAGCGTCCCATTATATAAACAAACGGCTGACCTTGGCGCCCCCTTTGAACGAGCGGACAAGGCACAAAAAACACCTATAATCATACTATATGTATACGTTTTTTTTGCCTTCAATAAAGGGTTTGCCCCCAAAAATGTATATAAAAGTTATTCATTTTGCAGTTTTTTTTTAAAGACATCCTTTAAACTGCAAACTATGTTCCAATTACGTTGTGTTATATGGAATGGAGTTAATTACATTAGATTATGATAAAATTATGTTGGAATACTTTTATGTGACGTGACGTGATTTATGTATAGATAAGACAAAAGACTCAGATCATGTCCTCGGTATTCAAATTTTCCCATCATAGGTCGGATCAGATTAATCTGGAGTACATCTTCCACCAATCAATAATTCGCCTAATGACTGGATACTCTGGGAGCAATATCCTTAAAATAAAGGATGCGGCTTATCCATTGATATATTGTCAATAAGGTCGATGAACTCTGCGATGTCGACGGCAAGGATAAAGCGGAAGTGCTGCTAACAAATAAATGAACCTAACAACGGAGTCGTCGTATACTGGAACATCCCAGAACTACCGCATAACTATTCAATCAGAGATAACAGACTTAGGTGGGATTTAAATTGATGGGTCGTAAAGTCCCATTCAACCTTTCTGTCTGATTCGCTTTTTGCTTATCTAGTGGTAAGGGGCGTGTCTGACGAAAGGACATGTTGCTCTTATATTGAACATCTTAAAATATTTATAGATCTAAATATTTCACGTTCATCGTAACTGTGTTTGGGTTAGGGATTTTCAAAGATTGACACTCCCGCCGCCCAGCCGGGTCAGGACACCGCTCAGCAAGTGTATCGGGAATGATATATTGTTGATAATATTTGGCAGTCAGTGGAGCGGCAGTGAGTTGTTGGGGAACAATTTATTTATTTTTTTTTGTTCTCTAATAGTTTCTAAATTACAAAGTGAATGAGGGATAAATTGAACGTGTCTGCAACTAAGATTGAAAATTGTCTTCACTTCAAGTAGTTAGTCTCAAAATTAAATTTATATATGTGCACCACCCTTGGGGATGTTAGTGAACTTGAAATTTACATTTTTTTTTGGAACAACAAAAAAAGGAGAAATACACGCGAGGAGAGAAGAATGTTGTTACAGTGTCGACATTGGAAAAGAAAGTGTTAAATGTGGCCAATAGGTAGGAGATGTTGGCTGCCGCTTCATGGAAGACGTGTAAAAGTGGAAAGGATGGAGAAGAGGCGGAAGGAAATAAAACGTAGAAGGGTAATGGGGTTTTATTCACACACAATGTGATGTAAACGAGAAATTCCAGCTTATAACAGTTGATTGATTGATTTAGGGTGTTTGGAGTTCTTTGTAATGTGACTGGCTTTGTTCTCACTGTTAAGGATCAGTGATAAATGGTCATTTGGTTCATCTGATTCTATTGAATAAATCCTGTTGAACTTGTGACATATTTAATGTACTGTACACTTGTTGCAAGAGTAACTAATTGGTATGCAATGAGGAAGAAAGGTATCGTCGTCTGTCAGATTTTCTCAGTTTGATATATTCAGAAGAGAAGGTTGATTGGCTTTTCATTGCTATAAATGGTGTATTTGTTTAATAACTTGTGTGGACACAAAGATGGTGTTGAGATACTCTCTCCGGGATATGGGCAGCCATCTCGAATGCAATTTATATTAGTTTGGGAAAAATAACCATAAATTCAGTACTGCTCTCTCGAGTTTTGTAGGCAGTGAAGAGTTATGTATTTTTTTTTTTTTTTTTTATTAGACTTCTCTCGGGAGAGGTGAACCTATAGCGCCGAGTGGGCGCCCCGAGATGCCACCAAATAACAGTTGCAGTTCTTTTTGAACAGTTGCAGGTTGTAACGTTCCGGGAACACTAGAAGGGAGTACCACAGCCTCCCTGCTCTGTAACGGAACGAGTTCTGATGCAGGGATGTTCGCGCCGTCGGGAGATGAACCGCAAACGGGTGCGATCCGTCGGATTGTCTTGTAGAACGCATATAAGCCGAATTGCGTGGAACAGTATCACGAATCTCCGAACAACAGTACCCGTGATAATATCTGTAAAACAGACAGAGGTCGGCTACGCGCCTTCGATGTGATAGCGACTGTAGTCCCGATGTCAGCGCCGAGTCCCCGATCAGGCGGATCGCTCGTCTCTGTATGCTCTCAAGTAGGTCGAGGGTATGTTTAGGAGCCGAGCTCCAAACATGAGAACAGTATTCGAGCGCGGGTCTAATTTGGGATTTATATAGGAGAAGAAGTTGGGCCGGAGTAAAATATTTCTTGGCTCTAAAAAGATAGCTCAGTTTTCCTGAGGCTGACCTGTCGATGCCCGACACATGTTTATGCCATGATACATTCCCACAGACCGTGACGCCGAGCAATTTCAAGCTTTCCCCAGACTCGAGGGCACGGCCACTCATCATCAGCTGTGGAACCGATGATCCACTTTTCTTTGTGAATGTTGTATATTGCGTCTTCGTTGCATTGAAATCGACGAGATTGGCCCTTCCCCAGTGCAGGACCTTATCTAGATCCTGATTCAGAGAATCGATCTGTCTACATCTCAGCTGATGTGACGCAGATGCACCAATCGGCCGAATATTCGAAAAGGAGGAAACAAGCGTACTATCATCCGCAAAACTGAACACTTTGTTGTCCGTTGTCTCCATCCAATCATTTATGTGAAGCAAGAACAAGGTTGGAGCCAAAATAGAAACTTGAGGGACCCCCGAATTAACAGGATACAGATCCGAACACTCGCCGTCCACAACAACCCGGATCGATCGATTCTCAAGGAAGCTTCTCGTCCAGTCCCAAAGGTGTTGGGAAAGTCCATATGAACGAAGTTTGCTCAGCAATGCCCCGTACCAGACGCGGCCTAAAGCCTTGGAGATATCCAATGCCACCGCCCTTGACTCGCCATGAGCTCAATCGCAGATGTCCATGCATATGTTATAAGTGTCAAAAGGTATCCCGTGGACCGCCTGTCACGGAATCCGTATTGACGATCATTCAGAAGTCCGTTGCACTCCAAATACTTAACCAACTCTATATTGATGACTTTTTCCATTACCTTAGATAAAATAGACAGTAATGCTATCGGATGGGAATTTTGTGGGAGACACTTTTTTCCCGTCTTTGGGATTGGCTGAACTCTAGCGATTTTCCAGCAGGCAGGAAAGGTCCTCCGTGCATAAGATAACCGGAAGAGTCTGCCAAGAGCCGGCGATAGTTCTGGAGCACAGTTCTTAAGGACTATTGCTGGTATTCCGTCCGGGCCGGTTGCCTTCCTACAATCCAGTTCACGTAGAATGCGTTGAATAGTGCGCGGACGAACTCTCACATCCGGCACAGACTGTACCGACGAGATCACAGGTGGCGTTGGAATGCGCGGAAAATAAATTCGCGAACACATTAGCTTTATCCTTTGGATTCGTGACTAACGTCCCGCTGTCTGTCACCAAAGGAGGGAAAGAGGAGGAAGCAAAGTTACTGCTGACAGACTTTGCCATTGACCAGAAGGAGCGCGAACCAGTTGGGCACCGAAGGAGCTTATTGATCACCCTGTCGTTGTGAGCTTTCTTCGCGATATCAATCGCCTGGTTGCACGCGTTTCTGATTCTAACAAAATTCGTTCTGTTAACATCGGTGGGATTGGAATGCCATTGCTTAAAAGCTCTATTTTTGCCGCTGTAATCAGCTTGCATTTTTTTATTAAACTAAGGTTTATCAGACAAACTTCGTTTGATGGAATGTAGAATATACATCTCCATCCCCAGAAGGATAATCTCTGATACCGGCTCCGCGCAAGCGTTAACATCGGAGTCTCCGAAGCATACCTCTGACCATGGAAAGAATGCGAAGAAATCTCGAAAATCGTCCCAGTTAGCAGCCCCATACTTTCATACATGGCGAAGCTGCCTAGGCCGGTTATTCGCTTGATATGCAAGTGCTTGCGCGACAGATAGCAGTGGCGCAGAAACCTCTACGGTACAAATACTCGGTTCGGATGTCAAAAACAGATCCAGGGTGTTCGCACAATCGGCTCGGGCATCCGGCATCCGCGTCGGCTCCTCCACGAGTTGAGTCAAGTTGTGGCTTACAGCTAACATCTCCGCCAGCCTCCCAGCCTCGTCAGTTCTGTTGGAATGTAACAACCAGCAGGAATGGTGCACATTAAAATCGCTAAGGACAACAATTTCAGAAGATGGGTGGTTGATCTGTATCCAATCGACGGTATGTGAAAGATGTTCGAAAAATGTCGCCGGTCGATCGTCATTCGGGGAGCGGTAAAGATAACAAAGAAATTTAACGGAATTCCTCAGCACGACCCTCAACCATAGGATGTCCATATTATTGGGCTCCAACGCCTCCATCCTCTGGCAAGCCAGATCGGACCGCGCGAAGACGCAGACTGCGCCCTTAAAACGGAATCTCGAATAAGTCGTATCCTGAGCAACGAAGATATGTCGAATCAGTTGACGAATCGACCTGGGTCTCAGTTAGGGCAAGGATATCAGATTTCGTTGTTTGTAAATATTGGTGGACGGCGTTTACATTCGTATTGGTGAAACCGATGCCGCTGGTGTTAGAAAACGCCGTCACTAGTCGAGCGTGGGCAGAGCCTCGAGAGCGAGCCCGGTTATGCGATGACGAACCTCTTAAAGTTCTGTTATTTATCATGATAGCATGATGTTCCCCCTGACATAGTCCTCCCCGGAGATCCGAATTGGAGACTAGTTTACCTCCGGAATTCTTTATATCAGAAGGCACCATCATGACTTATCCCCGTGTCAGTCCGGGCCATCAGCCACACATCCGAAAGACCGTCGAAGATTTCTCTCGGCGATATTGCGAAATACACAGCTGAAGGGGTGGTATCTCACCTTGGGGCCGACTACCACCTAACCAACCTTTTCTCGAACCGGTCCATCAGCCAAGCTCCGAAAGATGGCCAGGAATTTCTCCCGACCATTTCACGGAGCCTAAAGCTTTATGGGGTGGTATTTCACCGGGCGCACAGGGTGTTGGGACCCCGGCTACCACCCGCCCTTTAGTCGCCTCTTACGACAAGCCGGCCTGGCTGTGAGTATATTCTAACGCCCTACTCACTGGGCAGTGTATTCCAGTGTTGGACGTTTTAATCTCTTGTGTGAATTTCTAGCACTGTTTCTTGATGTACTCCGTGCTGGCGATCCTGCCCTCAAGAATAGAAAACCTTTGGCAGACGATATGTTTAGGCTCTATATTTTCCACAGGGTTCTCCTTGATCAGAATCCTCTCTGTTTATGATAATTACGTCATTTTGGAAATAAATGCTACCAGAAAGGGAGGAGTAAACAAATACAAGTCATACGCAACATGTGTCCGTGCCCAACTACCGGGTATCTTATCTTCCTTGCTGAGGTAGCTATCGTCGGCATTTCCTGACCAGGTTTTAAAGAGATATTTGCGAGAGGCCACGGCTAAAACAAAACTGACAAGACATAATCCTATAGCATTTCGCGACGATAGTGAAGAGCGAGTGATTCGAACCGACGCTATCACGGTTAGAATCACTAAAATATAGAACCAAACCTCAACGCCTCACGCCACTGCCGCGTATGCGAATTCAATTTCTAAACTCAAGAACATTCGACTGATGTGAAATGCTATATTATTGATATGGTATACGGCTTTAATGGGTGTGCTTTCGGTGGTGTTGTTCTTCACTAGTCGTGTCTGTATCTGCTAGAGACGCCACATCACTCCCTTCCCAGTAACTTTCGTTACGATCAACTTCGAAATGCGAACAACTGAGCGAAGAGCGAGCGATAGAGCGATCGAGAGAATGTCATTTCATTTTCATTTTTAAAACATTTTTTATTTTCTTTTTATATTCTTAGTTTCTAAATTATATGCTAGACAAAAAATGCTTAAATTCTAGCTTAATTATCTCATATAATAACTTACTGGTCCTTCGCAGACGCTCTAAGCTAAACATTACTTAACAATTGTATAATTTGCCTTTCGGCGACAGAACTTTGTGGCAGTGCTTATAATTATTTGAAAGACAGAAAAATTTGAAAAACGTTGTCAATTTTTTTTTGTTTTTTTTTTCTTAAAATTTAACTAACTTTTCTTTCTTTTTTTTTTTTATTTAAAAGCACTTAACTTAACTTAACTTAAATCTTATACTACCCTAATTCTAGAAAAGCTAAGTCTATGTAAGCTGGGTGATGATTGTGTGATTCTATACCGACTTTGGTATCCAGGTCTTTATCGAGAGAATGTCAGAGCAGGCGAGTGAGCCGGTGCTCTGCGTAGAAGTCGTGTGATTGTAATTGGTAAAGTTCTGTGTGTGTATGGGAGTGTGTGTTATGTCGTACAGATCACGTCGGGGTCACCAATGTGGGTGGTATTTACCAGGGTGTCAGCACGGACGCGAGTTAAGTGAAATACCCCACAACACTATACGGCACACTAAATTGTTCCTCAAGGAAAAAGGAAGAAAACTGAACACACTGATATCTCCAGCGGTAATAAAACACACAGCTACTTACTTGAATTTTATTGTCTAAACTTTATTGAACATTATTCACTCGTACATTTGTTCCTCCCTGCAAGGTTATATTTAATACATTGTTCTGTAGATGTTTGGCTTAGCACAATATCCACGGATGATATCATTCAATAAACTTAATCCGGCTATTACATTCAACTTTAATTGTCTGATGCCGCGGCGACGATTCGCAAGAAAGAAGACAATAGCTTATAACCTGCACGAATATATGCCGTCGTCAATTAATTGTAATTTAACACCGGAAGAAAAGCTGAAAAATACGTTCTGCTAGCTACGGTATGTATAGGACATTAAGTAACGTTCCGACTAAACACTTAAGGCTCTCGACCGCGCTCCTCAAGCGTAGAAATTTGACTTTTCTCTTCACATCAGTGGACATCCGTCCACTTTAAAATTATCGCATCGACTGACTGGCTCGCTCTCTGTTGGGGTGAGTTGGGCGGTGTGGTGAAGAAGGCAAAGAAATGTTCCTTTTGGAACCGACCAATAGAAGTGGATCTGCGGTACACAGTTCCTAACGAGGGTGTGTCCACTTACTCGCGGATCACTTTATTTGCTCATGACGCGTGCTCATGGATGGACGAACCGTGGGAATGAAAATTCACATAGTTCAGGAGCATTTTTGGGAGAAGTGCCTGCAGCTGTTTCAATATGGTGCTGGTGATTAGGATGCGATTGGGATGATTACACAATGACGGTTGTGTATACATCCACGTCGATTGTGTATTGCATCCATAGGGAGTCAAGGGTCGAATTCCAGTGTGAATATTTACACTGGCAAAGAATTCGGCTCTTGGCAGCTAGGCGCGAATTGCGCTATGCTTTGTATTAGCGAACAAAACATGGGACGTGATCGTTGCTAGATTGTTTAGGGAAAACAAACTATGACCACGTCCGATTCGATGCCAGTTTATCGCTTACGCAACCGATCGGGGATAATTGGCTGCAGTTATATAACCAAGCGATTTGCCATGGCTTGATCGTGGGACCAACGGTCGTTGGAGAAAAGGAAACACAGTGGGATTGCTGTGTATATGGTAGGCATGGACGCCGGCAAGAGGACCCGGGTAGCTTCCCAAATGGTTTGTGAAGGTCATGGGTGCCGGCGAGAGGAACCGAAATGCTTTGAGAAGAAAGCAATGCTGCCCGATTCCGCGGCAAGGTGATGATCTTGCCGTGGGTTTATGTTTCAGTTTAGAAATTGTTGAAGAGAGCTTTGTAATACTCGTATGCAGGTAAGAGGTAATGCTTGGTAAAGTATTAAAGGTTAGGAATCGGGAGTTGGGCTAGGAAAATGGGTGATTCTTCGGGCGAGTGATGCTCCTGTGAGATCCAGTCGTTATTGTCAAATTCGTTTGAAAGTTGCGCCTTGATGAGGGCAATGCGTGGATCAGTTAGTTGGTTTGTGTTTATGTCGATATTAGGTGGTAGCATGCCATCTCTCATTGGCAACGCCTCGGTTTCTCGTAATCAATGTGACATAGAGTGTAGACGTATCGACAAACGACAGATACCGAATCTCTCAACGGAAAGGCCTTAAAAGTGAAGTCAGATAGACCAATTACCTGAACAAGACAATACCTTTTGATTTTCGCGCCGTGTTTTGTTTTGTGAAAAGTGACAATTGCAGTGTGCATACAAAGGCCACATAAAAAAACAATTAGTAATAAACAGTGCCGATATGTGACGTACGGAGTGTTCCTGTTTGTGTATGTGCACAATATAGTAAACAAACTCCTGAACGTGACTATCTATCTGTCACTCGCGCAATAAAAACAAAGCAATAAAAAAAGTTAGAACACGTGGTCCATAATATGGACGTAAAACAAATGAATGCCAAAATGCTGCATCGGAGAATGCAAAATACAGACGTAAATCTAAAGGCTAAGCGCATTAGAACAAATGAAAACAAGGATACAGACATGTCGATTGTTAACAGCGACGACGAAGACAACACCCATGGTGCCCAGTACTCAGGGGCTCGAAACCAATACCAAGAACTAGCTGTTAGCGAAACAAATGCAGACGCTAGCAATCAGATCGAGGTCCTCAACAGACTCATCCATGAGATTAGTCCTAAAAAACAACAACTGGATGAACAAATGGAGGAAGTTGTTAAACTAAAAAAACAACCTGAGCCAGAACGAGCGAAAAACGAAAATGGTACAATAACAACAGCAAGAACAAAGACAACAGCAACCCACGAAGAGAAAGAAAATACGACAAGATAAGGAAACTCAACAGCAGGAATCACATCAACTACAACAGCAGGAACCACATCAACAGCAGGAACCACACCGACAGCAGGAAACATCTCAACAGGAACCATCTCAGCAGGAAACATCTCAGCAGGAAACATCTCAGCAGGATACATCCCAGCAGGAAACTTCTCAGCAGGTGACAGTCAAAAAAAGGGAGAAAGTACCTCCCATCTACATCAGCTACATGGAGACAAAGGATCTCATAAAATTGGGTGAGTTGACATGCAAAACTTTTAAAACAAAACGAATAAATAATTTTAAGATGTTTAACATGCGATTATTTAGAAGGGTATAACAAAATTAAATCGGCTTTGGGGAAATCGAAAAGCGAGTACTACACGTACACCCCTAAATCGGAAAAAACTGTCTCCATGCCCCTCAAAGGAGTTGATCCCTCCTTTACTCCCGAAGAGGTGCTCGAAGAACTAAAAAGCTTCGAAAACGATACTTTGAAATTTACAGGTGTGAAACCATTTTTTACAGCAAATTCTATAAATCGCAACCGTAAGTTGCCTTTCTTCATTGTGTCGCTAAGTCCCAATAGTAAAATTGATGGACTTAGATATATTAAATACATTAATCGCCAAACAATAAGTTGGGAGAGAATAAAGAAGTCCGACCGCGTATTGCAGTGTATGCGCTGTCAACGCTTCGGGCATGTGGCAGCGAATTGCAATATGCATTTCACATGCGTCAAATGCCTAAATAAGCATATCATTGGAGAATGTCCATTGGGCAAAGATCAGTTCCCGGATAGAAATAAACTAACCTGTGTCCTCTGTAACAACTCAGGTGATCCTGAGATACTTTAGAGGTTGCCCTAAGTACCAACAACTAAAATCAAAGTTGGAAGCTAGAAAGAAGCAAGTTGAAGAAGAGAAAAGGATGAAAACTCGCTTTTACAACAACTTCGTGGCACCAAGTGTGTCATTCGCCCAAATGGCAGGTGGAGTAAAAAATGCACCAATCTTAGAACAATCACGCAATATCATTAAAACGCCTGCTCTCAGAGGCACAAACTGATATAACAGCAATATTACTGACCATACAAGGACAGTTTGCTGCGTTTGATAAAAAATTCGAAATGATCGGAAAAAAACTGACGGAACAAGTGGTTCGAACGGACATTATCTATTCGACCCTGTTTCGCGCTGGATTCCCATTCATCATCAGGTTGCAGATTTGTTAATCGGATGTCGACTATATCTTCGCATCTCTCTACCTTAGAGCAATGCTTACACGCCAATGCACATGGGCGTCAAGATAGTTTCCGATGCTGTATTTCACAATCATAATTCTGCAACCTTTCTACCCATCGCGCATTCTGCCCTTCCGGATTTTTAAACTGGAGTAACCATCTGAGTGCTGCATGATCTGCCCTCAGAAGGAAGTGCTGCCCATACAGGTAATTGGAAAATGTTTCACACATTCGTCGACTGCCAAGAGTTCTCGCCTTGTAACGCAATAGTTCCTTTCCGGCTTTCCGAGAACTCTGCTGTAGTACCCAATTACTTTTTCCTGACCATCGATGATCTGTGAGAGTACACCTCCTATTCCATGTGCACTAGCATCTGTGTTCAGAATGAACTTTTCGCCAGGAACTGAATAGGCCAACATTGGAGCTGTACAAAGCAATTCCTTCAACTGCTGAAAGGCATTTTTTTCCTCCTCTTTCCACACAAATTTGCAATTTTTCTTCGTCAAATTGTGTAAGCTTCTTGCAACATTGGCAAACCCGGGTACAAAGCGTCGGTAATACGTACAGAGCCCAAGGAAGCTTCGCAATCTCTTACCGATATTATTTTGTCTTCATCTGTCTGAATTCCTCCAGTAGTGATTTTGTGGCCCAAATAAGTTACTTCGGTTTTAAATAAATTACATTTCTTTGGGTTCAATCGGAATTCAGCAGAAGCAATTCGTCGAAAGACTTCCTCTAAATTTTCCAGGTGGTCATCGAAACTATTGCCCATGACAATGATGTCATCAAGATACACCAGACACGTTTGCCAGTGAAGCCCTTTTAACACGTGTTCCATTAAGAGCTCAAACGTTGCTGGAGCGTTGCATAATCCGAATGGCATCACAAAGAATTGCTACAATCCATCTCCGATGCTAAAAGCAGTTTTCTCGCGGTCGCATTTTTCGGTCTCCACTTGCCAATAACCACCTTATAAATCCAGCGTTGAAAACCATTTCGCACCGAATAATGTGTCCAAGGTGTCGTCTATTCGTGACAGTGGGTAGCTGTCCTTTTTAGTGACATCGTTCAGCTTCCGATAGTCAACGCAAAACCGGGTGCTTCCATCTTTTTTTTTCACTAACACGACCGGTGAACTCCATGGGCTTGTTGATGGTTCAATGAGTCCACCATTCTGCATTTCGTCAATTATCTGTTTCGCTTCTTCTCTTTTCGCCAGTGGGGCTCTGCGTGGACCTTGCCGAATCGGTCTTGCATCTCCAGTATCTATTCGACGTTGCGCGATGGCAGTTCTTCCAAATTTATTGCCATCGTTGGCAAATATGGAGCTATAGTTTTCCAGTAACCGTTTGGCTTTTATCCTTTCTGGCCCGCTCACCTCATTCAACCAGGTATCCATGACAGCAGGAGTTTTCGTGCCCTCTTTGAGAACCTTGTTTTCGCATTTCTGGGGAGGTTTGTCACAATTAACCACGACCTCCACAGATTGGCATTGTCCTACTAATTCTACTTTATTGAAAGTGATCGGTGAGCTGAACTCATTCATCACTCGAACTGGGATCCGCTTCTTCTTTTCCGTTTGTACCAAGGTTCTTCCAACCAAGATATTCGCAGTGCTTTCTGATGGCTCTACTACCCACAACTTGCCTGCTCCACAGTCTCCCTCTACACATGCCCACAGTACTGCTTCGGACTTTGATGGAACCTGCTGACGGTGACTTACACTTACATTCATGATCTGAGGCCGTTCATACTCAGTGCTTAGGGATATGTCCATGTTCTGGTACGTCAGCATTCTTTTCTTCAGATCTAGGGTGAGACCATGGGCTAGCATAAAATCCACGCCGATTATTACCTCGCCCATTATTCCAGCCACTAAGAAGGTGTGAACTACTTCTAGCGTTCCAATCTGAACCTTACACTCCAGTTTTCCAGAAATCACAGCTTCCTCTCCTGTAGCTGTTCGTAGTTTTCACCCACTCAGCGGCTCAACGTTATCTCCTGACAGGTCTGATCTAATGATGGAATGTGTTGTGCCCGTGTCCAGAGTCAAGACCAGTCCCATTTACGGTTAAATTATTGTTTTTACGACGTATTTGTGAAACGGCATCGGTGGGGCAGTCAGTTGCCGGAACCAGCTCAGGCTCCTTTGAGCTGGTACGTTTTAGTTTAATGATTGCCTTTCTCCAGAACCACCATTTCCACTTTCAGCGCTGCTTTTCGGCGTGTTTTCGTTTTTCCTACGAGACGCATTACAATTTCGTGCGAAGTGTCATGTTTTTCCACAGCTGTAACACTTTGCTTCAAAGCCTTTGTGTTAGGTTGGCATCATATCCTTGTGCGGGGTCGGCATCATTTGAGAAATAGCCTGGATGAAATCCCGCATGGTTTTCTCCAAGGATTCTTTTGGCTCTGCTTCCAGCCGATGAACGTTGTGCGTCTGTTTGCTCAGAAGGCTTGCTGTTTCCTGCGTAAGAGCAAATGACACTGTTTCGGCGAACGTCTTCTTTGGCATGGAATAGACTGCACGTTTGGTATCCGCATCTCGTATTCCATCCATAAACGCTTGAATTTTGAATAATTCAATTACATCTGCTGGTGCGTCTGCATTGGCCAAATGCGCGAGCCGCTCTCTCTCCGTTGCATATTCTTGTAACGGCTCGTTAGCTTTTTGGTAACGATTCATGAGCTCCATTTGGAACATTTGTTTCCTATGGTCGCTGCCATATCGCTGTTCAATCGCTGCCATTACCGCGTCATAATGTTCACGTTCAATTTCAGAAACTGTGTGCAAGACTTCAGCGGCGAAGCCCTTCAATGATACAACCAAAGCTGCCACGTTGTCTGCCGTAGGCCAGTGATTGGTTCGCGCTGTGGCCTCGAACTGTAGTTTAAAAATGTTAAACGGTACAGTTCCGTCAAATCTTGGCGCTTTCAATTTCGTTGTACTAACAGTTGTAACTGGTCCACTGAACTGTATCTCTCGGATATGACCATCCAACCTCAATATTTGTGATTCTAATTTTGTGTAATTTTGTGTAATTCATCCTCCATTCATCCTGCCTCGCCTGCAGCCTGGCAGAATTCCCTTCGATGCGCGATAGTTTTTCCTGCAGTTGTGAAGTGTGTTGTGCCAGCTGGTTCTCCATACGTGAGGACTGTCCTCCTCCATGCGTCGAGCTAGCTGCTCCACCATGCGTGAGAACTGCTGTGCCATTGCTGCTAAAAGCACATTCATGTCAAATGCTGGAACTGGCTGCGGCTCTACCAACTGCTATTCGACTTTAAATGAACCTCCTGAAGCATCTTCCCAAAACTCATGTCCATCAACATCGATGCCCTCACTCTCCATTGCTTTACGCAATCGTGCTTGTAGATCTGCCTTATTCCCCGTCACAAGCAATCTTCCAGACTCAAATTCTCATCTTAAATGGGGTATTCTCAGGTCAACAAACCTTACCATGATTTAGGATTATTCAGCAATCCCACTTCTGACACCAATTGTGAGATTTAATTTGACGTTTATCGACTTTCCAGGTTCGATCTCTGGATTGTGAATAATCCAATAAAAACTCAAAGGCTTATTATTTTTACTTTAATATATTTATTATTTACACTTATTGTTTAACACTTAGTATAACGGTGTCAGTTTGCTTACTATGGCACGATGTATTTCCTTCTACAACCAAATTCGAACTATCTCGCCGAAATGGGTTGGTTTTGGCGAGACAAGGACAGATGTGTCCTTCATCTTGTCTCTGGCTTCTGGTCATCTTGCGATAACCAAAATCATCCACATCCGTGAGGATGTTGGGGTCGGTCTCGAGATATCTGAAAAGAAAAGAAAAAAGGGGAGGTACCCAAGGATTGTGTGGACAGTGTTAGTTCGGGTGTTCTCTAACTACTTGGATGGAGGGATGGTGGGAAAGAAATCATACAAGACCGGTAAGTCTTAAGTGCGGTGGTAAACGCAGATCACGTCTTTGGCGTCTGATGATCTGCGCTTTGTTCGGTGTGTGCATGTTTGTGCCGTCTTGTACTGTGTCCGTGTGTGTGGTTTGTTGACAGTAGACCCTATGGGATGGATCCAGGAATCCTCTATTATAGAGGGGAATGTTGTTGGGAAGGGTGCTTTGTTCAGTTTTATACTGAAGAAGAAATTGTGGGGGTCCGATCCGAAGAGATCGAGAGAGAGAGAAGGGTCAAAAACGCAAGACTCCCGTACAAGTAGGTTCTCGCCGTTCTTAATGCTTTCGAGGTACTTGTATGCTAATTGCAGCAAGTACTCGTCGATAGGCGTAATGAAGGCGCCTTCGTATAGGTGAGAGTTGGGGTAGTGACGACCGTCAGGCCTTCTAGAGTGATTGGTGCATCTTCTGAGGAGTTTCCTTTCGAAAACTCGAAGTTTTTCCATTTGAGCCGAAGATATGCAGGACCATATGGGAAAGGCGTACGATATTCCAGATCGGATTAGCTGCTTATAGCAGAGAAGCTTAACTTTGGTGTCAACTTTGTTGCTCCACTTCAAGATGTTGTGCAGGTGCTTAGACCGACCGAGGCCCCTTTGAAGAATGTGGGTCACATGTTTGATGAAATTCATTTATGTGGTATAAATGACCCCAAGATATTTCATCCTGTCCTGTGGTCTAATCGTAGTACCTCCTATTTGTATTCGGATATTTGGTGAATATCGAGAAGTAGGTTGGAAGTGTTTACTACTCAGAATTATAGCTACTGGTTTGGATGGGTTAAGTCGAATTTTCCATCGACTGTAATATTGATACAGTTCGTCCAGATGACGGTTAAGTCGGTTTGTTTATTTTTTTTTTTTTTATTAGACTTCTCTCGGGAGTGGCGAACCTATAGCGCCGACACGGCGCCCCGAGATGCCACCAAATAACTGTTGCAGTTCTTTTTGAACAGTTGCAGGTTGTTGTCCGGGAACACTAGCGTGGGAAGGGAGTTCCACAGCTTCCCCGCTCTGTAACAGAACGAGTTCTGATGCAGGGATATTCGCGTCGTCAGGAGATGATTCGCTCATAGGTGCGATCCGTCGGATTGTCTTGTGAAGCGCACGTGAGCGAAATTGCGCGGAACAATACCAAGAATCTCCGAAGAACAGCACCCGTGATAATATCTGTAAAACAGACAGAGGTCGGCTACGCGCCTTCGATGTGATAGCGACTGTAGTCCCGACGTCAACGCCGAGTCCCCGATCAGGCGGATCGCTCGTCTCTGTATGCTCTTAAGTAGGTCGAGGGTATGTTTAGGAGCCGAGCTCCAAACATGAGAGCAATATTCGAGCGCAGGTGTAATTTGGGATTTATATAGGAGAAGAAGTTGGGCCGGAGTAAAATATCTCTTGGCTCTAAAAAGATAACTCAGTTTTCCTGAGGCTGACCTGTCGATACTCGACACGTGTTTATGCCATGATACATTCCCACAGACCGTGACGCCGAGCAATCTCAAGCTTTGCTCAGATTCGGGGGCCTGGCCATTCATCATCACCTATGGAACCAATGATCCACTTTTCTTTGTGAATATTGTATACTATGTCTTCATGCATTGAAGTCGACAAGATTGACGTTTCCGCACTGCAGGATCTTATCCAGATCCCGATTCACAGAGTCAATCTGTCTACATCTCAACTGTTGCGACGTTGATGCACTAATCGGCCGATCACTCGAAAAGGAGGAAAGCGTACTATCATCCGCAAAACTGAACAATCTGTTATCCGTTGACTCCAACAAATCATTTATGTGAAGCAAAAAGAAGGTTGGAGTCGAAATAGAACCTTGACTCACCACGCCGCTCAATCGCAGATGTCCATATATCGGTTATAAGTGTCAAAAAGTCTCTAGTGGATCGTCTGCTATGGAGTCCATATTGACGATCATTCAGAAGTCCGTTGCACTCCAAATACTTAATTAACTGGGCGTTGATGACTTTTTCCATCACCGAGCAATTTCAAACTTTCCCCAGCCTCGAGGGCCCGGCCATTCATCATCAGAAGTCGACAAGACTGACCCTTCCCCGATGCAGGATTTTATCCAGAGCCCGATTCAGAGAGTCAATCTGTCTACATCTCAGCTGGTGTGACGTTGATGCACCAATCGGCCGATCACTCGAAAAAGAAGAAACAAGCGTACTATCATCTGCAAAACTGAACACTTTGTTATCCGTTATCCCCATCAAATCATTTATGTGAAGCAAGAACAAGGTTGGAGCCAAAATAGAACCTTGGGGCACCCCCGAATTAACAGGATACAGATCCGAACACTCGCCGTCCACAACAACCCGGATCGATCGATTCTCGAAGAAGCTCCTCGTCCAGTCGCAAAGCTGTTGGGAAAGTCCATATGAACGAAGTTTGCTCAGCAATGCCCCGTGCCAGACGCGGTCAAAAGCCCTGGAGACATCCAATGCGACCGCCCTTGACTCACCATGCCGTTCAATCGCAGATGTCCATATATCGGTTATAAGTGTCAAAATTCTCCCGTGGACCGCCTGCCACGGAATCCGTATTGACGATCATTCAGAAGTCCGTTGCACTCCAAATACTTAACCAACTCTGTATTGATGACTTTTTCCATTACCTTAGATAAAATAGACAGTAATGCTATCGGACGGTAATTTTGTGGGAGACACTTTTTTCCCGTCTTTGGGACTGGCTGAACTCGAGCGATTTTCCAGCAGGCAGGAAAGGTCCTCCGTGCATAAGATAAGCGGAAGAGTCTGCCAAGAACCGGCGATAGTTCTGGAGCACAGTTCTTAAGGACTATTGCTGGTATTCCGTCCGGGCCGGTTGCCTTCCTACAATCCAGTTCACGTAGAATGCGTTGAATAGTGCGCGGGCGAAATCTCACATCCCGGATGGAGGGCTGTACCGGCCAGATCACAGGTGGCTCCAAAAGGCCGGGATCGAGGTTTGAATTCGCGGAAAATAAATTCGCGAACACATTAGCTTTATCCTTAGAATTCGTGACTAACGTCCCGCTGTCACTCCCCAACGGAGGGAAAGAGGAGGATGCGAAGTTACCGCGGACAGCCTTTGCCATTGGCCAGAAGGAGCGCGAACCAGACGGGCACTGAAGAAGTTTATTGGTCTCTCTGTCGTTGTGAGCCTTCTTGGCGGTATCAATCGCCTGGTTGCACGCGTTTCTGATTCTAACAAAATTCGTTCTGTTAACATCGGTGGGATTGGAGCGCCATTGCTTAAAAGCTCTATTTTTTGCCGCTGTAATCTGCTCGCATTGTTGATCAAACCAAGGTTTATCAGACCAACTTCGTTTGATGGAATGTGGAATATACTGTTGCGAGTTTTGGGCTTTTAGATGACGTGTACACTAGGACGTCATCCGCATAGCAAATCTGGGGTACTCTACCATCCACAGGGCGAGGAATATCTGAGGTGTAGATATTAAATAAGATGGGGCCTAAAATGAAGCCCTGTGGTACGCCTGCAGCGGCGTTGAAAATTCGGGAAAGCTTTCCATTCACTCGAACTTGGAAGGTTATGTTTAAAACGAGCTGGTAGATGATACTACACAGCGTTTTACTGAGGCCAGTATTCAGTAATTTAAAAACGAGCCCCTCGATACAGGTTGTGTCAAAAGCCTTTTCAATGTCCAGGCTCACCACAATGGTGGGTTCCTTATTAAAGAGGCGCACGCAAACGTGGTTTTGAAATATGTTGAGAGCCATGGTGGTGCTTTTATGGTAGGGCTTTCTGGAGCACTACAAGAGCTAGTAAGTTAATATAAGACAAATAAATGTAAACAGGACTTAGTCTTAAGTAAAACTGGAAATTTTTTGTAAAATAAATGCGTATTTAAAAAAAAAAAAAAAGCAGCGTGATCCGTACTAAAATGTATTACGTGGTATAGTGCAGTAGATGCGATGAGGCGCGCAGAGTAACACATAAACTTCATCCCATACCGCGAAGGAATACCTAAATAGAAGATTCCATGGGAACAATGGGAATGTGTGATGCGGGCGGAGGTGTTAGTTGCCAAAAATCCCACATGCCTGTAGATGTGTTCACAAGTATCTTCTGAATTTGGTCATCCTCCTGCGGAAAAAAGCCAAAGAAATGTTTGAGATTATTCAGTAAACGCACATAATTTGCATATATATAGATAACAATATCTTCCTCATCTTGAGTCATCCGACTGCGCCACCTACTTTTGAAGTTGACTGTAAATTTCTAAAATCCTCAGCTTTGCTTCACTTTCAACATGTGGTACAAACTGCTAGAACTGTGAAAAAAAATTAGGGCACTTAATTTTTCATACTAAAATCAAATACTACGGATAATCCTTTAAAATAATTTCTTTGCAATCACTTCGATTCATTTTTAATTTAATAAGTATCCAAATCGTACCGACGGCCCACAGTTGAATAGAGTTTGATGTAATTCAACCGACAGTGACAGAACGATAACATATAGCATAACGGTTGTTTGGGGAAAAGAACATCTGACATTTGAATGCTACTCGTCCAAAGATGCGATGAATTGATTGCGCTGCTGCCCGAAGGCAAGAGGTGTCAACACATTGCTTTGACGTTATCCAATTGACAGTTGTACTCGAATAATCGGGTATGGATTGTGATCCTCGCAATTCTAGGAAAAGTTTATTATTTTTGTATGGACAATCTTAATGGTGCTTGAATCAGCAATTCTCGTGTAATATAAATTCAAATTGGATTTTCTGTGATTTATGCATTCATCGCCAAGGTAGAAGGAGTGTGGTGATTTTCGTCTGTGTATACCGAATTCCTCTAAGTTGTTAATACGAAAGTTTAGAAAATAATTTAGTGCAATTAAGTGGTACGTAAATAAGTATGCCGGGAAAGGTTGGTGTGAAAATTAAAGCGGGACGTAATCTACCGATTATGGACCGGAGTAGCGAAACTACGGACGCTTATGTGGAAATCAAACTGGGCAATGTTACCCATAAGACGGATGTGTGCAGGAAAAGTCTCAATCCTCAATGGAACACAGATTGGTTAGTCGAAATTATATGCATTATTCTATTAAACTAACACATTGCGAAATCTTATTCACTTGTAGGTTTCGATTTGAGGTTGACGATGCTGAGCTGCAAGATGAACCGCTTCAAATTCGACTAATGGACCACGACACATATTCGGCCAATGATGCAATTGGGAAAGTGAACATTAGCCTTAACCCATTGTGCCTGGAGACAGCAACGCAATCGTCTCAGGGGAAAGGTGCTGTCATGTCTGGTTGGATACCCGTGTTCGATACCATGCACGGGATTCGGGGGGAAGTTAATGTTATCGTCAAGGTCGATTTATTTTCGGATGTCAACAGATTTCGACAGAGTTCGTGTGGCATACAGTTCTTTCATTGTAAGAGTAGAATAAATATGTCGAGGCTGTGTATTAGAGGAATAATGAAATCTTGTTACAGCCCCATGCGTTCCACATGGCTATCGGTCACAGATAATTCATGGTTTTGTCGAGGAGCTAGTTGTTAACGATGATCCTGAGTATCAGTGGATCGATAAGATTCGGACGCCAAGGGCTTCAAATGAAGCGCGTCAGGTGGTCTTTTTACGCCTTTCTGCTCAGGTAAGTCGCCCATCGACGATAATGAGGTATTCGCATGGATTATAGATGCTTTGCTTTTATTATTAGGTCCAACGGAAGATCGGTTTAAAGGCGACGAATTTGGGAGCAAACGCAGTCATCGGTTACACGCAATGTTTCGACTTAGAGGGAGATGTTGGTGTTGTAGCCAGAGGTATTGGCACTGCAGTGACACTTGTCAAGATTCAAGAACCAACTTCTCAGACCTACTTCGACAATACTGTTATTGAAGAGTAAGTAATACATATTTTCTTATATCCGTGATCCCGGCTGTGTTCAGGTTGCAAAATATAACCGACATGCGCCTGGAGGGATTTACCCACCTCTACACTAATCCAGTCTTCAACGGACAGTAACCTGTTCTCGTTCTTCTTTTCTTTGTTTCGTTTGTTTTCTCTTCGTGACTGCGTATCTTTATCTCTTATTTATTCTTTTCGTTTTGTTTGTTTTGTCAATTCCGTTCTTTTGTGTTTTTACTTCACTGCTGTGCAATATAACCGTGACAACGCATCAAAATCATTGCGTGTATGCTTGTCTTCCCCTTAATCAAAATACGATATCCTTACTTCAACGATAAACAAACAGTCGCACCATGCGATACTTAGAATTCTTAATGGGCACTAGTAAGCCCTCAAACGACTACTTCACTACAATCGATACAAACAGAACAATATTTTCCGGGCGCAGGTGGTCACAAACGACCAGCTTGTCGGACCCTAAACAGACAAGCAAGACGCTCATGTCACAAGGTGACCAATACAATGAGAAGTCTCGTAGAAAATTCTCGGACCATGTAAAACGATTCAAGAACCGATCTCGTCTCATGTTAAACAAGAAATGTGGAGCAATCAAGAAAAGGCTCACCGAACCAGATAAGTCGGACAACGACTCAAAATCACTCATAAGCTCATATTCAACGCTCTCAGTCATCGAACCGATTCGGAGTTCATTAATGGACCTTCGTAATGCCGTCGGTCGAACGTCGAAATCCAAACGAACATCGCCTCACATCATGAGATCCATTAGTGATGGCACCGGAATGGCGGGTCGAGATTCTAAATTACCTTTTGAGGCAACCTTTCGAGAATCAATTCAATCGACGCCAAATATTCCTACGACCCCAGACAAGGTTACCCGAGATGATCAAACGATAAAAGCTGTAGCCAATCTAAAGACTTCAGAACGGGATAATAAGAAAATGGATGATATTACCATAATTACCGAGGAAAGTCTAGATGAGGACATCGAGAAAACAAAAGGACTGCACAAGGTGCTAGAACGTATCCCTGACACCCTTGATGGCGAGGACAACTTGTCATTTTCTTCTGATGAAGACGACGACGATGAGGAAGAAGACGAGGACGACGATGAAGTAGATTCGTCATTGGACGCGCTAAATTGGATGCAGCCAGGGGCAACAGACGATGATATGGAGTGTGTAGTTGAGGAAAGACGGGGTTCATTACTTCAAGACCTGAAACATAATATCACAACGAAATATCACTATTTGCAGGTTAGATAAGGAATCCTGCACGGACAGCCGCTGCTGTTTTTGTATAGGCTTCAATTTGAAAGACCGTTTTCATTCTGTCACTACGTGGGTCACGGGCAAATCATATCTATAGATTCCTCGATAGCTTGCCGAAATTTAGCTATTATTTATACAAAGTAAATTCTTATATAGAATTTATATGATACCTTAACTAACATTCTCCTAAGTGAAAACCTTAACTCTAATGGCAAGATGAGAGGCGTGTTAGAGAGAGAGGTAGAGGAAGCGGCACCTAAGATAGGGGGTGTGATTAAGAGCAACGATTTAGGGACGGTGTTTAAGAGTGGGTGTAGTGTAGTTGAAATCAAATAAGCTGGAATTCGTGTTGGCATTTCTCAGCATCCGCGATAGGAGTTCATTGAAGATTGTGGGAATATTGAGATAGCTGTGTTGTAATCCTGTTATGTCAGCCTTATATTTGGTCAGGGCATCGTCTAGTTGCTGTGCAGCTCGAGCTCTGTATAGCGAGCGAACGTTCCATGAGAAAATTCTCAAATCGTTTAGTCATATTCGTTTCCGTGGTCGTTGTCGTGTGTCCGGTCCATATCCAAGGCTTGTTAAATTTACCATAATAATTTGGTTTTCCGGACAAGGTTATTAGGCTTGCGCCAACCTTTCTCAGGATATCGCTGCATGCATTGGTTCACTACTTGGCGGGTGCCAAAGTAGTTATCCAGGGGTGTGACCAGACTGCATGTCAACTTGGATTGCACACGGATTTGGACTTGGATTGTTTAGGCCGGGAATGTTCGTATGAGTATGAGAAACTCAACGTGCTATCATCCGCAAGCGAGTGAATCGGGTTGTGGGTAATGGACAAGAGATCATTTATAAATGTGAGGAAGAGAGTGGGTGAGAGTACAGAACCTTGGGGAATACCTCTATTAATTTGATGGGAGGCAGATTTTTGACACCGTCAGGAACCACTTGAATTGAACGGCCAGAAAAATAGTCCCTTATCCATCGGCTCAGGGAATTGTCCACTCCATATGGTTGCAATTTTGACAAAAGGGCTGGATGCCAAACTCTGTCGAAGGCTTTTGAAATATCCAATTGCGACTACATTGCTTCCACCGAAGTAGTTAGATAATCCCCATTGATATATCTTGTTGAGGTTGGAATTCAGTGTATTAAGCTTAACTTGCTGTTTGGTATTGACATTCGAAGAGTTTGGCCGGGAATGTTCGTATGAGTATGAGAAACTCAATGTACTATCATCTGCAAACGAGTGGATTGGGTTGTGGGTAATGGACAAGAGATCATTTATAAAGATGAGGAAGAGAGTGGGTGAGAGTACAGAACCTTGGGGAATACCTCCATTAATTTGATGGGAGGCAGATTTTTGACACCGTCAGGAACCACTTGAATTGAACGGCCAGAAAAATAGTCCCTTAAACATCGGGTCGGGGAATTGTCCACTCCATATGGATGCAATTTTGACAAAAGGGCTGGATGCCAAACTCTGTCGAAGGCTTTTGAAATATCCAATTGCGACTACATTGCTTCCACCGAAGTAGTGGATGGAATGGCTTCAGTTTTTGGTAAGGTACGCTATCAAATCTCCAGTGGACCGGTTGCTACGATAGCCATATTGCCGACCATTGAGGAGGTCATTTGGTTTCAGATATTTCGAAAGTTGACGGTTAATCAGCGATTCCATTATCTTCGAGAGAATAGAAGTTAGTGCTATGGGTCGATAAGAAGAAAGGGACGATTTGTCACCCTTTTTGGGAATTGTCTGAATGTTCGCTGACTTCTATCTATTTGAGAAACGGCCAGTAGAATAAGACAAATGGAAGAATTTCCACAGTGATTTATCGAGTGGAGAGGACATATCTGCAAGAGAATGGGGGGAATGCCATCTTGGCGAAGGGACATTTTTTTTTTGTTTTTCGTTTTTTACACTAACGCGCGCACAAAAGGGGATTTTGAAGTACCCTTAAATGTCAGAGCACAGTGCGAGCGGATGGAGAGGAAGTGGATAAGGAAAGGAGGTGTCGATGTATCATCATCATCGGCACTACAACCGGGAGCCGGTCTTGGCCTTATTTAGCAAGTCCTGAGGCTTGTTAAATTTTCCATAATGATTTGTTTTTTCCGGGCAAGGTCATTAGCCTTGCGCCAGAGGCTCCCCGACGGGGAATCGAACCCCGATCTCCCGCGTGACAGGCGGGTATACTAACCACTATACTATCGAGGAGCCGGTGTCGATGTATATTGGTCTTGAAGGTCTGGACATCACAACGGCCAGGAAACACATGATCAGGAAGAGCATTCCACATTCGTGTGGCTCAGCTAAAAAATAGCTATGTTTATTTGTGCGCCTGGAGTCCACTTTCAACGTGAACTGATACGTATTCACAGATTGACGGGTTTCGTGGGAAAATGTCTGCAGGGGCACGACCGTGGTAATATCTATAGAAAAGAAATAGGCATGATACATCGCGCCTGTGTTCTAACGACGGAATTGGTCGACTTACGGCTGAGTCGGCTGATCTGTTTGCGTTTAGCTCCTGAGTGCCCGGGCAACAGTACGCGTTCGGAAGTGAATCTGACTCATGGTGTGCTGCTTATGCTCAAGTTGACCTGGAACTGATGTGGTATCTGCCAGCGTTGAGTTGGCTGGTAAATGTGCAGCAAGTAGATTCACCTTCTCTATTTAGTGAGAGCAGAACCCTCATTTATTTCACTTAGTACAAGCGTTAAAAAGAAATTCAAAGTAAAAACTTACGAACTAACTTAAAAACTTGGGATTACAAAAATTAATTTAGAATAAATAAGAAGGCAATATGGTGGGAGTGAGTTGGCTCCTCGATAGTATAGTAGTTAGTATACCCGCCTGTCACGCGGGAGACCGGGTTTCGATTCCCTGTCGGGGAGCCTCTGGCGCAAGACATGACCTTGGCCGGAAAAAACAAATCATTATGGAAAATTTAACAAGTCTCAGGACTTGCTAAATAAGGCCAAGACCGGTTCTCGGTTGTAGTGCCGATGATGATGATGAATATGGTGGGAAGGTGGCGGTGTACGTGATGGGGTGGCGAAGACCGGCTAGCAGGATAAAGGGGCGGGATGATTGGAATGTGTACGCGTAGTAAGAGTGTAGATGGGGGAGGGGGGGGGGGGGGGCAAGGTCAGGAGGGGAAAGAGAGAAGACGACGTTTCAGTGCAATAGAAGTGAGATCGAAGCCGAAGGAGGTAGGGTAAGTGTTTGCCCGCCTTAGCATTCGTGAAATGGGTTCATTACAGCCGTAGAAAGTGTGGTGGGAGGGCAGATAGAAGGGCAAGGTCAGGAGGGGAAAGAGAGAAGACGACGTTTCAGTGCAATAGAAGTGAGATCGAAGCCGAAGGAGGTAGGGTAAGTGTTTGCCCGCCTTAGCATTCGTGAAATGGGTTCATTACAGCCGTAGAAAGTGTGGTGGGAGGGCAGATAGAAGGGCAAGGTCAGGAGGGGAAAGAGAGAAGACGACGTTTCAGTGCAATAGAAGTGAGATCGAAGCCGAAGGAGGTAGGGTAAGTGTTTGCCCGCCTTAGCATTCGTGAAATGGGTTCATTACAGCCGTAGAAAGTGTGGTGGGAGGGCAGATAGAAGAGACGAGGGTTTCGTAGGTTACGGGGGTTGGTGTGGAGTGCGATGGAGGAGAGCAAGCTAGGGCAGTTGATTGTGCCGGAGAGGGGACGGTGGTTGAAGAGGATATCGGCAAGAATTCTGCGCTCCTCAAGTGTATTGAGGTTAATCAGATGGAGCCGGCTTGTGTATGGGGGGAGAATCCGAGGATTCTCCCAGTTCAGTCCACGGAGAGCAAAACGCAGAAAACGACGTTGCACGCTCTCGATCCTGCGGAGATGGGACGAGCAGTGTGGAGACCAGACCTGACTGGCGTATTCAAGAAGGGGGCGGACGAAGGCTATGTAGAGGGAACGGGAAATGTAGGGATTAGAGAATTCCTTAGACCAGCGTTTCACAAACTCAAGGGCGGGGTTGGCCTTGAGAATGATATCATCGATATGTGGGATGAAGCAGAGCTCCCTGTCGAATAAGATTCCGAGGTCACGTATTGATGATACGTATGAAATCTGCTGGTTTAGCAGGAAGTAGGAGCGCGGCGGTGTGGGGAGACGTTTGTGGGAGAAGGTAATGGAGTGACATTTGGCCGCGTTGAGTTCCAGGCAGTTATTACGGCACCAAGTTGAGAAGCTGTCGAGGTCCTGTTGGAGAAGTGATGAGTCGAGAGGAGAGCTGATTGTTTTGTAGAGTTTGGCGTCGTCCGCATAGAGGGAGATAGATGAGTGTCATAACAGAGTCGACATCATTGATGGTAAGTATAAAAAGGAGGGGGCCTAGGTGACTACCTTGCGGAACCCCTGACGTGGGAAAAAAAGGATGGGAAAGGGGGGATCAGAATTTGACACGGTAGGATCGGTCTTTCAGATAAGAAGATAACCATTTGATCAATAGGGGTTCGAAACCTATGGAGGACAGCTTGAAAAGGATGAGATTTTGTCAAATGTCTTGCTGAAATCGGTGGTGATAACATCGACTTCATTGCCATTCTCTAAGGCACGGAGAGTATGGGATGAGAACTCGATCAGATTCGCTGTGGTCGACCTACCCGAAAGGAAACCGTGCTGGTTGGGTGGGGTGATGAAAGATAAAACGCATTGTAAAGAAGCCCTTCGAACAGTTTAGGGATATGAGACAGTTTGGCAATGGGCCGCTAGTTGCTGAAATCATGTTTAGGTCCCTTTTTATATATGGGGTTGACATAGGAGAATTTTCAGATACTAGGGAAGGTCCCTTGAGAAAGAGATAGGTTGAAAATCTTTGATATCAGGAGAGAAAGAGAAGTGGAACAGTTCTTTAAAAATACAGACGGGAGTTTATCGGGTCCAGGGCTGAACTCGTCTTTGAGTAAATTTAGTTTCTCCTCAACTACGTGACGCTGAACAAGTTGAGTGGTGAAGGGACCAAGGGCGAATTCGGGCAAATCATTGAAATACGACGGATTGGGTTCGAAGGAGATGTCTGTGAAGGATTTATTGAAAAACGACGCGAACAGGTTGGCAATAGTCAGGTGGTCGTTTAACGTAGTCGCGCCATACGAGAGGGAGTTAGGATAGGCATCGGATTTACGTTTATAATTTATAAAGTGGAAAAAGGATTTGGGATCATTGATCAAATTGGATTATGTTTTAATAAGGTATTTGGAGTAGAGGGAGCTGTAGAGTTCGGAAAATTTATAAAAGGACCCGAGATAGTTGGAGTAGTTTTCAATGGATCGCATTTTGAGGAAAATGTTCCATAAGTTATTCCTTTTGTTCCGAAAATTGCGGAGATTGCGGTTGTACCATGGCGGCGAAGAAACCGATGACCTGCGGCGAGAATAGGGGACATGTAAGGCGACGGCATAGTAAATCTCCTTATAGAGAGTGGCCGTGGCTTCTTCTACACCCAAATGATCAAAGCGAAACGCTGTTTTGCTAAGATGCTCATTTGGGAGGCGGAAATTAGCCTTGTGGAAGTTGTAAGAAAAGCAGTCAGGAGGTAAAGAGGGCTGGGTATAAGGATAAGAGCAGTGGGGGGGTGGGGGGGGGGGGGTGATAATTGTCAATGGTAGAGAGGGCGTGTGGACTAGGGGCAACTGAGGACATGAGAGGGTCGGTTGTGAACACGAGGTCCAGCTGTCTCCCCATATGATTTGGGACATTGCTAATTTGATGGAGGCATGAGTCGGTGAGGCCGTTTATAAAAATACGTTCATTAGAACTAGTAGGGTTAGAGACGTAGAAGGTTTGTTCGTCAGCCGATGTCCATTGTAGGTGGGGGAGGTTAAAATCGCCAAGAACGACGATATCGTCTATTGCGGTGCTTAACTCTGTAAGGTTATCTACCGCCTCTATTGCGAGTTCGTATGACGCGATGGGTCGAGAGGAAGGAATATAGAAACAGATAATAAATAGAGACTTAGGGCGCTTGTCAATTTTAATAGCGGCGTAGTCAAGATTCGGAGAAGAAGAGATGGCAATTAGATATGAAGTGAGTATGTTATGAGTGGCGAGCAGCACTCCACGACATGGGGAGTTGGCACCTTCTCGATGAGCGTCGTCATCGCGAAAAACATTGAAGGAGGGAGGAATAGTTCAAAACTACTGATACTAGGGATAAGGTTGGTCTCCGTCAGAGCGTATATGTCGAAGGGGAGGGAGTGTGCCTTTTCCAGAGTCGAATGGGTTTTTGAGCGGAGACCTCTAACATTCTGATAGTAGACGGTTATGGGGAGCGTATTGATATGATAAGAGGAACCAAAGGGCGGCGGAATAGGGTCAAAAGTACTTTTGATTATTGGGAAAGGTACTGGTTTATTGTACTGGTGACTGGTCTGTCATCGACTATTAGCGAAGGAATGGATGAAGAGACCGAGTTATGGATGTTCTTCATGAATACCCAGAAGTTTCTACTACCTGTGGGAGAGTGTAGTATTTTTTGTTTCACTCTCTGGTCATGCAAGAACTTTGTCCGTTGAATATGCGCAATTGCAGCCAGTTCTAGCTCCCCTGCATCTTTTCCGGTTTTCCTCAGTATTGTTTGATTTACACAACCGGAAGCTCAATTCTTTATCCTTAATAGCTCCTCTATACCCGGAATCGAACCACATATTTCTCTTGCGTGGAATAAAGGTTCGCATGCCAAGTAGAATCGTGCCTGTCCATGTGTCCACACATTGCGTGAGAAAGTTCTTGCATTATTTTTAGTTATGGTATTTTGATAATAAGTCGGCGCAAGGCTAATAACCTTGTCCGTAAAAATAAATTATTATGGAAAACTTAACAAGCCTCGAGACTTGCTAAATAAGGCCAAGACCGCACCCCAGTTGTAGTGCCGATGATGATGATGATTTTGATAATAAAACTATTAGTCTCACGCCAACTTTTCGGCAAGGGAGCTGATCATATAAATATGTTTACTTATTATTTTACCAGTATTATTGTTATTTATATATATATTATTATTGTTTTCTATGTATTATTGTTTTTTATTTAATTTTTTTATTATCACGCCAACTTTTCGATAAGGGAGCTGATCATATAAATATGTTTACTTATTTATTTATCAGTATTATTGTTTTTTTTTTTTAATATAACTTTTTTTAATTTTTTTTTTTTTTTTATTTAATTTTTATTTTTTAATTTCCATTGATGTTAGTTATTGATTGCACTTGCATCAATCTGCCATAATTAAGGCACCCGCACTTGTGTCTATTTTATATGTTATTCTCCCAATAATGGCGATTGTCCAGTCCGAGCTATCTTCGTATAATTAACACCATTACTTGTCGACAATTGTATTTGTACATTTTTACTACCTATTCAACGTGGTCTATATAATTTCGCTTATGTAGACTGCTTAAAGTGTAAATTGTATCCTTAAGTGTCGGATAAAAGAGCTATAAAAAGAAAGTACTATTTACAACAGGATATTTGTCGATATCATTTCTGTCCGTGACCACAACAGTACAGAAGAAAAATATTCAAATTAGCCATCTGCTAATAATAACTCATAGTTTATCAAAAGATATTCTAATTTATTTGCCTTGCCGATAGGAGTGCATTCATCGTTCCAATAAATCCCCGGAAAAACTGCCCCAGCACGCCAAAAATAAAATCATCGTTGACATCAAGGACACACAACCTAAAAATGTTATCCCAGAAATCGAATCACATACAACCACAACAAATGTCAATGTTCCAAAGAACAGTTCAAAAAATTATTTAATACCAAAGAAAGATTTCATAAGTCTTGACGTACCGGCCACAAATCCAACGAATTTAAACTTCAAAAAAACTGTCGACAAAGGAAAAGTTTTCTATTCATCCGAACCAGAATTTGTACATGATGATAATTTAGTACGCTCTTTGCCCGTTGATGCTTCCTTCGTTTCGCTAACCAATGTATCTCCGTGCTGCTCGAAGAGGCTTTTTAATAATTCAATTAATAGCCCTGCTAAAAGTAGCGTCACATTCAGTTCACCTATTTTGCAAATCTGTCCATCCACACCCACACCCTCTCCTGATGATTCCTTTGGATCAAAACTTGATAAACTCACACTTCCAAATCTGTACACTAATCGATCATACTATTATCCCAAGCTATCCGAAAGTAATAATTCTATCAATCAATCACACTCCCTTGTAACTTTGAGTAACCTTACTAACAGTGCTTCATTGCTTGCACCATCTACTCCATTGTCCATTAAAAATCATAGATCATCAACGGAACTAGTATCATCTGTACCTGGCGAACCCAATCCTGACAACAATGGTGTAATGGCTGTTGAGAGTCGTAAAAGTCCGACTAAGAGTGGATCCGCAATGACAGGAAATACCATGCGAAACGATGTTGTTGGTTCAAAGATTCCTCCGAGTCCCACGAAAGCACCAGCTGTGATACCTGGTGATACATTAGGCACAACTCAAACTGCAGGTGGAACAACAGCAACCAAGGATATCGAAATATGTCGTCGATCATCAGATTCTGACTTGAGCATCACTCCAAAAGGTAAGCGTTTCGCAATTTCATACATCTGTTGGTTCTTGTATTATTTCTCTGATTATCCAACTTGCTTTTTTAGCCCCACTCTTGAATTTGATCGGCAATAAACACACAGAAATACACACACAACACACACAAATGTCCAGACACGATTAAAACTATCAAGAGGTCGGCTTCCAATTCAAATTTAATTCATTAAGTCCTGATGACAAAATAGAAACGCATCGCACCTCTATAAATAGTACTAGTCATTCCAGTCACTCCAGTGATTACGACTAGTTATGCTGTTTACTTTAGTGTGTATCATTCTTCATTCTAGTCACTCCAATGATCATTGCTGGCTGTTGTAATTACTCTAGTGATTATTACTAGCCATTCTAGTCACTCCACTAATAATCGCTGGGCATTGCAATTCCTCCACTGATTCAAGTCATTCCAGCGACTACTACTGCTCATTCTAATCACTCCAGTAATTATTACTACGCATTCTACCCATTTTTGATCGCAATTAGTCATATAAATTCGATCTAGTAGTTATCATTAGTAATCCAATTTGACTACTATTAGTTATTCTAGTTATTCCACTACTAATCGCTGGCCATAAAAATTACTCCAATGATTCTAGTCATTCCAGTGAGTATTGCTACTCATTCTAATCACTACAGTGATTATTATTATTCATTCTACCCACAAGTAGTTTTATATATTTGTTGTAGTGATTATCATTAATAATACCATTCGATTCGGCGGCTAAGACTATTCATTCTAGTGATTACGGCTGGTCAATCAGATCATTCAGTGACTAGTACTAGTCATTCTAGTCAGCTCAGTGATTGCTATTACTCATTTTAGACACTCCAATGATTACTACTAATCTTTACAGTCATTCTGATCACGATTAGTCGTATACATTTGTTCCCAGCGGTTATCACTACGAATCCTATTTCATCCAGTGATTTCCACTATTCAATCTAGTATCTCCACTGATTATCGCTAGTCATTCCGTCCATTTTCGTGATTATCATAGTATCAACTCAACCGTCCAGATATTGGTGACAACCACAAGGAGCACAGTCTCACTGATGAGGTTTGTGATACTTTTATGTGGAATCCAAAGTAGACCAATGGAGCTCCAATCACGTGCTTTCCACTACATGTACTTAATGCAGTGCAGGAAAAATGTGCACGCTTGTGAAGTGAAATGTGGGGCTCTTAATTTCATCGTTAGTGGGTTTGTGATGTGAGAGTATCCTAATATTGGTTCCGGATAAGTTGTGACATGAGTGTCTGAAGGGATTCAATGGAGCAATCGCTTCAAGGGCATAACATGTACAGCAGTCGCCTTCAATCATCCATTGTGAATTCCCAATACATAGCCTTTCAACCAGGCGTCGGTAATACTGCACCATTAAACGAATTTGATGTTCTCTCTGATTCCATTGATAGAAGCTTGACGCTTTTATCGCATAGTGAAGTCGTTACTGCACCCGATTTCAAAGTGCATAATTTCCAACACATGAAGATTGGCCCGCTCTCGTGCTCGTCGAGTTAAATAACTTAATTCAGCTCTCAACTGATCGAACGCAAGTATCAATCATTGGCATTCATTTCCCTAGTACATCTATTCTTCATCTTCATCATCGGCACTACAACCGGGATCCGGTCTTGGCCTTATTTACCAAATCTCTCCACCGGTCTCGATTTTGAGCCGATTTCATCCAGTTTGGCACTCCCAGGCTGTTGGCGTCCTGGTATACGTCATCCCTCCATCGCAGACAAAGTCTGCCGCTCTGTCTCATTCCATACATCCTGCCACAAAGGACTTTCCGGGCAGGGTCCTCTTCGCTCATTCGAGCTAGGTGTCCCGCCCACCGGAGTCTACCGAGCTTGATTTTTCTTACAACATTAGCTTCAAGGTAGATTGCGTACCACTCATGGTTGTAGCGTCTCCGGAATCGTCCTCCCTCACATACGGGGCCAACAATTCTTAAGACCTTTCTCTCGAACGCGGCTAAGAGTTCAGAGTGCCTTTTTTGAGCACCCGTATCTCGGATCCATACATGAGTACTGATAAGAGCATGGTCTTGTACAGTAGTAGCTTGGATGTTCTGGATAAATTTCGGGATTTAAAGTGCCTTGATAGATCATAGTAGGCTTTGTTGGATTTGATCAGACGTTCGCGAATTTCTTCTTCCATATTGTTATCGTTTGATACTATTGACCCAAGGTAGTTAAAGGATTGCACTACTTCAAATTCGTGCTCCCCTGCCCTGATAGTTTGACCAACGTTAGGTCTTCTCTTCGCAGAAGTTGCCACCATGCACTTCGTTTTCCCCTCATTAATGTGCAGTCCCAGCTCCTCGATAGTATAGTGGTTAGTATACCCGCCTGTTACCCGGGAGACCGGGGTTCGATTCCCCGTCGGCGAGCCTCTGGCGCAAGACTAGGGACCTTGCCCAGAAAAAATAAATCATTATGGAAAATTTGACAAGCCTCAGGACTTGCTAAATAAGGCCAAGACCAGTTCCCGGTTGTAGTGCCGATGATGATGATGAATGTGCAGTCCCAGTTTTGGGCCGCCTGCCCGATCTGGGTGAAGGAGTCGTCCACAGCCGATTCGATTCTACCGATGATGTGGATGTCATCTGCGTAGGCAAGCATCTGACTGGACTTGGTGATAATAGTCCCTATAGTTGTAACGCCAGAGTCACGGATTGCTTTCTCCAATGCCAGGTTGAAGAGGAGGCAGGCCAGACCGTCCCCTTGTAGGAGTCCATTAAAGATGTTTATTGGTTTGGACAGCAATCCCGCTATTTTTACTTGACTAGTTACGTTGATCATGGTTAACGTAAAAAGTCGTATCAATTTGTTTGAAATGCGGAACTCTCTCATGGCATTATATAGTTCTACCCTAGCTATGCTGCCGTAGGCGGCCTTAAAGTCTATGAATAGATGATATAATGGAATCTTAAATTCCAGACATTTTTCCATCGTCGTCTAAGGGTGAATATCTGATCAAGCGCTCATTTGCCTGGGATGAAGCCACACTGATATTGGCCAATGATAAATTTAGCGTAGGGGACTATCCGATCGTGTGGGATTGTATCTTATAGGCGGTACTCAGCAATGTTATACCCCTATAGTTGCTGCACAGTGTGATATCTCCTTTCTTATGTATGGCGCAAATTATACCGCGACGCCAATCTTCCGGCATCTCCTCTTGCTCCCATACGTGCACCACGATCTCATGAATTGCGTAATATAACGCTGTCCCTCCTTGTTTGATCAGCTCAGCTGGTATGCCATCAGCTCCAGGGGCTTTATTTGATTTGAGCTGTCTAATGGCTTTTAATGTTTCCTCAATGCTTGGTGGTGGCAGCATTTGGTCTTGATCTTGCATTGGTGGAGCCTCCAATTCTTCTGTGAGGTGACCATTTAGCGATTCATTGTAGTGCACTTCCCATCGCTCGAGAATGCCTTCAGGATCGGTGATCAGATTACCCTCTTTATCCTTGCATTAAGTACAGCGTGGTGTGTACCGCATCATACTGCGGGTTATTTGGTAAAACTTCCACACCTGGTGCGGACCTCGCTCTCTCCTTTTCTCTATTTCACAGACAACGTTTTTTTCCAGACACTTTTCTTTTGTCTGTGGAGTCCTTTTTCAGATGTTCTGAGCTCTTGGTATTTCTCCTCACGCACCCGCGTCCTATGAGACTGATGCATTGCCCGGTATACAGCATTTTTACGTTCAGTCACTAGTTTGCACTCGTCATCAAACCAGTCGTTCCGATCTCTACGACTACTGCCTAAGATGGAGTTGGCAGTACTAATGACAATATGCTTAAGGCGTGTCCATTTCTCTTCTACGCCCGGTATTCTGGCCCCAGGACTTACTCTCCCTCCGTCGAGCTCTTCGAGGGTGAGTCTTAACCATGGCCAAAGGTGTACTCGTATTCTCATTGCGTAAGGCAGCCGTGTTGATTCGAACCTGATCCACGGATGCAATACGTCTCCGTAAGGCAATCCGCACCCGGAAAACTGTACCAACAAGATAGTGATCCGAGTCGACGTTGGCACCTCGGTACGTTCGTACCATCATCAGGCTCGAGGAGTGGCGGCGATCTATCAACACGTGGTTAGTTTGATTGCGAGTGGCTCCATCAGGTGATACCCAGGTCGCTTTGTGGATATCTTTACGCGGAAACCTGGTACTCGCAACGACCAAGTTCCTTGATGTTGCCAGTTCGATGACTGGTAGTCCATTGGCATTAGTGTTCTCATGCAAACTATGGGAACCTGTGTAGTGCCTGAAAACCGGCTCCCGACCTATTTTCGCATTCGAATCACCAAGACCGATTTTCACATCGTATCAAGAGGCATGCATTTAGGGCCCGTTCGACGTTCTTGTAGAATTGTTCTTTTTCGTCGTAAGGAGACTGGTTTGTAGGTCCGTGAACGCTTATGAGGCTTATGTTGTTAAATTTGCCTCGCACGCGAAGAGTGCATAGACTGTCGTGTATTGCATTAAAGCCGATAATGACAGGCTTCAATTTGTGGCTGACTAGAAAGTCTACCCCGAGCACATGGTGTTTTGCATGACAGCTGTAATAAATGTCATACTCGTTTCTTTGAATAACACAATTCCACGTCCATCTTATTTCTTGTAATGCTGTTATGTCAGCCTTATATTCGAACAGGGCATCGGCTAGCTGCTGTGCAGCTCGAGCTCTGTATAGTGGGCGGACTTTCCATGAGAAAATTCTTAAATCGTTTAGCCATTTTCGTTTCCGTGGTCGTCGTCGTGTATCCGGTCGATATCCGAGGCTTGTTAAATTTGCCATAATAATTCATTTTTAGGGGCCTGGTTATTAGCCTTGCGCCAACCTTTCTCAGGATGTTGCTGCATGCATTGATTCACTACTTGGGGGGTGCCAAAGTAGCTATCCAGGGGTGTCACGTGGAGACTGCATGTCAACTTGGATTGAACAGGGATAAGGATCGTCCTGGCCTTCGCCGGGTTGAAAGCAATCAGTAACTTTGCCCTGTATGTTCGCACCCATCCTCCTACATCTATTGTCCACCTCAACCTAAAAAGTACGCAGTGGAGACGTAATCGCTCCTGTTCGTATCAGTTACTTTTCCGTAAACTAACAAGCAAAAGCTCCAAAAACAAGCCGAACGATTCTACGATAAATTAAACGATCTTTTTAAGAGTCTGAATTGGTCGTTGTCTGTAACTCAATAATAACACTGACGCGACTACTCTCGGAATATGCTACACCATTCGTCTTGGCAAGTGATACTGTGGAGATAATGTAAGCGTGCCTGCCATGGGCACCGGTTAACTCTTATCCCCATCATGAGTTGTTCGCCGCGTAAAACACTGAGCCGAAAGAAACACAACAAAAGGTCACGACGACACCGTACACAAGGAAGTATACGAATTGAAACACTGGATATAGTTCTGCAATGCTTTTGATTTATTTAAATCGATTAAAATCCGGGGTGTTCACAATTATATTGGTTTTATTTTTAACCTCACGACAAATTCTATTTACATTAAGTATTATCACGAATTGCGGCACAGACTCGACAAACAATTAGGAACCAACAAGTTCGAAATACCTCTCACGATTTCGGGTATTATCGCGTCACCGTGCGCACCGGTGAGCGGGAGTGACGCATGACCGTTCTGGTCTCCTGATGTAAAACGACTCAACGATATTTTATCGTTTTGGGGTGAGTTTTGGTGGTGTGGTGAAAAGGAAAAGAAATTTCCTTTGACCAGTGACCAATGGAAAGCGATCTCAGGTACGCAGTGGTGTATGTGTGCGTTGGTACACATCACCGTGTTGATCGTTGCGTTTTGCCTGAAACGAAAAAAAAAAAGGAACAATGGTGAAACGACCTACAGCATCTTCCGGTAATGAGGGTCGGCTGTCTAAATAGCAGCCACTCATTAGATGCTAAAAGGATCGTATTCATGATTACCTGCGCAGAATTTCGTTTTATGACTCTAGGGTAGGATGCGAGTATTCGCTTTTGTCCGATGGTCAAAGAGCTGCCGCGGCCGTAGAAATGCCAAGGACATGTGGTATGCACATGTACGGCAGAATAGCAATGGTGGAACATGGGTGCCTAATGGTCGGGAATTTATGGTGCATAAGCACGTTACAGAATTGTTTTTTAGGGATTTCAGGGTCGATTGCGATAATTGAATGCGGCCGCCGGTATGTTATTGCTGGGCGAAAAAGGTCGCCGGCCAATGTGTACATTAAGAGAATTTATTATACACATGGCAAAGCTGAAGAATAGACAGCGCAATGTTTATGGCCCCTGCTGAAGGTTATTTGTATGTAATTCAAATCCTTTTGATTACAGGAATTCGTCTAGGGAGATTTGCTTGGCAAACAATGGTGCCGGAATAGTTTACCTGCGAATTCTAGTGATGCATTGGACTATGAATGCTCTTGTAGATGCAATTCTGTTTCGGAATTTAATGTAATGCTTTTATGCAATAATGTCCTTGGTAAAGGAAATATTTTCAAGTGCCAATGCAATCGCATTGGCGGGATTTAATGGGAGTTGAGTTGCGGATATGGGGAGTTTTTCAGGTAAGTGGGCCGTGGGCTTTGGTGGGATCCCCACAATACTATAGCGTTTGGGTTGGATAGTGAAGAACGTGTGATTCGAACTGACGCTATGACAGTTAGAATCACCAAAAATTGAACCTAAGCGTTGCCCATCAGGCTACTGGCCGTGTTTAGAATTCGATTTTTGAACTCAACTATATTCTACTGATGTGAATTGTTATGTTATCGCTTTGGTATACGGCTCTGACGTATTTTCTTATTCGATTTTCGTTCGGTGTTTTTCACTATTTGCTTGTGTATTGTGTGTGTATCTGTTAGAGACGCTACAATACTGTGCCGTTTCTAACAGATACACACACAATATACAAGCAAACAGTGAAGAACAACGAAAGAAAATCGAATAAGAAATTGCAACAGCGTATACCAAGCAATAACATAGCAATTCCAAATCAGTTGAATGTACTTGAGTTTAGAAATCGAATTCGTACACGCGCCAGTGGCCTGATGTGTTGAGCATTGGTTACATTTTTAGTGATTCTAACTGTCATAGCGTCAGTTCGAATCACACGTTCTTCACTATAGTCGCAAACGCTACAAGTCGGCGGTGAACAAAATATAAAAGGCCAAAGGCAAAATAGAACCGAATAAAATAATATAAAAACACAACCTAAACGCTTTTTGTTTGTGAACGGTGTTCGGTGGAACACCACATCGAACGTGCCATTGGGAAAACGTGAATAATATATATTGTTACACAATATTATAAATATCCTTGAAGTTTCATTGAGAGAACGTGTTTTTCTTAAATTTTATCTATCTGGTTGTACCACATGAAATGTCCGATTTTATAGTAAAAATTTAAAAGCCAATATTATTTTTCCGTAAATTTTTATTCAATCAAAATAGGATCCGTTGGCATCTATGACATTCTTCCAACGTGATACAAGGTCAAGTATTTCTTTTTCGTAGAAGTGCTGACTTTTTGAGGCAATGAAATCTTCAAAAGCTTTTATGACCTCTTCTCGGTTCTGGAAGACCTTCTGCCGGCAAAATGATGGTAGTCAGTTGGCGAAATGTAAGGAGAGTACGGCGAAAGCGGAAGCATTTTAAATCCCAACTGCAACAGTTTTTGCATCGTTACTTGTGAGGTATGGGGTCTAGCATTATCATGCAAAAGTATCGGGGCGTTGCTTTTGACCAACGCATTGAACACCAAAAACTCGCTCTCCTCATCCATTCCTTCGCTAATAGTCGACGACAGACCAGACACCAGTGCAATAGAGAAAGCGAATCTACTTACTGCACATTTTGCAGCCAACTCAACGCTGCCTGATACCACATCAGTTCCACCTCAACTTGAGCATAAGAAGCACACCATGAGCCAGATTCACTTCCGAACGCGTACTGTTGCCCGCGCACTCAAAGAGCTAAACGCACACAAATCCGCTGATCCGGCTGGCATTCCCCCAAATCTATAGAAGAGATATTCCTCTTCACCCGCTAAACCACTGCGGAAACTCTTCCGTTTGTCTTATTCTACTGGCCGTTTCCCAAATAGATGGAAGTCAGCGAACATTCAGCCAATTCCCAAAAAGGGCGACAAATCGTCTCTCTCTTCTTATCGACGGATAGCACTAACTTCTATTGTCTGGAAGTGAATGGAATTACTTATCAACCGTCAACTTTCGAAATATCTGGAATCAAATGACCTCCTCAATGGTCGTCAATATGGCTTTCGTAGCAATCGGTCCACTGGAGATTTGATGGCATACCTTGCCGAAAAGTGGAGCCATTCCATCCACTACTTCGGTGGAAGCAAGGTAGTCACAATTGGATATTTGAAAAGCCTTCGACAGAGTTTGGCATCCAGACCTCTTATAAAAACTGCAGTACTATGGAGTGGACAATTCCCTGACCTGGTAGATAAGAGACTATTTTTCTGGCCGTTCAATTCAAGTGGTTCCTGACGGTGTCAAAAATCTGCCTCCCATCAAATTAATGGAGGTATTCCCCAAGGTTCTGTACTCTCGCTCACTCTCTTTTTCATCTTTATAAATGATCTCTTGTCCATTACCCACAATCCAATTCACTCGCTTGCTGATGATAGCACGTTGAGTTTCTCATACTCATACGAACATTCCCGACCAAACTCTTCGAACGACATTACCAATCAGCAGGATATGCTTAACAAATTGAATTCCGAGCTCAACAGGATACATCATTGAGGATTATCTAACCGAGTAGAGTTCAATGCCTTAAAAACTCAGTGCTGCCTCTTGTCGTCAAAGGCAATCCCCAAAGTAAATATACTGTCGATGAACGGCACTTGCATCGACGAATCCAAGGAACTATCAATCCTCGGTATTCGAATTAATTCGTCTGTTAATTGGAGCCACCACATTTTTGAAGCTGCGAAAAGTGCGGCCAAATGTATGGGGTTCCTTAAGAGATGTAAAAGATAGTTCACTCCATCCAACCTGCCCACTCTTTACAAGCCGTACATTCTTCCCAAAATGGAGTTCAACTCCCATATTTGGTCAGGCGCATCCAAAACTGCACTACACGTGCTCGATAGGATGCAAAAACGGGCAGTGAAACTTATTGGGGATCCAGCTGTGTGTCGATCAATTCCGTCGTTAGAACATAGGCGCAACGTATCGTGTCTAGCTCCTTTCTATAGATATTATCACGATCGTTGCTCAACTGAACTTGCTGGATGTGTCCCACCTCCTCAGACATTTGACAATCTGAGAATGCGTACCAATTCACGTTGAAAGTCAACTTCAGGCGCACAAACAGACACAGAGAGTCATTCTTTAGTCGAACCACACGAATGTGGAATACTCTACCTGATCATGTGTTTCCTCGTCATTGTAATGTCCAGGCATTTAAGGCCAATGTACATCGATACTTCCTTTCCTTATCCACTTCTTCTCCTTCCGCTCGCACTGTGCTCTGGCATTTAAGGGTACTCCAAAATCCCCTTTTGTGCGCGCGTTTGTGTAAAAAAAAAAAACGCGGGTTGGTTTTCGGCCAATTTGGCATGCAATTTGATAACGTTTATCGTTTCTCCTGGATGAAGAAATGACAAGTGGATTGGTCCTTTCGATGTCCACCAAATTGTCGCCATAACCTTTTTTGGGTGAAGATCGGGCTTGGGGGTGTGTTTTGGTTTTCCACCTGCATCCAACCACTGCCCACGTCTTTTACGGTTATCATACAGAATCCACTTTTCATCACAGGTGACTATCCGATGCAAAAACGGTTCAGTTTGGTTTCTTAATCTAAGCGATGCGCAGATTTCCAGGCGCCGTAATTTTTGGGACTCGTTCAGTTCATGGGGTGCCCACTTATCGAGTTTCTTTACCATTCCTATGAGAGAAAGGTGTCGATTTATTGTCATTGGGGATACTCCCATGCTTTATGCAATCGCCCGCACCGATTTCGTTGTGTCCGCATCCACGGTTGTTCTTAAAACATCATCGTCAACTAACGTTTCCGGCTTCACACGTGGTTCATTTTCGAGGCTGAAATCTCTCGAACGGAAACTTCCAAGCTAACGTCGTGTAGTGCGTCCGTTTACCGCTACATCCTCAAATGCGTCATTAATGTTTTTCATTGCCAATGACGCACTACCATCATAATTGGCACTACAACCACGAACCTGTCTTGGCCTTATTTAGCAAGTCCTGAGACTTGTTAAATTTTCGAAAATGATTTGTTTTTTTTTTTCGGGCAATGTCATTAGTCTTGCGCCAGAGGCTCCCCGACGTGGAATCGAACCCCGGTCTCCCGCGTGACAGGCGGGTATACTAACCACTATACTATCAAGGAGCAATGACGCACTATGTTCCATTTTAAATTCATAAAGGAAGAGGGTTAGAATTTGAACTGCCGACAGCATCGTAAACAATTCCTAGAAAAGAATAACTGTACTTGTAACGAACCCTAAAATTCTCACACGTCAAGCACACGTAGCACTTTACTTTATAAAAAAGAAAATTTAACGTTCTGGCACAGATGTTCACTCGAGAACTTCTTATTTCCGACTGAGCGAAAATTGGACATTTCATGTGATACAGCCCAATACTTTTTGATTATTTATTACTATAAAGTCTCGAGTTACACTTCATAATTGGCAGATGTGGCATCGTCTGGTTTATTTCAATTACCTTTTTTCTTACGTTTCCAACGGCTAAGGGTAACTTACCAAATTCATAGGAAAGGAAATCACATGTCCACCCCTTACCATCATGTATTTACTCATTTGGTACATGATCGCAAAAATAATGGAATCAATTTGCGATAGCGTCCAACCTGTCATTTAACTAATTGTTCCGTATTCATGGTTCTATTCCTTGTCATCTTATTCTGTACTTCTATTGGCCGAAAATACTGTAATTTCATAGTATAAGACTTGCCTCAATTATTTTTACTATATGATTAATTAATACAAAAATAAAATGTGACTTATTGCATTTCAAATTCATACACTAAAACATTTCGATATCTTTATGATCCTCTCTAGCAAGTAAGGTCTGTCTACAGTAGATACTTTGATTATTCACAAACAACACTTTTATATGTGTCACTGATGTCTCCTCGTCCTTACAGCATTAATATTCACTGTGTTGTTATTTATTTTACAGTTTATGGTCGCAAAAGTGAGTACACAGTTGGATCCGAATTAAAGCCAAAAAAAAAAAAAAAAAAAAATTCTTTAAATGGTTTATTTTTAACTTTGGTTCTCTTTGTTGTATCTCGTTTCTGTTATCCGTGAGTGCAAGAGCTATCTTTTATTTTATATGTATATCTATCAATGTATTTACTTACACCACAAAAAAAAAATCTTACTCGCATAAAAGACGTACACCTATGTATCTTTTGCCATTAACTAAAAATAATTACTAATTGCCAAACACTTACTTTGGATAAAAGGGATCTGTATCTATTTATGTTTCATTTATTTTATAACAAGCATGTTCGCATTATTGTAAGGAATTGTTTACAGTGGTGATAGGGATCCATGTTCTAAAATGTGTGGTGCACAGGTAGTTTTAAGCATGTTTCTGTTAACTCCGCTGTCCTCTAACTCTAACCATAAGGTTTAGTTCAAAGGTTTCCTAAGTATCAATTCCGTATACACTGCGTGGAAGGAAGAAATACTACGAATACATTGCGCTACATTTAAGAGCAGTCTTACGAAATTGATACTGTTCCACAATGGGCTTTAGGGACCGTGAATTTTTAGATGCTATTGGTGTCGGGTGTATTCATGCGAAATGATTCAATTTTAAATGCATACACATCTATAAAAAACGCACACACACCCTTAAATGTCAAAGCACAGTACAATTGACCGTTGTTGTGTTATACGATCGGAAGAAGAGAAAGACGATAAGAAAAGGATATTACAATGTCTAGAAAATACATGATCACATAGAGCATTTCACACTCGTGTAGTTCGGCTAAAGATCGATTATATTTGCCCATATATTTGAAGTTGCTTTTATATCAAATATTGTTAGTTAATAAATACCAATAACTTATCAAACAGTCTGATTGTTGTTTCAACAGACCTTCTTTTATTTACAATTTTATAAAAGTACTTCTCCCTTCAGTAATCACAGTCTTACAATAATTTTTATTTCTGTCATTTCGTGTACGTCAAAAGGCGCCAATTTAGTTACACTTATAACAGAGTTTTGACAGTTCTAAAATTTTAGGTTAATAGAGAATAATTAATCACAACAAATATCTTGTATTTTATTTAGTTTTATAAACACATCCTACTTATTGGGAAACCTAAGACATCGTCCGTATTGGGAAATTTTTACATAAATCTGGATTCAAAAAAACGCTTGACATATAATGTGTATAATGGATGACTTATAGATTTCCTATTTACCAATCTAATAATACTTTTATAATTAGTAAGTCGATTAATCCTACGTACCCGCTGCCCACATGTCAAACCGCTTTACCAACTTTACTGCTGTAAGTCCCCGAACTCTACATCCAGCATAACTCAAAACCGAAGCGAGCATTCAATTCAACGCAGAGAATAAGTAAACACTTTAGGTTATACATCCGGAGCTTTGGGGGTTGACGAGAACTGGTTTGCAATTCATATCCTTTAATAAGTAAATTCTATAGATTGTTTTTGTTTTTGTTTTATATCCACATTTATTCAACAATTCAATTGCATACTTCACTTAAGACTAAATGTTAACTTCTATTTTACAAATATCATTCTTACATTAACTTACTGGCTCTTCGCAAGCACTATAAATTATACATTATCTGGCTCCTCGATAGTATAGTGGTTAGTATACCCGCCTGTCACGCGGGAGACCGGGGTTCGATTCCCCGTCGGGGACCCTCTGGCGCAAGACTAATGACCTTGCCCAGAAAAAAAACAAGTCATTATGGAAAATTTAACAAGCCTTAGGACTTGCTAAATAAGGCCAAAACCGGTTCCCGGTTCTAGTGCCGATGATGATGATGATTTTTCTTATGCCTTTCGGCGTACAATAACTGTTTTTATAACATGCCACAATAATTGATGTTTTCTTTTTAAAATTAATTCTATTTGTTTCTACATCATGTATTATTTATAATTTTTTTTTTTTTAATTACATACTTATAAAAAATAAAAAATTAAACAAAACGGACAAACATAAACAAGGAATACAAATAAAAATAAAAAAATTAAAAATTAGAATTAAATTAAAAACAAAAATTAAAAAAATAAAGTAAAATTAATTGAGAATTGGGGATAGGGAGAAGGAAAGCGGTGCGCCTAAGAGGCATACTATGTTTGGGGACGTATGGTCCTTTCTTCATCACTGATCCACCAGCAGTTGGGATGGGATCGATCTTTTATTGATTTATCTCTTTCACCGATCACCATACTAAAACGCAGGCGATTTGGAAAATTAGAGATATCGTTATCTTGGCGAATTCGTTTATCACTGGCACCGCGGAAAGCGTGGTAAATAACAGGGACTCCATGTCTGTCTTGGATAGGTCCTTTTTTATCCAAGAAAGGGAACGCTTCTGGGGGAATGAACCCATTCTGGAGAGTACTCTCCATATACATATTATTGGGATACAATGCTCCCGATATGAGATCATTTTCACTGTACATTGCCCTAGTTGTGTGACCACGGATAATCTTGATAATGAAATTATCTATTCTGTTGAGTCCTGATTTGTCATCCATTCCATTCCATTTATTGGCCTGTAGGAACCCGGAAGTTCATGACCTCGCCGACTCGAGTCCGCCATTGTTCCCTGTCCTGTGCGCTCTCCTTCCACGTTCGACCATCCGATCCGATCTCCTCGGGGTCAAACCTAACATTGTCCTCCCATCGACGTCGCGGCCGTCCTGTCGGTCTCTTTCCCGTTGATCTACCATCAAGAATTCTACGCACTGTCCTATCGTTGCCCATTCGCACTACATGTCCGGCCCATCTTAATCTTCGCGACTTGATTACTCTCACTATTGTTTTGTGGTATAGCTCTTCCAATTCGTGGTTGTGGAGTTTCCTCCATTTTTCTGCCACCTCGTCATATTTACCGCCAACGATTTTATATTTATTATTATTATTATTTATTGGCCTGTAGGAACCCGGAAGTTCATGACCTCACCGACTCGACTCCGCCATCGTCCTGTGTACTCTCCTTCGACGCTTGACCATTCGATCCGATCTCCTCAAGGTCAAACCTAACATTGTCCTCCCATCTCCGTCACGGGCGTCCGGCCGGTCTCTTTCCCGTTGGTCTACCGTCAAGAATTCTACGCATGGTCGTATTGTTGCCCATTCGCGCCACGTGTTCGGCCCATCTTAGTCTGCGCGACTTGATTACTCTAACTATTGTAGGTTTGCCGTATAGCTCTTCCAATTCGTGGTAATGGAGTTTCCTCCATTGTCCTGCCTCCTCGTCATATTTACCTCCAAAGATACCCCTCAAAACTTTATTCTCGAATACGCGGAATTTGTTTTCTTCCCGTTTTGTGAGAGCCCATGTTTCGCATTCGTATATTACAATCGGCATGATTATGGTTCTATAGACACGGAGCTTCGTGTTACGTGATAGCAGTCTGGATTTCAGCAGTTTACTGACTGCGTGCCAGCTAGCGTTGCCGGAATGCAGTCTTTTGTTAATTTCCTTCGACATTTCGTTACTGGGCGTCAGTATCGTTCCCAGATATTTAAATTCTTTAACTTTTTGAAATATCGTACTTCTGACGTTTATATTTGCTCCCTGAGGTCCACCTACTCGCCGTAAGCATGTATTTTGTTTTGTCTTCATTTATTTCTAGGCCTACCTCTTCTGCCGCTTGCATGATGATTTCACAGTTTTTACTAACAGTTTCTAGATTATCGCCCAGAACGACGATGTCATCCGCATATGCGAGCACTTGTGTTACCCCGTTCAGGCATGATCCGGCCATGTTGTCGTCTTGTACCTTTCTGATGACATACTCGAGGACAAGGTTAAAGAGACATGGTGAGAGGCCTTCGCCCTGTTTTAGTCCGTGCCAGATTTCAAATGGTTCTGAGACGTGGTTTTCTATTCTAACTCGCCCTTTGTTTTCGTTCATGCAAATTTGAATGAGGGCGGCATATTTTTTCGGGGCTCCCAACTCAACTACAATATGGTGGAGTCTTTGCCTTGCGACTGAGTCGTAGGCTTTTTTGAAGCCAACGAACAGTTGGTGAACCGTCTCTCCGTATTCCCACTTCTTTTCCAGTAGTTGCCTTATTGTGAACATTTGGTCGCTCGTTGACCGGTTCCTACGGAATCCGCATTGGTAGTCTCCCAATATGTCTTCTGCGTACGGTGTGATTCTCGCCAGTATGACATTTGTTAGTAGTTTGTATGTGGCCTGGAGCAATGATATTCCTCTGTAATTTTCGCAGTCAGATCTGTCACCTATTTTGAAAATGGGGAGGACTATTGAGGTTTTCCATTCTTCCGGAATGACTTCCTTATCCCATATTGTTTTAATCAGTTGGAGGATCTTTCGAGCGGTTGCCTCTCCTCCATGCTTCACAAGCTCTGTCGGTATGCAGTCGACTCCGATAGTCTTGTTGTTTTTCAATCGATTTATTGCGTCTACAACTTCGTCCAAAGAGGGCTCTGGGATCTGAGGCTCGGCTGTATGTACGTCTGGTGCGTTTATTTGTGGTTGATGGGTGCGCACATTGAGCAGGTTTTCAAAGTACTGCTTCCATCTTGTCACGATATTGTTTGTTTCTGTCACCAGACAGCCGTTTGTGTCTTGGATTATCTTGGCTCTCCCTCGGTAGCCATTTCTAATTGAATTTATGCCGACATACATACCTCTGATGTTCTTTGCCCTAGAATTTTCTAGGATTTTTTCGATCCTAGCCTTCTCCCATCCGCGTTTTTTGCGTTTGAAGAGTCTCATTGTCTCTCTCGGAATCGTCGCGTATCTTTCTGCGTTGACTTAATCTTATCTTTGTAAGTGGATTGCTCTACGGTGTTTTCGTTCTTCGATCTTCGCCATGCACTCATCGTCAAACCAATATTTGGACTTAATCGTTTTCTTAAATTCTAATACCTTTTGGACTGTTAGTTTGATTGTGTCTCTGATCGATGTCCTTTTAGTGTCCACACTATTAGCTTGCTCTTCCTCACTGCTCCCATTCTCTAGAATGCTAAATCTATTCGTTAGTTCATCTTGATATGCAGCCCTTTTGCGCAAGTCTTTCAGTTTATCAGTGTCGAACTTTTTGGTCGTCAAAAGATACTCCTTAAAACTTTATTCTCGAATACGCGAAATTTGTTGTCTTCCCGTTTTGTGAGAGCCCATGTTTCGCATCCGTATGGAGCAATCGGCTTGATTATGGTTCTATAGACACGGAGCTTCATGTTACGTGATAGCAGTCTGTATTTCAGCAGTTTACTGGCTGTGTGCCAACTAGCGTTGCCGGAATGCAGTCTTTTGTTAATTTCCTTCGACATTTCGTTACTGGCCGTCAGTATCGTTCCCAGATATTTAAATTCTTTAACTTTTTCAAATATCTTGCCTCTGATGTTTATATGTGTTCCCTGAGGTCCACATGCTCTCGCCGTAATCATGTATTTTGTTTTGTCTTCATTTATTTCTAGGCCTACCTTTTCTGCCGATGATGATTTCACAGTTCTTAATTACAGTTTCTGGATTGTCGCCCAAAGCGGCGATGTCATCCGCATATGCGAGCTGATTTGTCATACACGACTTTATTGGGAGAGTATTGCTTGTATTGGGGCTCCTCGATAGTATAGTGGTTAGTAACTCCGCCTGTCACGCGGGAGACCGGGGTTCGATTCCCCGTCGGGGAGCCTCTAGCGCAAGACTAATGATCTTGCCCGAAAAACCAAATTATCATGGAAAATTTAACAAGCCTCAGGACTTGCTAAATAAGGCCAAGACCGGTTCCCGGTTGTAGTGCCGATGATGATGATGATGATTGCTTGTATTGCGACTCTGGGGTTCTGTACATTCCGAGGCATTCCTCTCGAACACCCGAAACTTCTCCATGTAAAATGGTGTTATGTTGTACCATACCGGGCCGCCATACACCAATATTGGTGGGATGAATGCTGAGTATGAAATTATTTTCACCTTGGGGTCCAGCAGACTACTACGGAGGAGACTTCGTGTCATTGCATAGCTGTTTTTAGCTGCTGTAAGAGCAGCTGCTGTATGCTTATCAAAGTAAAGATACTGATCAAGCCAGATTCCAAGGTATCTGACTACAGTTTTTACTTGTAGAGGAAGATTATTACTTCCTGCAATGGAAAATGTTTTCCAATTCCGTTTTGTATCCCTTGATGCACTGGACAGGGGCGTTCTGAAAAGGATAGTCTCTGTTTTCTGGAAATTTATTTTTAATTTCCAGTCGTCGCAAAAACGTTTGATTTTGTTGAAATCATCTTGCAGAAGTCTGTTGATGACATCAATCTTTTCTCCAGATCTATACACCACAGTGTCGTCGGCATACGCAATTGCATGGTTGAGAGAACCCACTAGACCACTAGTGTAAATGTTAAATAAAATGGGAGAATTCACTGCTCCCTGTTGTAAGTCGTTTTTGATGTGGAAAGTCTTGTTAGAGATTATATCTCCACATTTCACTACAAATTGTTTACCCATTATCATATCGTAAATAATGTATAAAAAATATTCAGGCATACCTAGATTTGATAACTTATATACAAGCCGTTCTAACCATACGGTGTCGAACGCCTTTTCAAAGTCAAACAGAGGCCCCTGTGCATTGTCTCTTCGCCTTGTTCCACTGTATGTGGGAAACAAGTTTTGTCGCAGCATGAACTGTGTCATGTTGCGATCGAAACTAAACTGGTTGTTCGGAATAATACCATTTTCGTCACATCAGTTAGTCAATGCTTTATTTATAATTTTCTCGAATACCTTACTGATGTTCGGAAGCAAACTAATCGAGCGAAGATGGGCTGGATAGCTCCTGTCCTTGCCCTTTTTGGGGATGGGATGGACTACTGCAGATTTCCATTGGGTTGGATAATATGCATTATTTAGAGCGGTATTGAACAAGATAGTGTAAACCTTCACTACTTCCAGAGGTAAATGCTTTAGAACAATGTTTGGAATACTATCTATTCCAGACGATTTTTTGTTCTTAATCGATCTAAGAATGTCCGTCAGTTCATCCTTGTGTACAAATATACTAGTGTTTAGATTTCTAAGTGGGGAATCCGCTCTATTATTTTCACTAAAGATAGTGAAACTTCGACTTAAGAGACGCCAATTGTTAAGTTCATTGCGTAGCGAAATGTGTGTTTGGTGAGCCCTATTTTCCAGGTCAAGGTTAGAATCAGCCGATTCGTTCAATCTATACACTGCTTCGAAACAAGCACCAATTGAGTTCGCCTTTTTTTGCGGATCCTCGACTATTATGAACTCTTCGTTAGAGTTGATGTGTTCCAGGGTAAGTCCTGCTTTCAGCAGAGTTTGACAATTCTCGGGAGTCCGTGGAACTCGCAGACATGGGATGTCATTATAATCTTTCCTTCTAAAGACTTTATTTATTTGTGGGAACATATTCGGTCCACTAGCTTTAATGGCTTGAATTCTCTTGTTCCAGTCTTCATTAATTACTGATCTATAGTTGTCACGGATCAGTTTTTGAAGATTTTTAATAATTGACTTAATTGTTTTTATTTCCTGGCTATTTGTATCGCTGAACTGTCTGTAGAGCAGTTTTAACTTAGAGAGCAGAATACTATTTTGCTTATACAGCTCGTCGATCGTTGCGTTTCTGTATCGGTTTGTGTGACTCTCCATGTGAGACACTTTCGGGATAGACCGATTCATTGTATAAGTAACAATGTTGTTCATCGTCGAAAGATAATGATCAATTTCGCCATTATGCAGATTTCTGTCAGTTGGTGGATCTATGCCATTGAAGCGTAGTTCTTTTTTTATTATCCGATCAAAGCGCGACCAGTGTGCTTTTCCGAAGTTAAAAGAATGTATCTGCTTGTACTGCTCAATTAGTGAGTGTTCGTTTGGGACATGTATTACGGCGCCAAGTCCATCGTACTCGATTGCACGAAGACAATTTAGTGTAGTTAGATCAGTATCTACTAATTGTATTCGCTCGTCCAGCAACAGTAAATCCAAGAAGGAATTTTCTCTTGGATATGACGGCGTACTTGTAGCGTACAATTCTAGTTTATGTTCGATAGCGTTTGTTTGCCACCAGTCGAACAACACATTGCCTCTTGTGTTTGTGATAAGGTTACCCCAAGCACTGTGCTTGGAATTGAGATCTCCCGCCATAAAGAAATAATTATTTGCCGAGTCTAATTTGAGACTTCGAAAAATGGTATCAAGTTTATTGGTAAACTGTATACACTGTGGAGCTTCGGGAGCATAAGCAGAGATCACATATAGATGCCTTTGACTTTTCAAAGGAATATCTATAACGCATGCTTCTAGCACCTGTAACTTGTATACATCTCTATTGTAAACAACTTTGTGTTGTAGACCATTTTTAACTAAGACAGCGACCCTGCCCCCCTGAGTGGAATTTGGACGATGTCGTCTAATTACTTTATAATTCGGGTAGCGCAATTTGTGCCTTTTGCGGGAGACCGGGGTTCGATTCCCCGTCGGGGAGCCTCTGGCGCAAGACTAATGACCTTGCCCGGAAAAAACAAATCATTATGGAAAATTTAACATGCCTCAGGACTTGCTAAATAAGGCCAAGACCGGTTCCCGGTTGTAGTGCCGATGATGATGATGATGATGATGAATTTGTGCCTTTGGTTTAGCTTAGTTTCGCTAGCCAAAAGCACATCTGGGCGTTCAGCTTCCAGCAGATTGCTCAGATTATCCGTTCTTTCCATGCGGATTAGTGAATTAACCTGTAGCGGTTCTACGAACCACCACAACCAACTATAGGTTGAGATGTCCTTTCCGCCAAGGAACATACTTACCTTATTCATTACACGTGCCCACAGACACGTGTCCCAAACCTCTTAATCATACCCGTAACAAAGGTCATAGGATGCTGCAAACAATGTTGAACCCGATATCAAAAACCAAGGAACTTAACGTTCAAAAACTTTAAATATCGAGTCAACGCATCTATTCATCGTATGCAAAACCAATCCCAAAACGCAGGAAATCATCACATGTAAATCGACCACCGAGACTGAGCAACGCGATGGTTTCCCACGAAATACCATTATCGGTAAATTAGCCGAACAAGGGATGCATACTCGGGTAGCTAAATACAATTAGCACCTAAAGCCCTTGTAGGACCTAATGCAAAGGCACGCTTATGCAAACAAGGCATATCGTTTAGCTGCCGTCCCGTGGTCATACAATCATAAACTCATAACACTATCCTTGATAGATGTTTATGATGGAAAAGGCAAACAATGTATTACCGATCCCATAGTCCTTTGTATCCATCTGAATAGCATGAGAACCCTCGTTGCTCAGGCCAGATGGGAAAAACAAACAATGCATAGAAAAGATCGGAGAATAAGCGGCGGCATCCGATCTGTAATGAAAAGCAAAAAAAAAAAAAAAAAAAAGATACCGACCACCAGCAGCGAATGTAATGTTAATGATCACGAGGGTTTCTCATTTTTCAGATCCGATGGGAAATTCTCCTTTTGAGATGCAAAGGGAAATTTTATGCTGCTAACATAAATGATGGGAGAATCTGTTAGCAGACAGGATGAAAGATTTTCTTTTGCAGAGACGAGGAATGACAAGAACCTGATATTTTTTGGATAGGGACAGTTAGTCTAGGAAAGATACGCGAGCCTGAAGGTCGATATCGAAGAGTCGAGGAAAAAAATAATACGATTAAAGTGTAACCAACAAAACCGATCAGAAATAGAAAAATCTTCGCGTCGTATTATCTATTACGCATAACCGGTGGTGCAAGAACAAAACGTGAAATGTGTGCAAGTTCCGTGTTGCTCATATGGACCGAACCGAACGTTCGTATTGCAATTGTGTCACAGACACACAGTTTGTGAATTAAGAATAATTGTACAATGAAACAAAATCGAAGTGAAAATAGAAAAAAACAGAATTTTACATTAAAATGAAACATTTTTTAGTGTCGCATTTTCTTCGTTGTGTTCGCTCCGTGTTGTTTCTCTCTCATGGACAGTGTTGGGCGGAACACTCCCACAACTAATAGTCCAACATCCAAATCCGCCAAAAACCTTCACAGCAATACTTTTTAGGGTTAATTCAGTCGCAGTGAACGTTATGATTAGAGTGTGGGTTCGCCTGGAAACAGGGTCGGATATATAATGTCCGTTAGAGCCACTTGTTCCGTCAGTTTTTTTTTCGATCATTTCGAATTTTTTATCAAACGCAGCAATATTGCTGTTATATCAGTTTGTGTCTCTGGAGCAGGCGTTTTAATCATATTGCGTGATTGTTCTAAGATTGGTGTATTTTTTACTCCACCTGCCATTTGGGCGAATGACACACTTGGTGCCACGAAGTTGTTGTAAGAAAAAAATTCTATAGATTCATTTTGATCCTATTATGTGCGTGATTGTGTGGGCCTTAGCGTTTCCCAATAAGCTTGCCACATCTTTGAATTGCCACAGAAGAAACATTAATTGGAAGATCTGAACCAATTTTGAGAGCTATACGCTGAATTGCCCGGCAAAGTTTAATAACTTTTTTTTATAACATAACGCACATAAAAGGGGATTTTCGAGGTACCCTTAGAACGATTTGTTGAGAATACATAAACGTGTAGGTGGAAAGCATACGAGGGTTGCCTTTTATATTTCGGGATTAGAGAACAAAAACAAATATTGATCATCGAAAATCACTTTATTGTTTTTCAAAATATTCCCCATGAAGATCTATACAGTTTTGCATGCGTTTGAACCAATTGTCGAAGCACTTTTGCCACTCTGATTGAGGTATCTCCAACACATGCATTCTGAATGCAGCAACCGCTTCTTCAGGTGTCGAAAAACGTTGACCTCTCAGTTTGTTTTTTACGTACGGGAATAAAAAGAAGTCATTCGGTGCCAAGTCAGGACTATACGGCGGATGACCCATCAAATCGATGTTTTGGGTGCTCAAAAATGCAGTTGTCGCAGCCGATGTGTGAGAGCTCGCATTGTCGTGGTGAAGAGTGATCCGTCTTCGGCGGTTGGTTTTCCTGATTTCTTGGAAGACAACTGGCAAACAAATGGTTGTGTACCATTCAGAATTGACTGTTCTGCGTTGTTCTAGTGGTACGGTTGCGACATGTCCAGTTTTTCCGAAAAAACAGGCGACCATTTGCTTGGAAGTGCTTCGTGCGCGAACAACTTTTGTTGGATTTGGCTCATCTTGAAACACCCAGACAGTCGACTGCTGTTTACTTTCGGGCTCATACGCGTAAATCCACGATTCATCACCTGTCACGATGTCATAGACGTGTTTCGAAGCACCGCGACCATATTTTTTGAGCATTTCTTTCGACCAATTGACACGAGCCTTTTTTGGGAGATTGACAAATTGTGTGGGATCCAACGCGAACAAATTTTTTTGACAGTCAAATGTTTATGCAATATTGAATCTATGCTGGTCCCACTAACGCCTAAGGTTGTCTCAATCTCACGATAGGTCACATGACGATCTTCCAATATCAGTTCGCGCACAGCATCAATGGTTTTCGGAACAACAACTGATTTTGGAGGACCTTCACGAAATTCATCTTGGAGTGAACTAAGACCACGATTGAATTCACCATACCATCGATAAACACTGGTCCTTGATGGAGCTTCATCGCCAAAAATTGAATTAAGTTCATTCATGCTGGTCCCACTAACGCCTAAGGTTGTCTCAATCTCACGATAGGTCACATGACGATCTTCCAATATCAGTTCGCGCACAGCATCAATGGTTTTCGGAACAACAACTGATTTTGGACGACCTTCACGAAATTCATCTTGGGGTGAACTAAGACCACGATTGAATTCACCATACCATCGATAAACACTGGTCCTTGATGGAGCTTCATCGCCAAAAATTGAATTAAGTTCATCCGTGCACTGTTGCTGAGTTAATCCACGCCGAAAATTGTAAAAAATAATCGTACGAAAATGTTGACGATTTAATTCCATTTTTGGGCCGAGATGAATCTTTTAAGTTACTGTAAACAACACAAATAGCGCTCGTATGTCAAAACGTTCTGAGTGCGTATAACCTCAAAAATGTCCAACTTTACGACAGAGCTGTCAATTGCCGGATTGCAACACTAGGGTTGCCAAATCCCGAAACATAAGAGGCAACCCTCGTATTATACTTTCGTGTTTTGAGGCTCTGGGGGCATCGTTATTACGTCTCACGTAGGGCTAAACAGTCCTTAAATTATGTCCCTAACTTCATATCGGATTTCGTCGAGGATATCTGAAATAAAAACAAGATACCAAGTCTCATTTATCAGATTTTGTGTGGAATTCAGATAACAAATGGATGTCCGCACACGAGTGTCTGAATGACACACGGTGCGAAAAGGAGTGACCTTCCGTGCAGGGAAAAATTGCCTATACCTCCAAGGATCATTATCTTGGAATGATTTATTGTTAGTGGGCTTTGGGCCTTAACATTGTGGTGGATCTATATTATGCCACCATTGAAATTCAATTGTTATACAATACAAAACTCACGTTCTGAACGGAGCCACTCGCAGTTCTCGACAGTTTACCACATTCACGAGTGAGAGAAAACAACAGGGAAGCCATGCTAGTTACTTAGTACTTTCTAGAAATTTAGATGGATTCGATGTTGGCTGTGATTCTAGGACAACGGTGTGAAACTCAAAGGCTAACTTGGACCAAGCAAACAAGGTTTAACTTTAGGTGGGCCGAAAAAAAAATCAATATTTAGAGAGCTGTAGGTTTTTCATCTGTCAAAAAGTCAGTAACCTGACTTTTGACATATTTTAGATATTATTTATGCTTAAATATCGTGTTTACCTAATCGTGGTATATTATTCTGCGCGGCTTGTCATTTTATTGTATATTACTGTGTGTCGACATATTGGCCGGGCCGCAAAAATGTTCGTTGCGGGCCGTGAGTTTGACATACCCCTGTTCTAGGGGGTATGTGCCGCTTGGCTTCGGCCACTCGAATGTGGTGGTGATTGTCAAGTCATTGGAAAATTCAATTTGAACTCATATATGGAAATAAATAATAAAGTTTATAATTAAATAAATGATATAAGAGGCATTTTATGTTGTGGTTCCTTAAGAGATGCGAGAAGTCTCCCACCGCCTCAATGGTTGAATTGGTAAGGAGGTTGTATCTTGCGTTTGATTGTGCAAACCCAGGTTCAACTGACGACTCTTGCTATTGTGCAGTTCGGTACAATTACTGAGTGGTAAGTAGTGTCCCAAAGCGCAGCCGCCCCGTAAAATACCACCCCATTAAGATACAGCCTTCGTGAGATGGTTGGAAGAAATCCTTGAGCATCTTTCGGAGCTTGGCTGATGGACCCGGTCGAGAAAAAATAGCATCTCGGGACTACAGGTTCGCCTTTACTGGGAGTAAAATAAAAACTAAATAAATTCAATCTGGTCACATTGTAAAAGACACATATTCCTCTTAAACTGGAATTCAACTCCCTTATTCGGTGATGTGCATTTAAAACAGCGCCTTACATGGTTAAGAGGATGTAAAAATGTGAAATGAATCTCATTGAGCATCCAGTCGTCAGCCTTTCAATTCTTTTGTTAGAACATAGGTGCAACGTATCATGCCTATCTCTTTTTTGTAGGTATTACCACGATTGTTGCTTTATTAGGCCTGCGTTGCGTTCCAACTCTCCAAACATTGTTCCACGATACCCATCAATCAGAGAGGGTGCATTTGTTAGAGTTCAACATTATATTGTTATGCCTCGACAGGGCTATACACCTAGGGCACCAACTGTCTCCTCAGGCCAGATATGGTTTGTGGGGAGAACCTCCGGTGTTTCCGTTGGACCAGGAGAAACGGATACTGGAGCGAAGTGAAAAGGACTATATCGATCTAACCAAGAAGTACCACCGTTGGGGTTTTTTTTTTTATTTAACTTACTCTTAAACTAATTATTCTAGGGTAATTATACAATGATCTTAATTACTAATACACTTTTAAACCATAGTTTAAACTAATTCTTTTATAATATTTGTATACTTCAATCTTAAACTAATTGTTCTTCAATGTTTATACAGTGATTTTAATTGTTAATACACTTTAGAATTTTTATCTCAACCAAATTATTTTATAAGGTTAGTACTATGATTACATATTTTTACATTATATTATGAACACTTACAATTTTGATAGGAATAGTTTACAACGATTCAAACATTATAAATTTGGCAGGAACAGTTCTCAACAATTCAAGTTTTATAATTTCGAAAGTTCACAACGATTCAAACATTATGGTTTTGACAGTTCACAACGATTCAAATTTTATGATTTCGACAGAAATAGTCTCCAACAATTCAAACTTTATAATTTTGACAGTTCACAACGATTCAAATTTTATGATTTTGACAGACATAGTTTACAACAATTCAAACTTCATAGTTTTGACAGTTTCCAACGATTCAAACTTTATAATTTTGACAGTTTCCAACGATTCAAATTTTATGATTTCCACAGGAATAGTTTCCAACGATTCAAACATTATAATTTTGACAGTTCACAACGATTCAAATTTTATGATTTTGACAGACATAGTTTACAACAATTCAAACTTTATAGTTTTGACAGTTTCCAACGATTCAAACTTTATAATTTTGACAGTTTCCAACGATTCAAATTTTATGATTTCCACAGGAATAGTTTCCAACGATTCAAACATTATAATTTTGACAGTTCACAACGATTCAAACTTTATAATGTTGGCAGTTTCCAACAATTCAAACTTTATGATTTCGTCAGGAATAGTTCCAACGATTTAAACTTTATGATTTCGACAGAAATAGTTTCCAACGATTCAAATTTTATAATTTTGACAGTTCACAACGATTGAAACTTTATAATTTCGTCAGGAATAGTTTCCAACGATTTAAATTTTATGATTTCGACAGAAATAGTTTCCAACAATTCAAACTTTATAACTTTGACAGTTCACAACGATTCAAACTTTATGATTTTGACAATTCACAACAATTAAAACTGTTTGCTTTCGACAGAAATAGTTTCCAACGATGCAAACATTATACGAGGATGAATCAATTATAAACGGTAATTTTACTTTTTTGCTTAGTAACAAATTGCGAGCTAGATAGTCTTGTGAGTGGCTGTTGTTTGGTTTATGAAGAGTAGGGAAACGGCTACCGGTCGCGCCCGACTTTGTAGTCAGTACAGCCATGAGCGAGCAAGAGTTACATACGTCTGTTGCGCAACGTATTATAATAAACTGTTTAACAAATGAAGGCGTTAAACCCTCGGACATATTTTTCTCGTTTGAAGGCACAGTTTGATGATATCAGAATCTTGTGTATACGTGGTGATGATATCAGAATCTTGTGTATATGTGGACCAGAGAATTTAAAAGTGGGTAAGAACGTATCGAAAACGAAAGTCACGATCGACGCCCAAGGACAAGTCGTACAGATAATAACAGCTTATCATTATTATTATATAGTGATCGCCACTTAACTATTGGAAAAATCTCATCATGGGTATCAGCTTTGGAACTGTTCAATCCATTATCACTCATGATCTTAGCTTCAAAAAAATTACTGCTCGATGGGTTCCGAGGTTATTGACCGTAAATCAAAAACAAGTCAGGTCAGAGATCAGTGGAAAACTTCTGGATTGATTTCGTCAAGAAGGGGAGGATTTTTTGAAGCGTATCATCACATGTGATGAGACGTGGGTAATCATTATACTCCCTTGACGAAAATGGCAAGCAAGGAGTGGCGAAGGAAGGATGAAAGCTGCCCAGTGAAGACATATCTCGTCTCTCACCCAGAAAATTTCTTGCAACGATTTTTTTCAACTCAAAGGGAGTTGTAATGATTGATGTTCTTCACGAACAACGAACAGTGAATGCAGCTTACTACAGTCAGTTGTTACAATCGGCAAAAGGCCACATGTCGAAAGAAAAGACGAGGTATGCCCACTCGAGATGTCATCCTTCTTCATGAAAACGCCACGCTTCACACCGCGTCCTTGACAACGAAAAAATGGGCTGGGAAACCCTCGAACATCCTCCTTATAGCCCAGACTTGTCTCCCTGTGACTTGAATGAAAAAAAATCGAAAGTAATGAAGAACTCGGGGAGCACGTGCGCAATTGGCTAACAACTCGCGCTAAATCTTTCTATGACTAAGGGATATTAAAGCGTCCAAATCGGTGGCAAAAGTGTGTAGATCACACAGGAGACTATATTGAAAAATATTGATAGTATAGTTAGTGTGTAGCATTATTCAATAAATGTACAAAAAGAAATTACCGTTTATATTGGATTCACCCTCGTCATTTCGACAGGAATAGTTTTCACCGATTCAAACTTTATGATCTTGACAGGAATATTTTTACAACGATTCAAACTTTATGATTTTGACAGTTCACAACGATTCAAGCTTTATGATTTCAACAGCAATAGTTTCCAAGGATTCAAACTTTATGATTTTGACAGAAATAGTTTCCAACGATTCAAACTTTATGATTTCGTCAGGAATAGAGTGCAACTATTCAAACATTCTAATTTTGACAGTTTCCAACGATTCAAAGTTTATGATTTTGACAATTCACAACGATTCAAGAGTAATAGTTTTGACAGGAACAGTTCACAACAATTCAAATTTTATGATTTCGACAGAAATAGTTTCCAATGATTCAAATTTTATGATTTCGACAGTTCACAACGATTCAAACTTTATGATTTTGACAATTCACAACGATTCAAGAATAATAGTTTTGACAGGAACAGGTCACAACAATTCAAATTTTATGATTTCGACAGAAATAGTTTCCAACCATAAACACTTTATAATTTTGTCAGGGATAGGAGACGAGATGTTCTCCGTGCCGGGACGTATTTTCTACTCCTGGCCTATCAAAGATTTTCTTTTTTTTTCACCTTCTATTTCTAACTTGGCATCTACTTAGACCTATTCAATTTCCTTCGCTCGCTGACGATGCGGCTGGTTTTTCTGTTGCCTTTGGTGTCTTTCATATGTCATATATGACCCCATATATGGGAACTTTGAATTTTGTTTTTCCCATAATTTTAATACGTCACCTGGTATATGAGAATTTACGTTTCCGCGATTCTCGCATGTGGTACGTTATGGATATCTATGCAGGGTTGTCATTTTTGGGCTTCTCGTGGGTTTTGTATCCAAAATAATATAGTTGATTTCAGCTATATCTACATGAACTGGTTATGGATATCTAAGTAGGGCTTCGTTAGTTTTTCTGGGTTTAAATTATTTTCGGGAATTATGTTCCTTATAATTTATATACGAGGGTGGGCTGAAAAGTTTCCGACCTAACAAAGATACAAGACATTTTTTGTAAAAATTTATTTTTATTTTTCTACAAAGTCTGCTTCAAACTCTACACACTTCTCCCAGCGATGCTCCCATCTCTCTAACCCGTCCAAATACTACTCGGCGTCTTTCTCTGCCAGATAACTGTTCACGAAGGCAATTGCCTCCTCATTCGACGAAAATCTCTTTCCTCCGAGTGCAATTTTTAGATAAGGGAACAAAAAGAAGTCGCTTGGGGCTAGATCTGGTGAGTAAGGCGGATGGTCAAGCAGTTCAAACCGTAATTCGTGGATTTTCGCCATGGCAACCGCTGAGGTGTGAGATGGCGCGTAGTCTTGGTGAAACAGGATTTTCTTTTTCTGCGAATGTGGCAATTTTTCCGCAATTTCTGCCATCAGTTGGTCAAGTAATGAATCGTAGTATGCTCCTGTAATGGTTTGCCCTTTTTGAAGATAATCGATTGAGATAACTCCATGACTATCCCAAAAAACAGTCGCCATCAGTTTCCCAGCCTGAAAACAGTTTTAGCTTTTTTTTTTTGGAGCCGATTCCCCGTGTGCAGTCCACTGTTTTGATTGTATTTTTGTTTCTGGCGTGTAATGGTGTATCCAAGTTTCATCGAAAGTAATTAATCGGCGCCAAAACTCGGGTTTATTGCGCCTAAATTGCGCCAACAGAGCGTTGGAAATGTTCCTTCGAACACGTTTTTGGTCTAACGTGAGCAAACGCGGCACCCAACGCGCGGACAGCTTTCTCATGCCTAAATCTTGATTTAATATGTGACAAACACGTTCTTTGGACATTTTCATAGCCTCTGCTATCTCTCTCACTTTAATTCGGCGGTCGTCGACCACCATTTGGTGAACTTTAGCGATGCGTCAGTTATTCCAGTTTTCGGACGCCCCGAACGTTCATCGTCTCCCAAGCTCTCACGGCCACGTTTAAATTCAGCTGCCCAAAATTTCACTGTGGAAAATGATGGTGCAGAGTCTCCATACACAGGGTCAAACTCTTCTTTGATTTACTTAGCCGTATTGTCTTTCAAAAACAAAAATTTAATGACAGCTCGATACTCAATTTGGTCCATTTTCACAAAAACACTCACTCGAACGAATGCCAAATAAAAACTACGCGTCGAAAATGGCTAAAATTTTGGTGAGTAACTGTCAAAAGGTGCACAACTACATTCACTAGCTTTATTGACGAGTGCTGCTATCTTCACGTCGAGGTGGGAAACTTTTCAACCCACCCATGTATATATATAATGTTGACAACATTATTTGAGAATTCCTAACGATTCAAAGTAATTTTTTATTTATTTATATATATATACAAATATATATTTATATTTTTAATGTTTTTTTTATATATTTTTTTTATATATTTTATATAGATAAAAAAAAAATATATATAGTAAATAAAATAATCGACCCCCCCTTAAGTAATGCGAAGAGAAGTTGCAGAAACTAGAGCGGTTTTTAGACCTGTGTGGGCTTTAGGTTTTTTTTTTATTATTGACTATAAAACATGTAGGCGATGTAAAACAAAAATGGAAAACACTTGCGAAACACGAAGAGTCCGTGGTACAATTTAAACACGGAACATTAAATGTACAGTAATCATGTCAAAGTGTTCCCGAATTTTCGGACTGTAATATACCGGAAAGACTTAAGGGGAACATGAAATTGTCAAAGCATCTGCCAGGTGTGAATTCACACTTGTCAAACCAGGAGACTAGGTGTGAATTTGTTTATATTGAAGTGTGTGCCTAAGTGTGAAATTCTATTTGTGATATGAGCATAGTGCGAATTTGCACCTCTCAAAATTTACACCTACAAACGCACTTGTCAAAGCATGTGCCAAAGGTCGAATTTGCACCTGTCAAAATTTAAAAAAGATACATCTAGACAAATCCAGATGCAAGCTGGATTTTTACCGACTAAAACCACTTCCCGCAATTCACATATTCTAATTTTATATTTAATTTAAAACCCGGTTTTTTGACCGCGCTTGGTACGGTTAGTGTTAATAAAGTTAATAAAGACGTTATTATTACGAAAAGTGACGTTCAAATAAAAATGCCTTTCGCATCCTTCACGACCAATTGAGATTGTAATTTCAAAAATTGTTGCAAAATTTAAAGAAACCGGATCAGAACCAGATTTTTTTTTTTTTTTTTTGGTTTGGTAAGAAGGTGGAAATCTTCAAAAGATACTTCTGGACTGATCAAGGGGCATGCCGGATTTTTACCGATTAAAACCACCTCTCACCAGCACATATTTTCGTCGATCCCCGTGGAACTCTCTTTTTAGATATTCGATTGTGGGGCGGGACTGACTTTATCTGCTGTTCCGCTCGTCGCGTGGCATCTGCTGCATTATATCACAGAAATCCTTGAGAAATGGTTGGTCTAGGTGGTAAGTAGGCCCTAGGTGAGATACCACCCCGTCACGTTGTACATTTCGCGATATCGTCGGGAGAAATCTTCGACTGACACGCAGATAAGTCATGATCTAAAGAATTCCTGAGGTAAACTAGTTTCCCATTCGGATCTCCGACGGGGACTATGCCAGGGGGGACATCATGCAAATATTTTGATAAATAACCGAACTTTAAGAAATTCATCATCGCGTAATCGGGTTCGTTCTCGAAACTGTGTCGACGTTCCACTAATAATGGCATTTTGTAACATCAAGGCATCAGTTTCGTCAATACGAATGTAAACTGCCGCGACACTACATAGTGTTAAGGATGATTGGCCTGTATCAAATGTACGAATGTCAACGCCGTCCAACAATATTTGTAGACAGCGAAGTCTTATATTCCTGCCCCAACTGAGACCCAGGTCGATTCGTCAACTGCTTCGACATATCTTCGCTGCTCAGGATACGACTTACATCCAAAATTCCGTTTTAAGGGTGGCGGTCTGCGTCTTCACGCCCTCCGATCTGGCTTGCCAGAAAATGGAGGCGTTGGAACCTACTAACTTGCACATCATGTGGTTGAAGGTCGTGCTGATACAGATCCACCACCCAGCTTCTGAAATTGTCGTCCTTGCCGATTTTAATGTTCACAACTCCGGTACATTCAAACAGAACCTATGAGGCTGGGACCCTTGGGGATATGTTCGCTGTTAGCCGCAATTTGACTAAACTCGTAGAAGAACCTACGCGAGTGCCGGATGCCCGAGGTGATTATGCGAACACCCTGGATCTGCTTTTGACATCTGAGCCGAGCATTTATACTGGGGAGATTGCTGCGCCACTGGAAAACTCAGATCACTGCTTGGTATCGGTCGCGCAACCACTTTCATTTCCAACGGTTAACCGATCTAGGAGGATTGGCTATGTGTGGAGGCATGGGGCTGCTAACTGGGTCGATTTCTTCGCATCCTTTCCGTGGTCGGAAGTGTGCTTTAGAGGTTCCGATGTTAACGCATGCACGGAGTCTGTGGGATGGAGATCTACACTCTGCATTCCACCAAACGAAATGATAAACCTTGGTTTAATAAAAAAATCCAAGCAGATCACAGTGGGAAAATATAGAGCTTTATGCAATGGCGCTCCAATCCCACCGAAGTTAACAGAACGAATTTTGTCGGAGTCATAAACGCGTGCGACCAGACGATTGATACCGGGAAGAAGTCTTACAGCGACAGTGACCAATAAACTCCTTCAGTGCCCACCTGGTTCGCGTCCCTTCTGCTCCATGACAAGGACTGTCAGTAATAATTTAGCTCCCTCCTCTTTTCCTCCGTTGGTGAGGGGCAGTGGAACACTAGTCACAAATTCAAAGGATAAAGATAATGTGTTCGCGAATTCAAACCTCGATGCCGGTCTTTTGGAGCCACATGTGATCGTGCCGGTACGGTCTTCGATGCGGGATGTGAGGTTCCGGCCACGTACTATTCAACGCATTCTACGTGGACTGGACTGTAGGAAGGCAACCGCCCCGGACGGATTATCAGCAATAGTCCTTAAGAACTGTACTCCGGAACTATCTCCGATTCGTGGCAGACTCTTCCGCTTCTCTTATGCGCCGAGGACATTTCCTACCAGCTGATGGGTAGCTCGAGTTCAGCCAATCCCAAAGAAGGGGAGAAAGTGTCTCCCACAAAATTACCGTCCGATAGCATTACTGTCTATTTTATCTAAGGTGATGGAAAAAGTCATCAATACTCAGTTAGTTAAGTATTTGGAGTGCAACTGACTTCTGAATGGTCGTCCATACTATTATAAAAGTATTTTCTCTTTGGAAATCCATTAGAAAACCTATGAGTAATTTTTGTTTGATGAATATTCACAAGGCATTCGATTACATCGAACCTCGATAATGTTTGATTAATGGTTGTTCATCGAACTTTAAAATTAATTTGAAATTTTAAAGAGTTTTAATTAGGCACGACTGCATTTATACTATACTTCAGTACACAGTACTTTTGATTTTCGTTTAAGTATCTGATGACCGTGTCTGGTGACGGTTAAATTTTGTTGTTATATAATATCCACGGCAGACCTTTTGACCCTTATAACCGGTATATGGACATCTGCGATTGAGGGGCATGGTGAGTCAAGGGCGGTCGCATTGGATATCTCTAAGGCTTTTGACCGCGTCTGGCACGGGGCATTGCTGAGCAAACTTTGTTCATATGGACTTTCCCAGCAGCTTTGTCCTGGAAAATCGATCGATACGAGTTGTTGTGGACGGCAAGTGTTCGGATCTGTGTCCAGTTAATTCTGGGATGCCTCAAGGTTCTATTTTGGCTCTAACCTTGTTTTTGCTTCACATAAATGGTTTGTTGGAATCAAGGGATAACAGAGTGTTCAGTTTTGTGGATGATAGTAGGCTTGTTTCCTCTTTTTCGAGTGATCGGCCGATTAATGCATCAACATCGCACCAGCTGTAGATGTAGACAGATTGGCTCTCTGAATCGGAATATGGATAAGGTCCTGCAGTGGGGAAGGGCCAATCTCGTCGACTTCAATGCAGCGAAGACAAAATATACAACATTCACAAAGAAAAGTGGATCATCGGTTTCACAGACGATGAGAAATGGCCAGGCCATCGAATTGTGGGAAAGCATAAAATTGCTCGGCGTCACGGTCTGTGAGAATGGATCGTGGCATAAACACGAAAACTAAATTATTTTTATAGAGCCAAGAAATATTTTACTCCGGCTCAACTTCTTCTCCTGTATAAATCCCAAGTTAGAGCAGCGCTCGAATATTGCTCTCATGTTCGGAGCTCTGCTCCTAAACATACCCTCAACCCACTTGAGAGCATAAAAAGACGACCGATCCGCCTGATCGGGGACACGGCGCTGACGGGACTACAGTCGCTATCACATCGAAGGCGCGTAGCTGACCTCTGTCTGTTTTACAGATATTATCACGAGTACTGTTCTTCGGAGATTCGTGCTATTGTTCCACGCAATTCGGCTTATATGCGCTCCACAAGACAATCCGACGATCGCACCAGTTTGCGGTTCATCTCCCGACGGCCCGGAAAAACGAATTATGGAAAATTTAAGAAGTCTCGGACTTGTTAAATAAGGCCAACACCGGATCCCGGTTATAGTGCCGATTATGATGATGACTGTTCTTCGGAGATTCGTGGTATTGTTCCGCGCAATTCGGTTTATATGCGCTCCACAATACAATCCGACGGATCGCACCTATTAGCGGTTCATCTCCCGACGACGCGAATATCTCTGCATCAGAATTCGTTCCGTTAGAGAGCGGCAGAGCTGTGGAATTCCCTCCTCACACGAGTGTTTCCGGAGCGTTACAACCTGCAACTGTTGAAGAAGAACTGCAACGGTTATTTGGTGGGATTTCGGGGCGCCGACTCGGGGCTATAGTTTCGCTTATCCCGAGAGGTGAAATAAATAAATAAAAAAAATTTTAAAAAAAGCTCTACTACATTTTGGGTGCCGGTGGGTTTTCTATCCAGATATCCTTTTGACCAGCTGGCGCTGGGAGTTTACATACAGTCCACTATGTCTTTAGTGTTTTTTACGGACCCGCTGAGAGGCGGTCATCCGTTTTTAACCTTGTTGAAGTACAGCAACAAACATAAAGGCTAATCGGCTTAGACGTTGGAAATACAATATATAACCAACTCATTTGCAACCGTTAGTAAGAAAATGAATTTGAAAATATAATACATTCATGCACTAAGCGCCTAAGTTTATGCTGTAAAAATAAAACGGTCACTGCCAACACGACATGAGTGATCTCCCAGTTGGAAACGTTGCCAATCGAGTAATCTGCTCTTCAGCGCTTTGAAAGAGAGGGACTCTGCCATTGACCTCGACGATTGCTCAACGGGTTATAAAAGAGAACCTGTTGTTTTGACTGGTGGAATCGGTGTTTTTGAAAATTGGCAGAAGATAGTTGCTGCTTGAGAAACGCCTCCAAAAGGTGATTTTTTTTGTGTGCAAAAACATTAAGTGCGGTTAAAGTTTTGAATTTGTTTTATTGCTTTAAATTCCTTTGTAACAAGGTGTGAATAAAACACAGTAAATGAACTACGACTAAAAAACTCCTTTTTTGCTGTTTCTTTTCGGTTAAATATCGATTACGAAAATGTATTGTTTTTATTGCTATTTGCTGGGCTGCAAACGCCACATGTTGCTGAGTTTCGACGCCACTAGTTGATTTTGCTGGACTATAACGCCAACATCGCTTCACTAGGCTACAACGCCATCATCATCATCATTTTGCTGTCTAGTCGAGGATTCTCGACGCAGAACAAACCAGTTAAAGCAGTTACCATGAACATTCTTGGTCCTTCGAGCCGGATCATCAACAGTCCTGATACTGTAACAACCAATCACGCGCAATTTTGGTTTCGTCGATTTCTTTCCGGTAGTTTTAATGTCAAAGATGCACCACGCTCTGGAAGGCCTATTGTCGAAAATGTAGATAAAATCATGGAAATCGTCGATTCCGACTAACTGTTTCGATTGCTCAAGAGCTAAATATTGAAAAAAAAAAACCATTTGGAACTACTTGATAAAGGTTGGATACAAAAAGAAGCTCGATGTATGGAAGCCATATGAGTTAACTGCGAATCAAAATAAAATCGACCCATTTCTGAAGCGGATGGTGACTGGTGATGAAAAGTGGGTCACTTACGACGGCGTCAGGTGAAAATGGTCCTGATCGAATAATGGAGAGCCGGCGCAAACGGTAGCCAAGGCAAGATTGACAATCAGGAAGGTTTTTCTGTCTGTTTGGTTGGATTGGCAGGCATTCATCTACTATTAGCTGCTCCCCTACGGCCAAACTCTTAATTCGGGCTGTACTGTCTACAACTGGACTATCTGAATGAAGCAATCGCCCATAAGCGGCCAGCTTTGATCAATAGGAGAGGAATTGTCTCCCATCAGGACAACGCCAGGTTGCACACATCGATAGTGACTTCTCAGAAGCTCCGGGAGCTTGGTTGGGAGGTTCCTATGCATCCATCTTATAGTCCGGATCTGGCATCAAGTGATTACCACCTGTTCCTGTTTATGACAAATGATTTTGCTGGTGAACATTTCGCCTCAAGAGGTGCTTCTGAAAATAGAATGTCTCCGTTTTTTGCCATTAGAAAAGAGGGTTTCTATGAGAGAGGCATAATGAAATTACCTTCGAAATGGCAACAACTTATCGAACAAAACGGTGCACATTTCATCTAAATCAGATCATTCCAACTGCGCCAAATAAAGCTTTCAGTTACATGCAATAATAATGGATTTCTTTTTACTACATCTGGTATATTGTCAAAGCATGAGCCTAATTGTGACACAACGCCAAAATTCCCAATTTTTAGTGGTTTCGGGCTTTCAGTATGTTATATGAATAGTATGCAAATCTTAGTTGGAAGCTCGCATATTCCATACGGCTTCGACTACTACTCAGTGTTTTGGATGTTTATTTGTTTTTGTACATTCGCATAAAGTAAATATGCAATCAAATAGCATTTAATCAATTTCAAGTGTATACACCCTGCACCACATTAGAGAATTTTCCACAGCTTTCTTAAACCTATTGTACTTCTGCAAAAGACTGTCTCAATCTATCTAGATCCATTTTATGTATCTGTATATACATTTAATTAATGTTTTTTATATTTTTTTTATAAGTGTATGTATAATAATGTTCGGTGTCTCATATATGTGTTGATGTCTTTAAAAAGTCACACTATTTTATACAGGTTTGGGTTAAATATGTCATCCTATAAAAAGGCATTCTCATTCGACCATATCCCTAGATACTTGTATCTTTACCTCTAGCTCCTACCCATTTACATCGTTCATCTATCATGTCACTCCAATAGTTTTGAATCGTTTCTATTTTGTTTTCTTATATGGACTTCTGTTTTAATATGTTTACTTGTTAAAAACACGATTCTACCTTTTAAGTAGTTCATGCTCAAGGAATAAATTTAAAAAAAAAAACAGAATTTTGTAAATCGTTTGAATGTTATAAGACATGATGAAACTATTGCATAAGAACTGATTTTATAACTTCTTTTTTGTTTTCTGTTTGGGGGGTCTAGGAAACTCCATATCTGTTGCTAGCGAGAGGTTAGTGGCAGCAACGGCATCGATGCGGTTGAGCTCGGCAAATAATATTAAGCCGAATCCAGACAACATGGACATGCTGGAGTATCCATTCTTCACATTGACTAAATATCCTTCAGGATTTATACTTCATTTAGGTGAGTGCCTCATAAATTGTCTTATCGATATTATCTTTTTATTTATTTTTTTTTAAGTGTAGACTGAGAGTTGCTTTATAAAAGAGAATGTATTATAATATAAATATATTAGTCAAAACTTGTGGAGAGTTGTGTATTGATTGCCTTCGAAAAATAATTTCAGTTTCAACTATAATTATTTTTTTCTTTTCTTTCTTTAGTCTTTTGACACGTTTTTTTTTTTTTTTTTTTAAATAGCAACAAAGCATGCACATTCTTAGATATAGTTCCAATTATACCCACACACAAGATACCTAGTGACACTTGGTGTGTGCGATCAAATTAGATAGTAATTATTCACAACTGAAATTTACCTCTTATCGTCTGAACGTTTACCAATTCTCACAATTTTTAAGAAATAAATCATCTATATCCACACCTGTCGATAAAAAACAATCAACGATAGAAACACGCATCATTAGCACAACAGGATTGTGCATCAAAGCGCGATAGATAGAAGAAACGAAAGAAGATGTATACCATAAAAAATAAACCACATCTCAAAGCTCTCACTAGAGAGCTTTCAAGATAGCATTACTCGCCGATGACATAACTTCCTGGGTTAGAAGCCCCAAAAAAAGTGTTCCAGAACCGGCCATAACACAGTCCAGCCCATAGCCGGGACACCAACCCCAATCGCTCGTAGCGTCACTTCCTGCCGCAGAATCATCCATAATACATTCATTCATCCATTCACATATACACGCACAATTATTTGCTTTCGAACAAGTAACCTCAAGAGAAAAGTTATAAGCCTAACAGTATTTTTTTTTTTTTTTAGAGTTCTCTCGGGAGAGGCGAACCTATAGCGCCGAGTGGGCGCCCCGAGATGCCATAAAATAACTGTTACAATAGAAATATCAAAATCCCAACACCCAAAAGTTGTACCCCTAAAAGTATTCTGCTCGCCAATTTTACCTGATATCCAGAACACCAACCGAACCCAGACAGCACCCCCACCCGAGTCACCAACCCACACCCGACACCACCCCGGCCAAGACACCAACCCGCCGAAGAGACACCACCACCCCCACCCACCCAGCCGAGTCATCAACCCGCACCCGAGACGCCAACCCCGGCCGCTCGTGGCGTCACTTCCTGCCCCAGAACCACCCATAATACACTAATAGGGCGGTTCTAACCCAGGAAGTGGCGTCAGAGGCCGCCATTTTGAAAAGATCTCTAAAGCTCGCCGTTAAATTTGATAATACTGTTTTATGTATTGCATTTGGCTATTAATAAACAGTATTTTCAATTTTAACGGCCAAATGCAATACATAAAAACAGTATTTTCAAATTTAAATGTCAACTGCAATACAGATAAAACAGTATTTTCTCAAATCAGAAAATACTGTTTTTATGTATTTATAGCGTTTGCGATGATAGTGAAGAGCGAGTGATTCGAACCGACGCTATCACGGTTAGAATCAGTAAAAGATAGAACCAAAGCTCAACCCATCAGGCCACTGCCGCTTACGTGAATTTGATTTCTAAACTCAAATACATTCGACTAATGTGATAACGGTATATTATTGCTATGGTATACGGCTTTAATGGATGTGCTTTTGGTGGTGTTGTTTTTCACTAGTCGTGTGTGTATCTGCTAGAAACGCCACACCACTCCGTTCCCAGTAACTTTCGTTACGATCAACTTTGAGACGACTGAGCGAAGAGCGGGCGAGAGAGCGATCGAGAGAATGTCAGAGCAGGCCAGTGGACCGTTGCTCTGTGTAGAAGTCGTGAGATTGCAAGTAAAGTAAAGTTCTGTGTGCGAATGGGGGTGTGTGTTATTGTTGTGGTCCTTCTCTCAGCGAGCGTGTCTGGTCCTGAAAAGGACAAGGGATCTCGTTAAGATAGCTCCTGAGGGGACCCGTTGCGGTGCCGCCGTGCTTCCTCAAACCTTGAGGGAAGAGCAGCTACCGACGGAATATGGTCCTGGGAATCGGCCAGGATCAATTAAAAATACTTTTCATTTTATTAAATTTTAATTTTATTTGTAAATTCATTTTCTGGCGTCCTTACACCTCGAACGCCAATTGAGACTGATCCTCGAATACGAATTTCATCACCCTTATATACAAAATCTTATCGGGATTTTGTATCGCGGATGCATCGAAATGCAAGCAGAATTTCGAAATGTACTTCGACTGGAGTCGAGTACTGGAGAAAAGGAATGTGATATCTATTTTTAGAATATACACATCTGGCAAGAATGGAGATATAGATAAGGATTTGTAGGAACATGAGTTTGTTTTCATACGAAGATATGAATTGTGGTGTTTTGTTTTTAGGAAGTTCTGGAAATATGAGTATGGATGATAAACGAATATTTTATTCGTTTATCGGGATTTTGTATTGGATCGGGGTAATGGATTTTGTAAATATGACTTTGGGTATAGGGATTTGGATATATGAGTGGGGAAAGGATTTGGTAGGGCTTCTTGGAGCACTACATTATGTCGTACAGATCACGTCGGGGTCACCAGTTATAGCGTTTGCGACGATAGTGAAGAGCGACTGATTCGAACCGACGCTATCACGGTTAGAATCACTAAAAGATAGAACCAAAGCTCAACCCATCAGGCCACTGCCGCTTATGTGAATATGATTTCTAAACTCAAATACATTCGACTAATGTGGTAATGGTATATTATTGCTATGGTATACGGCTTTAATGGATGTGCTTTTGGTGGTGTTGTTTTTCACTAGTCGTGTGTGTATCTGCTAGAAACGTCACATATTGCATTTGGCCGTTAAAATTGAAAATACTGTTTTATGTGCATGATAGTTGACAGTTAAATTGAAAATCACATTAATAGTGGATATATTATGGGTATTTGCTGCTTTATGCGCATAACAATTGAAAGTAAACCTTTTTTTGAAAGCTCCCTTAGGCGTGTCTCGGCTATCGGGGCTTTTGCAGTATTGATCATATGTTTTATTGTTCAACGTTTTGTAATCTTTTGTGCTTTTGTTGTAGCGGTTCTGGGACAGGAAGTGACGTCAGAGCCGCCATTTTGAAAGCTCTCTGTGGGTACGTGTCTCGGTTATCGTGGGGTATATCCGGTGTGGTGGCTGAACATGGTATTATGACAGTTGGCGGCAGTTAAATTTGAAAGTAGATCTATTTTGAATGACAGTTGGCGGTTAAATATGAAATTAAATCTATTTTGAAAGCGCCGTGGCGTAATGTCTTGACTATCGGGGGCTTTTGTTATATTAATTGTTGTTTTATGTGTATAACTGTTATATTAATTGTGGATATATTATTAAGTGCATATGTGAAGGAGTTTTCGTATAATGCTGGTATATTGATCGTATGTTTTATTTTTAGGACGTCTTGCTTTTATTTAATTTCATTTCATTTCTAGTAGCACAAGGACCAAAATCCTGTATCCTTCGACATTATTCAATGACAAAATAAACAAAAACAAAAATCTGTCTTCACACATTAAAATTTTCTAAACTAAAACCATGTCGGAGTAACTAGCAGCGCCATGAATGTGTTCTGATCGGCGTTTGAAATCAGTGGAATTTCTTGCCAGTAATACCAATTTTGTTTCAGTTACTGTTATTATTTATTGGCCTGATGTTCGTGATTTCACCGACTTGGCCACGCCATCGTTTCTTGTCTTATGCACACCCTTCCACGCTTCGCTCTCTGATCCAACCTCCTCGTGATCACACCTTACATTGTCCTCCCATCTCAATCGCCGCGGCTCCCACCGGTCTCTTTCCCGAGTCAAGAAATCTACGTACGGTTCTGTCATTGCCCAGTCTCACTACGTGCCCGGCCCATCTCAATCTTCGCAACCTGATGATTCTCCCTATTGTTGGTTTGGGGTTTTTGTCTTATCTCCACATTTATTTAACAATTCAATGACAGATTTTACTTAAGACTAAATGTTAACTTCTATTGTACAAATACCATTCTTACATTAACTTACTGGCTCTTCGCAAGCACTCTAAATTATACATTATCATTTTTCTTATGCCTTTCGGCGTACAATAACTACTACTGTTATAACATGTCGCAATAATTGATATATTTTCTTTTCAAAATTACAACCGGGATCCGGTCTTGGCCTTATTTAACAAATCTCTCCATCGGTCCCGATTTCGAGCCGATGTCATCCAGTTTGGCACTCCCAGGCTCTGGGCGTCCTGGTCTACGCCATCCCTCCATCGCAGACAGAGTCTTCCGCACTGTCTCCTTCCATACATCCTGCCACAAAGGACTTTCCGGGCAGGCTCCTCTTCGCTCATTCGAGCTAGGTGTCCCGCCCACCGGAGTCTACCGAGCTTGATTTTTCTTACAACATTAGCTTCAAGGTAGATTGCGTACAACTCATGGTTGTAGCGTCTCCGGAATCGTCCTCCCTCACATACGGGGCCAACAATTCTCCCTTAGACCTTCCTCTTGAACGTGGCTAAGAGTTCAGAGTGCCTTTTATTGAGCACCCAGGTCTCGGATCCATACATGAGTACTGGTAAGACCATGGTCTTGCACAGTCGTAGCTTGGATGTTCTGGATAAATTTCGGGTTTTAAAGAACCTTGATAGACCATAGTAGGCTTTGTTGGATTTGATCAGCCGTTCGCGTATTTCTTCTTCCATATTGTTATCGGCTGATACTATTAACACAAGGTAGTTAAAGGATTGCACTACTTCAAATTCGTGCTCCACTACCCTGATAGTTTGACCAACGTTAGGTCTTCTATTCTTTCTATATCATGTATTATTTATTAATTTTTTTATACAAAACGTACAAACATAAAAAGGAATTCAATAAACATTTTAAAAAATTAAAATTAAATTAAAAAATAATTAGGAATTGGGGGATAGGGGGGAGGAAAGCGGTGCGCTTGAGAGGCATACTATGTTTGGGGACGTATGGTCCTTTCTTCATCACTGATCTACCAACAGTTGGGATGGGATCGACCTTTTTTTGACGTATCTCTTTCACCGATCAGTTTTTTTCGTGTCCGTCTAGGGGTACGAAGTCTAACTAAAATGTCCAAACCGGACGTCGTTTGCACACAGACGCCTTGTTATCTCTCCTTCGATGTATCGAAGGATACATCCATTGTTTACACGCACAATAGATGTCTTCCCAACACAACAGATCTATGTCTCGCAGTACATTTTTTGTTTGTGTAACATTGAAAATGTTTACGATCTGCGAGACCAGATTGTGTGGATGCGTGTGATACAATTCTTAGAACCTTGTATTTACACAAGTGTTCATTTATGGCCAATGATGGCAAGAATATTTTGTATACCTGATTGCTTCGTTACTATTGTTCTCTGTTTTGAGTAGCACATTATTTTTTTTGTGCCGTCATAGATTTTTCCCAGAGGTGGTATCTGGATTCCATGATTCGCCCGTGAATGCATTTTGTATCTAATGCACTTTTACAGGTACTCATTGTATTGGATATGTTGATTAGGAGTAATCAACATATGGGGGTTCACATGAAGCTGAATCTTGTTAATGGTGGGGGGTGGCCCCAAAAGGGTGACTATTATATTGCGTGTAGCAGGGGTGTACGTGTAGTACTCGCTTTTCGCTTTACCCAGTGCAGATTTAATTTTGCGATAACCTTCTAAATCATCACACATTATACTCATTGTTACATTATTAATTCGTTTCGTTTTGAAATTTTTACAAGTCAACTCACCCAATTTTATGAGATCCTTTGTCTCCATATTGCTGATGGCAATAGGTGGTACTTTGTCCTTTTTGCTGACTGACTGCTGTGTATGCGTTTCCTGCAGTTGGTGTGTTTCCTGCTGTTGATGTAGTACCTCCTGTTGAGGTTTTTTTACTTATCCTGTTTTCTTGACCTTCGATGGTTGTTGTTGACCTTTTTGCTGATTGGCTTCTGTGGATGCGGTTCCTGCTGTTGAGTTTTTTTTATTTGTCTTGTTTTCTTGACCTTCGAGAGTTGCTGTTGTCCTTTTTGCCGCTGTTCCTGCCGCTGCTGTTGTTCTTTCTGTGCTGCTGCTCGTTCTGGATTAACTTCATTTTTAAAACAAGAACTTCCTCTATTTGCTTCTCTAGTTCTTGTTTTTTTATGTTAATCTCTGTGCTGAGTTTATTGACGACCTCGGCCTGATGGCGTATGCTGTTGTTTCATCATCATCATCATCGGCACTACAACCGGGAACCAGTCTTGGCCTTATTTAGCAAGTCCTGAGGCTTGTTAAATTTTCCATAATGATTTGTTTTTTTTTTCGGGCGAGGTCATTAGTCTTGCGCCAGAGGCTCCCCGACGGGGAATCGAACCCCGGTCTCCCATGTGACAGGCGGGTATACTAACCACGGCCAATTCTTTGAATTAGTTTCCTGCTCCCGAATACTGAATACCATGAGTGCTGTCTTCGCCGTCACTATTGTCACTAATAGTCTCGATGTGTTTTGCTTCGAAAACCAGCAAAAATAAAACTCGAAGGACCACTATGAAAGTAAATTTGTCTCGGCGTGAAGGTGAAGGTTACCCCGCGGTGCGCACTTATCGTAATTCCCGGATCGAAAATTTTGTTTTGCCACAAATAAAAACACAACTCACCTACAAAACTCTCGAGATGGTTTATTGCGAAGAATTGTTTAATTTAATTCTTATTTTATAAACACCGACGAAGAATTATTTTGCTGCAACTCACTGCAAACGACTCGTTGCCGGTACCTTTTGTCTTGAACCAAAACATCAGTTTCACGGTGGCCTTGATTGTTCTTGGCCATTGACCTGCACTTCTCTCAAGATTACCGGCCCCACAGATCTCTGTTGTTGACCTCAATTCCACCCCATTTTCCAATTGGCTGCTGCTTATGGAAGCCATGTGAACGTGTGGATCGTAATTTCCTCAATTTGCCTCACACGTTCTTTTGGCCTCCGCCTCATTCGATATTAAAAGTATTTTGTCGAGGGCAATGAGGTTGGCCGAAGGTGTGTCATATGGTCTTTTGCATGGGGCTTCCATGATCGAATATTATGTGAATGATGATATTCGTATTTTACGTGAATGATTTTTTTGCGTCATTCATTTATGTTTTAGGTGGATCATGTTGCGTTTTGCAACACGATGTCATTGATTTTGTTTGGTTTATGGCGTTTAGCTTGGGAATTCGGCTGTGGATTATTCCTTCTCCGTACCACCACTTTTAAATTGGATTGTTCTTCGTCCATATTATGGGCCACTTGTTTGCGCTTTGTATATAGTTACAATGGAGATAACAATCCCTGAGAAAGTCCACTTTTTACTGTGGGAGTACCGTGACCCTCCTTTGAGTGGACACCAAAGAGTGATTAAAAGATATAATAAAATACGTAGGAACTTTTGGTGAAAGAACATGATGCGCGACATTTCTTACAATTTTCTTGCACAATATTTAGTTATTTTACTTTATGTGAACCAAAATAGTGCGTATGCCAAAATGTTCTAGTAAATTACTAAATTTCTATTATTGGTACTCACGGTTTTCGTGACCTGTGTAGTTTTTTCTCCGCCCTGATCCACCAGTTACCTCCTTGCACCTTGATTCACCTGTCTTTCCTTCCTCCCCTCTAGCGTCTGGCTTGTTTCCGCTGACTTTTTGATTTGATAACCTTGTAGGTTTGTAAGGATTCCAGCATGCGATAAAATCCAGTAGTGATCCCGCGAATTTGAAGTAGTGCAATCCTTTAACTACCTTGGGTCAATAGTATCAGCCGATAACAATATGGAAGAAGAAATACGCGAACGGCTGATCAAATCCAACAAAGCCTACTATGGTCTATCAAGGCTCTTTAAATCCCGAAATGTATCCAGAACATCCGAGCTACTACTGCACAAGACCATGGTCTTACCAGCACTCATGTATAGGTCCGAGACCTGGGTGCTAAATAAGAGGTACTCTGAACTCTTAGCCGCCTTCGAGAGGAAGATCTTAAGGAGAATTGTTGGCCCCGTATGTGAGGGAGGACGATTCCGGAGACGCTACAACCATGAATTGTACGCGAGCTACCTTGAAGCTAATGATGTAAAAAAAAATCAAGCTCGATAGACTTCGGTGGGCGGGACACCTAGCTCGAATGAGCGAAGAGGAGCCTGCCCGAAAAGTCTATTGTGGCAGGATGTATGGAAGGAGACAACGCGGCAGACCTTGTCTGCGATGGGGGGATGACGTAGACCAGGACGCCCAGAGCCTGGGAGTGCCAAACTGGATGACATCGGCTCGAAATCGGGACCGATGGAGAGATTTGTTAAATAAGGCCAAGACCGGATCCCGGTTATAGTGCCGATGATGATGATGATATAGTTACATATGCCTATATGTATATTAATCTTAATACTCACTGCACTGCGTAACGCTTACACACACAGGATAAATATTCGCCATGCACACACCCGCACCAGTTCACGCTTAAACGTGCAACTCTTTTTGTCTTCACTCACTCGTGTACTCGATAGACTTTTTTTCCCGATGCTGAGGGCGTTTGCACTGTGATTGTGGCAGCAAACCTTCCAATTGGCACGGTGTCGCGTAGCACCTTGGATTAGAGGTGGCTCCTCGCGGCATGGGTGACCCTGCTGGAAGCGTAGGTTTCCGTCATCATAGCCTGGGTGATTCATTGCAATTTAAGATCCCGCGTCAAGTCAAGGTGTCTACCAGGCGACGGAATTTCGCTTTAACCCGTTGATAGATAGAAAAGTTATGCCAGTTCACTCAAACCAACTTATTTGTCGATGTTGAAATACTACTATTACTATTTATCGGACTGTGGGAACCCGGAAGTTTATGACCTCGCCGACTCGACTCCGCCATCGTTCCCTGTCCTGTGCGCTCTCCTTCCACACTTGACCATCCGATCCGAATGTTGAAATACTGACATGGGATTGTCTACCTCCATTCCGCACTTTGACGGCTGGATTTTGAATCGTTTTGAACTATGTTTCGTCACTCATAACAGTTGATTTCAGGAACCTTGAACTTCTTTGGAATGATGAACATGCACCTCTTTTTGGTCATCCGTTAAAGAACAGATGAATATCATCAACATCAGTGATTAAAATCAGTCTCCTGAAAAATTTCAAAAATTATCTTTTCATCTAATCCTGTGTTTGTAATTGATGGCAGTCCAGTCATCAACGCAATAGAGTAAGCAAATCTACTTGTATTTTGAAGCCAACTCAACGCAACATCCTCCATATATGCGTCTGGGACGACCCTCAATGTTAATTATTGATCTGGTCGTTATTTCACGCAACTGCTCATTAATCTAATGCATTTGCTATTTAAATTATTCTCGTTATTTTTTTTTTATTAATTTGCTGTTTTAAAACAATAACCTCTATATATACATCTGAGAAGACACTTGACACTCACTGACAATCCAATCAGCATTTCATCCAACTGCTTATTAGTCTTTTCAAACAACAGGTTACATATCTGCGCCTGGGACAACCTGATTCATTGATAATCTGGTCATTATTTCACCCACCTGCAGATTAATCCGTTTTGTTGTTTTATTTTTATTATTACTTTTTATTTATTTTTTATTGTTTTCGTGGGACGACTGCCATGATTCATTGATAATCTGGTCGTTATTTTATCCAACAGCATATTAGTCTGACGCGATATTTTTCCTCTTTCAGGTGCGACGGTAGCAGCTCGATCTGTAAAACTGCTCGAGCGAGTTCCAAATCCTGATGAACCGGAAATTCGTGACTCATGGTGGACCGAACTAAGAATGGAAATACGCTCTCATGCAAGAGCCTTGGGTTGCAATGTTGTTCTTGGTTATTCCGAAACAACAACAATATCGTGTGTATACCAAATTTATCATAACCACCTAAGTTATCAGCATTTTTCTTTGCTATTCCAGTGATGATGTCTGTGTTCTTTCTGCAACTGGCACAGCTGCAGTTATCAGTATGATGACTAAACGAGCATCTACCCCAATTGAACTGTCGGGACAAAGACCAAATGCCATGTCGACATCTCTTGAAGACCGAGAAATATTAAAAGAATCAAAAATAAATTCAGACACCACTGCGACATCTAAGGATACGTACTATTCAACACAAAGAAACCAGCTAATTAATACCGCTACTACATCGAAACTTGCCTGTATTATGTGTCATGTACCCTACAGCCTTGCATCGGTTCCATTCAATGTGAAAATGAAGAGATGTGCCGTCTGTCGAAAAGGAAAAGTTCCAGATGTTATAATGGCGACAATAGAAATCCCTGATTCATTGTATGTAACCGGTCGGGGGTGCTTTGTCCAAGCTCAAGTGATTCGTCCCAAGAAAGATCTTCGTTCAGAATCAAATGCCAAAGAAATTTCAGATGGTCTTCCCTTCTTAGAATACGAGCTTCATCGAATTCTGATCAACAAATTGAAAGCCAAAGGCATGAATGCCATATTTGGCCTCAAGGCTCAAGTATCCATTGGGGAACGTATGATTACCTTGATCGCGACTGGAACAGCCCTTTTTCTCACTGCTCTACCACCACCAGTAGTACCAAAAATTGTTGCTGGCAATTCTTGGACTGATAAAGCCAAATTAAATGAACTCCAGAAGAACTTGCAAGAAACATATGAGCGGAATAGAGAGATTTATCAATTGAAATCCATGGACATCGATATGGAAACAAATGGGAAAACTCAATCGGACACAGATGAATCAGACGAAGAACTGCCAGAGATGGATTTAAATACTGGCAACAAAGATACTTGTGTTCTAGAAGTTGATGACATTGAAGATTTGGAAATCATATCTCTACTTCTCGAACCTGCACCTCCACAAGGGTTTCATGTTGTCAACACCCAAACAGTGCCAGGTCTACATGATATGGAAATCATTAAAAATCTTCAATTCTTTACCCAGGTGTGGAGAGCTAAAATGGGAAGCAATCTGACTTCTAGTGAACTGACTGCTCATTTTCAAAGGTACATAAACCACTATTACTGTCCTAAATGGAGAAATGTGCTAAGCTTAAAACATATTTGGATTTTTAATTCTTTACTTTTTACTTCAAGGCTTTATCAAACGATTTTTTTCAAACTGCGAAGCATGGTGCCTTGTGCCATATGTGACTTTAGATTTCTACTGGAACTCCCGGAGAATGTAAGTCGATTAACAACTAAGTGAATTAGTATTTGTTCAATGTTGGATTGTCAAAATAGTCGGAATGAAGAGGGATTTTTTTTATATAAAAATTGATCTTCTCGGTCTTTGGTTTATCCTTGTTCTTTTTCTTTCGCTTTTCATTACTCATCTACTGTTTCATTATAAAGCCTTGTATTTTTGTTGCTTTTATGTGGTATTATAAACGCGACTTGATCTTGTCCTTCAGAACAAACTTAAAAGCTTTTCGTTTGTTAGATTTATCATCATCAGCACTACAACCGGGAGCCGGTCTTGGCCTTATTTAGCAAGTCCTGAGGTTTGTTAAATTTTCCATAATGATTTGTTTTTTCCGGGCAAGGTCATTAGTCTTGCGCCAGAGGCTGCCCTACGGGGAATCGAACCCCGGTCTCCCGCGTGACAGGCGGGTATACTAACCACTATACTATCGAGGAGCTTGTTAGATTTATACACAATTCCAATTATTTTCGCTAACAGAATTCCAATTGTCATAGAATTCCTGGCATTGGGCTGCTAATATAATTCACGTAGTTTCTCTCATAACAGAACCGCCATGAATTTGATGACAAAATCTCCATTGTATTTCTGGTGCCAAAATTATTGGTCTTCTGTTGCCAATATAATTCCCACCACTTCTATCAAAACAGATTCCACATAAATTTGAAGGCCCAATTTTCACTATTTTGCTGATAGTGGAATTCCCAGTATTCGGTTGCTAATATAATTCCCACCACTTCTCTCATAACAGGTTATCCATTATTTCGAAGACCGAATTTCCACAATTTTTCTGATTACAGAATTCCCATTATTTTTCTGGTGACGGAATTCCCAGTAGTCGGTTGCTAATATAATCCCCACCACTTCTCTTAACAGATTATCCATTATTTCGAAGACGGGATTTCCGAAATTTTTTTGATAACGGAATTCCCGGTATTCGGTTGATAATATAATTCCCACCACTTCTCTCATAACAGGTTATCCATTATTTCGAAGACCGAATTTCCACAATTTTTCATATTACAGAATTCCCATTATTTTTCTGGTAACGGAATTTCCAGTATTCGGTTGCCAATATAATTCCCTCTACTTCTCTCATAACAGAATTCCTTTCTTTTTCTGGTAACAGAATTCCCGGTGGTCTATTGTCAATACATTTCCCACCACTTCTCCCATAGCAGATTCTACATATATTTGAAAACCGAATTTCCACAATTTTTCTGGTAACAGGATTCCCATTATTTTTCTGACAGCAGAGTTCCCAGTATTCGGTTGCCAATATAATCTCCACCATTTCTTTCAAGACAGATTGCACATAAATTTGAAAGCCGAATTTCCACAATTTTTCTGGGGATAGAATTCCCCTTATTTGTGTCGTAACGGAATTCCCAATATTCGGTTGCCAATATAATTCCCACGAGTTCTCTCATAACAAATTATCCATTAATTTGAAACCCGAATTTCCACTATTTTTCTGGTAACAGAATTCCCATTATTTTTCAGGTAACAGAATTTTCGGTATTCGGCTGCCAATATAATTCCCACCCCTCCTCTCATAACAGATTATCCATTGTTTCGAAAACGGAATTTCCGCAATTTTTCTGGTAACAGAATTCCCATTATTTTTCGGGTAACAGAATTTTCGGTATTCGGCTGCCAATATAATTCCCACCCCTTCTCTCATAACAGATTATCCATTGTTTCGAAAACGGAATTTCCGCAATTTTTCTGGTAACAGAATTCCCATTATTTTTCAGGTAACAGAATTTTCGGTATTCGGCTGCCAATATAATTCCCACCCCTTCTCTCATAACAGATTATCCATTAATTTGAAGACCGAATATCCACAATTTTTCTGGTAACAAAATTCCCATTATTTTTGTGGTAACGGAATTCCCGGTATTTGGTTTCCAATATAATTCCCACCCCTTCTCTCATAACACATTATCCATTGTTTCGAAAACGGAATTTCCGCAATTTTTCTGGTAACAGAGTTTCCATTATTTTTCTGATAACAGAATTCCCGGTATTCGGTTGCCAATATAATCTCCACCATTTCTCTCAAGACAGATTGCACATAAATTTGGGGGCCAAATTTCCACAATTTTTCTGGGGATAGAATTCCCCTTATTTGTGTCGTAACGGAATTCCCAATATTCGGTTGCCAATATAATTCCCACCCATAACAAATTAGCCATTAATTTGAAACCCGAATTTACACTATTTTTCTGGTAACAGAATTCCCATTATTTTTCAGATAACAGAATTTTCGGTATTCGGCTGCCAATATAATTCCCACCATTTCTCTCATAACAGATTATCCATTACTTCGAAGACCGAATTTCCGCAATTTTTCTGGTTACAGAATTCTCATTATTTTTCTGGTAACGGAAATCCCAGTATTCGGTTGCCAATATAGTTCCCTCTACTTCTCTCATAACAGAATTCCTTTCTTTTTCTGGTTACAGAATTCCCGGTGGTCTATTGTCAATAAAATCCCCCCCACTTCTCTCATAGCAGATTCTACATATATTTGAAAACCGAATTTCCACAATTTTTCTATATAATCCCCACAACTTCTCTCAAAATAGATTCCACATAAATTTGAAGGCCGAATTTCCACAATTTTTCTAGTAACAGAATTCCCATTATTCTTATGGTAACGGAATTCTTAGTATTCGGTTGCCAATATAATTCCCACCACTCCCTTCATAACAGATTATCCATTAATTTGGAGACTGAATTTCCACAATTTTTCTGGTAACAAAATTCCCGATGTTATTTTGCCAATATAATTCCCATCATTTCTCCAATAATAGAATTCCCATTAATTTATTGAAGAATTCCCGATGTTTTTCGGGTAACAAAGTTCCCATTTATTTGATAATAACTGAATTCCTGTTATAATACTCCATGTTACTTTGTTGTCATTCTTTTGCTGATTAGAATTGCAATTAATCTTCTGTTAATAAAATTACCGTTAGTCTGCTACATGTAGCATATAAGTTTGACGTGCAATATGTCAGTTACAAATGACGGCTGTCACTGACAATGTTGTTTTCTGCTTCGCTCTTGGAAATTCGACAAATTTCAAACAAAACTTTACGGCATAAAAATCTTAATTTAAATTTTTCATATTTCGTTTTTCATTTAAGGACGAAATTCAATTACTCGTGACTGGTATGGCTCTAGGTCTAGAAGAAACCAGCAAATTCAAACATCGCCGAAGAACAGTAAATGACACGACAGCTGTTGTCAATGGGAATAGCAAAAGATCACAGGACGATGAGTATATATTTTCTCTTGATGAGGACACTTCAATGGACACAACGCATTCCACAGCTGGTCAAAGTGTGCCATCATCGAGTGCATACGGCAATTATTCCTTAAAAATTCGCAAAACATCGGATGCGAAGTTGAATCCGTCAGCGGCCCGGAATTTAAAATCGGTAAGTCAGGCTTAAGTTCCATTGTGTAGGATTAATATGTAGTGATATCTGGGATCCTAAAATTTCCTGCCTTTTTCACTTTCTCGGGTATAATTGACATTTTTATTTCATGTCCTTTTTGCATTTCTCCTTAATTCTTCAGTTTTAATCGACAAAAATTAAATAAACCATAAAGTTTACTCACTGTTTCCCTGTGGTGGCTGTTGTTTCTCCTTGACCCGCTGTTCTGCTTGTTGGGGGCGTAGGTTCTTCAGACCCCAGTTGAAGATAATGATTTTGATTATTTGAATACGGCGGCACACACGCGAATAAATTGTTATTTTATTTTTTTCGTAATAATTCCGATGCGACACTAATTGTTCTTTTTCCTTTTTCGTAATAATATTCCGACGCGGCACTAATTCATTCAATTCCAATTTCACTTTCACAGTCGTTTTTTTTTTTTGGTCGCCCACCTTGTTTTATATTTTTAATTGGTTGTTTGCAAGAGAGAGGGCGGGTTTTGATATCTACCAATTCTTCAAAGAAAACTTTGGACACCGTTTCTGCCTCCGCATCGGGTAAGGCATAGCAATCTACAATATATACTTAGACAAATTGTCTTGAAATGTGAGTATATAGTGATATATCTAATTATACTTTCTCAAAAGGCCTCTTTGCAATGTCGGTTGTTACCATGGACATACGTAGGTTTGGTGAAGATTTCATGGTTTCATATTGTTTGCATACTTTAATATAATGCTTAATGTGTTACGTAGCAACTCCCCCGCCGCCTTGTCTCAGCGAGAAAACATTAAACATAAACAGACATACCTATCATGTTAAACGTTTAAATAATTTAAATAGTAAATATCTACATTACAAACAATTACCACATTTTCAAACTAAACTAAAATACAAAACACAGTGTAGATTGTGATTTACACATATAATAAACAAAACATAAGCTACCTCTCATTCATTTACAACATAAATTAAACATATTCATTTAAACAATGTACATTTCACATTTTAAACGCACATAGAATACATATTACATTTGGCATAAAAATTATAAAACGAAAATATAGCTGGTGCATAAACCCAGTTTTATTCGGCGATGACATCCACGATTAGTTTTGAGGTTGATCGTAGCCAAGTTTCTTCGTTGGGGCAGCGACGTCAGTGAACAAAGGAGTAACGGAAAAAGCTAGGAACCAGAGACACAGTTTTGTCTAGAAAAGAAAAAAGTTCTACGATGGTTTTTTGGTTTTCCCTGTGTAACATTATATTTGTTAGTTGGGTCATAATACGTTGTTACTCATATAAATGTATCCAGTTGTAACTTCATATTCCTGTGGATCATGGGAAGTAGGACTCATGCAGCCGATGTTTTATATATATATATATATATATAGTATTGCTTTGCCTAGCTAATTAAGGTCGGCCTGTAGGCTGGGTCGCCTGATAAACTTTTGCGACGGTTGAGTTAAGATTTATAGGGTATCAAGTTTTGTATACGTACCTGGGTAGTACCCTAGGTACTTACTCTCGCACACTTTTAGTCGCAAGAAAAGAAAAACAACTTCTTGTTATAACTTTTATTTCTTCCTTGGTACAGCTTCCTTCCAGGGTCAGCCAATTTACTACAGTTACAAGGTCCAGGACGTGGGTTCCTCCTTTCCCCTCCCCCTTCCAATCTCCTCTCGTCGTTTAGTCTTAATTCTTAGAGGAAGAAACGGACATGCTTCTTCCAAACCATTAAACGGACAAAAAACACACGCCGCAACTTATACGATGCTAACATACGTTCACTGGCCATTTACTCAGATGACGGATTTAAAATCACAACACAAGAATTAGAAGAACTCTTAACAAATTTAACTTTTTATCGACAACGAACAAGAAGACGAACCAAGAACTCTTATTCTTTTTTTGTTTCTTTTGTTCTTCTGCTAATCGCACACAACATTTTTTTTACCGTCTCCTAACGTCAACAACGGTCTACTCGGAACCACCGTTAGCTCCCCTTTCTCTCTCAGCCCTCTCTCAGCATCTTCGCTTTTCGAACAAATTCGTATTCAACGACGGTCGACTTCGAAAGTAGCCAAAGCCACCACCGCCGAAGGAACTGGGTTTACACGCCCGCCGCATCCGACAAGCTTGGTACTGTGTGTTTGTTAACCACACTTCAATCAATAATTATTTTTTATTCGTTAATGCAGCCAGGTGTGTGTGTGTGTGTGTTACCGACGTAACACCCCCCCCCCCCCCCCCCCCCTCACACACACACACAAAAGCGTGACATTCTTGGGAGAGGAATTTCACGCCGAAGGCTGGACAGTCGGGAGTTGCCCCGGTGCCGCCGTCGCCAAAAGGAACCAGGAAGGGGTACACACAAAAACACGAGGGGACCGGCGAAAGAACCACCCAAACAGGACTTCACCTCCTCGTCCACACTTCACAATCGTACACACCGAATCCAAACTAACAAAAAAAAAAGTGTGCCGCATTGTTAGTAAGGACTTACTATAGATGAACCTTACTGTGTGTATCAATGTTAGTATAAGTTTGTTATAAATTTCTTATATATAAATCATGCTATGTTTGTATATATGTACCTAGCTATGTATGTATAAATGTTACTATAAATTTATTATAAATGAACCGTGCTATTAATGTATAGATGTTAGTATGAATTTGTTATATATAAACCATAATGTGTATGTATAAACGTTAGTATATGTTTGTTATAAATGAACCATGCTATGCATGTATAGATGTTAGCATGAATTTGCTATACCACTGCAACACAAAGGGGAAACAAAGACAATCATCACACAGAAACAAGGACATAACTAAACCAAACACCGATCAACACCACAGCCTCCTCTCCATCACGCTCCCATGGACCAAATCATCTTCCCCAGCGAAAACGGCCCCGCACATGGGCTCACGCCACGTATTAGCGATCCCTCGTAGAACTGCAGCCGAGAGTTTGACCGCCCACACGATCCGGTTAGGACCCCCTCGCCTGGACGAGGTGATCCCCTCCCAACAAACAATTACAGCGTCGCCCGGCAGGCGAATCTACCTCGCTCTAACACGTTTGCAGACATTGGACCTATCTTCGTGGCAGGATGTGGGTGTTGGTATATCGGGGTTGTCCCATTTTGGCGGGAAACGTTGGAACTTTTCATGCTCCTCCCCCGGAACAGGACGAAACGTTTGCATAAGTGTTGGCCGGGGGATATTAGTAGTAAGCTTCCTGCGCACACCCCGATGGGTAGACAGTAAATGGGAGCGAAAGTCCCACTCTCGTTTTGATGGCCAATGTGGGCCCGTGGGCCCGTGGGCGGTCACGACAAATGGTGCAGCCCGTGGGCTCAATCCCAATGAATCCGGTGCCGACGCCGAATGGTGCTCCATAAATGCCGAGGAGTGGCCGGGGCCAAAAAACGAAGGGTCAGCCGGTTGATCGCCGGCCCCGGCCTGGACCCGCACAAAAGATGGGCATTTCCCTCCTCGAACGCTCAAAGTGAATGAGGTGGGCCACCAGTCCATGAAAGGGGACCTCATTCAACGTGAGGAGGAAGTGCCTGAGGCCGTCCTCCCTCGCGCCCCTGATTAATATTGGCTTCGCCATTCTCTCCAGCTGGCCGGCGAAGACGGCCCTACCTTGCAGGCCGTAGCAGCGCTCCGCGGCCTTTCCACACCGCACCATGGCTCGCTTCACCCGGGAAGCAAAACCCGTGGCGTCATCGATGGAGAGCTGTGCGCACAACTCTTCCGCCCTGGGCTCAAAGGCCTCTCTAAGGCGCTCCTCGGCCTCCAAAAAGGTTGCGGGAACTCGCTCCTCAAACATGCGATATGCCTCGCCGCACAGCCTGGTGGGCAGCCACCGGAGGAAGCTATGCTCCTCCACCACCGCCACGCCATTCAGGGTCCTCTTGCAGCCCTCGAGAAACAAGTTCAGTTTCTCGGCTGCATTTGGGCCCCCCCGGCCCGAGAACATCGGGACGGTCCTTGAGACATGGTCGTAAACCCTGTCCTCGTCTTCCTGCCACGGGCGACGTACTTGGGGTGTCGCCCCCGTTTCCGGGAGCGTGCTTGCGATTGCCGGTGCCGGGGAGGGGCTGTCCCCCGCGTTCATGGGGGCGCCGATCGAGTCGCGGAAGATCTCCGGTTGTGCCGGGGGAGAAATGTTCTTTCTGTCCTCGGTGGAACCAAGCGGCTCGCGGAACACCTCGTGTCGCAGCCAACAACAAACCGCGCAAGAAGCGGCCCGGTACAATAAACAACGACACTGTACAGGATGAGAGAGAGAAAGATAAGAAAAAGGAAAAAAACACAACGCGCCGAAGAAACAATAGTAAATAAATAATTAAAAAATATATATAAATAAAGTGCAGTGATTAAGGGTGCGGACATGGAGATTTGTACTGTCGCAGACACCACAAAACCGTAGAATCACTTCCACAACACGAAAAAAAAAACGCTCTAACTCGTTCACTGGGTCTCATAACAATTGTCTCTTTATTCTTAAACAATAATTCAAACGATAATCTTGAACTTTTTTAAAACAAAGACTCGTACAAAAAACAAACAAAGAACAACTTTAATTCACACCGCACCGTAACGCTTTTTTTCTTCTTCTTTATTACACTCTACTCTAAAAGAACATCCGATCACAGACTCTGTACTGTGTCAAAAACACCGTCAACAGTTTCCTTCAAAAAACCGTTCTCTCACTCTTCGAAAAACCTTCAATCAACAGCTTTTCATCAAAACCGTCATCTCCTCCCCCGCCATCCATCCATTTCCCGACACCATTGCCTCGGCGAAGAAACTTAGTCGTGACTGTCCCTTTAAATTGGTCGACAACGTAATGGCCGCATTTTAGCTCATGCAGGTTTATGCACCAGCTGTTTTTGTTTTATAGCAATAATAACCGTTTGTATTTTAGTTTAGTTTGAAAATGTATCAATTGTTTGCGATGTATGTACCCACTATTTAATGTTTAGTAAGGCAAATGTATAGTTTAAAGATGTAAATTAATGTTTTAATTAAAAGCAAATTGTTTGTAATGTATGTGCTTAATTAATGTTTAAATATTTTATATGTCATCATTATCATCATCGGCACTGCAACCGGGATCCGATCTTGGCCTGTTTTAGCAAGTCTCTCCGCCAGTATCCGGTCCATATCCGAGACTTGTTAAATTGTCCATAATAATTGTTTTTTTCGGGCAGGGTTATTAGCCTTGCGCCAACCTTTCTCAGGATGATTTTACATGTCATGTACTTTATTACTTTCAATACTTTTCTCGCCGAGACAAGGTCAGTGGGGGAAGTTACCACGTAACACGAGGGTAAGTCAATAAGTCCTTAGAAACGCCTAAGATGGCGCTCGTAGCATCGATAATGGTCTGTTTAGTAAGTATCCTTCCTCACTAGGTATCTGTCAATTTTCAATTTGTTTCATGATTCAATTTTGCCTGATGATTTCCACATGCGTGCACACACCGCGGTGGTTGACAGACGACTCAATGAAAAATTCCCCAGTGGATGTGCACAATCCACTAGGGGTTGGTTTCCAAATTTATACACTAACACGTAAAGTTGCTCGTGCGGTAACCAATTTGAGAGAAGATCCCCGATTTGATCACGACAGTGGTGCATGCTCATTGTGTCGTCGCGTCGTGGCAAACGAAAACGACGAAAAAGGGATATCTAAAAAGGGGAATCGTCATTGTGTGTGTGCCCGACTATAGGGCGGTATGTGCCATCAGCAAATTGAACGATCGACCGATGGGTCTGCTGATATGACTTGCCATGCACGTGTGTGGGAAAAATACTTTCTTCTTGTGTGCATGGACAAGTTCGAGGATTTGTGTCGGTTACGTAATGTCGCAAGCGAATTGAATTTCAGGAACATGCTGCGTTGTATGCAGGCATGCCCCTGGGGGAAATGCTTATAGGATGCTAATGCCTTTGCTTGTCGATCGGTTTACCGACCGATGTGCTTGTAGATAAAAATGAAAGAAGGAATGTCTCCTGCATGTGTGCGGCGGAATTCGCTCGGAGATATGTGCACCGTAATGATTTGCTGGTGGTGCGACCAAATTGCTTTCAGGAAACATGGCGCGCTCAAAGCAACCATGCCCCTAGGCAAATTACTGCCTGGTGCTAATGCGTACTGCCATAGCGCAAATTATAGGTTTAGACACTTGGGAGAATTTTATGTTGGCAATTGAGAAGGTAAGCAGCGGCGCTCCACGGAACCGCCACAACACCCGCCTACATGGCTTTTGTATGCTCTAGGGGGAAGTTGGGTGTCGTACCTGGAAAAGGCGAGCGGTGGCGTTAGTTCAAACCGCCACAGATTGTTAAAGGCGAATGGGCCCCAAAAAAGGCTGTGGGGGTTCTCTATACTACATGGGGAACCAACCCACAATTTCAACCTAATTTTGACCACCGACAGCGCGTCACATTATCCCCTATCCCACCGTTCAGCTATTTTACCTGTAAAAGAAAGCATAGCTGAATTCATTATTCTATACAGATAATGCAGAATTGAATTCAGCTCCCTTTTGCCATACGGCAACTTCATATCATTAACCCTACGAGATTTCTAACGAAAATCTCAACGTCATATTGGTTAGCACCAACTAAATCTAACCAAACGACGCTGTTGCATCATAGCAAAACCGCTGGGGTTATTTCAGCGTCGTTGAGTCTGGTTCTCACGCTGATTATTTCCCAAGTATCAGCGGCGTCCTATTGACTTTCCCCAGACACTCTATTCGCTGGGGATCAATGATCTCTTTTTACAGGTGAATAACAAAAACCATTTTCCTTTCCTTTCCGTTTTTTCTTCCCCGGGTTCACTGCACTCTGAAATCACCACAGTCACCGCGCTAGGTCAGTGGGTCATCCTCAGAGACTGCATTGGTACAAGCACACATGCTAAGTCAACCCCGAAGTTATTGCGTTCTCTCTCTCTTTTGTTCTTTTCATCCTTCGCATGCCCAGCGACTGTCAAATGTATGTGCATGTATTATTCGCCTCGCTGAGACATGCAACTGAATGGATTCATGAGAGAGCGCGGTGATGATTGGCTAATAGCCGTGCAAATAAGAAATCCCAATTCCATCCCATCAACCACAACCGCGATATGTCACGCCGCTCGGAGGAAAATTTAATTTCGCGACCTTTAAAGCCAGTCGATATCCACCCACCGCTGTGTGCACACATGCTGAGTCGAATTTCAACCGCTGCCGGAGTCAAGTCGAGTTTTTAATCAGTGAGGTTCGCTTACACCACATCGAAGTACGTCTCCGCGCGAGTATCAAAGTTTAGTGAAATATAATTATTTCTCATTGTTTTCGTTTAAACCCGTATTATAAAAATAAAATACCAAAAATATCTATAAACTAAAATAAAACAAATAAAAAAAGAACATTTGAGCAAAAAAGAAAAAAAATACATGGACTAGTGTAAACTTAAATAAAACAAATAAAGAAAAAGAACATTTGACAAAAACAACAACAGACCAGCGTTTTTATTTATTCCTGCCACACTTGGATATCTTGTGAACGTTTAGCAGCTTTTATTTACTCGTGACGTGTTGGGGATAAAGTGAACCAAGTGCCCGTATTTTGGCATACACGATCCGAAGGATCGCGCCGGTTTGTGGTTCATCTCCCGACGGCGCGAACATCCCTGCATCAAAACTCGTTCCTCTACAGAGCGGGGAAGCTGTGGAACACCCTTCCCACGCGAGTGTTCCCGGAGCGTTACAACCTGCAACTGTTCAAAAAGAACTGCAACAGTTATTTGATGGCATCTCGGGGTGCCCACTCGGCGCTATAGGTTCGCCTCCCGAGAGAAGTCTAATTAAAAAAAAAAAAAAAAATACAAACTACAACCCGCACAAGGTAAAGACGATTAAATCCGCTCGAAAGGTTATGGCTTCTGTGTTTTGGGATGCACGTGGTATTATCTTCATTGACTATTTGGAAAAGGGGCGGACGATAACTCGGCAGTATTATGCGTCATTATTACGTCAGCTAAATGAAAAAATAAAAGAAAATCGTCCTCATTTTCTAAAGACTTATTGACCTGTCCTCGTATATCCAAAATAGCGAGCGAATTGGATGCGTTCACATGTGTTCTTAATGCAACCAACTTCAGAGCCGAGCGTTTACTAGCACACCTATAATACCATAAGATTAATCAAAATGTATCTCTTCTATCCCACAGTTCGGCTTCAAGGAAAGATTTGGTGTCGACATAACACCCCTTACCTATATCCCAGGTGGGAAAATAGAGAAATATCTTGGAAATTTGAACTTTTTCTTTATTCGAGAAAGCACATCTGTGCGGGAGATTGGCGGCATAAGCGGCTTCATTCATAGTTTCATCACAGAGGTTCGATTCATTAAAAAGTTTTTATAGAAATAACTAACTTTTTCATTTCACCCAGCTACTGGCCGTAGTTCGATCACACATCACTGCTCTAGGAGGGAATGCAATGGTTGCCTTCTACATGACAGAGCTAATCTTAGTCGACAATCAACATAAGAACCAGGTGAGTTAGCACATTAGCATTCAAAGCACTCTGATCCAGTAGCTTAAACATCCTCTTTACAGGCACAGTGTTTGGTAAGCGTTGGTGGCGATGTGGTGTACGTATCTTACCATAATGATGACTGATATTTAAAGCTGAAGGGTATCTAGCGTTTATTTTACTTAACAAGACCTAAAAGTGTGATCTATTAGTATAGACCTCAAATCGGCATCTGATGTGTTCCCTTGCAATATACTTTGGTTGTAGTTAGTTGGTCTCCTTATAATAAATAATAAGTAAATGGTCCTTTAGCTAAATATTTTAAATAATTGTTAGCATAACTATTTTACATGTTTAACAAATTAATTTAGCTAATCCCTGGTGCAATGAATTCGCAATGTTAATTGTTAAAAGCACATTAAAAAGCAATATCTATACAAAGAAAAGCAATAATTGAATTTAAACATTATAATTAAAAGAATATATGTGTAGCACATGGAATTAAGGAACAAGTGACCAATAGCTAAGGGTACTTTAAGGCACGACAATTAAATTTAGATATAATCGAAAAGCAATAACTAAATAGAAATATTGACGGCCTTACAATATTTGTATTGTAACTTTAAAAATGTTTGTATATATAAATATAATTGACGGTACGATCTGCTGTTGACATATATTTCGTTAAACACAACAAATAAACAATAACAATTTTGGAAAAAATGTCTGTTGTCACCTTCTCAACATCTCTCAGGGGTTGTTCACAAGACCATTGCGCCCCTCTAGTGTAAGGCTTCGTGGAATTTCTGTTGTGCTATTTACAGTGGTTAAAAAAATTATAGAAACAAATGTTTAGATAACGATCAACAATCAGTAACTGCGTACAATTTGGTTTTTCTTCGACACCAATTCTATACCCGAACCGTACCTAACAATACTTTGATATGGTGCATCAATTTGCTCTTGTCAGTTTTTTGTTTTTGCCTAGTAGTAAAACATGCAAGCGAAAGGGATGTTTTTCCTGAAAAAAATAATAGAAACAAACCATCCCCACAGTCTTCAATCGTGATTGTGAAGTAAACTACTGGTTCGTCTTTATTGACATCTTCGTAAATTTGTTAGACTTGTGTTTTAGTATTTGTTAGAAAAAAAAACAGTAAAAATAAAATTTTGTGAAAATGGATAAAAAAAATTAAGAACTGACGGGAAAAATGGATGAAATAGCTAAGCTAATGAAGAGCTCTAAGCAAAATATATTCATAGCTCTTCATTCGGGTCCCAAAATGGAAACCAGAGCCAGAAACAGAAAAACAACCTCACGATTCGACAAACTGCTAATCCGACTATCCAAGAACAAGTCGTTTTTTTCTTCAACGGAATTAAAAAATGACTTAAACGCACCTTGTACGAGTCGTACAATTACAAACAGACTAATAGAACCGGGTCTTCCTGGAAGAAGTCGCAGAAAAGTTCCATACTTGGGCAAGAAAAATATAAAGCAGAGACTCGTTTTTGCAAAAAAAAACACCTCCACCGTGCAAATTGCAATAACATCTTATGGTCGGATGAAATCAAGAATAATTTGTTTGGTTCCGATGGAGAAATGTACGTCAGACCACCAATGAACTCAGAATTCGATCCAAAGTATACGAAAAAGACAGTGAAACATGGTGGAGGCAATTTAATAAATTGGGGGTGCTTTTCAGCATCTGGTTGTTATGTAAGTATCTTTTCCATCGCCTATGTTTTGACCAGACTTACACTCGGCCACATGGGAGATAAAAAATATAAATGGTTTGGGCACAATTCAGGGTGTGATCAGGTGAAATTAACTTGTATTTCATTTGAGCTTATTTTGGAAACCTGTGACGATTCTGTGGCGGTTCCGCCAAATCCCACGGCTCGCCTTCCTGAAAAAACCCTCATAACCACAACCCAGTCTGCACCAGCTTTCGCTAATGCAATTCGCATTAGCATCTTAAATGCTTCACGCATCAAACAGACCCAATTATTATAACCCAAAAGTACCTGCAAAAGAATTCTTACCTTTTCAAGCATTCCTTCGCTTACAAATCCTCTCTAAGAGTTCTTAATTTCCTGAAAAGAAAAACCCTCGGTTCACATATCATGTAACCATTCCAGCCAGGGATAATTAGCATTGCGTCGCCTATTCCCAGCTTCATTCATGTATACGATAAACTTCCTAATGTATACATTTAGCTGGCGAAGTTTTTCTTCCAGCAATAAAATTCTCTGGCTCGCACAATGTGCAAACCAAAGCAAATACGCATCTCGCGTCTTAAACCTATTAGCACCATGTGCATCGGCATTGCGGCTATCGTAACAGCTGCAATGCATACCATAGATAATTCACATCGTTTAGGTATCCGAATCACATTTTCTATTTAATGAGCGGCTGCTATTTATCTAGCCGACCCGCATTACCGAACTATGCATTAGGACATACTTCCCTTGTCCTTTGATTCGCCGAATCTTGTACCTTACGAACTAGATACACAAACAAATACAAAGCCATTAGCATCCGACGAGATGCGATTCGTTTGTTTCAACAAACACACATCTCCTGGATGCCCATTATGCCCCGTCCTTGAGTTTCAGGATTATTCCTATGGCCTTGTTTATGAAAAATAAAACAATGTGATCTTCACTCACACATACCATCATGACCATGATGTGCGAGTGAGCTCTAAACGAGCAAAATATCGACGAGTCCAATTACACCCGCAGACCGAGCTGGTCGTGTCAATCTCGCTGCCCGATGCGCACGGGATGCGAGATACCCCATAGAATTAACCGCGAGTCGAGTAGTTTTTTTTTCCGCCTAATCGTGAGTGTGTACTTTTAAATGTCGAAATGAGAACACTTAAATTAAGAAACTCAAATATTCCAAGTGATCTTTAATTAACGCTTTTTCATTTGATTCAACACACAATAAAAAAATTAAATGGCATCCTATAGCGATATGTGTGTTTCCTTTTCCTGTCGTGTAAGTTTTATCCAGGGTGTGTTTGTTTTTCTCGTTGTGGACAATGATGAACCTTTAGTGATGGTGGGACGAAGTATAACCCCGTGTCGTACGCGGCACACGATTTCATAACCCCACAATTCCGTCAAACTCCACGGTACACTTACCTTAAAAACCCCCATAACCACAACCCAGTCTGCATAAGCTTTCGCTAACGCATTCGCATTAGCATCTTAAATGCTTCACGCATTATATAGATCAAATCTATAATCTAAAAAGTCCCTGTGATCGAAAACTTACCTTCATGCATCTCTTCGCATATAATTTCCTGTAAGAATTTCTTTCTACCTTTTCAAGAATCCCAGGCAAATTTCAATTTCCCATACTTGCACCGCAATCTCCACCCAGCATACCTGAAACATTTCCTTCTCCAAGGACATTTAATGCATACAACGCGTTAGATAAGATTCCTAAAAATAGTTCATATGCACCATAAATACAAAACATTCGGCACCCATTGTTATCAATTGAAATGCAACGTCGGGCGGTTTGTTTTTACAACTGCAACAAGCCGACCGGCGATTCACCATCAATAGACAAACAATCATCAATTTCGTACGTCGCCACAAACTAATTTCCCTGCATATGTTACGTGCGGCTTCCACCACCCCCATCATTTATTTGTTTTTAATATAGTTTGATGGTAAGGTGGTGGAAGAAGTGCACGATCCACATGTGAGTGTGCGAACACACCCCTAGTGTGGATCGTGTACAAGTTCGAATTCTGTTTTCGGAGTGGACGTTGAGGGAGAGCGAGAGAGAAACAACAAGAGGAGTTTTTGCGATTCCGTTTATTTTGTTTTTGCCTGCTCGGCACTGTGTTTTTTTGAGTGCCGTAAGATGGAGTTGGAGGCCCGTTAACAGCGGAAGGGAGGAAAAAAGGCAACGTCCCGGTTAATTAAAAAGAAAAAGAAGAGAAATTGTTGAAAAGTAAAAATTGTAAAGTGAAATGTTAAAAAACTAAAAAGTGTAGAAGAAACTGTCAAAAAACACAGAAAGGCAGAAGAAGTTTGAAGATTAAACGCATGGAGAAATTAATGAAGGCTCGTTTTTCTTTTCTTGGATCACCGTTTGGTTTTTAATCTGTCAAAGACACATTCGTGTTCGGAAATAGGAGGAAAAGTTGAAAAACCTGAAGAAGAACCACAGGAGGTACCAGAGGAAGAACCTGGAGACGAAAACAGGTAATCCGTTTTACACTTAAATACCCTAAATTTTATGTGGCAAAAGAACATGTCACACATATATAAATGCAGGCAAGGGATTCGTCTCTGCCACCAATCCCATTAGCACCTTTTTTTCTTCCCAACGTCTATTATAGCGACGATACACAGCGTAAACATGACCCTCATTACCGGACGAAGCATTTGGTCGCTTCTCCCTTTGTTCCTTTTTTTCTCGTTTCAGGGTTCGTTTATCCTTTGCTAAATGCAACGATAAAAACGGTGATGGGTACGATCACACACATACTACCATGATCTGCATTACGAGATCTGGTTCTGTCTTGTGGTAGGTACAACATATCCTTAGTGGAGAAGATATCTACCACGACACCACAAACTCACCCGATAAGCGAATCATCTTTGCACGAGATGATTATCGCTGAGTCGTATTTCAACCCCCGATCCGGACGGTTCTTCTTCCGCTCCCCGTATCGCCGGGGATGCGTGAATACCGTGGAGTCTCCGTCAAATGTAGAAACGAACAATTTATAACAATAAATGTATTCAGTGTCAGTCGGGTATTACGTATAGAACAATTGAATGAAAAAAACAAATAATGTGCAACAGACCGCATCACAAGTTCGAGCCTAAAATCATCTTAATTATCAATTGTGTTAAATGATAAGTCTTGTTTATTTTTGCCGCACCATTAAAATAAATTAACATTAAGAGTAACATTAACAATAAAAACGACTTCCACAAACAATTTCCTGGTGTTTCCTTTCTTTACGTAAACGGTTAGTGGCGGAGTTTTGCTGATTCTGTTTGAGAACAATTCTGGTGAAGACATTTCTTTCGGTGTTCGGCGGAACTTTCGATTAGTGATGTGGAGTGAAGGGAACCAGCGCCGTACGCCGGTGCAACATACTTCTCCTCCCCACAAACCCATTGAATGTGGCTGAGTGGTGGTTAAAATAGACGCTGCGGGCGTATAAACCCAGTTTCTTTTCGGCGGTGGTGGCTTTGGATAGTTTCGAAGTCGACCGCCGTTGAAAATGAATTTTCGAAGAAACGATGAGGAGAGAGGGGGATATGGAGTTGATAGTAGAAGTACAAGAAGTGCCGCAGCAGTTAAAGTGGAAGGTAGTTAGCAAAAAGGAAGTTTTTATCGTTGTTTAATGTTTGTCCTAAGAAGGGAGTACGTTTTCGGCGAATCGTCGACGGAAAAAAAGATAAGAAAATTTGTATTTTGTTTGATTGCGTCAAGAGTTTAAAAGAATAGTGTTGTTCCTTCTCACGGTCCAGATTGTCATGTGTTTGTTTCTTGCCCGTCCGAAGACTAAATAACGAAGTTTGTACCCAGAAAATCAAAATCAAAACAGGAGACGTGAATAAACTGTAAAGTAAATTAAGAAAACGAGGTGTCTTTGTTGAACTCGAAGACCCATCCACTGGAGGTTGTTCCTACTACCGAAAGCCGGTTACGGTAGGTGATCAACGGCACTCAGGCAGGCTGCGGCGGAGATAAACTCTAGTAGGATACCCCGATCAACTCGTTATCGTCAAGTAGACCAATATTGCATGGCTAGCTGTTTAAACTGCCTTAAAATTAATCATTTGGCCAGAAGTTCATAGCGAAAATAACAAACACACCCAACGATTCGACCGTATATTGTACCTCCCACCAACAACAGTACTCACAAGGGAAAACCACGTAACGGGGGGAACAGTTTAGCCTACCAACTGAATTGCATTGGTACAGTATCGGCCACGCATATCCCCCTCACCACCTCTGCAGTAACCTAACATTTAACATTCAACACCTGACAGTTCGCTCCAGTAATTTAGCATACAGCCTTTAATAAACTTGTATATCGTGCAACGCTGCTCTAAGTATACACCAACTGGCAATTTACCTAGCAACAGGTCATATATCAAACTGGTGCTACTGTCTCATAAGGAACATAGGACCCAACACTTCTGGGGTTACAATTGACACCCTATCGCTTGGTACAAGTTTACCATTCCATAACACCGTAGTACCTGAACAGCAACCGGCACTGCGGACAGTTGTGTAACAAACTTTGTGCAACATATGTCTCAACTGGGGCAGCGGATTAATTATACAAAACCCGGTGGGTGCTCCGGACTGCGGCCGAAAATATTATATAAAGAATTTCATAACTTACCATATAAGAACTGAATATATTTCATAACGTTTCACATAAGAACTGACCCCAATAATATAAGAGCTGGCGCTGCGGCAATTCTTCTCATATAACAGGTGTTGGTCCAATTTTTCTTATAAAGGACAAAATGTATGCTAAAGATTATGTAGAAATCTCAACCACCGTTATGGTACCATTTTCTGAAGAGTCTATTAATTTTTTTTTTTTTTTTTTAAAGACTTCTCTTGGGAGAGGCGAACCTATAGCACCAAGTGGGCGCCTCGAGATGCCACCAAATAACTGTTGCTGTTTTTTTTTAACAGTTGCGGGTTGCAACGCTTCGGGAACACTCGCGTGGGAAGCGAGTTCCACAGCTTCCCCGCTCTGTAACCGAACGAATTCCGATGCAAAGATGTACGCGCCATCGGGAGAGCAACCGCAAATTGGTGCGATCCGTCGGATTGTCTTGTGGAGCGCATATAAACCGAATTGCGTGGAACAATACCACGAATCTCCGAAGAACAGTACCCGTGATAATATCTGTAAAACAGACAGAGATCGGTTACGCCTCTTCGATGTGATAGCAGCTGTAGTCCCGACGTCAGCGCAGAGTGCCCGATCAGGCGGATCGCTCGTCTCTGTATGCTCTCAAACAGCTCAAGGGCATGTCTAGGAGCCGACCTCCAAACATGAGAGCAATATTCGAGTGCGGGTCTAATTTGGGATTTATATAGGAGAAGAAGTTGGGCCGGAGTAAAATATTTCTTGGCTCTAAAAAGATAGCTCAGCTTTCTTGAGGCTGACCTGGCGATGTTCGACACGTGTTTATGCCATGATACATTCCCACAGACCGTGACGCGGAGCAATTTCAAGCTTTCCGAAGACTCGAAGACCCGGCCACTCATCATCAGCTGTGGAACCGATGATCCACTTTTCTTTGTGAATGTTGTATATTGTGTCTTCGCTGCATTGAAGTCGACGAGATTGGCCCATCCCCACTGCAGGACCTTATCTAGATCCTGATTCAGAGAGTCAATCTGTCTGCATCTCAGCTGATGCGACGTAGATGCACCAATCGGTATGTCATCAGCTCCGGAGGCTTTATTTGATTTGTCCTGTCGTATGGTTTTAATGTTTCCTCAATGCTTGGTGGCGGCAGCATTTGGTCTTGATCTTGCATTGGTGGAGCCTCCAATTCTTCTGTGAGCTGACCATTTAGCAGCGCTTCATTGAAGTGCACTTCCCATGGCTCCAGAATACCTTCAGGATCGGTGATCAGATTACCCTCTTTATCCTTGCAGTAAGTGCAGCGTGGTGTGTACCGCGTCATACTCCGGATTATTTGGTAGAACTTCCGCGCCTGGTGCGGACCTCGGTTTCTACTTTTCTCTTTTTCACAGACTAGATTTTTTCCCAGGCACTGTTCTTTTGTCTGCGGAGTCCTTTTTCAGATCTTCTTAGCTCTTTATATTTCTCCTCGCGTACCCGCGTCCTATGAGTCTGCTGCATTGCCCGGTATGCAGCATTCTTACATTCAGTCGCTAGTTTCACTCATCATCAAACCAGTCGCTCCGATCTTTACGACTACAATCTATCAACACGTGGTCAATTTGGTTTCGAGTGGCTCCATCAGGTGATACCCAGGTTTTTTGTGGATATCTTTACGCGGAAACCTGGTACTTGTAACAACCAAGTTCTTTGATGTTGCCAGTTCGATGACTCGTAGTCCATTGGTGTTCTCATGCAAACTATGGGAACCTGTGTAGTCCCTGAAAACCGGCTCCCGACCTATTTTTGCATTCAAATCACCAACAACGATTTTCACATCGTATCTTGGGCAGGCATTGAGAGCCCGTTCGATGTTTTCGTAGTCAGGGGACTGCTCTGTAGATCCGCGAACGTTTATGAGGCTTATGTTCTTAAACTTGCCTCGCACGCGAAGAGTGCATAGCCTTTCGTTTATTTCATTAAAGCCGATAATGGCAGGCTTCAATTTTTGGCTGACTAGAAAGCTTACCCCGACCACATGACAGCTGTAATAAATGTCATACTCTTTTCTTTGAATAACACTACTCCCCGTCCATCTTATTTCTTGAAATGCTGTTATGTCAGCCTTATATTCGGAGAGGGTCTCGGCTAGGTGCTGTGCGGCTCGAGCTCTATATAGTGAGCGGACGTTCCATGGGAAAATTCTCAAATCGTTTAGCCATTTTCGTTTCCGTGGTCGTCGTCGTGTATCCGGTCCATATCCGAGGCTTGTTAAATTTGCCATAATAGTTTGTTTTTACAGGAATGGTTATTAGCCTTGCGCCAACCTTTCTCAGGATGTCGCTGCATGCATTGATTCACTGCTTTGCGGGTGCCAAAGTAGCTATTCAGAGGTGTCACGTGGAGACTGCATTTCGACTTGGATTGAACAGGGATAAGGATCGTCCTGGCCTTCGCCCTGTTGAAAGCAATCAGTGACTTTGCCCTGTATGTTCGCTCCCATCCCACATCAGATCTGTCTCGTCTGTCTAAAATGAATGCAAGTATTCCCCAAGGTCCAGCACTCTCAACCACTCGCTACTCATCTTTATAAATTATCTTATCCATTACCCTCAACCCAATCCACTCGTTTGCCGATGATAGCACATTGAGTTTCTCATGCTGATACGAATATTCCGGACCAAACTCTGCTTATGTCGTTACCAACCAGAAGGTTATGCTTGATACACTGAATTCCGACCTCAACAAGATATATCAATGAGGATTATCTAACCGAGTAGAGTTAAATGCCTTAAAAACTCAGTGCTGCCGCTTGTCGCGAACCCCAAAGTAAATATACAGTCGATGAACGGCACTTGCACCAACGCACTCAAGGAACTATCAATCCTCGGCACTGAAATTAATTCGTCTCTTAATTGGCCGGCCACATATTTGAAGCTGCGAAAAGTGCAGCGAAATGTATTGGGTTCCTTAGGAGACGCAAAAGATACTTCACTCCATCCAACCTGGCCACTATTTACAAGGCGTATATGCGTCTCAAAATGGAGTTCAACTCCCATATTTGGTCAGGCGCATCCAAAACTGCACTACACGTGCTCGATAGGATGCAAAACGGGCAGTGAAACTTATTGGGGCGCATCCAAAACTACACTACACATGCTCGATAGGATGTATAAACGAGCAGTGAAACTTATTGAGTACTCAGCAGTAGTTGATCAATTCCATCGTCTTCCTGATCATGTGTTTCCTGGTCGTTGGGATGTCCAGACATTCAAGACCAATCTACTTCGACACCTCCTTTCCTTATCCACTTCCTCTCCATCCGCTCGCACTGTGCTTTGACATTTAAGGGTACTTCAAAATCCCCTTTTGTGCGCGCGTTCGTGTAAAAAAAGTTATTACAAAAAAACGTTTTTTTCCTTTTTTTTTTAACATTACGTTATGACAATTTTGTTTTTTTAATTATAAATATTAGTAAAAGATGTATGATATGAAATTGTGGGGAGATATTTTATGTAGGGTGTACCGACGTACGTCACTGCTTCACTAAAATCCCACTTGCTGTTTAGAGACTACGATCAATATGTACCCAGGACACAGGAACAATTAAAAATCATGTGGATGGTCGGTGAACATTGCTTTTATTGTTGGTGAATTCAATTATATTTTACACAGCTTTAATATTAAAAGATCTTAGTTTAATTTCACCAGCTTCAATTGACAATGGTTTTAAGTTAACTTAACACAGCTTGAATATTAAAAGGTCTTCACACGATATCCAACTCCACGACTGCAGGTACTTAATCGAATGTTAACTAAACCTTTGTTTTCCACCAGAGGTCACGTTTAATAAGTGTTCGCGTGATTCTTCAAACTCCCTCAGCAACGACCTCGATACGTGCGTTCGATGCGCGATTACAAATCTGACTCCTCGTTTGGACGACATTGACCCAGCCTCGGTGATTGCGATGAGTTTCCACGCATGTCATCGCAGGGGAAAACAATCTTTCCTTCGCCCCAACGACCTATGAGAAATCGGTTCGCATCACTATTGGCAGGTTCCCCTAGACTTCTTCCAGATAGGGTGAATGTCTTTTCCTCAGCAAGAAAAACAAACGAAACATGCGTTGGGCGAAGGAAAGGAAAAACAAACAGGCAGCTGGTCAAATATGATAATCCGTGTACGGGCTGGGTGTATCGCCGCCGTGCGATAGGGGATCGATTTTTGATTGACGTTAAGTCAACATAACTTCACTGTTACGGCAAAGGCTACTAGATTTGGGTGCATGTTTATTTTAGGCATTGGATAATGCACAGGAATGCTGCCATGCAGGCCAAAAATAATTTCTTCTGTTTACGTAGAGTATACAGAAGCATTTCATTTAGAATAGACAGCGTGAAAATCGTGGTTGTTCGTTGTTTAGACAACTAATCATTAGACATGACCGATGCTGTGATCGTTCCTCGATAAGACAACGGATCATATAGTTGGTCATGCAGCTGTACAATTAAATGTTTGTACATGAAGGCTAAAGCCAAGGGATTGTAGGCAATAGATTTCTCTGTGTCATAGGTCGATGGATCGAGTGTGTGTTTACTTTAAATAACACTCGATCGCTTGTGGGTAGCAAGCGATGGTTATGCTGTATATTGTCGATAGGACGATCAGCCGATGAGTCTGCCGATAAGGCAAGGGTAAGCATGACATGCCGATTATGGGGAAAATGCTCCTCAGCCATGCGTATTGGCATGTTCGGATGTTAATGTCGGTTACGCGATGGGAAAACCGAATTGGTTTTTAGGACAAGATAGTTTGTATGCAAGCATGCCCCGGCGTGAAAATTTGATGCCACGGTAAGATGGTAATCTTGCCGTGGGCTCATGTTTTCAGGTGAAAGGTGGTGCAGAGTAGCTTACGATGCTCATTTGCAGGTAAGTAGAAGGCAGGTAATTTATGGTAATGGGTGGTTCTTTGGCAGTGGGTTAAAGAACCCCCACAAAATAAAAAATATTACAGAAATGATTTATTGGCTATCAAATGAGGTAAAATGTTTGATGTGTACGCTCAATTTTGAGAGTAACTGTATACCACCTTGGAAATAGGAGTTGTGAACGTGTCGTCTAGAATATCAGGCGTTATTCGCTCTTTAACAAAATCTCTTGGTAAATGAAAAGAATAAACTAAATTGTTCTGCAAGAAATAAATTTTTTTATTACAAAGTAAACACAATAAACGTTTCTTCACATGTCGAATGAATGAAATAAATATATGTGACATCAGCGTGGAAAGAAAGTTATCTCAATTCTACTGAGATATATTGGTATTTGTATCTGTTAAACATCAAGGTAATAGATCGTCTGGCTTAGAGAAAATACATGTTGTGTAGTTTTAAAATTTTGAACGGCTTAAATTTTAGCGTCTCTTGCCGAATCGCAAAAACACGTGATCCACATCTGTCCGCTTGGCGTAATTTATCGGAACAAGGTCCTCTGGCTTGGCCACTAATGCTGCAGAAATAAATAAGAAAACATAACAAAGAAGAAAAACGATAGGAAGAAAAAGAATAGAAATCTCGCGTTAGTCGTTAACCGATTAAGAGTTAAACATCGCAAAATACTTACAAGCAGCTTCGTTTTTGAGGTATGCTCTCAATGCATTAGACAGTTGATCGGAGTTCTCTAGAGCAAGGCAGACCTTCTTAATATGTGGCGGCATCTCTTCTATGATTCCGGGTTCACAGAGAGGGGTAACGGAGTATGTTGTGGCTTGCCCCATTCTGACTACGGCCAAGAGAACTGAACAGATGAGCAAAGTAGCAATTACGTGCGAGTTCATCTGAAAACAAGCAGAATGTTTGAAGTGAAGGAAAAACAACTTTTAGCGAAAGGAAGGGAATAGCTTCAGAAGGAAACACTCCTTGTTGGAATTTGAAATCGGATATGTGCATTCGAAACACGTTTTCCAATCGAATTCTATAGATGGCGCTGCTCGTCTTGTTATCCGAGGGTTTTCCTTTTTGGTCAGGTAATACATTTGAATATCCAAAAATGTGTACATAATGTTTGTCTTTATTAATACACGGCAATAGCCACCCCAAGTTTAGCTTAAAGTGTCCGCAGAGGACCAGTAAGTAGAATATAATTTAAATAAGCTAGAATTTAAGCAGTTTTTGTCTAGCAAGTAAGATAAACATAAGAAAAAGAACAAAATAAAAATGTACGTATGTAAACAAAAAATGAAAATGAAAATGTTTGTCTTTTCTTAATTACCCTGATTTAACAATACAGATTACATGTGAAGCTATGATTTCATATAAATAATTAGACACTCCTAAGCTGTGTTTAAATAAATCAATTTTTAACAACTGTAATGTTAAGCGGGGGAGGGGGGGGGGGGCTAACATACAGGACAAGGTCTCTGCTTTCAACCCGGGAAGACCAGGACGACGATCCTTGTTCCTATTCAATCCAAGTTGACATGCAGTCTCCACGTGACACCCCTGGATAGCTACTTTGGCACCCACCAAGTAGTGAATCAATGCATACAGCGACATCCTGAGAAAGGTTGGCGCAAGGCTAATAACCTTGCCTGGAAAAACAAATTATTATGGACAATTTAACAAGTCTCGGATAAGGACCGGATACCCGTGGAGAGACTTGCCAAAATAGGCCAAGACCGATTCCCGGTTGTATTGCCGATGATGATGATGATGATTAAATGTTCACCTTCACCTTTGCTTAGAGGTGTTTTTCTACGGTTGTGGGTGCTTGTTTGTTGTAGTTAAGGAGTTTTTATGTGAACATACCAAAAACCTATCTCCCCACCCAACGGCTAGTCGATCTAAAAACCATGGTCTTGTGACATTTAGACCTTTCTATCCGCTTTTCCCATTTTTCTAGCCTACTCACCTTGCCTATCCCTTTCCCACTTACTAGGTATTAATATCAACTAGCTTCATCCTCACCACCCTAGGACATGCTGCAAACATCACAATACGATGCAAGTCATCCAAGGATGCACGTTGATGTATGTTTGCAGCATCATAAACATATATTCCACATCAAACTATGGATCACAGCTGCCGACAATCCCGACCACAAAGGACTCATCTTCATGTTGAACCGCAGACATTAATCATCATGAGCCACCAGCGAAGGACTCATGCAATTAACTGTGGCCCTGAAGACAACGAGGGAACAACTGGCAGTGCACCACAATAAAACGATTACGGCGAAATCAAGGCAAGCGGATGATTTATGGATGTATTACATACCCTGGCGCAAGACTAATGACCTTGCCCGGAAAAAGCAGATCATTATGGAAAATTAAACGAGCCTCAGGACTTGCTAAACGAGGCCAAGACCGGATCCCGGTTGTAGTGCCGATGATGATGGTGATGACATGTAACATTATTGAAAGATTAGAATAGTAAGTTAGGACAAGGAAAATTTGTATATATAGGCCGTAAGAACGAAATAAACTTGACTCTTTAAGGAAATCTCCTCGAGTCACTTTATTTCGTTTGTTTTCAGGTAGTGAGTCGCTTCACCCCACCATCGGTAAAGCTACCGCTGTAGTGATCCTAAATCACTACTCCCATCCAAATCTCTAATATTTCCTATAATCTTAACCTTATTCCCATAGTGAATCATTGAGCGACAAGTTAAACCAAAAGCCAATTTGTCGCACATCGATTGAATTCCTAATTATCTTAACCTTACCCATAATCCAAATCATGTTCCCCAATTGAATCAGATGCACGACAAAATTAAACCAAAGTCCATTCGTCGTACATTGATTCAATTCCCAATAATCCTAACATCATGAAATGCTCAACTCTAAATGCATTTCATGATTTCTCCTTCCGGGAATTTACTCAAATAAATTCCTAACAACTTCCCGGAATCCTATTCCAATTGAAGCACACAAAATCTTGTTTGTGCTTCTTGGAATTTTTAAATAAAATTTCACAAATCCCGATGACCCAGAGTATAAAAGGGCGGCACGTTTTTATTTCGCGATCAGGGAGTCGAGTTCTTGACCCTTTTCTCTGTCGATCTCTTCAAATCAGACCACCACAATTTCTTCTTCAGTACAAAACTGAAAAAAGCACCCTTCCCAACAACATTTTCCTTTATAATAGAGGATGCCTGGACCCATCCCATCTAGGCGCAAGGCTAATAACCTTGCCCGTAAAAATAAATTATTATGGAAAATTTAACATGCCTTGAGATTTGCCAAATAAGGCCAAGACTGGATCCCGGTTGTAGTGCCGATGATGATGGACTCATCCCGTAGGGTCTACTGCTGACACACAACAAACCCGCACGCACAGTACAAGACATCACAAACACACATACATACACACCGACCAAAGCGCAGGTTATCAGACGCCAAAGACGTGATCTGCGTTTACTACCGCACTCAAGACCTACCAGTCTTGTACGATTTCTTTCCCACCATCCCCCCATCCAAGTAGTTAGAGAACAATTGAACTAACCCTGTCCACACTATCCTTAGATACCTCCTTCCCCTTTCTTTATCGTGAGACCTAGCCCAACATCTTCACGGATGTGGGTGATTCTGGTTACGCAAGATGACCAGAAGCCAGAGGCAAGATGAAGGACACATTTGTCCTTGTCTCCCTAAAGTCGGCCTCTCGCCACCCCATTTTTTTTTATTTCGCGATCAGTAAGGTTCCAGGAGACCGAACCTATGGTCAAACGATCAGTAAGGTTCCAGGAGGCCGAACCTATGGTCAAAACATGGGTCGAAATCCAGGGGATCCGAGGTACGACCAAGTACTGTGGAATAAAAATTAAATAAACAAAGTTAAAATAAAATTACGAGTCTTTAATTTAATACTATCCCCTGGTCACACTCACCTCCGGAATTAATTGCTGGTTACACTCATCACCGGTAATAATTACTGGTTACACTCATCACCGGTAATAATTGCCGGTTACACCCGTCACTGGTAATAATTGCTGGTTACACTAATAATAGTAATAACTGCGGATCCACCCCTTCGATATGATAGCGACTGTAGTGCCGATGTCAGCGCCGTGTCCCCGATCAGGTGGATCGCTCGTATCTGTATGCTTTCAAGGAGATCGAGGGTATGTTTAGGAGCAAGGCTCCAAACATGAGAGCAATATTTGAGCGCGGGTCTAATTTAGGATTTATACCGGAGAAGAAGTAGAGCCGAAGTAAAATATTTCTTGGCTCTAAAAAAATAACTCAGTTTTCCCCAGGCGGACCTGGCGATGTTCGGCACGTGTTTATGCCACGATACATTCCCAGAGACCGTGACGCCGAGCAGTTTCAAGCTTTCCCCATATTCGAGGGCCTGGCCATTCATCATCAGTTGTGGAACAGATGATTCATTATTCTTTGTGAATGTTGTATATTGTGTCTTCGTTGCATTGAAGTCGACGAGATTACCCTTTCCCCACTGCAGGACCTTATCCAGATCCCGATTCAAAGAGTCGATCGGCTACATCTCATCTGGTATGGGGTTGATGCACTAATCACTCGATAACTCGAAAAAGAGGAAACAAGCGTACTATCATCCGCGAACCTGAATACTCGGTTATCCGTTGACTCCAACAAATCACTTATGTGAAGCAAAAACAAGGTTGGAGCCAAATAGAACCTTGAGGCACCCCACAATTAACAGGATACAGATCCGAACACTCACAATAATAATAACAAGCCTTATAACTTTCTACTCCTGGTATTAAACCTGAGGGTATCACAACACAACCAGGGTTGTAGCTGACGCATCAGGAAAGACAGCGGCGGAAAGAGAGAATCCAGAACGTCAAGGTTGGGCTAATGTTCGGCATTAAAGAAGACAACACCCCCAGTGTAACACTGGGACGAATAAAGGACGTTACAATCAGCGAAGATAGCGTCGCAAGAGTGGCCAAGGTGCAGACAGCCGATGGCGTATTTCGGGAACCCACCCACAGATTAACACTGCTACTCAATGCCGACGACTCCAAACCAAAGCACGAACGCGACACTCACAAAGGCGGACCAGATGCAGTATAGTGCGGCAGATCTGTGGCGGCTTCTTCGAGCGCCACTGCTTACCTCCTCCTCTATGATCCGAAAACTTACACCAAGCTGGCAAAGCACCCCGTACAACAAGTATTGTGGCAGTCCCAATCTGAGCGCCATTACTTACCTGGAAGGTAGGCATACCAATTCTTCAATTCACTGCAATTACATGCAGACATTTCTGCCCTTACGAGTTTTCCCCACAAGATGCATTCAATGCATTTTCGAAAACTCCCTGTAAGAGAAATCTCATTCATATATTTACGGCGTTATCGTAAGACGCCATCGCTATTACCCAAAAGCATAATTACACCAAGCGCATCATCTTCTTAAGTAAGAAATACGGTCGCATCACTAATCAACCGGTACAATTTGAAATGTATTTGGGCGCGTTTAGCTCCTGTCCAATTCCGCCGCACACGTGCAGAAGATACTTCTTCTGATCCTGGTCATCCCAAACATCTCGGTTGCTTAAACGAAGGACAGTCGACTTGGAAAAACACGCCAACCGGCATAATGAACACAAACAAGGGGCAGCACCAACGAGTGGCTGCTAAAGATATACGATCGTCGGGAATGCTGTACGCATTAGCCGATAGCATAAACATCGGACATCCCCCTTGTTACAACGAGTGCACAGCAGCAACCCGGTTGATCATTCCCTGTGTTTGATTTTCACTTATCTGCGTGCATGTTGGCCGGCCATGAAACCCCAACGCGTATCATGTTAAGCGACTGGCTACCGATGGAACCAGAGTTCTCAATGGCAAGGGTGTGATGATGTAAACACCTGCGTGTTCTATGGCTTGCCTAAGCAGCAAGCGTATCTTTCGACGGGGACGCGGAACATTTATACTTTTTATTTATTTTACAGATACGGTGTTTCGTTGGACGATGAAAGAGAATGGAAGATCAGAGTCCGTGACAGTGAGTCAGTACTTTAAGCTAAATTTTAGGTTCAGTCGGAAATTAAACATCACCGGAGTCGGGTTAAGTTTCACCACTATCTGTGCCGCGCGCGAGTCAGTTTGAGTTTATCAAATGAATTCAGTGTCCTTATGCTTTAAATACGTAACAAATATTTTTATGTTCATAGACCGTTTATCAAATGAATTCAGTGTCCTTACATTTTAAATACATCACAAATATGTTTATGTTCATAGACTAGTTATCGAATTCAATGTTTTTATGCTTTAAGTTAATGTTTGTAAATAAAATATAAAAGAAAGACTCGAGTTTTATTTTCTTTCCCTGGCGCTAAATAAGGCCGAAAGCTACTGAAAAGTGAAGAGACTTGATTCCGTGCCAATACTTCGAGTGCGAGTGGTTGTGAACCTGTGTCCGTGACGACACCACAACGACCACAACAACACAAACACACGAAACCCCCACAGATCCTCGAAGCACAAACACTGCGGGTCCAGAAGAGATCAATCACGAAAAATGGATTGAAAAGACAACTCATTTTGAACTAGCTCAACGAGTTCAACGTGGGGAAGTTGGGTATACCTGTTTCCAGGTATGTTTCCATTGCCTGAGCAATGTGAGTCTGAGCGTTATCAGTTTGACGAACTATTTTGTCGTGTCTATCTCGGCATTGGGGCTATTTGTTTATCAACGCACGGCTGACGTTGGTAGCGACCCACCTTGAAGGTTTCATTAGGTTGCAGCAACTCGGAATATATAGAGTGGCGCAATATTAATCACCCTATCGGAAGATGTTATAATTTTTGCAAATGGCGTCGTACGTCAATCATGCGAACATACAGGGCAAAGTCTCTGATTGCTTTCAAGCCGGCGAAGACCAAGACGATCCTTGTCCCTGTTCAATCCAAGTTGACATGCAGTCTCCACGTGACACCCCTGGATAGCTACTTTGGCACCCACCATGTAGTGAATCAATATAATAACAATAACGTTGGTCAAACTATCAGGGTAGTGGAGCACGAATTCGAAGTAGTGCAATCCTTTAACTACCTTGGGTCAATAGTATCAGCCGATAACAATATGGAAGAAGAAATACGTGAACGGCTGATTAAATCCAACAAAGCCTACTACGGTCTATCAAGGCTCTTTAAATCCCGAAATTTATCCAGAACATCCAAGCTACTACTGTACAAGACCATGGTCTTACCAGTACTCATGTATGGATCCGAGACCTGGGTGCTTAATAAAAGGCACTCTAAACTCTTGGCCGCGTTCGAGAGAAAGGTCATAAGGAGAATTGTTGGCCCCGTATGTGAGGGAGGACGATTCCGGAGACGCTACAACCATGAGTTGTAGGCAATCTACCTTGAGGCTAATATTGTAAGAAAAATCAAGCTCGGTAGACTCCGGTGGGCGGGACACCTAGCTCGAATGAGCGAAGAGGAGCCTGCCCGGAAAGTCCTTTGCGGCAGGATGTATGGAAGGAGACAGCGCGGCGGACCTTGTCTGCGATGGAGGGATGACGTAGACCAGGACGCCCAGAGCCTGGGAGTGCCAAACTGGATGACATCGGCTCGAAATCAGGACCGGTGGAGAGATTTGTTAAATAAGGCCAAGACCGGATCCAGGTTGTAGTGCCGATGATGATGATGTAGTGAATCAATGCATGCAGCGACATCCTGAGAAAGGTTGGCGCAAGGCTAATAACCATGCCCGTAAAAATGAATTATTATGGCAAATTTAACAAGCCTCGGCTGTGGACCGGATACACGACGACGACCACGGAAACGTAAATGGCTAAACGAGTTAAGAATTTTCTCATGGAACGTCCCGCTAGGTATACAGAGCTCGAGCTGCACATCAGCTAGCCAATGTCCTGTCCGAATATAAGGCTGACATAACAGCATTGCAAGAAATAAGATGGGCGGGGAGTGGTGTTATTCAAAGAAAAGAGTATGACGTTTATGCACGTGACAGCTGTCACGCAAAACACCATGTGCTCGGGGTAGGCTTTCTAGTCAGTCAAAAACTGAAGCTTGCCATTATCGGCTTTAATGAAATAAACGAAAGGCAATGCACTCTTCGCGTGCGAGGCAATTTTAAGAACATAAGCCTCATAAACGTTCACGGACCTACAGAAGAGTCCCCTGACGACGAAAAGGAAGAATTCTACGAGCACGTCGAACGGGTGCTCAATGCATGCCTCTTGATACGATGTGAAAATCGTTCTTGGTGATTTGAATGCAAAAATAGGTCGGGAGCCGGTTTTCAGGCACTACACAGGTTCCCATAGTTTGCATGGGAACACTAATGACAATGGACTATGAGTCATCGAACTGGCAGCATCGAAAAACTTGGTCGTTCCAAGTACCAGGTTTCCGCGTAAAGATATCCACAAAGCCACCTGGGTATCACCTGATGGAGCCAGTCGCAACCAAATTGACCATGCGTTGAGAGATCGCCGCCACTCCTCGAGCCTGATGACGGCACGAACGTACCGAGGTGCGAACGTCGACTCGGATCACTATCTTGTTGGTACAGTTTTCCGAGCGTGGATCGCCTTACGGAGACGTATTGCATCCGCAGATCAGGTTCGAATCAATACGGCTGCATTACGCAATGAGAATACCAGTAACACCTTTGGTCATGCTTTAAGACTCGCCCTCGAAGAACTCGACGGAGGGAGAGTAAGTCCTGGGGCCATAATGCCGGGAGTAGAAGAGAAGTGGACACGCCTTAAGAATACTATCATTAATACTGCCTACTCCATCTTAGGCGGTAGTCGTAGAGATCGGACCGACTGGTTTGATGATGAGTGCAAACTAGCGACTAAACGTAAGAATGCTGCATACCGGGCAATTCATCAGTCTCATAGGACGCGGGTGCCCGAGGAGAAATACAAAGAGCTAAGAGGATTTGAAAAAGAACTCCACAGACAAAAGAGCAGTGCCTGGGAAAAAATCTAGTCTGCGAAAAAGAAAGAAGTAGAAAGCGAGGTCCGCACCAGGCGCGGACGTTCTACCAAATAATCCCCAGTATGACGCGGTACACACCACGCTGCACTTACTCCAAGGATAAAGAAGGTAATCTGATCACCGATCCTGGGCATTCTGGAGCGATGGGAAGTGCGCCTCAATGAATTGCTAAATGGTCAGCTCACAGAAGAATTGGAGGCTCCACTAATGCAAGACCAAGACCAAATGCTGCCGCCACCAAGCATTGAGGAAACATTAAAAGCCATTAGACAGCTCAAATCAAATAAAACCCTTGGAGCTGATGACATACCAGCGGGACAGCGTTACATCACGCAATTCATGAGATCGTGGTGCACGTATGAGAGCAAGAGGAGATGGCGAAGATTGGCGTCGCGGAATATGGTAATTTGCCCCATACATAAGAAGGTTGATATCACAGTGTGCAGCAACTATAGGAGTATAACATTGCTGAGTACCGCCTATAAGATACTCTCCACTATCCTACAAGATTCGATAGCCCGATACGCTAAAGCCATCATTGGTCAATGTCAATGTGGCTTCATCCCAGGCAAATCAGCGATTGATCAGATATTCACCCTTAGGCAGGCCATGGAAAAATGTCTGGAATTTAATATCCCATTATATCATCTATTTATAGACTTTAAGGTCGCCTACAACAGCATAGCCAGGGTAGAACTATATAATGCCATGAGAGAGTTCGGCATTCCAAACAAATTGTTAAGACTTTGTAGGTTGACCATGACCAACGTAACTAGTCAAGTAAAAATAGTGGGATTGCTGTCCAAACCAATAACATCTTTAATGGACTCCGACAAGGAGAAAGCAATCCGTGACTCTGGCGTTACTACTAGAGGGACTATTATCACCAAGTCCTGCCAGATACTTGCCTACGCAGATGACATCGACATCATCGGTAGAACCGAATCGACTGTACAGGAATCCTTCACCCAGATCGAGCAGGCGGCACAAAACCTGGGACTGCACATTAATGAGGGAAAAACTAAGTACTTGGTGGCAACTTCTGCGAAGAGAAGACCTAACGTTGGTCAAACTATCAGGGTAGTGGAGCACGAATTTGAAGTAGTGCATTCCTTTAACTACCTTGGATCAATAGTACCAGCCGATAACAATATGGAAGAAGAAACACGCGAACGTCTGATCAAATCCAACAAAGCCTACTATGCTCTATCAAGGCTCTGTAAATCCCGAAATTTATCCAGAACATCCAAGCTACTACTGTACAAGACCATGCTCTTATCAGTGCTCATGTATGGATCCGAGACATGGGTGCTCAATAAAAGGCACTCTGAACTCTTGGCCGCGTTCGAGAGGAAGGTCTTAAGGAGAATTGTTGGCCCCGTATGTGAGGGAGGACGATTCCGGAGACGCTACAACCATGAGTTGTACGCAATCTACCTTGAATTTAATGTTGTAAGAAAAATCAAGGTCGGTAGACTCCGGTGGGCGGGACACCCAGCTCGAATGAGCGAAGAGGAGCCTGCTCGGAAAGTCCTTTGTGGCAGGATGTATGGAAGGAGACAGTGCGGCAGACCTTGTCTGCGATGGAGGCATGACGTAGACCAGGACGCCCAGAGCCTGGGAGTGCCAAACTGGATGACATCGGCTCGAAATCGGGACCGGTGGAGAGATTTGTTAAATAAGGCCAAGACCGGATCCTGGTTGTAGTGCCGATGATGATGATGATGTGCATATAGCAATTAAAGGTAATGAGCGTCAATAGCAATATCAAAATCCATCTTCAGTCGACCAACAAGAGTGTTAAGGGTTTTGCTTTAAAATGCAATGTATGTGCATATAGTAATTAAAGGCAATGTACATCAATATCACCTTTCTCTTATCTCTTCGTGTACCTATCTAAGACTAAGACTTATTTAAAGGTATTTAAAATTTAATGAAACAACTGCTTCCGATAACCGTTGAAACAGAGCCCCCACATTAGTGAAAAGTGAAGATTAACTTATGTATGGGATCAAACATATAATTTTTTGTTTGTGTGCATTAAGTAGCGACTACTTCTCAGCCTCGGTTGGAAAATTATTTCTTCTCTCAAATGAAAAGCTGCTTCCAATCGTTAGATAAAAATGATTGTGTTTCCCCGGCGTTAAGCATCAAGCTTTGGTTTCTAGTTTCTTTTAGTTTTGCGAATTATATAAAAGAAGATAGAAATGTGGTGATTTGTCCCATTTCCTGTTTGTATAATCTCTAGTAGTCGTCCTGTTCATATTTTCCAGTGGTATCTGAACCTTATGGTATCCTGTGGCAGTCCTTATTGCAACCATTTCCAATTACATTAATTTGTAGATTGGTCACCCTCGGCAAGTCCAGCCACAATCTCAGGCATATACTTTACCTCCTCGCAATTAGAAAGGCGTGTACAACCTACCAGGTCGTCCTCAGCTGCACTCCCTCCTCCCCTCCCCGCCATTATCCGAATAGCCCTCGTCATTGTTGGGCTTGATGCAAATGTGCGATACCCTTAAAGTGTAAACGGCATCCTCCTTTTACAGGAACCCTATTCGCAAATCCTTTTGATTATTAGAACAGCACGAATGTGCGGTGGGTGGTTTTTGATTATCCTTCTTCGAATGTACCTGTTGGAATGTTAGCAAAGGATACCGTATTTGTTCAATTGGTCTGGCTATCAATACAATGCTATCCGTCTAGTAATTTGTATTGCGTTGGCGTACGGTAACAATGAATATTGATACGTAGAGAGAATTCGGAGACTATCATTCACTATCATCTATCATTATGAAAGCCGCCTCCCTTATTTGTGGTGTTCGTGTTAAGGGGAGATATCATTCTGTGTTCACGCACAACACACCAGCGCTGATATTGTGTTTATCCCAGATTACCCTTTAGTTAAGGAATCAAGATTGCAGAACTCAAAGGGAGAATTGGATGGAAACAATACATTTACAGGTCACCTTAGGGTTTCCTATTGCTAATGATTTCCGAGATCCTGCTTTGCAGATGCTTATACGCCAGTACTATTGGTAATTGAAAAAGATTGTTGTTGCAAGGGATCGTTGGAGGTGCCTTTAACCACCACCTGGTGATGCTAGGGTTACTTTGAATACGCAAGGATTCTTTTTCTTTTCTGATGAACTACATCGCGGGCGGACTACAGGTGTTCGTATCGATTTTTGTGGGCTATGTAAACATACCATCAAAGGCTTTAGTCTCAATGGTGGGTATCAATGGAACAGACACCCCACCAAGCCTGTTGCTATTTCTAATAAATGCTGTATAAGTTTATCAAAGAAGATTATTATGCTTTATATGTTTTTTGCTGTGGGGGAAGCCTTCCGAGCATTCATGTTTACCTAGAGCTAAAGTAAGTTTTATATTTCAACGGTTTCCTTGAAAATCATTTTCGTACTCCTCTATTCACGAGCGAACTCTTTAAATACATTTTGACGGATTGACAGTATGAGTAATCAGAAGAACACTCTGAACTTTCATAACTTATCATGAAATACAATCAAGATCTATTTGAATTCATCCATTCATTCATTATGTAGCGACGGAGTGCCCTTTAGGTTAACTTTACGTTCCTGTGGTGCAAATTAAACAAAGTTCTGTTGATTGCGCAGCAGGTAATTCAACAAGAATATCACATAACCCAATTTAATGAAGTCCATTACTCTAACAGGTCTTCAAATAGTTACATTGGGGGCATTCATAGAGTGTTATTGGAGCTCATGTAAATAAGAAATGCAAATAAGCGGCCCACCTTAAAGTTACAAGTGGAACTAGATGAGCGCTCTACTATATGTACTTTAGAATTGACGAAAACGATGATGAATCCCATAAAGATGATGTAGCGCCGTGTGGGCGAAGGGAACATATTGGGTTGATAATTATGATTAATCAAAACGTTGGGCACGACAATGAGACTTAATGATGACTTAAGTGGGCTCATAATCATTATTATTGTTATAAACTTTATCATTAAGTCAATAAATTACATTAATTATAATTGTCTACGGAGTATGTTCCAGTTCTGTTGAGACTGTTGACATTTTGCAGTGCAATGGTATCGGCGTGACAATCCTCGAAGTTTCTTCAAGAGATCTTACAACAACTCTTAGAGGCACTTGTGTTCAAAGAAAATAAAAAGAGTAGCCAGGTTTATCAGCCAACATCCACACCTTATTTCTGCTTTTAATTAGTTCTTTATGAAGATATTGTTTGATGCTGCTCCTTTAAAATTGAACAAGGATTCATCAACTTTAAAATATGTCCCACCATGCATAAAAAGTTAAGCAAGCGGTGAAGCAGTTTTTAAACCATCTAGCCCCAAAGAGCTAAAACAATTCTTCAATAAAATGGCGGATAGGTTTAATGAAACAAGATTAACACCGACTTCCGATACCATCTTCATCGTCGTCATCATCATCGGCACTACAACCGGGATCCGGTCTTGGCCTTATTTAACAAATCTCTCCACCGGTCTCGATTTCGAGCAGATGTCATCCAGTTTGGCACTCCCAGGCTCTGGGCGTCCTGGTCTACGCCAACCCTCCATCGCAGACAAGGTCTGCCGCGCTGTCTCCTTCCATACATCCTGCCACAAAGTACTATCCGGGCAGGCTCCTCTTCGCTCATTCGAGCTGGGTGTCCCGCCCACCGGAGTCTACCGACCTTGATTTTTCTTACAACATTAGCTTCAAGGTAGATTGCGTACAACTCATGGTTGTAGCGTCTCCGAAATCGTCCTCCCACACATACGGGGCCAACAATTCTCCTTAAGACCTTCCTCTCGAACGCGGCCAAGAGTTCAGAGTGCCTTTTATTGAGCACCCATGTCTCGGATCCATACATGAGTACTGATAAGAGCATGGTCTTGTACAGTAGTAGCTTGGATGTTCTGGATAAATTTCGGGATTTAAAGAGCCTTGATAGAGCATAGTAGGCTTTGTTGGATTTGATCAGACGTTCGCGTGTTTCTTCTTCCATATTGTTATCGGCTGGTACTATTGATCCAAGGTAGTTAAAGGAATGCACTACTTCAAATTCGTGCTCCACTACCCTGATAGCTTGACCAACGTTAGGTCTTCTCTTCGCAGAAGTTGCCACCATGTACTTAGTTTTTCCCTCATTAATGTGCAGTCCCAGGTTTTGTGCCGACTGCTCGATCTGGGTGAAGGATTCCTGTACAGTCGATTCGGTTCTACCGATGATGTCGATTTCATCTGCGTAGGCAAGTATCTGGCAGGACTTGGTGATAATAGTCCCTCTAGTTGTAACGCCAGAGTCACGGATTGCTTTCTCCTTGTCGGAGTCCATTAAAGATGTTATTGGTTTGGACAGCAATCCCACTATTTTTACTTGACTAGTTACGTTGGTCAAAGTCGTATCAATTTGTTTGGAATGCCGAACTCTCTCATGGCATTATATAGTTCTACCCTGGCTATGCTGTTGTAGGCGACCTTAAAGTCTATAAATAGATGATATAATGGAATCTTAAATTCCAGACATTTTTCCATTGCCTGCCTAAGGGTGAATATCTGATCAATCGCTGATTTGCCTGGGATGAAGCCACATTGACATTGACCAATGATGGCTTTAGCGTATCGGGCTATCGGATCTTGTAGGATAGTGGAGAGTATCTTATAGGCGGTACTCAGCAATGTTATACCCCTATAGTTGCTGCACAGTGTGATATCTCCCTTCTTATGAATGGGGCAAATTATACCGCGACGCCAATCTTCCGGCATCTCCTCTTGCGCTCATACGTGCACCACGATCTCATGAATTGCGTGATGTAAGGCTGTCCCTCTTTGTTTGATCAGCTCAGCTGGTATGCCATCAGCTCCGAGGGCTTTATTTGATTTTAGCTGTCTTATGGCTTTTAATGTTTCCTCAATGCTTGGTGGCGGCAGCAGTTGGTCTTGATCTTGCATTGGTGGAGCCTCTAATTCTTCTGTGAGCTGACCATTTAGCAATTCATTGAGGCGCACTTCCCATCGCTCCAGAATGCCCAGGATCGGTGATCAGATTACCTTTTTTATCCTTGCAGTAAGTGCAGCGTGGTGTGTACAGCGTCATACTGCGGTTTATTTGGTAGAACCTCCGCGCCTGGTGCGGACCTCGCTCTATACTTTTCTCTATTTCACAGACGTTTCCCTATTTCATAGACAAGTTTTTCTGTCCCAGGCACTTTTCTTTTGTCTGTGGAGTCTTTTTTCAGATCTTCTGAGCTATTTGTATTTCTCCTCGGGCACCCGCGTCCTATGAGACTGCTGCATTGCCCGGTATGCAGCATTCTAACGTTCAGTCGCTAGTTTGTACTCATCATCAAACCAGTCGCTCCGATCTCTACGAATACTGCCTAAAATGGAATTGGCAGTACTAATGACAGTATTCTTAAGGCGTGTCCATTTATCTTCTACGCCCGGCATTCTGGCCCCAGGACTTACTCTCCCTCCGCCGAGCTCTTCGAGGGCGAGTCTTAAAGCATGACCAAAGGTGTTACTGGTATTCTCATTGCGTAATGCAGCCGTATTGATTCGAACCTGATCTGCGGATGCAATACGTCTCCGTAAGGCGATCCGCGCTCGGAAAACTGTACCAACAAGATAGTGATCCGAGTCGACGTTCGCACCTCGGTACGTTCGTGCCGTCATCAGGCTCGAGGAGTGGCGGCGATCTCTCAACGCATGGTCAATTTGGTTGCGAGTGGCTCCATCAGGTGATACCAAGGTGGCTTTGTGGATATCTTTACGCGGAAACCTGGTACTTGCAACGACCAAGTTTTTCGATGCTGCCAGTTCGATGACTCATAGTCCACTGTCATTAGTGTTCCCATGCAAACTATGGGAACCTGTGTAGTGCCTGAAAACCGGCTCCCGACCTATTTTTGCATTCAAATCACCAAGAAAGATTTTCACATCGTATCAAGAGGCATGCATTTAGGGCCCGTTCGACGTTCTCGTAGTATTCTTTCTTTTCGTCGTCAGGGGACTCCTCTGTAGGTCCGTGAACGTTTATGAGGCTTATGTTCTTAAAATTGCCTCGCACGCGAAGAGTGCATTGCCTTTCGTTTATTTCATTAAAGCCGATAATGGCAAACTTCAGTTTTTGACTGACTAGAAAGCCTACCCCGAGCACATGGTGTTTTGCGTGACAGCTGTAATAAACGTCATACTCTTTTCTTTGACTAACACCACTCCCCGTCCATCTTATTTCTTGCAATGCTGTTATGTCAGCCTTATATTCGGACAGGACATTGGCTAGCTGATGTGCAGCTCGAGCTCTGTATACCTAGCGGGACGTTCCATGAGAAAATTCTTAACTCGTTTAGCCATTTACGTTTCCGTGGTCGTCGTCGTGTATCCGGTCCGCAGCCGAGGCTTGTTAAATTTGCCATAATAATTCATTTTTACGGGCCTGGTTATTAGCCTTGCGCCAACCTTTCTCAGGATGTTGCTGCATGCATTGGTTCACTACTTGGCGGGTACCAAAATAGCTATCCAGGGGTGTGACGTGGAGACTGACTGTCAACTTGGATTGAACAGGGACAAGGATCGTCTTGGCCTTTGCCGGGTTGAACGCAGTCAGAGACTTCGCACCCATCCCCCCCCCATATGCACATACATTGCATTTTAAAGCAAAACCCTTAACATTCTTGTCGGTCGGCTGTAGATCGATTTTAACCATGTTCTAGCACAATTTTTATAACTTTCTGGAAACCCTAGCATCAGAAGGGAGTTCCGCAACTTCCCCGTTCTGTAAGAAAATGAATTCTGATAAAAATATGTACGCGCGTCGTTGAGGCGAATTGATGGGATCTATTGGGCTGCCTTGCGGGGCGCAACAAAAAACGAATTCCTTGGACTTATGTCACGGATCTATAACATTTCGTAAAGTAGTAAACAATGTGATTCGAACTCACGCTATGAGAGGATTGGAATCAGCGCATAAGACCACGGCCGCGTGTACACGGGGACGTTTCAACTTGCTACATGGGGGTGTTACACCTCGCTTTACACCCCCTCTCAAATAATCAAGATTCCATCATCTTATGATCCATCATCCTATCTATATAAACAATCATCAATTCCTATGATTCCATCTACATAAACAATCATCAAAGTATTCTGCATACAATGCAATACTCGCCTTTCCCACAAGCAATACAATGCATAGAATTAAAACTCGCATTCATTCTCCACGAACAATTAATTCATATCGCATACCTTGCGATAATTACCCATCCATGCCAAAGCCAATTATCATATATCAGTCATACAATTGACCCACTCCCCAAGGCCACTACATGCTGCTTCGTATTACGAAAATCCTACACGGTCTCAGTTTATAAGTACACATGTTTACAAGTGTGATACACGATATACGAGCACAAGCGGCATTATCAAAGGCCACCGACTACGAAGTAGTTGAACGTCAGTGAAATGTTGTGCTCGGCGAAAGCAGCGAACACAGCAGCGAGTCGCAATTAATCGTATGATACGATTTGTACGTGGAGCGATGTACTGTAATTGGTTCGGTCATTGCCACTACGAGTCGAATAAGTGTTTAATCGATACCGTTGCATTTTTTGGCAGGGAAAATTTAGAGATTATTGAAAATTGCAAATTGCGAGTGACAGGCAAATAACCCCCAAATAGGCTACACGCTCTGGATAAGAAAAATGCTCCGTCGGCATTAATTTCCCAATTAAAATGGTATTTAAAGGGTAGTGCAAGTGAGTTTCGTTGCAGTGTAAGGTAATAAACAAGGAGACTGCGGCCATGCACGAGAACAGCGGGTCTTCTTGTTTTTTGTGAATAAAATAAATAACTACCAAGAAGGGATCGACATTCCCATATAAAGTTAAATATTGATAAATTGTAACCAAACAGTAGAAGAAATAAGTTAAATAAAAGTGTTAATAAAAACATAATACCAGAACAAAGTGAAAGAGTTTTTTGGTGACCATCGAGAGGACACCCCTCACAAGAGGCAGCAGTTTTTCCATCCATCAAGGGAAGAGTTCCAGCACGTCTTGAACGCCGTAAGTAACGAAAATTTCCCTAAAACTTGATATTACATTTTGGTGCCCAACGAGGGGCCATAATAAAAATACCCTAACCAAAAGACCTTTACGATAATTAAATAATAAATGTTAATATCTGGGGTTACGCTCAGGTATTACATTTTAATAACTTTTTCGTCCAAAAGTCTTTTATTCTATATTTATTTATTAGCCTGAACCTTAAAGTTAATGACCTGACTAACTTGGCTATCTTGAGGAGATCAGATCAGGTGGCGAGGCGTGAATGAATGAATGAATAAAGGACAGAACCCTCATTTTATTTCGCTTAGTACAAGACGTATAAACATATAAACTTATAAATAGACTTACGAACTATCTAAAAAATTAAGGCATGCGGGTTGGGGGTGGTAGATTAACTTTAAAGTAACATAAAAATGGAATGGGGAACTAAACAAAGATGGATAGAATAATTGTCTAGGTGGTAGTGTAGGGGTTCTTTAACCTTACGCAAGAACCACCCACAATTCCAACCTCAACTCCATTTTGCATATCTGCAAACATTTCCTTTCTAAAGGACACTTAATGCATTTAACGCATTACATAAAATTTCCTGAAAAGAATTCTTTCATCATTTACACTTTCAATGCATTATTCCAAGTCCCTGAAAGAATTCTGTTCAAGCATCCAATGCACACTTAGAATTTCCTGGAAAAGAGTTCGTCTGCATACATGCATCATAATTAGGAAAACTATTTCGGCACCCCTTGTTTGCCAAGCAATTCCGTGGCACATTTGTACACCACATTTCCCTGGCAAATTCCACGGCCTCGGCAGCCTTTTGTCCAAGAGACAAAAGCAAATCCGCGCATCTGGCGTCTAGTGGCCATAAACCGAATTCTTTAGCATACAAATGCAAACAAAGAATTCGGTTCTTTCCGCCGGCAGAGATACGATATACAATTCCCTTTGTGTGAAGTATCCCAATCCCTTTTAGCACCTTTTCCTAATAGCAATGCAGCTATTTACGCAGTTGCACCACTCATCCATGCCTTTTATGATGCCCCTTGTCCATCTTTCCTTTTTTTCAGCTTCGTTTCCCATGAACTTCGTGCGTCAGTAAAACAATGCGACTTCATGATCTCCAATCCACCACCGTAAAGAGAGACTTCACGTTTCTCTTGTGATAAGTAAAACTCACCCCTTAGCTGGGAGAGTATTCACCACTAGAGTCGTTTACCAAGAACCAGACGCGCCGGTTGTGTCGTCTTCCGCTCCCCGTAGCGCGTACGGGGATGCATACATCCCAGAGTCGTTTCCAACCACCAAAAGGTACACCTACGAATCGCGTTCCCCTCTAAGCAGGGCGCACCGGAGTGAGCACGCCCGTGCCCCCTAAAAACAAGTCGAGTGTAGCTGAGAATGTGCGTTTTTAAATCATAGGCAAAATAAGCCTCCGGGGTGACTCATCGTTGTTTTAACGTCCAATAACATTGGAATTTATTTAATCAAGTGCGAATCAATAAAACAAATGCAACCAAATTAGTAAGCTAAAAGTTATTATCGCAACCTTCAGTCGCTAATACTAGTGTATACATTTAAAATCGAGAAAGTTGCCATGTACATAGTTTAAGTGAAATGTTGAGACTCTACCTGAAGGTATAGCAGCTCATTGTAAACATACCTGCGGAACAATAGTTTATATACAATAAAAATACCAATGTCAACTTCACCCCCGTGTTTTATTGTCTTGTGTGAACGGCTGGCGGTGTTTCTCGGAGACTTATTTAGTGAATGTGTTTGTGGGGTCGTAGTAGAACCCAGCACCCACACCGACAACGTACCCCCACAGTAGGACAGGAAAGGGCGAGGATAAGGCGGATACTAGGGTGTGAGTATGAGTGTGGGAAAGTGTAGGCCGTGAGTTGGGTGCCGGGGGGGGGGGGGGGGGGGGGGGTGTAAGAGAGTAGACGATGTTTGAGAGCGGGAGAGGTGAGAGTGAAGTCAAAGAACGCGGGGTGAGAGTTTGCCCACCCCTGCATTCGCGAAATGGGTTCATTAGAGCCGTAAGATGTGTGATGGGCGGGCAAATAAAAGAGACGAGGGTTTCGCAGATTTCAGGGATTAATGGAAAATGTGATGGAGGAGAGCAGGTTTGGACAGTTGATTGAACCTGAGAGTAGACGGGGGATGAAGAGGATATCGCCATGAATTCTGTGCTCTTCAAGTGTGTTGAAGTTAATTAGGTGAAGACGGCTCCTGTATAGGGGTAGAATCAGTTCATTCCTCGGAGGGCAAAACGCCAAAAACGACGTTGCACGCTTTCGACCCTGCGAATTTGGGACGAGTAGTGAGGAGACCAAACCTGACTAGTATATTCAGTAAGGGGGCGGACAAAGGCTATATAGAGCGATCTGGAAACGTATGGATTAGAGCATTTTTTCGACCAGCGTTGCACAAAACCAAGGACAGAGTTGGCCTTGAGAATAATGTCATCAATCTGTGGGATGAAACTAAGTTCCCTATCACATAAGATGCCAAGGTCACGAATCGTTTGTACAGGTGTTCTGTTGGTTGAGTAAGACATAAGAACGTAGCGGGGAGGGGGATTCAATTCAATTCAATTCAATTTTTATTAGATAGATAATACATTTAATACATTTATATTTTACATCTAGTATTTAAGAGTTTTAGGACAGAGGGATGTCGTTTACGGGAAAGTGATTGAGTGACATTTGGCAATATTTAGTTCGAGGCAGTTGTTTTGGCACCAAGTTGAAAAGCTCTCGAGATCCATTTGGAGAAGCGGGGAGTCGACAGAAGAGCGGATCGTCTTGGAGAGTTTAGTGTCGTCCGCGTATAGAGAGATGGGGGAGTGCTTGATCATCATCATCATCGGCACCACAACCGGGGTCGGTCTTGACCCTCTTTAGCAAGTCCTGAGGCTTATTAAACTTCCCACAATAATTTGTTTTTCCGGGCAAAGTTATTAGCCTTGCGCCAGGGAGTGTTTGATACTGGAGTCTATATCATTAATAGTAAGAATGAATAGAAGGGGTCCAATATGACTGCCCTGGGGAACCCCCGACGTGGGAAGAGAAGGATTAGAGAGAGTGGATCTAAATCTGACACGGTAGGTTCGATCGCTAAGATAGAAAGAAATCCACTTAATCAGTAGGGGTTCGAAACCAAGCGAGGATAGCTTAAAGAGTATGAGGTTGTGTGAAATTTGGTCGAAGACCTTGCTGAAATCGGTTGTGATTACATCGACTTCGTTGCCGTTCTCTAAGGCACGGAGAGCGTGGGATGAGAATTCAACTAGCTTCGTGGTGGTCGACCTACCCGTAAGGAAACCGTGCTGGTTCTCACCTAACCATGGATTTGCAGTGAAAACATAACGCGTTGTAAAGAATGCCTTCGAACAGTTTTAGAATATGTGACAATTTGGCGATGGGACGGTAGTTACTAATATCCTTTTTTGGCCCCTTCTTATGTATGGGTGAACACAAAAGAGCGTTTCCAAATATTTGGGAAGATACCTTGTGTAAAGGATAGATTGAATATCTTTGATAGCGGGAGAGAAAGAGAAGAGGAACATTTTTTTAAAAGGACACCCGGAAGTCCATCAGGTCCAGGGCTGAACTCGTCCTTAAGCAAGTTTAATTTTTCTTCAACTAGGTGATGCTGGACAATCTGAGAGATGAGGGGGGCAAGGGATAATTCGGGCAGGTCTTTTATGTAAGAGCGGTTAGACTAGAAAGAGTTGTCCGTGGAGGATTTTTTAAAGAAAGACGCGATAAGATTGGCAGTAGTTTGTGGGGCGGTTGAAGTAATCGTGTCATAGGAAAGGGAGTTGGGATAGGCGTCAGATTTACGTTTGCAGTTAATAAACTGGAAAAAAGATTTGGGGTCATTTATCAGGTTGTTTTGTGTTTTGTGAGATAATTGTAGTAAAGAGAATTGTAAAGCTCGGTGTATTTATAAAAGGAAACGAGAAAGTTGGAGTAGTCCAGGGAAGAGCGTGTTCTAGGGAAAATGTTCCACAAATGATTCCTCTTGTTCCGAAGAGTACGGAGTTTGCGGTTGTACCATGGAGGCGATGATACCGATGTCCTATGTCGACATATTGGGAAATGGCATTGTATATTTCCTTATAGAGAACGGCAGTAGCTTCTTCTACCTCTAGGTGTTCAAAGCGAAATGCGATTCTGCTAAGATGCTCATTTAATAGGCGACAGTTAGCTTTGCGGAAGTTGTAGGAAAAGTTGACGTGGGTTGGTGAGGTTTGGGATAAGCTATCACGATAAAGAGATACGAGAAGCGCGGCTGGTAATTGTCGATGGTGGAGAGGGCGTGAGGACTAAGGGCAACCGAGGAATTATAGGGGTCCGTTGTAAACACAAGGTCAAGATGCCTCTTCATTTGATTTGGCACATTACTTATTTGACGGAGGCTTGAGTCGGTGAGACCGTCAAAAGACATTCCTTGGTACTAGTGGAGTTTGAGGTGTAAAAGGATTGATCGTCTGTTAGCGTCCATTGGAGATGGGGAAGGTTGAAGGATATGTGCACAGGGAACGACCACGCGTTTCCGACGATAATGAAGAGTGTCTGATTCGAACCGACGCTATCACGGTAAGAATCACTGAAAATTGAACCAATGCTCAACACATCAGAGGATTGCCACATGTACGAATTCGATATCTAAACTTAAGTACACTCATCATCATCATCATCGGCACTACAACCGGGAACCGGTCTTGGCCTTATTTACCAAGTCCTGAGGCTTGTTAAATTTTCCATAATGATTTGTTTTTTCCGGGCAAGGTCATTAGTCTTGCGCCACAAGTACACTCAACTATGTTATTGCTTGGTATATGGCTGATGCTTTTTCTTGATTTCCTTTCGATGTTCTTCACTATTTGCTGGTGTATTGTGTGTATATCTGTTAGAAACGCCCAAATTCACGAAAATATTGATTTTATCTTCTATGTACTAGTTTCACGCAGCCCATCAATAACGGAAGAAAAGAAGATGAACTGATGTTATTGCTAAGAATCGTTGGTATTTACCAGAAGGGACGTTTAGTCACTTTACGCCGAAAGGCATAAACAAAAACTAGATATTGTATAGTTTAGAGTGCTTGCAAAGAGCCAGTAAGTTAACATTAGAACAATATTTGTAAAATAGGACATGCATTTAGTCCTACACGAAGAACTATGTATAATTTTGAATTAAAATAAATTCGGATTTCAAATCAAATCAAAAACGTTTAGGCACTCGCTGTTTACTTTGACCTCGTTTTCTTTTCCCACAGCTTCGATCGTTTGGTTGTAAACGTTTCTGACCAACAAAACTCGTCCTGTTACTACCCTTGGGATAGAAGTTTAAAAGTCTTGTTTTTTGCGGGTACGAATTGTTCATACTACTTATCAAACCAAGGTTTATCAGATAAACTGTGTGTAATAGATGGAGAATGTGAAGTGCCATACCAAGAAAAACAATTGCGGTGATTGCCCCTGCACAGGTGTAACATCTGAGTTTCTAAAGCAAATCTCTGACCACAGAAAGGACGAGAGGAAATCCCGGTAATCGTCTCAATTGATGGCTTAAGCACCAAACAATATAAAAAGGTGCAGCATGTGCATCCCTGACAGTTTGCTTAAGAAATGTCGCTCATGTTTGGCCTTTCCTATTACTAACCTGTTCAAATTAGCTTTTTGCAGGGAATCACTTTTTAGATCCGGAAACTAATGTTTACTTCACCGAATGACTACAAAAACATCTCGTAAACTGAGTTTCTAACTATAGGCTCTTATTCGAACTCTTCCATGCTACCGAGGTTATCGACAACATTGTTTTTTGACTCACTTTTTATCTAATGCAAATCTGTGATATTTTCCAAGCAGCTCGGTTTGTGTAAGGGAATATTCACCACTACAACCCTTGTCGCGATCGTCTGTAGCGTTTGCGATGACAGTGTAGAGGAAGCGATTCGAAACGACGCTATTGAGTTGAGAATCACTAAAAGCCAGAACCGAAGCCCCAAAACGTCAGACCACTGCCGCGTGTACAAATTCAATCGTCATTCTCACGTACACTCGACTAACGTGGAATTATTATTTTAATTAGCTCTGATACTTTGATTATTTGATTTATCTTTTGGTGCTAATACTCTCTACTATTGGTTGGGTGTGTATCTGATAGGAACGCCACACGTCTCCCATTTACTCACTGCACTTTTTTTTTTTAATTTCTCCCAGGGATGGCGAACCTATAGCGCTGAGTCAGCGACTTGCGATGCTATTTTTTCTCGTCTGGGTACATCAGCCTAGCTCCGAAAGATGCTCAAGGATTTCTTCGAACCATTTCACGAAGCCTATAGTTTAAAGGAGTGGTATTTAACCGGGCGGCTGGGCTTTTGGGACCCTACCTACCACTCAGTAATTGTGCCGAACTGCACAGCAGCAAGAGTCGCCAATTGAACCTCGGTTTACATAATTAAACGCAAGACACAACCTCCTTACCAACTCAGCCATTGAGGCGGCAAAAAAGTCACAAGGTGATCATCATTACCACAGATTTCAGCAGAGCTTTTGACAAAATCCTTCATCGTTTGATACCTTTTAGGCTCTCCTTTCTCGGCTTTGGCCGCAACCTCCTTAATTGGTTTTTAATATGCGGCCCTATTTCTAATTATACCTCGAAAATCGTTAATATAGAGTCCGCTTCCGCTCCATTTTTTCTACATTATTGTAAGTCACATTGGACCATTCTTATCTACTCTTGCCATTTATGATGTCAAAAAAATATAATAAAACTCACGCAGTATAAGATTTACCTAGAAAAATCTTCAGCCAAGTAATACTAAGGCATCTGTGGTGAACCGTGAGGAATCCATCTTGGAGCTCTCTTATCTGTTCTTGTGATTAATAACGTCCACTAAATACAATAAAACTCACCCAGAATGAGTTTAGTCAGGAATATGTTCAGCCAAACTAATACTCTGCCATAATAAAGCTGAATCAGAATAAGAGTCAGCCAGAATAAGTCTCTACTAAACAAAATTCTGACCCAATCGTATACAATATTCAACCAGAATAAGGCTCAGTCAGAATGTGACTAAAACTCTACCAGAATAAAAGTCGGCCAGAATAAGTTTCTATTCCACGCCAACATTTTTCTGCCACAATTAGCTCAGCCAAAAGAGGATGCAGTCAGAAAGGCGTTCAGCCAAAAAGAGACTTAGTCAGAAGGAGACTCGACCAGATTAAGATCCAACAACAGAAAGGACTCAGTCAGAAGAAGGCTAAGCAAAATTCAGACTCAATCTAAAATGCTCAACCAGAATAAGGCTCAGTCAGAATGTGACTAAAACTCTACCAGAATAAAAGTCTGCCAGAATAAGTTTCTATTCCACGCAAACATTTTTCTGCCACAATTAGGTCGGCCAAAAGAGGATGCAGTCACCAAGGCGTTCAGCCAAAAAGAGACTTAGTCTGAAGGAGACTCGGCCAGATTAAGATCCAACAACAGAAAGGACTCATTCAGAAGAAGGCTAAGCAAAATTCAGACTCAATCTAAAATGCTCGACCAGAATAAGGCTCAGTCAGAATATGACACAGTCCGACTAAAACTCTACCAAAATAAAAGTCTGCCAGACTTAGTTTTTATTCCACGCAAACATTTTTCTACCCCGATTAGCTCTGCCAAGAGAAGAGTCAGTCAGAAAGGCGCTTAGCCATAAAGAGACTTAGTCAGAAGAAGGCTCATCCAGATTAAGATCCAGTAAAAAACGATTCAGTTGGAAACGGACTCAATCAGAATAAGGCTCAAGCTAAATGAAATTGAAACTCAATAATAAAAAGGATTCAGCCAGAATAAGGCTCAAGCTAAATGAAATTCAAGCTCAGTTACAAAAAGAGATTCGTCCCGAATAAGGCTCGGAATAAGACTCAGTCAGAATAAAACTCAGAATAAGACTCAGTCAGACTAAAGCTCTAGCGGAATAAGACTTTACCAGAAAAAGTCTTCGTTACAGGCAAAAATGTTTCAACCACAATTAGCTCAAACAGGAGGAGATTCAACCAAAAGAGCGTTCAGACAAAAAGAGGCTTATCCAGAAAGATGCTCAGCCAGATTAAGATCCAACAAAAAAAGGACTCAGATGAAAACGAACTCAATCAGTAGAAGGTTAAACAAAATTCAGACTCAATCTTATAAAATGCCCAACCAGAATAAAGCTCAGTCAGAATGTGACTCAGTCCGACTAAGACTCTGCCATTATAAAAATTATCATGACAGTCAGTCAGTATAAGATTCAGACAGCATAAGTCTCATACCGGATAAAATACTCAAAATAAGCCAGATTTTCAGCCAGAATAAGGCTCAGCCCGAACAAATAATTCTCTGCCAGAACAATTCTTATCCTGAATAAGGCTCAACCCGAACAAATAATTCTCTGCCAGAACAATTTTCAGCCAGAATGAGGCTCAACCCGAACAAATAATTCTCTGCTAGAATAAGGCTCAACCCGAACAAATAATTCTCTGCCAGAATAAGGCTCAACCCCAACAAATAATTCTCTGCCAGAACATTGTCAGCCAGAATAAGGCTCAACCAGAACAAATAATTCTCTGTCAGAACAATTCTTATCCTCAATAAGGCTCGACCCGAAAAAATAATTCTGTGCCAGAATAAGACTTAACCAGAACAAATAATTCTCTGTCAGAACAATTCTTATCCTGAATAAGGCTCAACCCGAAAAAACAATTCTCTGCCAGAATAAGGCTCAACCCCAACAAATAATTCTCTGCCAGAACATTGTCAGCCAGAATAAGGCTCAATCCGAACAAATAATTCTCTGCCAGAATAAGGCTCAACACCAACAAATAATTCTCTGCCAGAACAATTTTCAGCCAGAATACGGCTCAACCTGAACAAATAATTCTCTGCCAGAACAATTTTCAGGCAGAATAAGCCTGAACCCGAACAAATAATTCTCAGCCAGAACAATGTTCAGCCAGAATAAGGCTCAGCCCGAACAAATAGTTCTCTGCCAGAACAATTTTCAGCCAGAATAAGGCTCAGCCCGAACAAATAGTTCTCTGCCAGAACAATTTTCAGCCAGAATAAGGCTCAACCCCAACAAATAATTCTCTGCCAGAACACTTTCAGCCAGAATAAGCCTCAACCCGAACAAATAATTCTCCACCAGAATAAGGCTCAACCCCAACAAATAATTCTCTGCCAGAACAATTTTCAGCCAGAATACGGCTCAATCAGAACAAATAATTGTCTGTCAGAACAATTTTTAGGCACCATAAGCCTCAACCCGAACAAATAATTCTCTGCCAGAACATTGTCAGCCAGAATAAGGCTCAACCAGAACAAATAATTCTCTGTCAGAACAATTCTTATCCTGAACAAGGCTCAACCCGAAAAAATAATTCTGTGCCAGAATAAGACTTAACCAGAACAAATAATTCTCTGTCAGAACAATTCTTATCCTGAATAAGGCTCAACCCGAACAAATAATTCTCTGCGAGAACAATTTTCAGCCAGAATAAGGTTCCGGACTAATGAGACTCATTCAGAATAAGACTCAGCCAAAATAAGACATAGCCAGCATAAAACTCAGAGATGGAATATTCCTCATGGAGATCACTTAGGACAAAGATCTTTAGCGGCCTGGAAGTTGCGAAGGTAAGAATAAGTATGAGTCCAAATCAAGCCCCAGTAGTGTTGAACTAACCGTGAAAAAAATGGACTACACTAAAATATAACTAGTGTAAAGTCCAGAATAAATACCACAGAACTGTACTATTCGGAATGAAGATCACTTAGTGTAAAGATCGCCGGTGGGATGGAAAAGGCGAAAGCAAGAATAAAGATGGGTCAAAATCAAACTCCACTAGTGTCAAATTGACCGACCTTTATTCTTGCTTTCGCCGTTTCCATCCCGCCTGCGACCTTTATCCTAAGTGATCTTTAATTCAAATAGTTTAGTTCTGTGGTATTTATTTGAGCTTCATACTAGCTAGAGGCTGAACTAGACTAAAATTTAGCTAGTACGAAGCTCAGAACAAATAACACTGATATTCTAAATGAAGATCACATAGTGTAGAGGTCTCCGGTGAAATGGAAGTCGCAAAATTTCTGCGAGGTTCATAAGTTTAACAAAACTGTTGGTTGTTGGTTTTGACGGGGAATTCCGGCTTTTGGCTCAGTCCCTCGAAAAATTGTCACGCCAGATACTTTCCGCGGGACGTGTGCGATGCATCATTAAATTACTAAATATAGATTACGCTCATAGCCTACAAGAACACCCTCAAATAGTCCACGTTCTCGATGTAACCGGCCGTCAGAAAAGCAAGTTCTTCAAGCTGGTGACCGTCAAGGAAATGGAGGACGAGATGCGAGCTGAAGAAGAAGGTCAACATAAAGAGGTATCCATGATGACACCTTCACCAGTTCGCTTTGACAAGCTATGAAGAGAATTTGTTCCTTTCCAACTGCGTTCATCAACATGAGTATCGGCTTCCACTAAGAATTTGTGGGACTTAGTGAAGCTCTACGACTCCATGGAAGTGGAGCCAGGTGTGAACGAAATAACAGGCGCTCCGCAGCAACATCAGCCTGATGGCACAGACCACGTCGCCGAACTATTCGGAGTTATACGACTCGTGATTTTTATTACACTTTACTGTATGTTAAGCGTACGTAGTTTTCAGCACTTCGAAGCCTGGTACAAACCCAGTACGGACCGACAAAAAATTAAGAGTTAGCTGGGGGATTAGTGGCGGAGCCGATAAAATTTGGGGTTGCCCGCTCCGTTGGACTACGTCCACAGAACTAGGCCCTGTGTCACTTTTTTAATATGACGAGCACTAAGAACAAAGCAAAGCAATGAGTAAACAGATTTCTGTAGCCAGGGCAACACTAAACGAAAATCCGATTGAACAAGGATATAGAGGTTAAAATAGGATACATGGGCGATAATACGGTATGAAAAGGATAAATACGGATAAAGACGATAAATACAGGGGAACAGTACTTAAACTGTACTAAAAGCAAAATATGGAAGCTCTAGAATCGGAAAAAACAGCAGATTTGGAAAGGTGGAAGCAATTTCCGAATTAAGCGAGACCAGGATAAAGCTAAATAAAAATCATATTGCGATAAGATAAAATAAAAGTACGATAAGATAGAGAAAAGGTATTTAAAAAAGTTGGACATTGATAAACTAAAAGACCTGCGCTAAAGGGCTGAATATCAAGACGAACTAACGAATAGATTTAGCATCCTAGAGAATGAGAGTAGTGAGGAAGAGGAAGGCAATAGTGTGGACACTAATTGGACATCGATCAGAGACACAATCAAACAAACAGCCCAAAAGGTATTAGGGTTTAAGATAACAATTAAGTCCAAACCTTGGTTTGACGATAAGTGCAGGGCGAAGATCGAAGAACGTAAACGACTCAGAGTGATCCACTTACAAAGATATAATGAAGTCAACGCAGAAAGATACGCGGCGATTCGGAACGAGTCAAGGAGACTCTTCAAACGCAAAAAACGCGAATGGGAGAAGACTAGGATCGAAAAAATCCTAGAAAATTCCAGAGCAAAGAACATCAGAGGTTGTATGCCGGGATAAATTGAATTAGAAATCATTACCGAGGGAGAGCCAAAATAATCCGAGACACAAACGGCTGTCTGGTGACACAAACAAACAATATCGTGACAAGATGGAAGCAGTTCTTTGAAAACCTGCTCAATGTGCGCACCCATCAACCACAAATAAACGCACCAGACGTACATACAGCCAAGCCTCAGATCCCATAGCCCTCTTTCAACGAAGTTGAAAACGCAATAAATCGATTGAAAAACAACATAGCTTCCGAAGTCGACGACATACCGGTAGAGCTTGTGAAGCATGGAGCAGAGGCAACCGCTCGAAAGATCCACCAACTCATCAAAACAATATTGGATAAGAAAGTCACTCCGGAAGAATGGAAAACCTCTATAGTCGTCCCCATTTTCAAAAAAGGCGACAGATTTGACTGTGAAAACTACAGAGGAATATCATTGCTCCCAACCACATACAAAATACTAACAAATGTCATACTGGCGAGAATCACACCGTACGCAGAAGAAATACTAGGAGACTGACTACCAGTGCGGATTCCGTAGGAACCGGTTAACAAGCGACCTAATGTTTACAATAAGTTAACTACTGGAAAAGAAGTGGGAATACGGAGAGACGGTTCACCAACTGTTCGTTGACTTCAAAAAAGCCTACGACTCAGTCTCAAGGCAAAGACTCGACCATATTGTAGTTGAGCTGGGAATCCCGAAAAAATATGCCGCCTTCATTCAAATTTGCATGAACGAAAACAAAGGGCGACTTAGAATAGAAAACCATCTCTCAGAACCATTTGAAATCCGGGAAGGACTAAAACAGGCAGATGGCCTATCACCGTGTCTTTTTAACCTTGTGTTCGAGTATGTCATCAGAAGGGTACAAGACGACAATATGGCCGGATCATCCCTGAACGGGGTCACACAAGTGGTCGTATAAGCGGATGACATCGCTGTTTCTCCCAACCATTTCACGCACGAAGCCTATAGTTTAATGGGGTGGTATTCCACCGGTGGTATTTATGGCGCAAGGCTACTCGATAGTATAGTGGTTAGTATACCCGCCTGTCACGCGGGAGACCGGCGTTCGATTAGCCATCGGGGAGCCTCTGATGCAAGACTAATGACCTTGCCCGGAAAAAAACAAATCATTATGGAAAATTTAACAAGCCTCGGGACTTGCTAAATAAGGCCAAGACCAGTTCCCGGTTGTAGTGCCGATGATGATGATGATTGATGGCGCAAGGCTAATAACCTTGCCCGGAAAAACAATTTATTATGGAAAATTTAACAAATTTTACTTGCTAAATAAGGCCAAGACCCGAACACGGTTGTAGTGCCGATGATGATGATTTCACCGAGCGGCTGGGCTTTTGGGACCCCACCTGTTCCTCTATCTCTGTTCGTCAATCAACGATGGCGAAGTGTTATATTATCGAAAAGATTGGGGAGGCTGCTTAAAGGAACAACCACCAGTTACTAAATCTGGATCATGGTTATACGTGGAAATTCTAAATTTATGCTATTTCCGCGGATAGATTCAACTGCAACCAATCCAGTGAGCTATACGAGGGTTGCCTCTTATGTTTCGGGATTTGGCAACCCTAGTGTTGCAATCCAGCAATTGACAGCTCTGTCGTAAAGTTGGACATTTTTGAGGTTATACGCATTCAGAACGTTTTGACATACGAGTGTTGTTTACAGTAACTTAAAAGATTCATCTCGGCCCAAAAATGGAATTAAATCGTCAACATTTTCGTGCGATTATTTTTTACAACTTTCGGCGTGGATTAACTTAGCAACCGTGCATGGATGAACTTAATTCAATTTTTGGCGATGAAGCTCCATCAAGGACCAGTGTTTATCGATGGTATGGTGAATTCAATCGTGGTCGTAGTTCACTCCAAGATGAATTTCGTGAAGGTCGTCCAAAATCAGTTGTTGTTCCGAAAACCATTGATGCTGTGCGCGAACTGATATTGGAAGATCGTCATGTGACCTATCGTGAGACTGAGACAACCTTAGGCGTTAGTGGGACCAGCATACATTCAATATTGCATATACATTTGACTGTCAAAAAAATTTGTTCGCGTTGGATCCCACACAATTTGTCAATCGCCCAAAAAAAGGCTCGTGTCAATTGGTCGAAAGAAATGCTCAAAAAATACGGTCGCGGTGCTTCGAAACACGTCTATGACATCGTGACAGGTGATGAATCGTGGATGTACGCGTATGAGCCCGAAAGTGAACAGCAGTCGACTGTCTGGGTGTTTCAAGAAGAGCCAAATCCAACAAAAGTTGTTCGCGCACGTAGCACTTCCAAGCAAATGGTCGCCTGTTTTTTCGGAAAAACTGGAGATGTCGCAACCGTACCACTAGAACAACGCAGAACAGTCAATTCTGAGTGGTACACAACCATTTGTTTGCCAGTTGTCTTCCAAGAAATCAGGAAAACCAACCGCCGAAGACGGATCACTCTTCACCACGACAATGCGAGCTCTCACACATCGGCTGCGACAACTGCATTTTTGAGCACCCAAAACATCGATTTGATGGGTCATCCGCCGTATAGTCCTGACTTGGCACCGAATGTACGTAAAAAACAAACTGAGAGGTCAACGTTTTTCGACACCTGAAGAAGCGGTTGCTGCATTCAGAATGCATGTGTTGGAGATACCTCAATCAGAGTGGCAAAAGTGCTTCGACAATTGGTTCAAACGCATGCAAAAGTGTATAGATCTTCATGGGGAATATTTTGAAAAACAATAAAGTGATTTTCGATGATCAATATTTGTTTTTGTTCTCTAATCCCGAAATATAAAAGGCAACCCTCGTATAAACACTGATCGAGTGATTGAAGAAATCACCACTGGTAATCCGCGAGAGACCTCTTTGAACAATATGGTAATCGAATTCATTGGCAAGCCCCGTAAGGCAATAAAATACCTCTAACATTGTAGGTTACGGAACCTGAAATTAATTCGGGAAGCTCTGACCCTACATGAGCTTTGTTTTTTTTTTAATAGCCCTCTGTTTATTCGTATTAACTTCATCCGATTTTGCACGTCTTTCAATGAACATAGTCTACAAAACTGATTCACTTTTATTTCTATTTATTCGCCCTATCAGATCCTCGCAGAATGTTTCTTCCAAATCTCGTTAATCAAATTTAGAAAGAAGAACGACAATCATCGAAGCTTCTTTGAGTTACCTGTGAAGCAAACTCGGTGTCGTAAGACGTCTTTGGTGATCTTTTCTACTTGTATAATGAGACATTGAATAAGTTTCATAAGTTGAATTCGTAGGACGAACATTCGAAAAGTTTCAGAACCTTCTTCCGTGTAAAATTAAATTAAGACACAGTCTAGTTGAATTTAGAGGGTTAATGGCGTATCTTGAGACTTGCCAGAATAGGCCAGACCGGACCCCGGTTGTAGTGCCGATGATGATGATGAGTAGCGTATCATAGGTAGCCTAAAGAAAACCTAAACTCTAAATGTTCTACTTCTGCTGGCGGTGTGAGGGAAAAGGCTCTTAAACAAACAAGCTTTCCCTTCGCACTTTAAATACTGTGGCTGGAGTATGGAAACTGCCCACTGACCCCTACACAACAGTCTCTACTATAAAAGGTATAGCCAACCTAGATTGTAAAAAAGACACGCCAAAAACGTCTCCTCTTTCTTCGTATTCCGTACCATATTTTTCATTCTCTGTATATGGTTGAGAAATTTTTTCAAATAAGTTTTATTACATTTCTAAGTGTTTATTCTTCAATACAAGAAATCGAGTTTTTGACACAAAATGACGAAACTGAGTAATATTTTTTAACACACATAAAACCACTGAAACTACAATATTTTCGAAACACAAATCCTATGCTATTAAAGTTTTTTAAAAACGCACTGAATATGAAGGAATCCACTTTCAATTGAACCGAAGGATTTTACTTCTTAACAAACAAACAAATTTGAAATTCAACACACTATGAGGCAAAACCGTACATTCTAGACTTCGCAGGTTAATATAGAGTTTCTCGTGCAAAATCGACAAAGGCTGTTTTAACTAAATGCTCTTACTGGTATTTGAAGGTAAAAATAACAAGCAATCGCCGAAAAAAGCATCCAAATAAGATCTTTTAGTCGAGCAAGGTATGCAACTTACCTTGAGTTCAAAAATCGCGTTTATCACAAAAAACGGCAAAATTTGTAAAAGGAACGCAACAAGTGTTGTTCACTGGAAGGATACAAAATCACTTGACGAGGTGTAGATAACTTATGTCCTGTAACCGGCGAGGAGTCGCTTTTATATACAGTAAGAGCTTCTCCGCAACTTGGCAATATCGTCATCTGATTGGTTGAGGGAATCTAGAATCCTGTTGATGTAACGCAGGGACGCTTTTAGATAATTGTATTTGCGATATGCCAGGCAAGACGTGCGAATGGAAGAGGGCGGACGAAACCCTAACACTTTCCTGACTCTGCATAAATACATGAAACTATTATAATTCTGTATATTTTATATTTCTAGTTAATAGTGATGAATACGTTCAACGTTTTTGTTCGTAATTTTTTCTTTTCGTTTTTGTTTTTGTATTGAATATCCTTTTCATACTCCTATTATGCACAAACTGACAGCCGATGAGACGGTGATGTGGGCATATAATAGATCGGAATTATCCGGTGGATTAAGTAGAAATTAATGTCATAATTGAGTTTTAAAACTGGATAATATTTGATTTTTAACTTTGGAAGCATTCACTGGAAAACTTTCGAATGGTCGGTCTTAGGGGATAAGGGGAGAAAGCGTGTTGAAGGATGCTTTTCTACACAAGAAGATAATACTGCTAGAACTAGGAAGCAAAGAACGTTAATATGGGTTTGGATTAGCTTTAGATCTATGAGTAAACGAACTTTTCAGTCTATTACCAATCGCAGGTTAGTTAGAGGTAATTAAATGACTTTCGAAATCAAATAAAACAGATTTGTTTTTGCAATTGAAATACTGTTTAAATTTTCAGAACCAAGTTCAATTAAATTTTATTTCGGGTTTCCATTCAAACAGGTTTGACAATTTCACTAAATTATTTGGAATCCCATGTGTACCACGAGGATGTGGAATCTTCTTCAAGGATGTCTGACAGAGTTTCATTAAATTTCCTGGAATCCCATATTTGAGTCGAATGTTCTATCTTCGGGATCTCGTAAGTCATTAGGCTTATGGAATAATAATTGTTTGCCTTATAGATAAATAATTGTTACCCTGATTTGCTGCTGCCTTTACTTGAATATATGATCGTATTTTTGTCTATCTTTTCCAAAACCATATTGAAAAGTTCCTATGGCTTTATTCCCATTGAGCGTTAGTTCCGTCAGCAGAATAATTTGTAGACCTATATAACACGTAGGTAGGGTATATCCCATACGAAGGACTCGTTCTACGAGACCCTAGAAGAAGTATTTGAGGGGATCTCATCATTCGATGTTAAAATCCTCCACGGGGACCTCAACGCGAAAATTGGAAAGGAAGATATCTTCCAAGAAAGCCTACATGATGTTTCAAATGATAATGGAATTCGAATTATCACGTTCGCAGCGTCAAAAGATCTGTTGCTGAAAAGCACAATGTTCAAGCACAAGCAAATCCATAAAGCCACATGGATATCACCCGACTGCGTAACGCGTAACCAAATAGACCACTTTCTCATAGAAAAAAGACACCACTCGAATATCCTTGACGTAAGTTCATATAGAGGAGCAGATTGCGACTCCGATCATCTCCCAGTGATGGGCGAAGTTAGGAGTCGGCTCGCAGCAAACCCACACGGGCAGTCACACGAGCAAAAAGTTCGACGTTGATAAACTAAAAGACCTGCCCAAAAGGGCTGAATATCAAGACGAACTAACGAATAGATTTAGCATCCTACAGAATGGGAACAATGAGGAAGAGGAAGTCAATAGTGTAAACACTAATTGGACATCGATCAGAGACACAATTAAACAAACAGCCCAAAAGGTATAAGGATTTAAGAAAACAATTAAGACCGTGGTTTGACGATGAGTGCCTCAGAGTGATCCACTTAGAAAGATATTGTAGCGAGCTTAGGGTTCGCTGGATTAATTATTTTTAATAAATAAGAGCCGTTAAATCGATTTTGAATTAATCTAACACTTTATTAGTCCGTTAATAACAACCGTTACTTTTACCGTACACTTAACGATTTCTTTACTTATCGCTTCCGTACTTATCGCGTGTTTCTGCCTACTTCTTACTTTTTACTTATTGCTTGCTTCACTTTCTACTTCTTAGACGTCCGGCGCCGTGCTTCCTCGGATGAGGGAAGAGCGGGGACCTTTTATTATTTCTTTATGTAATATTCTTTCATCAATTCGCGTTGCAATGTTTATTCGCTCCGTTTGTTTGAGCAATTTATTGCCATTGATAATCCATTATCAAAGAAAGAAATTATTCCGTCTCTTCGATATATTTATTTTAAACTCTCAAATCCACAATACTACTTCCTCAATACTTAACTCTCAAAAAAAAAAAACTCAAACTAAAACTCAAAGTCTACTGAACTGACTTCCAATCTCAACTGAACTGAACTGCTTTTACAATTGAATTTTTTCCCTACTTATAGAACATTGTGTTCTAATTTACTGTAAATTATAATATAAACAAAACAAATTTTCTCAAAGTATTCCTTTAGTTTCTGTGACTTTTATATTGAATAAAATTTGAACGAAAATCAAAGTGCTCTGTTTTGAAATAAAAAGGGGCAAATAAAAAGGGGCAAATTATGAAAAGGGGCATGTTATTAAATGTGCTGTAACTGGCAATATTGCGAATGTTTATGAATGGTATGTATTAAGTGAGAATGTAATATATGTTAAGGGAAGTTTTTAAGGATGTGTAAGGAGATTCAGTGTTAAATTTAATAAGGGTAGTATTCTGGAATACAACACTCTCTACTACATCACTTATCGTTTGCTTCACTTTCTACTTCTTACTCCCGCACTTATCGCTTCCTTCACTTTGTACTTCTTACTCGTCTCCATGATCTGTGTGCGACGTATTTATACCGTTTCCTCATTCTGATTCGACGTTTCGTTTCCGCCCGTTCCATAGCCTTGAATGTTCTACTGTTCCTAGTCTCCAGTTTTCCAGTACTTTCTACAATAATCTAGTACTTTGTTTCGGACTTTCTCGAATATTCTAGTACTGATTGTCATATGCGTCACACTACCCTCTGCCCAGATTAGTTCGTTCCGAACTAAGTTCACTGGTCTCCCGGGCCAACAAAAGCCGCCAGTCGGTCGCGATGCACCACTTTCATCTTGGCGTTCGGTGGTGGAAGTTCTTGACCTTCTTCTAAATTTTCTACTGCTCCCCTTTTCACGTCAGCTCTAGCCTGCCGCCATTCTTTCTTTTCCTGACGACAGAATTCCTCTTGCATTTTAGGGATCTCATACGAATGGTATAAGAGAAAATGCATGTGCACATCCTTAAGCTCTTCTGGAGTTTGCACATCACGTAAGCGATCTAGATCTTCATCTTTAATTACACGCATATCATCTGGTATTGGAGCATCTGTCGATTTCATAACCGTATCCAACTGGTAGTTCCGCATCTTTTCAAATAACTGGAGCGGTTTGTTCTTTGGAGCTGACGGTAAACACCAGCGTGCGTCGTAGTAATAGACTTTCCATAGATCGTCGTACGTTAATTCTGGTTTCACGTGTTCTTCTCTATAGAACGCAATGAACGGCACCTATAGCTGTTGATTACGCCTACAATCTAGGGCTTGCTTGTTCTTTCCCCCGTATGTGGTGGCTTACAATAGCGGTCTCGACCTCCAACATCCGTTGGTGTGCGGAAACAGTTGATTTACAAAACGCCTGTTTGTAAATCCATTCAGCTTCATCTTGTAGTTCATTGGGTCCCTCTGGAACAGGCGTAATCGGAACTTCGCGCAATTGCATTCGCTCTGGAATATCCGTTTTACGTATTTCATTGTCCAAATCCATAAAGTGACCCCTTTCCAATTCACTAGGTTTGTATTCGCGTTCATATCCGTCCTCGTCATAATTAGTGAAATCTACACCGAAACTGTTCTGATCTTCTTGCAATGACGCGTCAGTGACTTGGAGTCGCCTTTTCTTCTTCTTCTCAGCAATTGGCCTTCCTTCGTCGTCTACAATAAAATCCTCAGCATCAGACTCCGATTCCTCATCATCATTGAAATGTTTTGCCGCCTCAGTTTCCCCGTGACTACGTTCAGAGCGGCGTTCAACATCGTCTTCGTCGTCGAATAGCTGTTCGGCCTCACGTGCTGAATCTTCATCGACGTGCTGTTCTTCTCCATCACTTTCTTCGTCCTGTGTACGACGCAGACGCTTGAAACGCTTTCTGCGTTCGACTTTCAAACCAGGATTCTCTTCAATAAAGTTACAGTCGTCGTCTTCCAGTCGGTCGTCCAACTCGTCATCATCATTGTAAATCCGTTTCGGGGAACGGCCTGAAGCATCAGTGTCTTCACCATCACTGCCGTCCTCTTCAATCGGGTTATCATCGATGAGATCATTCAGTTCTTCACGTAACACACCATCGTCATCTTCCTCCTCTTCCTCACTGCTGTCGGCCATAGCTTTGCTCTTCCTGAGTTTTTTCCTTTCATGTGGCTCCAATTCCTCCTCATCCTCAGATTCTTCCGCTTCCGAGTCCCAGAATTCTTTCATACACTGCCTTTGGGCATCCAATTTTGCATTAACCACTGCAGCTCGCGCATCCAATTTTACCATCATCATCCTGAACATCTCCGAAATGTCCAACGGTTGCGAACTCTTCTCCGTTACATTGGCACCATCTTGACTCGCTGTTTCTTTTCCTTCCAGACAGTCTGACCCACTCGTAAAAACATCTGTGCCGACATCAATATCCTCTTCCTCTATTGCTGCTTGCAGACGCTGCCGAAGAATTGGCTTGTCTCCTCTGCTATCCAAGTTCCGGTCCTCCAAATGTCGATCTGACATCGTCACAACACACTGTCACCGACTTCTTCACTTAAACAATAATTATTCCCACTTCTGACACCAATTGTAGCGATCTTAGGGTTCGCTGGATTAATTATTTTTAATAAATAAGAGCCGTTAAATCGATATTGAATTAATCTAACACTTTATTAGTCCGTTAATAACAACCGTCACTTTTACCGTACACTTAACGATTTCTTTACTTATCGCTTCCTTAATTATCGCGTGTTTCTGCTTACTTCTTACTTTTTACTTATCGCTTGCTTCACTTTCTACTTCTTACTCGTCTCCATGATCTGTGTGCGACGTATTTATACCGTTTCCTCATTCTGATTCGGCGTTTCGTTTCCGTCCGTTCCATAGCCTTGAATGTTCTACTGTTCCTAGTCTCCAGTTTTCCAGTACTTTCTACAATATTCTAGTACTTTGTTTCGGACTTTCTCGAATATTCTAGTACTGATTGTCATATGCGTCACAATATGATGAAGTCAACGCAGAAAGATACGCGACAATTCGGAAAGAGACAACGAGATTTTTCAAGTGCAAAAAACGCGAATGGGAGAAGACACAGCAAGGAACATCAGAGGTATGTATGTCGGTATAAATTCAATTAGAAATGGCTACCGAGGGTGAGCCAAATAATTCGAGACGCAAACGGCGGTCTGGTCACAGAAACAAACAATATCGTGACAAGATGGAAGCAGTTCTTTGAAAACCTGCTCAATGTGCGCACCCATCAACCACAAATAAACGCACCAGACGTACATACAGCCAAGCCTCAGATCCCAGAGCCATCTTTCAACGAAGTTGTAGACGCAATAAATCGATTGAAAAACAACAAGGCTCCCGGAGTCGACTGCACACCGGCAGAGCTTGTGAAGCATGGAGCAGAGGCAACCGCTCGAAAGATCCACCAACTCATCAAAACAATATGGGATAAGGAAGTCACTCCGGGAGAATGGAAAACCTCAATAGTCGGCCCCATTTTCAAAAAAGGAGACAGTTCTGACTGCGAAAACTACAGAGGATGTTTAACCAACGGGTTGTTTTATGGCAATTTGCTTATCGCCGTGGATTTTATGTTTGTCGACATCTGGCGCAGCTCTGCCAACCACTTGTGTTTATCCGGCTAATGGATCGGTACCCATTTTCTATACTGGGTCGTGTCCTTCGATCGCCGTACAGGCCTAGGGAAATTGTTCGGGACTTGGGGCCCACGTATCTGTGGATACGTGGGGTTGTTGACACCAGTATGGATGTCACCTTTGGTCAGGTGAAAAGGTGGATTTTGGGGACACGTGTCTGTGGGCACGTGATGTTTGGTTATAGGTGAGTATGTTTGTGGCGGTTACGCCAAACCCCACGGTTCACTTCCCTGAAAAACCCCCATAACTTCCGTCCAATCTCCTAATTTCACTAATGGAATCGCATTAGCATCTTAAATGCTTTACGCATTAAAGACATCCAATCTGTAATCTAAAAAGCCCCTGGAAAAGAAAACTTACCTTTCATGCATCTCTTCGCATACAATTCTCCGTAAGATTTCTTTCTTAACTCATCAGGCAGAACCCCCATTATTACAATTCATCTCCCATTGTTTCCCGCCAATGCATTTGCATTGGCACCTGAAGACATTTTCCTTTTTCAAGGACATTTAATGCATACAACGCATTATCTAAAACTCTTAAAATAGTTCCTTAATGTGCATCAAACAATCATCCATTTCGTATGTCGCCACAAACTAATTACCCTGCATATACAAATGCAGGCAAGGGACTTGTTTCTGCCACCAATCCCATTAGCACCTTTTTCCCAAGGTCGATTATAGTGACGACGCATCGCGTAAACAATGACCCGCATTACCGAACGATGCATTTGGTCGTTTCCTCCTTTGTCTTTGCCGCCGGCCTGCTTCGTTGTTCCATTGCCTTCGAGCACGTGTAAACAACATCAGATCTGAACGATTTCACACATACCACCATGATCTCCATTACGAGATCTGGTTGTCTGTTCTACCAAGAGACTTTACTTTTCTCCTGTGGTAGGGAATTCTTTTCTCTAGCGAAGGGGAATTGCACCCAAATATTTCCCTTGCTAAACGAATCAGCTCTGTACGAGATGATTATCGCTGAGTCCTTTTCCATCTGCCGTCGCGCTGACTTCCGCTCTCCGGTGCACGCGGAGATGCGTTTATATCCGGAGTCGAGTGTGTGCTATTTTTAACCGGTCGTGTTTCAGTTACTGTAGCTACAATTTAAAATATATTGAACAGGCAGGGTGAACAATAAAAACAAAACGGGATTGTTGTTTAAATTGAGGATATATATTTTATGAGGATACACGTCCGAACGGCACGAAAGCTGGATGCTAAGAAGAAAGAAGTGAAAGTTGAAAAATCTGAGTTTGGCGTTTCTTGGTGTGGATGACAGTTGTGTGCCTTAAGGGCCTGAATGCAATGAGAAGAGTGAGTGTTTTCATGAGTGTGATAGTTTAGCTTTGAGTGCGTACAATTTGAATTCAATTTTTTAATTTGTTTAACACTCCCACTAAAAAGTTTACTTCAAATTGATTTCACAGTTACGATGTTTTCTGACTGTGTTGTGAATTGCGTGATAAAATATTGTTTGAGTTGTTGTGTGTGGTGACGTTTTAGTTCCTCTAGTGGAGTTTTTGTAGACCCTTGGCATCTTGTATGTTGAGCATCCTTCTTTGTCCCTCGAAAAATGCTCTCGTCAGGGGCTTGGTCATAGAATCTGCTTGCTGGTTTTTGGAGGCGACACCCTCTAAAGCAAAGATTTTGTTCTCGAAACTGTCGCGTATGAAGTGATATTTCACGTCAATATGTTTGCTCCTTTTGTGGAACTCGGGGTTTTTGATGAGCTTGATGGCGCTCATGTTGTCGATGAGGAGGGTGCTCTCCAGATCTTGGCACAGGTTGAGGTCTCTTCATCCAGGTGACGTCCTTCACAGCTTGAGTTGCAGCGACATATTCTGCCTCAGTGGTAGAAAGTGTCACCGTCTACTGCTTGCTGGAACTCCACGACACGGTTGACTCTCCAAACCTCAGAACAACGCCAGACGTTGATTTCCGGGTCTCGACATCTCCTGCATAGTCTGCGTCACTGTAGGCCTGGAGTTTGTTTGTTTGCTCGGCTGGAAAATAAAGACCATACCCACTTGTACCTTTCAGGTACTTGAGTATCCTCTTTACCGCACTCCAGTGGATTTTCTTCGGGTTCTCAAGATGCTGGCTGGCACTGTTGACTGCAAAGGTGATGTCTGGTCGGCTACCTACGGAGAGATACATAAGGCTTCCCACGGCTTGTCGATATAGAAATTCTGGCGCCTCCCTGTCACCATTTTTGTGCATTTCTGCACTCATTTGATGATGATGGTCTGCCGGAATTGCAACAACATCTGCGTGCTCCATGTTGAAGCGCTGCAGAATTCTCTTGCAGTAGGCCTCCTGGTGGAGAAGAATTGAACCATCTGTCATCCGTTCAACCTGTAGTCCAAGGTAAGTGCTCAAATTTCCAAAGGTAACATCGAAGTCCTGGCGAGGTTGGTTTATTAGTTCCTCAATCATTTTCTCATCTTTTGCAGCAATCAATCCGTCGTCGATGTGAATTGCCAGCATCAACTGATTCTCAAGATCTCCGTTGGTGAAGACACAGTAATCAGCTCTGGTTGGACGTAGTCCAGCTTTGGCCAGGAACTTCGTGAGGTGTTTGTACCAGCATCTCGACGCCTGCTTGAGTCCATACAAACTTCGGATGAGTCTGCACACTCGGCTGATACCATCTTCATAACCTTTTGGCTGCCTCATGTAGATGACTTCTTCCAGCTTTCCATAGAGAAAAGCTGTTTTAACGTCGAACTGTTTGAGGGAAAGATTTTGGGAGGCTGCAAAGGATAGAATGAGGCGAATGGAATCAAATCGGGATACGGGACTAAAAGTCTCATTATAATCGACACCAGGAGTTTGACTGAAGCCTCTGGCAACAAGCCTGGCCTTGTATCGATGGATGCCACCATCAGGGAATTGTTTCACCTTGTAACACCATCGATTGTCGATCACCCTCTGATCTGGTGGTGGTTCCACCAGAAACCAAGTGTGATTCTTCTGCAGCGAGTTGATCTCCTCATCCATGGCTGCTTTCCATTTTTCAGGGTCCTCGGATTTGATGGCGTCATCGTAGCTTTCAGGATCAAGTTGGCCAGTCACTGAAATCAAAACAGAAGGATACCGAACCGGTTGGCGAATTTGGTTCCTGTTTCTCAGGTTGTAATATTGCAGTGGTACAGGTTCTTCGAGTGGCTCTTCATCATCCGTTAGCGCATACAAGGGTTCTTCAGGAACCCTTGAGGAACACTCAAGGTCTTTTGTTGCTGGCTCATTGCTTGACTTGTCTGCTGAAAATCTTTGTCCAGTGAATTTAACATCTCGAAAGGTGTTTACCTTGTTTTCAGTAGGAAACCAGACTCGATACCCTTTCGTCGTCTCGTCGTAACCTACAAATATGCCCTTTTTGGCTTTGACATCCCATTTCTTTCTCTTTTCCTTGGGGATGTGAACGAAAACTTCCTCACCAAAAGACCTGAGTCAAGGTCTGGTTTCTTTCCCAGCCAGAGGTCGCAAGGTGTTGCTCCATTTTTGCTGCTGGTTCCAGTCCTGTTCAAGGTGTAGGCTGCGTAGAGGGTTGCCTCTGCCCATAGCTTCTTTGGGAATTCTCCTGCATGAAGAATAGTCCTGGCCAACTCAACAATTGTCCTGTTCTCGCGTTCTGCTGACCCGTTTTGCTCTGGTGTGTAGGGAACCGTTGTTTGGTGTATCACACCGAGATCACTGGTGATTTTCTCCACGTCCCTGTTGGCAAATTCTAAACCGTTGTCAGTCCTGATGACCTTGATGCCTTTGTCCAGGTGTTTTTCTACGTGGAGAAGGAATTTCTTCAGACACTGGGCTGTTTCCGACTTCGCCTTGATGAAAAACAAAGTTCTCCAGTGGCTGAAGTCGTCCTTGATCAGCAAGAAATAACGAGCGCCTCCTATTGATGTGTCAGGCATTGGGCCGCACAGATCAACATGAACAAGCTCACCAACTCGTTCGGTTTTTGAGGTACTTTTTGGAAAAGGGAGCCGGTGCATCTTACCGAGGGTACAGTCGTCACATTTGACTTTGTCGTCCGTAAAGGGTAAGTTCATCCTCTTCAAAATCCTTCTAACCTGCTCGAAATTCTGATGAGCTAACCTTTTGTGCCAAGCGAGGAGTGTTTCTTGTTTGACGACGACGTTTGCCTGGTGCTCATTCGCCACGATTCTAAATTTCATCTCGAAAAGTTGATCAAATCTTTCTTCTACTGCAACGATATTTCCATCTTTCAATAGATGGCAAGTCTTGCTGTCGGATTTTTGAGACATGCCTTTGTCAAGGGCTGCTCCTAGGGAGAAAAGATTGTAGCCTAGATCTGGAACATGGAGGACGTTACTCAGGTATTTCAGCTTCCAGATTTTTCCGTCGAAAACTTCAACCTCGATGTCTCCAGATCCCACAGCTGCGATCGTTTTGCCATCACCAACTCGAACAGATTTTGGCTGCTGAAAATGGACGAAATTTGAAAACCATTCGCGCCGATGAGACATGTGGTCCGTAGCACCAGAGTCGAGGTACCAGATGCTGGAACAATCCAGGTTGTCCGAACCGAGAGTCAAAGCACTGATCAGCGCGTCGTTTTTCCTGTTTGAGTGGCCCTCCCTTTCTGCCTTTCTCTCATTGGCTGCTTTTCTCTTGAAACAGTCTTGCTTCCAGTGGCCCGGCTTCTTGCAATAATGACAGGATTTTGAGGATTTCTGCTCGAAGTTCTTTTGTCGTGACTTCCCAGCTATAAAAGCCACGTTGTCGCTTGCATTTGCAGGCTCTAGCCTGGATTCTTCGACTGAGAGTCTGGAAATAAGGTTGGTAAGATTTCTCTCATCGGGCTGTGTTGATTCCCATACACTGATGAAATGTTTGAAGGTGGAGGGAAGAGTCATTAAAATTTTTGTGATTATCTGCTGATCAGAAATTTTCTCACCCATAACCTTCAATCAATGTGCAAGGTTTTCCAACTTGGCAACGTGTGTAACAATGTTGTGAGCTGGGTCTTTCTGAACACTGTACCATTGTTGAAGTAGCATGTGAATGCTGGTCTCCGACTTTTGTTCATAAACAGATGAAAGTTTGTCCCACATTTCCTTGGAAGTCGTGCAGTTGATTATGTGAAGTAGCGGTTCCTCGTCGACTGATGTGGCGATAGTACGCTGTCCAAAAGTGTCCAGTTTTGTCCATGAGGCACGTGCTGTTCGATGAGCTTCGGTTATGTTTTCCTCTGGAAATTCCTTTTCTCCGCTGACGATGTCCCATGCTCCACTAGAGAGTAGAACGATGCGTACCTGGAACTTCCACGTACTCCAGTTCTCAATGCCTTTGAGTTTGGTTATCCTTATTGATTCGTTCTCCATCGTGGTGTTGTAAAATTTCACTGTTACACGAGGGCGGACTTACAAAACGAGATTTTAAGCGAAAAGAATTTAAACAACACAAAAATATTTATCGTTCGGCGAACCTGGGCCCGTAACCTATTGAACAGGCAGGGTGAACAATAAAAACAAAACGGGATTGATGTTTAAATTGAGGATATATATTTTATGAGGATACACGTCCGAACGGCACGAAAGCTGGATGCTAAGAAGAAAGAAGTGAAAGTTGAAAAATGTGAGTTTGGCGTTTCTTGGTGTGGATGACAGTTGAGTGCCTTAAGGGCCTGAATGCAATGAGAAGAGTGAGTGTTTTCATGAGTGTGATAGTTTAGCTTTGAGTGCGTACAATTTGAATTCAATTTTTAATTTGTTTAACAAAATAAAACAATAAACCTAAAAAAAAAATGAAATTAATAAAAAAATAAAAAAAACATTCAGTGCGTTTATCCTTTTTGTGTAATCGTATTCTTCAATCGTGCGCAGTTTTTTTGGCGGAACATTTCATTAAGTGAATGGTGGGTTGGTAGTAGAACTTGCGTCCATGCCGGCGGCACGAATACCTTACCCCACACGTTGCTTGGTGGAACGAAGGTATCTCAGCCTATGGTGATTTGTGCGGTTCGTGGAACCGCCACAGTGTTTCACCGGCACCGTAACATGCGGACGAGCATTATCATGGAGAAAAATAATTTTGTCATGTCTGGAGTAGTAATGGGCGCGTTTTTCCTTGAGTGCTCGGCTCAATCTCATTAATTGTGTTCGGTAGAGAACTCCAGTGATGGTTTCGCTCGGTTTCAGCAATTCATAATACACGACACCAATCTGATCCCACCAAATACATAGCATGAGTTTTTTTCCATGAATATTCGGTTTTGCTCTCGATGTTGAAGCATGGCCAGGTGGTTCCCATGTTTTTCTCGTATTTGGGTTATCATAGTGAATCCACTTTTCATCCCCAGTGACTATACGATGCAAAAAACTCTTTATCTTATGCAAAGTCGGGGTTCATGGTCTCTCGGCTTCAGTTCGTATGGAACCCAATTTTCTTCTTTTTGAATCATCCCCAACGATTTTAAACGATGTGAAATTGCTTGTTGAGTTACATCTAATGTACGTGCAAGTCCTTTTTCTGTTTGGGATGGATCTTCCTCCAATATTGCTCCTTATTCCTCGTCTTCGTACACTTTCGGCCTTCCACTTCGTTCTCTGTCTTCCACGTCAAACTCACCGTTTTAAACTTTCGAAACCACTCACGACAACTTAATGCAGCCTCATCATATGCTTCTACAAGCAATCGATGCGCCTCAGCGGCAGATTTCAAATTAAAAAGGAAATCAAAAGTTCCCACAAATGACGCTTAATTGGCACAAAACTACACATTTTTTCACGAAAAAAAATATGAAGAGCTGATACAAAGTCACTAACACTTTGAGGTTATGCTGTTATCACGTGTTCAAACTCACAATATTACGTTTGACATCTGACAATTTCTACATTACTTTCTGGTGGGGTCATCTTTTACCAAGCGGCGGAAACTTATTTGTACGCCTAATACGAGGATGGTCTGAAAAGTTTCCCACCTAACAAAGATGCAAGACATTTTTTCTTAAAATTTATTTTTAGTT